>OU565301.1:8137500-9337500 GCA_913789915.3 Sphecodes monilicornis | reverse complement strand
AGACTTTTATCTTGAGAAACCCCCTTTTGAAGTTTGCAACGTCGACTTTTTTACCGAACCAGAAAGCAAAAGATCTTCGCACGACATGAGTTGCTGCCAGTGGTGCTCTTCCACTTGCGCGGTCGTCCGACGGGATACGGCGCGGCGCGGCACGGCGTAACGGCGATACAGTCGCTTTTTACATTTGTATTTAGACTATACATTTTGGTTATGGAAACAAGATACTTGGAAAAAGATAATACAACCATGCTTGCAGACTATTGTTGGAATTTAATAACAGAAGCGGAAACATCTCATAAACGTCAGTCAAGAAGAAAGAAGTTTTTGGTTTGTTTTCTATCTTGTAAATTCCCTTTTTTACTATAACATAATAAATAAAGAATGAATATATTAATAAAATGGGAATATAATAATAAATAATAAATAACAATAATAAGTATAACATTTAAATAAGCTGACATAATTGCGTATCGCCGCGCCGAGCCGTATCCCGTCGGACGACCGCGCTAGTGGAAGAGCACCACTGGCAGCAACTCATGTCGTGCGAAGATATTTTGCTTTCTGGTTCGGTAAAAAAGTCGACGTTGCAAACTTCAAAAGGGGGTTTCTCAAGATAAAAGTCTGCTCTATCGTGTGGTATATTCCGATTTTCCACTGGACCCTTGTTTTTTGAGATAAATTCAAAAATATCGTCAAAAATTGGTGCAAAAGTGGTGCCTCTTCGTCTTTAATGATTGTTTAAACATGTTTTAGTTTTTTAAATATAAGTTTATATTATTTATATATTTAGTTTTTTATATAAACATTTAAATTAAAAACAGATTCGGAATCAGCACGAAAAACTCTACAATAATCGCATAGTGAGAATAGAGACGTTTTTTGGCTGTTGGTCAGTGTAATTGTGTACAGTGTAATTAGTGTAATTGTCGGTTTCAACTGGTTAAAACTTACCAGCGAAACAGGCGAGATGTCCCATTTTGTGATCTGGCCTGTCGTACTTTAGATCGGATACGTAGAGTAGCTTGCCTGGTGATGTCTTGATCATCTGTTGATCTATGGCAGCGATCGCCTCGTCGTACATTTGACGAGCCTCGACGTCTTCTCTCCCAGATTGGATCCAAGCTTTCAGCAGATACTCGTAGAAACTGTCGCCGAGACCTCCCAACGACATGTGATCTGTGTTTCACAATGGAAACATTGTTAATAATTGTTAACTGAACCATTATGCAGGTACACCAGAACCATCATTGTGCATTTAATATTTTATACCACATTGTTGCAGTTCAGTTAGGAAATTTTTATTTTGCATAAAAATCTAATGTTTATTAATTATTCAACTGGATCTTATGCATTTATGAGAAAAATGAGTTGGTGCAATTTAAAACGGAAATAACATTAAAAGAATTTAAATGGGAGAATTTAAACATTAAGGTGGACTATTTACATAAATGGAAACCCCTAAATGTGTGCATTATTAACACATTGGCTGCCGTGTCAGTTAAACATATTTCTCGTCCATGAAAATATGGCACAGAGATAGCCCTACTTCGCGCTGCAGGTCCTACGCAATTGACCGAATCGCTCGTTGAAGACAGCAGTTGGACTTATTTAGTGTGACTTGAACAGAGCGATGTAGTGACGCCGAGCTCAAAACATTGGCGTAATTTCGAAATCTTCATTACTACTTCATCTCACTTGCTATTATAAGGGCAGAAGATTAAGAATATATTCAACGGTATAAAATATACATGAAATCATTCACATTTTATTAATGCAGTAAGACTTCCGTTAATAAATCGGAGAACTTCATGTGCCACCTGTAGTTCACAGGCATTCTATTTACTCCTATGTCGACAGTTCCGGCCGCTGTCGAAATCAGTGCCATCTTTTCGTAGACGGGGCGTACATGGGTCATGAAGTTATTTTCCTGCATTTAATCATCAATTTTTATGCCAACAAATACTAAGAACAATTGAACAAAAAAAAAAGATACTTGTACTTTTAGACCTCTTGGTCTAGTCCCATATGTCCCAATAGTTATCCCGAAAAAATTCTTAAAAATCACTGATTTGCGATGTCGATACACGAGAAGCTCCCCTTAAACGGAGCCGGCACGAAAATTCGGAATACCGATCATCCGTTAATTAATTCAAATCTCGGCGGTTATGTTCGCCGGAAGCGATGGTCGGCCCTTGATACTCAACCCTTCAAAGGAACCATAAATTCCATCGGACTGCGCAGCTCGAATTGACGGTCGCCGGTGTCGGGTTAAGAAGAATACCAAAAAGAATAGAAAAACTGAAACGAAAAATAAAAGGAAAGAAAAGAATGTAAGCTATCGAGAGGGGTACACAGGCTTCGGATGGATGGTCGATTGGTTCCACGAGGATGATAAATATTCGAACGGGGTCGTCATACGCGCAACCTGGAAAAATACAGGCACGAAAGAACGAAGTCGGCAGAACAACGGAAGGAAAAAGAGGTTTTATCACCTGGGGGGATGCGTGGCATGATAAATGCGATATTCGGGGTCGTGCAAAGAGATCTCTCGGAGGCGTCTCTCTCTCCGCGGATGACGACGGAAGCGTAAAACGATGAGAGTACAGTATTTTATCGATAACTGTCCTAAATATCTGGGCAATATCTGCCCCCAAACAATCCCCACTTCAAGAAAGAAAGAGACGCGGAGAGTCGCGGTCGCCGGCATAGTTCAAAGGCCTGCGTGTCTTCACAGTGTAATGCCAATAAAAAACTTTTTTTCCGAAACTTTCGTCGCCCATTACACAAGTAAATATCATCTCAATTACATCTTATTTAGTATCATTTTCATTAGAAAAATGCCACGAATATGTTGGTGAAAGTTCCATAAAAAAATAATAAAAAATAAAGAAGTTTTGTCACTGAGTTAGGTGTTGTTCTCACACCGACATACTCGGCCCGTATTATGTTACACTTCTCGGCGACCGAGGCTTCTCGAGCTTCACTGTCCTTTTCTACCTTAGGCAAAAGTCAAAGAATAGTACACTTGGGCGATAATTGTCCCTGGACGGATCCGTGTTGTGGACAGTTATCGATAAAATACTGTATCGTGAGACGGGAGCAGAAGACATATCCGTCCCCCTCCCCGCCCTCTCACTGCTCGTTTCTTCTCCTCTGGTTCTCGCGGCGAAACTATTTCAGCGATATAATCGACGGCCGTCAGATTAAAAATCTATTTTGACCCGAAACTCTGCCAGGGCTCCGGATGATTTATTAAATTAAATTACAGTATCGAAACACGAGCTGCGTTTACGTCTGTCTCCGTTGGACCTCGGCCCCCGTTACCCCTCTTCGTTCACCCGTCAGGCCGCCATCGCGTTTTTTGATTTTCGTTCTGATGCTCGCATTAAGCATGAATGATTCTCTCGTGTAATGAGCCTGTTATGTTCCTTTCTCGCTTATCTTTTTCTTGCTTTCGGTTTGACCGATCGCTCGCGGGATTAATGATTTCGATCGGAAACACATCCCGATTGCTTTTATTCTCGTCGATGTTAAGTATCGGGTGTAACGAATTACTTTTTATCCAGGGGTAATTGAGATTTATGAAGATATACCGTATACCGGATGATTATTAAGCTCACAGTGTACATTTAGGCGCGCTAATGCGACCGGTATAGTTGAAATCTGCGTCACCGACCTCGGGATATTAGGCGCCGATGTTGCGCGGCGTCTGGAAATATTCATCGGTAGACTGCGGATATTTAAAGAAAATAAAAATTTGCATCGTCAATTGTAAGTCACGGGAGCCTGATACAAATTTCGGCTTATCTTTAAAAATCTTCTAAAGCTGAAAATAATATATCGACATCCTTAAGTTGTTTTATTCTCTCAACTGTTTAAAATTGTATCTACTTATTTGATTAATAAATGCATAAATTCCGCAGTCTAATTATCGGTGTCGGTGAACTGAATGATTTCTTTCGGTGACTTGCCGAAAATCAATTTTAACTTCCTTGGCAATTTATTGCTCTAACAACACTACTCGATTGGCGGTAAAATTACACTGAATTTTATAGATCGAAAGTGTATACAGATATTTAAATTGTGATAACTTCGTAAAAACAAATAATACAACTATAAGCCAGAACTTATTTTAAAGCTCGAATACTCTACTTTCGCAAAGCAGTGTTCATTTTCACCTGAGAAGAATGAATAATTGAAGACACAATTTTACTCGGAAATGGTAAAAATTCGAAGATCTGCAAAAACATTAGAAAATCTTTTTTGTGTATGAATCCACCGTAGATTTAATGATTGAAGCTTCTCCTTTCTAACGACAACTTCAAAATTTCTGTACGGTTTTTTTTTTGGTTGTTTTGTCAATCTTTGAGTGAAACATATTCACATTTGTTTCCGTTTCATACAACAGTGGAAGAAGTTCGTAGATTAAATTTTGAGGAGTCGTTGTAAAGAGGAAACTTTAATTGTTAAATCCACGGTAGATTCAGCCACGAAAAAAATTTTCTAACGATTTTTCAGAACTTTGAATTTGTATCGTTCTCGAGTCAAAACGTGTTTTCAGTTTCCAACACGCCATATCAAATACAAATGTCTTTTTAAAAACTGAACTAATTGTAAGAGATGTGAAAGCAGACGATTCCAGCATTAAAGTTGAGACCACGTTTGATGTTCTTGTTTGCGCCCGTGGTCGATCCCGCGATCGTTCGGGCCTTGAATGTTCTTGCAGTGCGAGGTGCCCGCTAATTAAATAACTAAGTCGAAGGACCATTTTCCCGATTGGAAAGGCTAAATGCTCAACGATTTATGAATTGTTTCCGTAAGAGAGAAAGTCCAACACTATTTATTCTATTTGTATCGACAAGTTACAAGTTCTATATAGTTCAACGAATTGGCCAGTTGCCATTATTCTATGGTTGTTACCACTTTGACGCGTTTGTACAAAGTCCGCCTTGGAGGCCGAGAGTTGGCTATTTTAAACCGTCGGTCCTCCCTTCTTAATCAGAAATTTTGTCCCTACTCCAGGGGAACTGAGGGTGGGCGGAAATTAAAACTAAAATCTAGAGAATGGGCCCAACAAATCGCAAGGGCGCGGGAGGCGTGAAACGTGCAGACACGCGGGCACAGAGAGGGGGTGTTCGCGACTAGCCGCGCCTAGCCGCGCCTAGCCGAGGAAAACTAAACTATACAATGTGCAGATGTTTTATGACAGGGACTGCGTTCGAAAATTCCAAGCAGTACCGTCTTGTGCCCTAGGTCGGCACGGCAATTGTATTAACGAAAACTAAATGGTGACAAGCCCATAAAACATCGCCCGAAGCTGGCCGCTACAGATCTACTATTTCTTTGTACGAAATTATCACAATTTAAATATTGACAATTTTTCAAGAAAGACTGTTTCAGTACATCGTTGCAATTAATGATTTATAGCTTTTGCAAATGTTGTCGGATTCGCTCCAAATTTTACATATATTATCTTGATACTTGCGTCTTATAATAACTATAATATCTTTTCCAGATCATAAGTATGCAAAATTTATTTAAAGTTGTAATAGCAAGCGTCCAAATACTTTCCCAGCAGCAATACATCATTACAATAAATATTTCATAACTTTTTCAAATGTTGTCACATTTTTTTCACATTTGATTTATACAGTCTTGATACTTGCATCTTACAGCAGCCATAACATTATTTTCGCCCCTTAACTCTAACGGGCATAATTTATTTATTTCAAGTTTGAATAGCGTGCGTTTAAATACTTTGATGATTCTATTCCAGTGCATCATTGCAATGGATGTTTGATAACTTCTGCAAACGTAATCGGACTCGCTCCAAATTTTATACACATAATCTTCATGCTTGAATCTAATAGTACTTCTAATATAATTTCCAGATTTTAAGTCTAACTTGCATAATTTATTTAAAGTTCTAATAACGAGCATTCCAATACTCTTGCGAACCTATTTCAGTGCATTATTGCAATAAATATCTGGTAACGTTCGAAAATGTATTTGGATTCGCTCCAAATTTTATATACATAATCTTGATATTTGTAACTTGCAGTAGTTATAATTGTTGAAATAATCAGCAGAGTTTGCTTCCAAAGCGACAAAATGGTTTATTAAATAATACAAAGTAGAAAATCGCGTATAAATGTTACTCGCACGCACAGAACACAGAACTAACCTGTACTTGACAAAAGGTCTGAAACACACACGAGGGCCCTATGATCACGCCGCCTAGGAGAAAAAAAGGCGCTATTTTGTCAAAGACGCACGCCAATAGGTGGCAGGACCTTCGGGATTCACATGAAAGAGAATCGATGGGAAAGCATTTCACGTCATTCAAAATACAACCATGCATAAATCCAACAATAATACTACTTTCAGATCTCAAGTCCAGCTTGCATAGTTTATTTGTTTGAAGTTCTATGAGTCTAATGAGTTAAGGAAAAACAAGATCTACTACACTGATTATTAAAACGACTTACGTTGGCCCCATTTTCCGGTCCTCGGATGAATATAATTTGGATAGAGTCCTTTAGGCTTCTCCAGGTTTTTCAACACTTTCCGGACGTTCTCGACTTTGCTTTTGTAAACTGGATTGCCGGTGATGTCGCTGAGGTACGTGAATTCCAGATGCATCGTGCCAATTTCTGACAGTATGCTGCAACCGCTGCTTGCCCACCCGTAATTCTTGCTCGCCTGGAAATTAAAGAGCAACATTCAGGCTTCATTAACCAGATGGAGATTTTAGCCCAACGAAATCAACGTCAGACGCAACCGAATCAAACGACACCAATTTAACCCTTTCCGGTATGATAACTCGCCCGACTCACGATGAAGATTTCAACAGAATGTACTGAATATTAATGTTATTTCTTACTTAAGGCGATCTTCTAGAGTAACGGCAGCGAAAACGAGCGATTTTTAAGAATTTTTTTCAGAATAACTATTGCACATACGGGACTAGACCTTTTGAGGATGTGAATAGATACTCTCCAAGTACAAGTGTTTTTTTATAGTTCTTCGAAAAATCTATTCCGAAACTATTGTTTTTAAATTGGCGTGCACGATGACTAAAAGACTAGTAGAGTAAACAACTTTGGACGAAGCTCATTCATTACTTTACATATTTCTTTAGGGATTGGATCTAAATTTTATATTTGATTTTTTACTTATAATACTTTATTGAACAATATAAATTTATCTAATCGGCCGGAAAAAGTAAACTTTTATTGGGTATCTTAAAACTTTTTCATCGTTTCGTATCTTTCTTTCGAAATAGGTTCAGTCTCAGCGTAAAGTATCTAGCTTTAAGAAAATTTCTAATTTTTTGTGTTTAGTGAATGTGATAGGCGCTTCGAAGCTGTTAAGAAGTCCTGTATATTATACAAGAAATAATAAGAATAAAACTAAAAAAAACACTTGTGCTTCAAGTCTATCTGTTTACACTTCAATAGTTATTCTAGAAGAGATTCTTAAAAATCACTTGTTTTCACTGATTTTACACGAGAAGCCCCCATTATTGGGATCTTCCGGCCTGGAACGCCATTTTGTAGGCCTCATTCGAACATTTTTGTGTTGAAACTTTTACCAACACATTCCGTGACATTTTTCTGATTAAAATGAGCTCAAACACGATGCCATTCAATGAATGATAACAACGAGTATATGTTTAAATATCGCGTTAGTTTGAAACGTGCTTGAATTTCGCGATTATCGCGATCTATATTCGTTGGTGACCTCCTCGATGTTATTCTCCCGAGGAGCCGAATAACCAACAATAGTTCAAGTAAAAACGGCGTGACTTTCTGGCTACCAGCTAAAGTCAGCTGATAAACACGGCAATCGGTAGATCAACGTGCAAAACGTTCAAATCAAACTCGTGTCGCGAAGGTATAGAGAGACAAAGAGAACAACATACAAGCATACGTCGAACAGAGACAGGCGAATAAGAGAGAGACAGCACCGCGTAGCGGATCAGCTGAGACTCTCGCGACGCTTCGTCGCCGCTGCCAGTTCGCGTAGTCACTTGCTCACGAGACGTGCGAGGAGTAACTCGCTCACGAATCGTGCTGGCGAGCACGTGCAAATGAGGCGTGCTAGCGAACACTCGCCTACGAGTCTTCGCAGCTGTCATTGTTCTCCAGTCGCGCTGTCGGATACTTGTAACAAGTCTTTGACGGCGACGCTATTGGCAACGACTGTGCGAAAAAAACTGGTCTCGCGCTCGAGATTGTTTCACCCGCTAACAGAACCGACAAGCCCTAGCGAGGTTTATTAAACTCTGGATATTCCGAGTTTTGATAAATAATCTGTCACATACTCTTCAGTCGCGCTGTCGGAGGCTTGTTACAAGTCTGACGGCGACGCGATTGGCAACGACTGTACGAACGGAACTGGTCTCGTGCTCGAGATCGTTCCACCCGTTGTAAGAGAACTGACAAACACGAACGAGATATCGAACTCCGGATTTTCCGATTTCTCGATAATCGAACGTGATATATTCACTGCCGTACGACCTTTCGGACCGAGCGACGCTCCCTTTACGAGCTCGCGACAGGATATTCGTATAGAGACGTACAGGCAATAGTGACCACGATCAAGCACCGGTATTGACCGTGCTTCGATCACATAGAAAGTGCACGGTTGTTGTTTCACCGCGCACAAGTGTATTTCGGTGTGGTTGACGCGAGTTTCGTGTTCGTTCCCCGAATTCACTACCCGCCGTTCAAGAGAAACTCTTGATTAACACGCTTACGTATACGCCGCTTCTACTGTACGCAGATAGTCGATCTTGTGCGCGTAAGCGTGCAAGGGAAACTCTTGGAAGGAATCGTGTTTCCGATTCCGTACGGCCACCCGTGTAACACGGAGGACACTCTTTTCGAGGCCTGTACCTGCAATAAGCCCTGGCATACGCTTTGACGTCCCAGCGCAGCAGATATCGGAGACTCGAATTGTGAAGGTCAATTTCCCTTACGCCTTTGCCTTTTCTACGGAATTCGCATATTACACGGTGTCGGAATTGACTGGTCCAGCCACAGGTCTCGACTTGTAAGTCCTAGCTACGTCCCCCTCCTCTGAGTGAGAGAGCGCGACAAAGATCTCGGCAGGATTGACCCGTTCAACCAATATAGTCGCTCCTTCCGTATACGCCGTCGTTATTACGTCTGAGCTAAGATTACGAGTAGGAATAGTGACTGGTTGAACACGCTTACAATATACGCCGCTTCTATTGTGCGCAGATAGTCGATCTTGTGCGTGTAAGTGGTGAGTTGGACCACGTCTTCCACCTAGATTTCTATAGCCGCGTGACGTATTGAGTCACTCGCGAGCTATGAATCAAGGTTGTTGAAGCACGGGTTAATTCGGCTGGATTATCAAACTTGGAGCCTTACAACCTCCCTGTAAGATTAACCGCCACCTTTACGCTGACGCCCACGCAGTAGAATCGGTTTAACCGTGACTACGCCAGTGCGAGCGGACGGATTCTCGATTATCGAGATACGTCAAACCATACAGTCCACTAACTTTGCGTTTTGAGCAGTTTGGCTGTATTCCCCCTCCTTCGATAGCGATTATCACAGTCAGGAGCGTACGGGAAACAGCGTCACGAACGGATACGTATCGTATCGAATAGGTGGTTTCACACCTTCGTTCGTAATTATTAATTTTCAGACGCCAACGTCGCGAGACGTCCAAGGAACAACCCGGAGGAGACGGAGGAGTCGTGAACCGCCGACTTCCACGGGGATTATTTTGATTCAATAAACGGCCCACCATTAGGTGGGTCACTATCAATATAAAACCGGTGTACAAAAATTTACTTTCCCACAAAATTCCTATTTCCTCATATCCGAGCCACCCGTAAGAAGCGTCGGATTGTATCATACAGTCCACCTTTTTAACAGTCGTACATGTATTTACAACCGCGTAATTTCATCAAAAGTTTCGAAACAAACACTTTAACTACACGTTTTATTTGCATTACATAATGTTCAGAATGTTCACTAACACCAAACTTGTCGAATACATACTTTAACAATCGTTCATTAAACTTAAATGACGAAAACTTGAGAAACTGTTCACTTCTTAACACCAAATAGTTCTCTCGTAATCTTCATTTTCTTTAAAACACGGTCGGCGCGACTACCTGTAAACAATCCGCTCTATTGACCGAAAACGGAAAGAAGGGGACTCATTTTTTAATTTTTTTATAGTTTTTTAATTTTTACATTAGTTATGACATTTTTTCCAACTAGTAAAAAAAAATCGCTGTACTATTCGGAACTTTTTGTATAACTCTAGCTAAAGTAATCGTATCAATATTTTTTAAACAGAAATAGTATTTTATAGAACATACTACATTAACAGTATGTACAACTTACCTTTGTGTTAAGAATAATTGCAGATGAACGTACATATATACCTGACGCTTCAATATCCATGTAGAGAACTTTGCGAATTTAAGTTGGAGAAAATAAGATGAACGCAATTACGTCGTCAACAATTCTGGCGCAATTAACTGATGTTGGCCGTCGGAAAGATAACTTTACTTTGCACATACACGCCAACTACTGTGTTTCTTACAGTACGTTATGATGGTATTTGTCATTAGTTTACAGAAAATTTTTATATCCATTTTTGTCGTCGTAATTTAATTATTTGGTCTTATGTGCGTCGTTGTAGTCGGTGGTAGATTCAGTTATCAGAAAAATTTTCTAAGGTTTCTACAAACTTTGAATTTGTATTATTCTCGAGTCAAAATGTGTCTTCAATTTCCCACCTGTCATATCGACTACAAACTTTTCTTTAAAAAATTAACTAATAGCAGTGAAGGTACAGTCTCCAAGATTTATAATGAGACCACGTTTATTGTTCTACTATTCTTTTTACGAAATTATAACCTTTTAAACATAGACAACGTTCCGAAAATTATAAATTTAGGGTTCATATACTTTTTGATTCACTGTACACATTTTTTAATGAAACATTTATATACTTTTTGCTATATGACATTTTCATCTTGACAAAACTTGATCACTAAACTTTAGGACACCCTGTATAGCTTAATTACATTTTGCCTCAGTTCCATTATCAAAAAATATACTGTTGCATTAAGAGCATCCTGTGGAATCGTTTCACGTAAATAATCGTTCGCACAGTTTCGCCGGATCAATAACAGCTTCCGTTGAAAGTTAAAATTTGTTTGACAGTTTAATTTGAAAAAATGCAGGGATCGAGGTAGAAGTAGAAGGGAATAAATAAGTACGGGGAAACGGAGGGAAGAAGTGATCGAGAGGAGTCGACGAACGGAACAAAACAAAATAAAAAGAACGGCACAGTGACTGGCCACTGGCTTTCGTGGCCTCATTATTCGTCCAATTAAGAATTTGCATATTAATCGCGGCCCGTCGCTTTGGCGAACGTGACTTGACGGAATCGTTTCAATTAAACCGGCGAATACCATCGTTCCTGCGTTTCTAATGTGTGCACAAAAACCGGACGGAATCCACGAAAGATCTACAGATCTTTCCGGCCCTTTTTACGCTGCCGCGGAAATATGCATTACCGGCAACAAGGAGAAAAAACGAGGAAAAAGGGCAGGAGAAAAATGAATTTTACCACGGCATAAAAACCACCGCTTCTTCGTTCCCCTTCTCGTAGCTTACACACGATTTGAATATTTTTATGTTTCCGGCAGGAAGAACTTTCCCGTGTTGGTTACGTTAAAGTTCTTCCGCGGAAACTATTATTTAATCGGTCATTTAATGGTAGACTGTGGTGATTTAGTGCAGAATACGAATCTCCGAGTATGTGCTATTAACAAGTTGATGAAAAAACTGGTTTTGTAGCCATCGCAAATAAAAGTTTCTCAGGAATGTGCTGGACAGACAGGATTTATTCAGGGTTAGGAGCTTACATGAATTATCGGTAGAGCAAGGATAGTACATAACCGGACAAGGAAATGTTTCATTTTGACAATTGTACGATTTACGCTATCTATTAGTTCCGCGTATACTCGCGCACGGTTTCGTGATTCTAATTTCTTACGCCGGTGTCCAAGAGTTATTCTGTACTCTCCCGTTCGGATGGCGTCCAGGTATAATCGCCGTACTCACCATACCGAACGGGCGTCCAGGAATATTCTCCCATGCTCCCCTGTACTATATCTGGGCGTCCAGGGGATGCGCTGTCCTCTCTCGTTCGACAGGCGTCCAGGTATAATCGCCGTACTCTCCTTGCCAAACGAGCGGCCAGGAATATCCTCCCGTACTCTCCCGTCCTCTAATCTCGGGCGTCCAGGAGGTGCTCTGTCCTCTCTCGTCCGACAGGCGTCCAGGTATAATCGCCGAACTCTCCTTGTCGAACGAGCGGCCAGGAACAGACTCCCGTACTCTCCCGTCCTCTAATCTCGGGCGTCCAGGAGGTGCTCTGTCCTCTCTCGTCCGACAGGCGTCCAGGTATAATCGCCGTACTCTCCTTGTCGAACGAGCGGCCAGGAATATCCTCCCGTACTCTCCCGTCCTCTAATCTCGGGCGTCCAGGAGGTGCTCTGTCCTCTCTCGTCCGACAGGCGTCCAGGTATAATCGCCGAACTCTCCTTGTCGAACGAGCGGCCAGGAATATCTTCCCGTACTCTCCTGTTCCTCTAATACTCGGGCGTCCAGGAGGTGCTCTGTCCTCTCTCGTCCGACAGGCGTCCAGGTATAATCGCCGAACTCTCCTTGTCGAACGAGCGGCCAGGAACAGACTCCCGTACTCTCCCGTCCTCTAATCTCGGGCGTCCAGGAGGTGCTCTGTCCTCTCTCGTCCGACAGGCGTCCAGGTATAATCGCCGAACTCTCCTTGTCGAACGAGCGGCCAGGAATATCTTCCCGTACTCTCCTGTTCCTCTAATACTCGGGCGTCCAGGAGGTGCTCTGTCCTCTCTCGTCCGACAGGCGTCCAGGTATAATCGCCGAACTCTCCTTGTCGAACGAGCGGCCAGGAACAGACTCCCGTACTCTCCCGTCCTCTAATCTCGGGCGTCCAGGAGGTGCTCTGTCCTCTCTCGTCCGACAGGCGTCCAGGTATAATCGCCGAACTCTCCTTGTCGAACGAGCGGCCAGGAATATCTTCCCGTACTCTCCTGTTCCTCTAATACTCGGGCGTCCAGGAGGTGCTCTGTCCTCTCTCGTCCGACAGGCGTCCAGGTATAATCGCCGAACTCTCCTTGTCGAACGAGCGGCCAGGAACAGACTCCCGTACTCTCCCGTCCTCTAATCTCGGGCGTCCAGGAGGTGCTCTGTCCTCTCTCGTCCGACAGGCGTCCAGGTATAATCGCCGTACTCTCCTTGTCGAACGAGCGGCCAGGAACAGACTCCCGTACTCTCCCGTTCCTCCGGCAGGCGTCCAGGTATAATCGCCGTACTCTCCTGCCGGAGCCGAGTTTGCCCTCCGAGAGCGGCCGATGGTCTTACCTCGTCCTCTCTCTCGGAACAGCAAAAAGGCTCGTGGCCTCTGCGAGCCCGCAATTTATACCTATTCGTTGCTATCCGCGAGCGCGAGAATCAACAACGCGGTTGTTAAGCGTTCGCCGGTGTTACCGCGCGTCGCGCTTCGCGTCGCTTCCCCGCGTGGTCGCCTAAAACCTGATTTCGCGAAGCTTCGAAATGTTTCGCCGCCCTGCGTTATGTTCTCGAAATTTCGACGCATGCTACAGTTTTATTTTTCTCTACTGCGGCACAACGCGCAAAGTTTGAAAAAATTTATGGACAATTCATACAACGAAATACTGATACTGAAAAATATAAACGACGTCGCTCTTAAACTTCAATGCGAAATCTGCATTATCTCAGATTTTTTGCGGTTTTTGATTTTTCATAACCGGTACGTTCAAGTGAAAACTCCAAACCGAATTGTAGGATATGTATCAATATGTTTGATAACTATTCGATTTTTTTTTAAATTTTTTCACCTGATGAAATAGGGACAATAGGCCAAAAACTGATTTGTCTATTTTACCCCATATCTAGCCTCCCCGTCGAGATGTAGGGCTCAAATTTTACACAATGTTGTTTGTTGATGTTCTTTCGAATGGCTCATAGACCAATGGCTCCCAAGGGCCACCAGTACCTGCTCTGCAGTTTCACTATAACATTTTGAAATGATTAAACAACGTCCCACCTAGTTGATCATCTTCAGACTTTCCTACGTAATAGTTACGTGGCAGAATGTTATTCCTGTTTTTTAAGCTAGTAAAACCACCTCTGGAAAATAAATTTTTTTTTCAACCTGTTCGAGATTCGAACAGCTGAGAACCCGTTGGTGGTCGCCGGTTTCGCCGTTAACCGGTCAACCGGAACGGCGACTCTTTCACGCGTTTTTCTCAAGCATTCTCTACAACATTGTTTGAATGTCGAGCACATTGTCTTTCCCGAGCGATGTAACTGTCGACTCGTGTTATTGTACGTTCTTCACCTGTTTCGATTCGAACCAGATTCAATTGTCTAACCGCTTTCTGTACATTCAAATTTCCTACTTTTCTGGATCTTTCGATCGCGTACGGCAGTGGTGGGCACGGGTGGAGCCCCTCAAACGCCTGCTTCTCCCGCCAACCTCTCTTTCATGCAGCGCGCACATTCGTTGCGTGCTCTGATGTCTCGTGTCTTCGTTGCTCCATTGTACCGCGCTTGCTGGAAGGGAACAGATGGCGCTACGGTGTGGACGGTTTTGCCTCAATTGAGGCAAAATTGCCCATCACTGGCGTACGGCGTCTACTGTTCGCGCGTTGCGCTCGCTACGCAGTCGTCTCAGCGCTCTTCAACGAGACACGCCTTCTTTAAAGTATCTAGATAAGCTCACTTTGAATTTATACCGTTATCACGCAATCGAGCCAGTTCCTCGCGCCGTGGTTCAACGCTCAAAGTTTCGAGTTTCGTCGCCGGTATTTGTATTGCCGCAATTTCTTTTAAAATAAACTTCATTGTTGTTCGCACCGAACACACAAAATTTTGATTTCGTCTCCTCCACGTGCGACTGAGGAATTTACAACTCCGCGGTGCATCCTCACTCCACAAAAAAGAAACACAACCCTTAATAACTTATAAAATTCTGAAAAAATATCCCAAATAAAGCTAGTTTGTAGCATCATCAACGCTTTTGTATTACCTAAACATCTTAAATAATAACAAATAACAAAAGGTAAAGATTAGGATTTTTATCACCATAATACCCTTAGACTACGGGGCACAGATCTGAAATTTTACAAGAATACCCTTTCAGCCAAAGAACAAGCTGACAAAATAAATGAAAATTGTCATAGGGACCGATTACGCAGTCGAACAAAATAAAACTTTTTTCATGTTTTGCAATATCTGCTAGGAGATTGTTATAGAGTTTGTCATTCTAAAACGGAATCCGGAAGTAGAATTGCTCTATCATACAACGTTTCCGAAAATAATTTGTTTTTGCAAAAAAGCACAAGTTAGGTACAAAATTAGGTATTTTGCGACAACTTAACATGCTAGAAAGTTCAGGTTGGAGTCAAAAATTAGAGAGGACTCTTCTATACATCCATATACCCAATTACATTTTTATACTTTCTAATAGTTGAAATTGCTTGTTAAAGATTGAAAAATAGCTGACGCGGGTCTTTCTACGCTCTATTTTTGTATTTATGTGAAAAATCCTTTATCTAGCAGGAATTTCCTATACAGTATTGATTTCTACAGACATTTCTGATAAAGCAACCATTCACGAAAAGTATTTGATTCGGTTTATATATGAGCAGGTCAAGAAAATATTCATCGATAGCTTGTGTGCGATGCGTTCGCGCCACGCGACCATTGCAGCCTTTTCTCGACACGCCAGTGCCGTAGATATGCGCAGTGGACATTTGTACCACTGAAAATGTTTGTGGTTACTATGTTTATACTACACTCCAGGAATGGAAAATATAAAAATCTTCTTGAACCAGAGAACGTGATTTTGCCACT
This sequence comes from Sphecodes monilicornis, assembly GCA_913789915.3. Lineage (NCBI taxonomy): Eukaryota > Metazoa > Arthropoda > Insecta > Hymenoptera > Halictidae > Sphecodes > Sphecodes monilicornis. The sequence continues at coordinate 9,321,517 of OU565301.1, read as the reverse complement.
GTTACATATAAAGTTAGGGCATAATGAAAAATGTTGTTACAGCTATGGACGCTAATATAAAAGAAGACATGTTTATCGGTCCCCAAATAAAAAAAAAAAAACCAAAGACACTAATTTCAGTGAAAAATTAAATACATTAGAAGAAAAGTGTGAATTTCATTTGTGGAAACGATTGAAAATTTCCTTGGTGACAAGAAATCAGAAAATTATGTACCCGTAGTGAATAAACTTCTAAAAGATTGTGAGAAACTAGGATTGCAACATGTCATTAAAAATACATTTCTTGCATTCACATTTAGACTTTTTTCCTGCAAATCGGTGTTTGGATACCACATATAAGTGTCAAGCAAGACGCAAACATTTTTAAAAATGTTTACATCAGAAATAGGTAGAGATTTTCTTTCTGTTTAACCTATTTTGGAGGACCAATTTTTTAAAACTTTTTTTTATGCAGTCCTATAGATTTCGACGAGAAAACGCCGAAAATATTTGTCTTATTGCCAGGACTTCACTGGTTCAGAAGTTATACGCGTGTAATGCTGAGCACTTTTCAGCCTTTTTGACAGGTTAAGCGCCGCAGTATTGGTATATTTGTTAGTTGGTACTCGCAAGATCGGCTAAGAGTACGGTCACAGTGCATCCGACATCGGTCGATTCGGCCAACGTCAGATATTTCGAATGTGTGAGTACATTTATTTAAATTAAATAAAAAAAAGTGTACCACAGATTTTTTTTGGTTTAGAACTGGACGTAAATATGAACGTTATAACCCAAAAAAAGTTTGCAACTTTCTGTGACTTTCCTAAACCCGCGAGAGAAACGATTTCTTAAGATCCATATTTATTAAGCTCAAGATTTTTAAAATCAAGAAAATTAAAACAATATTCGTATTATGTCTCAGTTTTTTCAAGAACCAGAGATGATCAATGAAATAATAATTAAAATAAACAATAATTAAAAATAATGTTATCTTGTTTATCCCTTCTAGATTAATTTATATTTCCATGTACATATTTTATTTGTCATTAAAAATCACAAAATATCATCATTTCTACTGTAGAAACATCTACTCGGCCGACGTGTCTGACGAAAAACAAATGGGCCCAATGAGATGTGTACAATGAAACCTTTCTCGAGACACTTGAAAAGATTCAGCTACCACAGACTTCGACCGATTTGTCTGACGTCGGATCCACTGTGACCACGTTTTCCGGCGAAATCGGCCGTACGGACACCAACACATGCCCTCCAGAGGCGCTTGAAACGCTCGTGCGTGAGTGCTGAAGTCGGACGTCGGACGAAGTCGGATCCACTGTGACCGCACCCTAAGTCCGGCATGTCCAGAAGTAGCTCACTTCGAAGCATTTTCGAGAGAGACGCCTACTTCTCCCGACCGCGCGTCTCGCTCCCCGTGGCGGCCGTAGTTCTCCGAGCTCCTCAGGCTCGTGCCTACCGCTTGCGGTATGTATTGCGTGTGGCGCTTTGGGGCGACTCTCATACCGATAGGTTTCCACATCACCCATGAGGTACTATGGTCAATGCGTTTTTTTTTTGTCAGTGGTATCCCCTATAGGCATATTCTACTGCGTCGTACGATAATTTCGAAAAAATAAATTTGGAAAATAGTTTTTATTATACTGTCAAAATTTTACTAACAATTAGGAAAGCTTGCAATATCCACATCAAAGACGATAGCGAGAAATCGCTCAGCAGTGTACGTTGCTCTGTTTTAATGCTACATATTTTTGAAAACGAACATTCGCACAAATAAGTCGATCCGAACATTGAGAAAATTTGAACGGCAAAAACGATGACAGATTCCGTAAAGGGTTGTACGGGCAGTTTAAAACCCGTGGCTTAAAAATCCCGATGATACACTATATCATACATCAGGAGGCGTTATGCGGGAAAGAAATAAAATTACCTTTTACAATGGAAAAGGTAACCAAAATTATTAACAGTATCAAAGGTGGAAATAGATTTTTATCTCACAGAAATTTTAAAGAATTTCTGGAAACGCATAATGCTGTTTACGCTGATGTTTCTTCATATTGTGATGTACGCTGTCTCAGTGCAGCGTAATGCTTAGGACAATTCTTTGCCATAAAAAAGAGCTCATCCTTTTCTTGTACGAATATCCAATTAAAAATTCTGATGAATATTCTCTTCTCTTAGGAGACGTAAGTTTTCGGTGCGAACTCTCGCTTATTGTAGATCTGACGCATCACTTAAGTTTATTAAATTTAATATTACAAACGCCCAATCAAGCCATTTCCGAATTGTGTAGTCATGTCGACTCATTTCGTAGGAAATTAGTACTTTTTCAAAACCATTTAAATGCGGAAGATAGAATATTTTCATTTTTCCCCTCTTGCGACTTAATTTTTAAAGAATTTGGCACTCAATGCGATTTTCAAAATCATTTACATATTCTACAATCGGTGATAGAGCAGTTCGAAAATCGTTTCACTGATTTCGATTCGATTTGAAACGATCTACTTCTTTTTGAGAACCACTTAACTGTTAGAATCGAAGAACAACCCATCAAATTTCAACCAGAATTGTGCGATCTTCAGCACATTTCTTTGAAAACGAACATTCGCACAAATAAGTCGATCCGAACATTGAGAAAATTCGGATGGCAAAATTTCTTAAAATAGAATACTTCGATTCACTTAAAGTTTTGAAAAATTCGGCTCCTTTGCTTTCCCTCGTTTTCAAAGAAATGTGCTGAAGATCGCACAATTCTGGTTGAAATTTGATGGGTTGTTCTTCGATTCTAACAGTTAAGTGGTTCTCAAAAAGAAGTAGATCGTTTCAAATCGAATCGAAATCAGTGAAACGATTTTCGAACTGCTCTATCACCGATTGTAGAATATGTAAATGATTTTGAAAATCGCATTGAGTGCCAAATTCTTTAAAAATTAAGTCGCAAGAGGGGAAAAATGAAAATATTCTATCTTCCGCATTTAAATGGTTTTGAAAAAGTACTAATTTCCTACGAAATGAGTCGACATGACTACACAATTCGGAAATGGCTTGATTGGGCGTTTGTAATATTAAATTTAATAAACTTAAGTGATGCGTCAGATCTACAATAAGCGAGAGTTCGCACCGAAAACTTACGTCTCCTAAGAGAAGAGAATATTCATCAGAATTTTTAATTGGATATTCGTACAAGAAAAGGATGAGCTCTTTTTTATGGCAAAGAATTGTCCTAAGCATTACGCTGCACTGAGACAGCGTACATCACAATATGAAGAAACATCAGCGTAAACAGCATTATGCGTTTCCAGAAATTCTTTAAAATTTCTGTGAGATAAAAATCTATTTCCACCTTTGATACTGTTAATAATTTTGGTTACCTTTTCCATTGTAAAAGGTAATTTTATTTCTTTCCCGCATAACGCCTCCTGATGTATGATATAGTGTATCATCGGGATTTTTAAGCCACGGGTTTTAAACTGCCCGTACAACCCTTTACGGAATCTGTCATCGTTTTTGCCGTTCAAATTTTCTCAATGTTCGGATCGACTTATTTGTGCGAATGTTCGTTTTCAAAAATATGTAGCATTAAAACAGAGCAACGTACACTGCTGAGCGATTTCTCGCTATCGTCTTTGATGTGGATATTGCAAGCTTTCCTAATTGTTAGTAAAATTTTGACAGTATAATAAAAACTATTTTCCAAATTTATTTTTTCGGAATTATCGTGCGATGCAGTGGGATATGCCTATAGGGGATACCACTAACAACAAAAACGCATTAACCATAATACCTCATGGGTGATGTGGAAACTTATGGGTATGAGAGTCGCCCCAAAGCGCCACACGCAATACATACCGCAAGCGGTAGGCACGAGCCTGAGGAGCTCGGAGAACTACGGCCGCCACGGGGAGCGAGACGCGCGGTCGGGAGAAGTAGGCGTCTCCCTCGAAAATGCTTCGAAGTGAGCTACTTCTGGATATGCCTGCCCAAAGCAGTACCGAGCAGATCCGTTAGATGGCAGCACAAGCGACGTACGTAATAATAACACATGTACGAAATCAACGCGATGACCGAACCACAAAACAACTTGGATTATATCTTCTTTTTGAGATCTTGTATATGATTCTGTACATTTTCATATCGCATCGATGAACACTACATTTCTAAATTTACGCAACAATCCACAAATTAAAATTAAAATCAACAATAAAATATATAACAAACTGCAGAAAAATTTTAAAATCAGCTTACTTTATCCACGTGCTCCCATCTAGTAAACATACCGTGCCATTTAGCGCATGCGCTCAGTACTACTTAGCCGATCCGCGAATATACTACATTATCTAGCGCATGCGCTCAACACTCCTACGTCTACCACCCAGCGAATATACTAATGTGACGACACTTTAATCTGTGCAAAATCACTTGAAATTGCTTATGATTACACGCGTATAACCAGGTATCCAGCGCATGCGCTCAACAGTCCTACCTCTACCACACAACGAATATCCAATATGGCGATGCCCTAACCCAGAGGTCGGCAAGAAGTGCTCGTTTCGGCCGATTCTCGAGGGCTACGCCTCCTTTTCCCGGCCGCGCGTCTCGCTTCCCGTGGCGGCAGTAGTTCTCGAGTCAGCTCAGACTCGTACCGTATGAACTGCGCGTGGCGCATTAGGGTGACACCAGTGTCAATAGGTTTCCATATTACCGCGTAGGTACTATTGTCAATGCGTTTTTTTTTTGTCAGTGATATCCTCTGTAAGCCTATTCCACTATGTAGTATGATAATTTCGGAAAATATATTTAAAAAATAAACTCGGAAGATAAATTGCAAAAGTATTAATTTCATCGCCAAAATTTTATTCAGATGTGGAAAAACTTCTTCGTGCACGTTTAAACACGTTTGGTGAATCAGAAGTATTATATATTTTATTTCAATGTTCAGAACGACATATTTGTGTGAATGTTCGTTCTCCACGATGCGGAACATTAAAACGGAAAAGCGCACCCGGCTGAACGATTCTTCTCTATCGTCTACGATGCGAGTAGCGACGTCCAACCTTTCATTCGATACTTCTAATTTACCAAACGTGTCTAAACGTCCACGAAGACATTTCTCCACATCTGAATAAAATTTTGGCGATGAAATTAAGAATTATTTTTCAAATTTATCTTCCGAGTTTATTTTTTAAATTTATTTTCCGGAATTATCATGCTAAATAGTGGAATAGGCCTACAGGGGATACCACTAACAAAACAAAACGCATTGACAAGAGTACCTCCGCGGTAATGTGGAAACCTATTGACACTGGTGTCGCCCTAATGCGCCACGCGCAGTTCATACGGTACGAGTTTGAGCTGACTCGAGAACTTGTGCCGCCACGGAAAGCGAGACGCGCGGACGGGAAAAGGAGGCGTAGCCCTCGAGAATCGGCCGAAACGAGCACTTCTTGCCGAACTCTGCTCTAACCTGTCAACAACGTTTAAAATTGCTCATGTTTACAAACGTATAACTTATAAACCAGTGAATTCCTAACAATAATACTTACATTTCCGTAATGTTCCCATCGATATCTACAAGATTACATAAAAAAAGTTAAAAAAGTGTTCAAGAAAGTTAAAAACATCTGGTCCTCCAAAAGGAAGAAGAATTTCTTTGTTCATCATTTCCACAGTGAAATATGAATATATCTCGTATTTTTATAATTTTGTGTAATTATTGACACCCAAAATGACAAAAAACATGTGCGTAATTTAAGTATAGTAAGCAAAGACTGCTCATATACTAACCGAACCAAATACTTTTCGTGAATAGTTGGTTTGTCAGAAATGTCTGCAGAATTCAATACTGTATAGAAAATTCCTGCTAGATAAAGGATTTTTCACATGAATATAAAAATAGAGTACAAAAAGATATAATTGGCTATATGGATATATAGAAGAGAGACCCTTCTAATTTTTTACTCCAACTTGAACTTCCTAGCATGTTTTGTTTTTGCTTAATACCTAATTTTTTTATAAAAATCACGCATTTTTACAATATCCAAATTTTTTCGATAAAGTTGCGTGATGGAGCAATTCTGCTTCCGGAATCGGATTTAGAATGATAAACTCTGTAAGAATCTTCCATCAGATACAGCCAAAAAAATTTCGTATTGTACAGTGTTACCCATGTTTGTCCTGCTAGATCCTTTGCACTGAGCTCCTGCTAATTCCATTAAAAGGAGATCCGCGTTGAAACAAGCTGTGTTTCACAACTGTTTCCAAATCCCAATTGATACGATGAATCCGCAGCGTGTATTTCGTGGGCGCGCAATTATGTCAGGAATAATTAACATTAAAACGCTGCGATGTCGGCAACGATCAAGCACCGGCCGTGAAACTACGAGATCCCAGAGACTTACCCCGCTGTGGAGATTGATGAGAGAATGAGGAATTCCGGTTTCCGTCTGGAAAGCAGGCAACATCCGTTCGCCGAGCTGAGCCGCCTTATCACGGAACATCACGTCCCCGGTGAGAGCGTAACAAGCCAGCAAACTTCCCATGAATCGAATGTTTGTCTCGAAAAGAGATATCTCCGAGTTCTGCAAAACAGAAACAGAAAAGATCCTTCCGTTAACGTGCATAGATAACCGCATAATTCCAGAAACAGGTTAATTTTAGTGGATAGACGACGGCGATTAATAATATTACTGGCCCCTGGGAACCCTTGGGGTATTGGAAAATGAGTGCCACACATTGGTGAATGGAATCCATTGGTCCCTGGAGGTGTAGGCCTTTGGGGGCATTGGCCCTTGTGGGAATTCGTCCTTGGAAAAATTGGCCTTTGAAGGCATTATTCCTTGGGGCATTGAGAAATCGGAGCCATTGTCCCCAGGGGGCGTTAGTCCTTGAGAGAGCTAGCCTTTGGGCATATTAGTCCCTGTGGGTGTTGGCCCTTGGTGGTATAGGTCCATAGGAGCCATTTTCGCTTGGAGGCATTGGCCCTAGAGAGCATGAGGTCTCGGAAGCTATTGGCCGCTGAGGACTATTTATAGAGCAAAAAATTGTTTAAAAAGACTGTATACATGCACATTTTACCGCAGCAAATGTAGATACACGTAAGTACAAAAGATTGTAAAATAAGAAATCGGTCATTTAACCACAGTAGGTTTAGCATTAAATTGTCTAACTAAAATGTTTTTGTCCATTTAAAAACGTTTGTGTTCCTTCTTAATCGTTTTCTCCAGATGCACAGACTCCGTGCGTTTATTATTTCGAAACATAACTGTGGGATTAGGACCCCCCAGACCACAAATACCGTAAGAAATTAGGAAGAAGGTGGGAAGGGTTCCGTGGGTGAGCGCGTTAGTCGATCGGCTACCAATGCGAGGGCCCGGGTTTGATTCCCGGCGCGGTGCCTTTCTTTTTCCTGAGATCCTACATAACTGAAAAGGTTGGCAAAGAAAGCGGGAGAAAAACACACCTCAGTCCTGTTGCACTGGTTTTCCCATGCGTAATGCAATACGGTTTTGCGAAGTCGGTTATTACAATTGTCTTTATGCGTGCACTTTTGTCTTGTTTATTGCGTTAACTCGTGTTACGTGCAATTTCGTATTTTCGCCTCCAATAAAAACAGAATCGGGCAAGTATTTTCTGCATTCGGCTTTCCACTTCATTGTCGTAGCTTGATCCGGAAAAGTTTGTGCCTCATAATTGGATTTGTTCAATAAGGTAAAAGACATTAGTTTATGGTGGTACGTATAATATATTAGCTCATGAAGAGTTATTCAGACCACAAAGTGTCTATAACTCGTCCTCGTTTATTTTGCTCCTTTCCTTTCATCGAACATGACGTGAAATGATACTAATTCAATCACAAAAGCCCACAAAATTATTATTTTGTGAAACTTTCACCAACGTATTTGCTTGTTTAATTCTGGATATAATGGAATCTCGACTATCCGAATTAGTTCTGTGAGGTTAAATTTTTACTGATTTGTACAATGATATTTCGTTTGTATTTGAATCGCTTTAGATCAAACTGTCTGCATGTGAAATACATATACATGTATTCGGATAACGAAGAATTGAAATATTATCGGTTCGGATAATCGAGGTTCTACTAAATCCTGGATTAAACAAACAAATACAATCCACATGGTATGGTGTTTGGACTCATTTTATTAAAAAAAAAGTCACAAAAATACTCGTAGAAGTTTCATAAGTAAATTATTAAAAACGAAGAAGTTTTGTCATTAAAATTGATTTTTATTTTCTTCTTTTATTAGTTACATGCTACAAACTGTTTTACATGTAATGAATCGAACAAAATTATATTCTATTCATATTCAACGATTAATATTTTAATTCTGTTAGATTTAATTTACTAGTTACAGCATTTTATTCCCAATTTTGCACCAATCCAAAATCCCAGCGAAAAGATTTGTTTAATATTTTGTCCAAAAATTTCCTAATAGAACATTAGTCGTTCCTCAAACTGGAATAACTGTAAAATCATGTGCTTTTTAAGAGTTTTTGGACGGTGTCTTAATAAGTCCACAATGATTCAATTCATTCATTCGAGTTTGTGAAAGCAGAAGGTCCATGCAGAACTAGGTCAATTTCATATTTGATAATTTTGAAAAATACTGTGGGAGTAAATACTGAGGACAGCTACAAATTGAGATGCACCCACTGGCCTCTTGGTCATTTCATGCACCATATAAGGCGCGAACGATTTGGCCGTTGGCATGGCAACGCTCCTACAAGCACATTTTGCTTTTGAGACTTTGAACGCGATTCTTTTGTAAAGAAATTTACATACGTTGAGATCGGCTTAAACGATTATATATACCCGATTATATATAAACGATTATATATAACGATTATAATTATACCCACCGGGCTTCCCAACCACATCACCATCGGCGATTTTGTTCTAAATGAAATATGTTATAGTCCATGTGAAATAATGGAGGTGGGGGGAGGGTTAAGTCATCATTTTGCCGGTTTAGAATTTGTTTAGAAATTACAGGCCTTCGTAGTTTGCAATTTTTGCTCATTTTGGCGAAAACGGGCTTCGCTTACGAATTTTTATCTCAGTAACTGTTTGTCCGATTGAGCTACATTTTTTTGTTTTATTGAGAAAGGATTGGGTTGTTATAAAATAATTTTTTCAATCTCGACGATTAACTTCATAATGTCGAAAAATATAAACAAATTCTTCCTTTGCTTTCTTCCGATGATGGTTCAGAGTGATTTAATTTTGACAAAAATATAGTCATATTCCCTGAAGTTTCCTCTTCAGAAGGATGGAGAATTAAAAATTGGCGTCACAGTGCCTTGGAAAAGGACGCGATGCACCCTCGTTTCAGTTAGGCGAGTTGTGTGCTCCGCAAGTATGGTCAGTTGTCTATACCGCTGATCTCAAAGCAATACCAGCAGACCTCGTGTTCGGGGCTGGATCTATCCCAGAATGGGGGACTGCAAATCGAGGTGGTCGAACCGAAATAAAAGTCTGCGTTGTGAGAAGTGAACACGTGGTGTCCTTGTCTTTATTTAACAATTATACGGTCGCGCACTTAATGTAATTGATGTACTTTCGGTGTTAACAATAAAGGTGGTTGAAAGAACCGGTAGTTTTAAATAAACTTGGAGAGAATAATTCTCGGTCCACGTGCGTGGCGCAAGGCAAAAGAAGATATTTGGTCGCACGTGGTTGCTCTACAGTGGAAACGGTAGTGAGAGCGAGACGACCGCGTAACGGACCGACGTTCGTCTTGCCTAGTCACGGAGAGAGGGGGGGCCACCGGCCTAATTATTGGCACGCGTATGTGCTGTCGCACGGTAGTCCTCGAATTATGACATCGCGGACGCGGCCGAGTCGACGAATCGCGTCGTCACGTTTGCGACGGCTGATCCGCGAAATTGGCGCGATGTTCAATTCTGAACACCTCGTATACGACTAAATGACTCTTTTTATACCTCAAGAACTATTATATTAGTAACCACTCTTGGCCAATGACACCTTTTTAATCTTAACTTTATTTGTAAATGTTAATTTCTAAACTAATTCAATGTCTGTCTGTAATATATTTTAAGGCGGCAAGCATTGCAAATCAATCCCACTAACCAAACCAAATCGGAAGTGACCGGTTTTTGGAAGTTCAAATGACTTATGTAAGAGCTTAATTAATAAACCTAATCCCTAGCTTTTATAATATCGGGAGAAGCTGGTGTTTTATAGGAAAACAACGCGCCAGGTTCATATGATAATTTAAAGAGCAACGTTTTATCGGTAACGCAGAGAGTGACATTCCAGTGCTAAACCATTTTTCGCACAATTTTCTATCTTAACTTTCAAGTCACCAAAAGTTCTTCTCGCAAATATTGTTGTTATCTAAAAAGAACTTCTGTTTTCAGAATTTCAAAGCATAGAAGTTTTCGTGATTACAGGGAGTAACACTGAAATGGTAAACAATATTCTTCGCAAAATTTTGAGTTTTAAATTTCGAATCGCCGAAAATCCTTCTCGCAAAGAGTGTTTTTATGTAAAATGAAGCTGCTTGCAAAATTTCAGCAAAATCGGACGAGACCAGTTTTCAGAAATACAGCCCAACAATAAAATAGTTCTTCAAAATTTTCTTTTATTCAAATGTATCGTTAGGTATACGCAGTACCCCCACTCTCCCCATTTTCTCGAGAATTTATGGCGCATGGAGTTGGAGACAATCGTAAAACAGTTGCTCGTTTGGTTTATCAACGATTGTCTGTACACGGGATGCAAAACAATGTGACTTGATTGCATTACACAAGTTTGCCCCCATGTGTTTGCTCGGGTTTGTGTGCGCACATATTCGCGTCGCAACGCATCGTTTCGCTGGGAGAGGACGTCGGCATAACGCGCAGAAATGTAACTTCGTTTCGCGAATAATGCCCTCCTTCGCCAGGACGCGATAAACTTGTGAAATTTAAAGTTCGCGGTAGCTTGTATCCGAGTTTATACGCGGCGCGATGTGAACGCATATGTATGGAAAGCGGCGGAAATTCGGTAATTAAGTTTCCACCGTGTTTAATCAGCTAAGATTACTATTAGTTTATGAAGTTATTCAGACCGACAAAGTGTCCGGATCTCATTCCCGTTTAGTTTATCCCTTTTGGATCGCGCTTGATATTGCTGTCCGCGGTGTCGGGACTCGTTGCCTCTGGTTAATCACTCGTACCTGACGCGAGACGATGTCAATCCAGCCACAAAACTTTGCTACTTTTTATTATTATTCTATGGAAATCTTATCAACGTATTTATGACATTTTTCTGATTGAAATGAGACCACGCATGATACGGTGTGGATCGTATTCTCTTGTTTAATACACGATTTAGTAGAACCTCAATTATCCGAACCGATATCTAAAATCTCGAATGTTAAATACAAATAATTCAATCTAAAATATACAACACGATGTATTATACAAATCAGTAAAAATTGAGTGCATCAGTATAGCTTGGTAACAATATTCTATTATCCAAACACTCATATCCCATCGATTAGTTCAGGTAATCGAGGTTCCAGTTTATCATGGATTAAACAAACAAATACGATCCAAATGGCATCGTGTTTGGATTCATTTTAATCATAAAAATGTCACGAATATACTGGTAAAAATTTCACAAAAGATAATTAAAAACAAAAAGGTTTTACCATTGAAATTACTTTTTCTTTTCTATCTTTATTAGTAGATGCGGATGTTTGTGCAAGTAAAATATATCAAAATGTGTGACAAATATCAAGAAATATGTATGTTTAGGAGCGCGTTAGGAAAATTAAGCGCGCACCTTTTGTAACGACGTAACGTTTATTTTCGAACGTGATCGTTCGACAGTCACAATGTGTACAAGTTTCAACAAAAAACAACAAAGAATGTCACAGCACTACTATGTATGAAATGTAATGAATTTGTACAATAAATGAACTGATTTAAAGAATACTGAGATGATGTGACGTGTACAAATGGAATGAAATGGTTACGAAAAGGAAGAGAGCGGTTTGCGCGGATAGCGACTTGAGCGGTGAGATAATTCGTGCCGAGCAGAACGAGTGTTCGGAGAATTCTGTTCAATTCGCGGAATCCAACGGTCGACGGACTCGCTGCCGCGAGACACGATGGCTCATCGCGCGTGACGTCAGATTCACGCGCGACTTTAGCTGCCCGATTTCCCAATTTGTCAGGGAGATGGCTCGTCGTGTGTCTATCGGCCGCGAACCCGCCGATCCGCTGTGATCGCGAACTGTTCGAGTGTGCCGTGCGCAGGGGTCGCACAGGATCCCTCGTCCAATCCCAAACATTCCGCCCGCCTCGTCAGTGAGCTGACGAAATTGTTCTGGAGCCAGTGATGGGAATGTTGGCGCTTTTCACGCGCATGCGCGGCGATTTTAGCCTCAATCAAGCACGAAAATCGGGTACCTTGGCCGCTAATTTCGCAAAATTTATTATGATTTGATTTTGAAAAATGAATGTACAACATGTGTACGTATAAATATATATATATATATATATATATATATATATATATATATATATTAAAATGTAATATATACATACGTACATATAGTATATAATATATAAATATATAATATTTATGTATCTATGTACAATATAATATAACTTACTCTTCTTCATCATCTTGGGAATAAGAAAGGGAAGGGTACTAAAATTAACTTTAAGCGAAATATACAGGGTGGCCCACATAACTCTGAATAGTTGAATATCTCGAAAACTATGCCATCGACTTTAAAGTTCTTAGTCTTAAATTGCATGGAACTGAAGGGCCTTTCTGACTACATAAACGTGAAGTTCCCCCGTTAAATATGAGGATTTAATGTAATTGCAGCAAGAATACTGGCACTATTATTTTCATTAGTGACAGCTTTAGGTTTATTGCGAGTTTTTTTACACAATTCACCGTGCTCGCGAAGCGGCTTTTCTAAACTATGAAATGTTGCATGGCATTTTTTGATCCCATAACGTTCAAAAAACATCACTGCTGCACGCCGATAATTTTTTTGGCATTCACCTAACGTTAATAACATATTCACTTCTGTGTCAAAAGTAGCCATAATCACAATGTTACTGCTTGAATAACAGCTCTAAACTGAAAACGTTTTCATAGATAAGTGAGTCAAAGTCAAGAATTGTAAATATTATTGTTTGTGTTTCTTCACGAATAAGCAAAGGACTCAAGCGCGTATAATTCCATAACGCTATTTCCGAGAGCTTCAAGTACCTACAACTCGAAACTTCAAACTGTTATATCTCATCATGGAAGTATCTGACAAAAAAATGTTTCAGACAAAATTGACTTGTTTTTTCCTGTAGAATCTAAATATGTAACATTTTATAGGGGGTTCCATTTAAAATTACAAAGGTACCTCCCCTTCCCCTTTAACGGGGGAACTTCACGTTTATGTAGTCAGAAAGGCCCTTCAGTTCCATGCAATTTAAGACTAAGAACTTTAAAATCGATGGCATAGTTTTCGAGATATTGAGCTGTTCAGAGTTATGTGGGCCACCCTGTATATATATCTGTCATATAACTGTCTGGAGCATTCTTGATCTGTTGATCGGCAGTGCGACCAGAGTGATGGGAATGTTGGCGCTTTTCACGCACATGCGCGGCGATTTTAGCCTCAATCAAGCACGAAAATCGGGTACCTTGGTCGCCCCGCTAATTTCGCAAAATTTATTATGATTTGATTTTGAAAAATGAATGTACAACATGTGTACGTATGTATATATATATATATATATATATATATATATATATTAAAATGTAATATACACATATGTACATAGAATATATAATATATAAATATATAATATTTATGTATCTATGTATAATATAATATAACTTACTCTTCTTCATCATCTTGGGAATAAGGAAGGGAAGGGGACTAAAATTAACTTTAAGCGAAATATATAATAACAAACCCACTACTTTCGCTCCAATAGTACCCCACAAACTTCGGACGTAGCTTCGGTGCTGCCGAAACTCGCGCATGCGCGTGAAAAGCGCCAACATTCCCATCACTGAGTGCGACGAAGACGGTCTGTCTATTTGGATAAGAATTTGTTGTATTTAGATATAGTTATCTGCGTTTTTTTATTTAGCTATCTGCGTATTAGATATGGTTGTCTGCGTGTTAGATATAGTTATATGCGTATTGCAAAGGACATAGGCGACGTAGCATGTACTCCCTTCTACAACGTAACAGGTGTCGTGATGCATGGTTAAGCCAAGGGCAAGGCATCTACCTTAGGCCGCTAGAAAATCTCAACAAGTGGAAGGAATATTTTCCGGATATGAAGGTTTAACGAGCACGGGGGGGGGGCGAAGAGTCCACTCGTGGCTGTCAGGCTACTTGGAGAAGCCACAAGATTCGCTAAGCACCTGAAGAGGCAAAATGATGTTTGGTATTCGAAATACCGACGGTATACGGGTGTTCCCCCGCAAAAGGGATACAAGGCCTTTGGGGGATGCCTGCAACCGCACGCCAAAGTCTGCAATTTTTTATTAGATTATATGGATAATGGAGGGGTTTCCATTATTAAGAATCCTCGGGTAAAATAGGGAGGATTCGGGGTGCGATTTTAGTATCGTGTCAGCAAGCCACTGAACGGCAGCAAATTATTTGTACAAGAACAGCCGATTGAATCGATGTTGCATTTTCTTCGTTGAAACTTTCAATTACCTCTTTGATATTGTCAAAATGCGTGGCATAAAATAATGCTGCCTCCATCCATGCCCCCATCACGTCATGATAGGTTCAGGCGGTAATGGAATATTTTCTAGTCTCTCTCGATAATGCTGTATACGCAGTGGAGCTTTCAAAGAAACTTTCTTAACCGACGATATTAATTTGTTGATTAAAGGAAAATTTATTCGCACTTCTTCTGCTACTCTATTTAATTCGTGGGCTAAACAAGTTATGTGAAGCATATGTGGATAAAATATTTTTACATTTTTACCAGCCTTTAACGTGTACATTGCAGCTTCTGTTACGAGCAGTAACACTCTGTTTTCACCTCCAGTTGTTTACAAGCCAGCAAGTAGTGTATTGATGCTTCACTTTCGCATAGCTTTCCCACAATCAGATTTGCAATATAACGCCCTCTGCTGCCTGTTGTTTCGTCCACGAATATCCAGACATAATTTTCACCAATGTTATTTCGAATATTTGCCAATGTTAAATCCTAACAATCTTGTAGATAATTTTTTTGAAGTGTGGCTTCGTCGGGGATATCTCGGTTGGTGTATTCTTTTAAGAAACTTATCCACAATGCATTGTCCAGACAACGCCAGAATATGTTAATAGCAACCATAGCGTGAAACATGTCTGCATAAAATTGATTTTTTTTTGGAATTTGAAACGTTTACTTATGTACTGGTAGTTGCTGATGCAGTACTGGTTTCAGCAATATTCCTGCTATATACAACTGTATTCGCATGCTGCGTTAACTATGACTTCTTTTCACATTTAATCTTAATAGTAAAATATAAGATATGTTAGATTAATAATATTTTACTTAAATAAAAAGGAATAATTACCGAATACGCCTTTGAAAAGATATCAACCTCTTTGCCGCATGTTTTACAATAAACGGTTTGTCCACTAATAACGAAACTGCTGCTACTGTGGTAATTCAACTGTTTAGCATTATGCGCCTAGAAGCTTTTGCTTTAGGCATAGTGTTCACTTTTATAATTTACTTTTTACATTTTACGTTAGTGGTTAAATAGTCGCGGATTAACTAGTTAGTTAAGTGTTCCTCCGACTTTTTGCGGCTACCCCGTAGAACCAAGCAGTAATACGTACTTTTGCATCGACAAGTTGTTAAGAAGTTTGCTATAGGCTACAATGAACAGGGTATAGGTGTTAATTAGCAAGAACACGAAGATGGGATCCACAGAACATGAAAGTATAATAACGCGTCGCGCTTACCGATAGTCCGAGACCCTCTTTGATCTTCGGTTTTGGAAAGCAAATTGCTTCTGATTGGCATTTACAACATAACGCACCGATGAAAACTTGGATAGCTATTCGTCGATGCGAATGGGTGCAAATTCATCGTCCGAAACGATACGTATATTCATGTATTCCGTAAGCATGTATTTAACGATGGAACTATCATCAACGTAACACGGAAGTAGCACACGTAACAAGATTATGGTTATGGAGAGTATGAAAATAATTTTACTAGTAACTTAACGAGGATGTTGTTCCTTACTGGTTGCGTTAGTATAGACACAATAGTTTGAATGTGTATTGTCATATACAATATAAATTATGGGCAATATATTTGCACTATTGACATTGCTAGTTTACGAGTCGTGCGACAAGCTATCGTTAATTATGTCAGTCGGCTGTAGGGAATTAATGAACTGAGGAACAAAAAATTCAGAACCAAACGTCATTGTTCATGTGTTTACACTTTTCTGAACAATTACAATCCTTTAAAACAATTTTTTTCAACAACTGCAGAACAGTTTCTCTGAAAAATTGAAATTTTGCAGCACAATTTTTCTGAACAATTTCAATCTCATATAACGCATTGATTTCTATAGAACAATCGCAATTTTTAGAACAATTTTTTTGGAACAATTTTTATTTTCCAAAGCAGTTTCTCCGAACAATTGCAATTTTACAGCACGATTTTTCTGAACAATGGCAATTTCTAAACAATTTTCCCGAAAAATTGCAATTTATTAGAACAATTCGTTTGAACAAGTGCAATTGTTTAGCACAGTTTCACTGGGAATTTGAAATTATGCAGAACACTTTTTCTGAACAATCGAAATTTTTTGCAACGTTTTGACATCAGTTTCGTACAGTGAGAGCTACTTTCTTCAAACATCCATAACTTTCTTATTCTTAACAATTTAATAAATGCTTTTACAAACATATTTTTGGAGATGCGTGTTTTAAGAAAATGCAAAGAAGAAACCGTTTGGAATTGATCAGAATTTTTGACGGTTAGTCTCATACATCACCGATTGTTTTGATTACAGGAATCATTGATGGAGTTTGGTGGCTGTTACGAAAGCGATCAGGTCTTTCTTCTTGATGCCACACCCTTGTCTACGGTATCTCGCATATTAGGACAAACTGCCGCGACTACGGCAGGTGGAGCCGCTCGTATTTAGCAATTTTCCTATCGGCTGTGTGGCTCTGCGAATTGCAGTAAGCTATTTACGAGCACCGTACGCACATTTCGTTCCATCACGCTCTTCTGACACCCAGTTCTGCACTGATACAACAACGAGAGTACAGTGTTTCTCATTTGTGCGACGGTCAGTCCAATTATAAAGCTGTCCTTTTGCTCTCATTTCATACTTCAGCGAAATTTCGCGAAAAATACAAACGAGTTATTTTTTTGTATACATATATTCTGCTACAATCTGCAGTAGAACCTCGCTAATCGCAACCTCGTTTATTGCACGAAATCCTTATTAGTTGCATATCAGCGACTTCCATCATGTTCAAGGTTCAGGAACTCGTGGTGGGGATTGTGGTCTACGCAGAAACAAAAGAAGATCGATACTACGAATCATAATGGTTGGTTACCTCTTTGATCACACAATTTTTACACGCATTTTCGGTCTCGTTTCGTTCTACCGTAGTCTCATTTAGAATTCAAGACACTTTTGTAATCAATATAATGTAAGAACTTCATCTGATACAACTGTTTAATAGAAAAATGTCGAGTTTATTTTACATACAACTCGGTCATTAAAAGTCCGATTGATCCCTTGACCTACGATTTATTTTACGGTCCTAAAAAAAATTGTCTGCATCAATTGGAAGAGACTGGAATCAAGTAGAAATATTTTGATTTCTTTAATGACTTCAGTAAGTTAAAAATAGTACATGCATACTTTTAAATTAGTTTAATCTTCCCATTATATTAAAATGTTCCTCAATAAAGGGGCAAAAATAGTTTGACTTAATTAAAACTTAACTGTGTAAGTTCTGAGATGTATGGAGTGGATCCAAAAAGCATTTGAACATTATATTTCTGATTCTCAAGAAATTGACAATATTTAACCTGTGGTAATTTCGTAACAAACGATCGTATAACAATAATCTTGGACTGTTATTTGTTTTAATATAAGAAATTTTTACATGATGTAGCATGTGAGAAAGAGAAGAGTCATTTTTCTTAAAAACTGCTATAAATTGAAACTTCTGGAAAACTATTAACAATATTTTTGTGAATAAATCTGCCGCAGATTTGAAGATTGATGCCTCCCCGTTACAACGACACCTTAAAAATTAGTGTACGATGTTTTTCACTGTTTCGTGGAACAAAAATGAGGAATAAGTTGATGGTGTACATATGTCACCGTAAAGTTGCCCGTACACCTTCCATTTGAGCCTTGATAAAATGACTAAAAATATCGTGCAAGATTCATTCGCGAAGAAAAACTCTGCAATGTGTTTAGAGACGCTTCAAATGGTAGCTTTTTGGAGAGAAAACATATCTTCAGTTTTCCACCTGTCGTGTCGTGTGCAATTGTGTTAGGCAAAAATGAATGATTACTATTGTAACATTTGTTTTAAGGAAATCATCACTGTTTTAAGATCGACGATTTTTTAGAGACTAAAATATTGTTTGCGGGAGAGATGCCTGTCGGGCATCGTCTGTAAACGGATCGACGCGACGGAGGGAAAAAGCGTTTCGCTGCGAATGAAATTTATCAAGCGGTGCTCCTTTCCACAAAGAATCGAAATTGCTTTTTTAAAATGATGCAAGTTCGTGGAACGTCCTCGCGTAACGAGTTATTTAAGTCGGCACCGCGCGGTGGATCGAATCGATGTTTCGATTGTTAGCGAATCAGTGGCAAACATGACATTTCAATTAAAAGTTCGCTGGGACAGAGAGCATGAAATGTTTCCCTCGAGCTGGAAGTAACTGTCGATGAAGGAAACGAGGCGGAAGGAAGTTGGGAAAATTAATTGACGAAAAGATAATGTATAACTGGATTGAAACTTACAGGTCCCTCCGAGACCGTGTCAACGCTCTAATGAGAAAAGTTATTCGAACACATAATTTCATGCAAAAGCGAAAATTCGAACGTTTTGAGATTATAGTCGACCGAGACATTCAATTGTTTTATAGAAGGCCTCTCTTTTTATTACCACGTTTTTATTAGCTCGCTT
Source organism: Sphecodes monilicornis (assembly GCA_913789915.3). Taxonomy (NCBI): domain Eukaryota; kingdom Metazoa; phylum Arthropoda; class Insecta; order Hymenoptera; family Halictidae; genus Sphecodes; species Sphecodes monilicornis. The sequence continues at coordinate 9,302,330 of OU565301.1, read as the reverse complement.
TCTTGTTTGTTTGTTCGGTACAAATCTTGCAATTGATTTTAAACTAACTTCCCGATGAGCAAAAGACTTGAAATTGGAAACGTAGCTCAGAACTGAATGACAATGCGGTATTCAAAAAAATTTTTTTAAAAAGTCGATCCGTTCAAGAGAAATAACAATTAAATATTTTTACCGTTATTACCGTTACACCGCGGTCATCGCGTTCAGCGATCCCCACTCCGCGCGACAACGCTCTCTACTTTACTATGCATACGCACTCTGACTCGTCCCCACTCCACCAACCCACTTCGCCCCGACGGAGCTCAGTATATGATAGACGATCGGTAATACATCATCGCTTTGTTTACTAAGTGAAAGAACCGTTACACCTTTCTGTTATAATTTCATCAAAATGTTTAAAATCGATTGATATATACGTGCAAGAAGTAGGAGAGGAAGCCTTTTGACGTTGGGGAGCATGTATGATATAGGTAATAATAATATCGTGTACGAGATTAGAAATTAACAAAAATCTGTGTTTGAAAGTGTCAGAAATAATGTCTACAAAAAAAAAGGAGCAGTTCGTTAATAATGATTTTCACAGGGAAGCCGCCAAATCACCAGGTATGTCATTGCATATTTTGCGTTAAATATTTTCTTGAAAAATTTCACACACACAAGATTAAAAATTAGAAAATAATTATTTCAATAAAAATAAATTTTTTAAAATTCCACGTTTTTAAAACGATGTAAAATGTATAAAATAATAATAATAAATAAAGATAAAATGGACTGAAAAGTATAAAATAATTTTTAAAAAACGGACTAAAAAGTATAAAATAATTTGAAAATAAAAACAAAAATTTGAAATTGTGAATTTTGAATAGCTGTGAAAATACTTGTAAGATTTAAAACGAAAAACATGGGGCGCATGCAATAGATAATTCATGCATGAATAGTTCACCTAAATCACTAAATATTTTATTGCTCCGCAAATGATATAAACTGTTGTGCGAGTTTTCTCAACGGCTGCTACTCCCTACACTCCTTACTATTGTCTTGCGCCCCACGTTTTTCGTTTTAAATCTTACAAGTATTTTCACAGCTATTCAAAATTCACAATTTCAAATTTTTGTTTTTATTTTAAAATTATTTTATACTTTTTAGTCCGTTTTCTAAAAATTATTTTATACTTTTCAGTCCATTTTATTTTTATTTATTTATTATTATTTTATACTTTTTAGATCGTTTCAAAAACGTGGTATGTTTAAAAATTTATTTTTATTTAAATAATTTTTTATTTGAAGCACTGTTTCGAATAATGTATACACAGTTTTGGGTGCGCTCACGTGGTTAAACTAAAATGAGATACACATTCTTGATGTATTAGAACTATTCAAATTGACATATCTTCTGAACTATTACCTTTTTTTTCATCGTAGATGCTCAATTCTATTTGAACGCACATCCTATTTAACCTAAATATTTTTTCCTGCAAGCAGTAATAATGAGAAAATCATTATATCAAGGTCAGGTGAAACAACCTTACATAGTGCGTCATTATATATTTCTATCTAAAACAATTCGTTTCCTACAGATTGTATTAAAAACGTTTTGACTGAATTTTTAGAATCACATCAGGTGTATGCAATTTGAGATTTCCATATCTCACTCTTTTCTGGGACATCATTTTTCTCAAGGTCACCATATAATACATTGCTGAAGGTAGGTACCTAGACCTTGAAAAACTTGAAGGTTACCTTAAAATCACAAAAATGCTACATAACTGTGGGTAGGGGTTCTTCTAATGAATGTACACTCGTTGTACGGATTAAAAATGACTTTAATCACTATATGTACAAGGTGGTCGTTATCTCGGTTTTCGTTCTCGACTTGACTATCCACGATTTTTGTCTCAAGACGAATCGCGACCAAGTGTCGTGTCTCTCATTTTCGATTCCGCGTTTGCTCTGGTAAAATTCCTATACAACCCTGATTGTCTCACCCACACATTGGATCCTTCCAATCAGAGCCGTTCGTTTTTCCGTCTCACCGCCTGTTTCTTACGCCTTTGGCGTGCTTGTTTTCGGAACGGCATGGTGATCGGAGGGGATGAATTTGTCGTGGGACTTTCCTTCGGGCCACCCGCGCCGGACCCACGCGGCGACAGGCCGACGAGTTCGCCCCAAGTGCGCTTCTGTTAATCCCTTAATTTACGACGGTCTCTGTTTGCTATTGAGGACTTTTGAAAAGAACTTTACTAGACACGCAATATCGAAGTCTGGAAATTGTCAACTCAAAAATAGCTTCGTCGAACGAGAGTCGTAAATTACGTTGGCCGTTTGCACGAAAGAAAAAACTCTCTTTTGTGCGTACGACCGGACGCTACATAACTAATCCGAAATGCTTTTAATCAATTAATAAATGGAAAACGAATTATTTTAGATTAGTAGTTGTTATTAGCTCACCATAATAAGATGAATGTACAGGCTGTCTCACCTGACTGACATTATTATTTTCTTGCTATTATAACTCGCAGGAAAAAATATTTAAGCTGTAAGTTATATAGCGTGGAGCGTAGGGTATGTTAATATTATTAATTCTTTTAGTAGTCTTCTTCCACTAGTAGTTTTCCTCGACTACAAAATTGAATTTCTACCATGCAGCCAAAGTTAACACGTTAAACGCGGAGCAATTTTGTCTCGTTGTCCATTTCACTTTTAATTTAAGTTTACATAGAAAAATACGGCACTGCATAAGTTAAAGCACTTGCTACCCCATTGCTATTTAATCTGCATCAATTAAATATATTAACCCTTTGAACTCGAATGGTGGCTCTGAGTCATGAGTAAAAATTATTCAAAACGTTTTCCATATTAATAAATTCCTATCTATTCTGTAAATTGCTAAAACTTCAACTGTTGTATGAGGAAACAAGCTAAATTTTAGGTGCGCAATGTAACAAAGATACATAGAATAAATATGTTCTACGTTTAAAGAAATATCTTGATTTTGGAATTACAATTGCCTCGAGCGCAAAGGGTTAAGACAGTGTGAAAATTGTTTAATATTATACGTTAGCGACAGCCTGTTTTTGAGACTAATAGAAGGCAGATAGCCCGACGCTACTTTGCTTTCGGTTAATTTATGGTAGGGTTAGTGATTGAGGGTAGTCTCCCAAGGCGTAGTTCCGTCAACGAAGAAACCCGAGATGATGCCTGGCAACTTGAAGTTGTGCAGACGTTTCATGGGGCGCATTCGTTGACACATGTTTAGAAAGTTAGGGATCTTTAAGTATGGCAGGCGACCCGACGTCTTATCGCTGGCTTCGGGAACAAGGATAGCTTTCGCTTGATGGATCTGGCCACGGAGTGGGGAAGGCGGCTATGCCTTCTGGTGAGAGCACTGTGACTGACCGTTCAGGACTGACCCCAGAACCGTCCAAGGACAGAGTTATAGATTCGAAGCAGCTCTACTGAATTTTTGACACACATATTGTTTTGTAAACTATAGGGAGGGAGAAAGAGGGAGAGGGAGGGAGATGGAAGGAGAGAGAGGGAGAGGGAGAGAGAGAGGGAGAGAGAGAGGGAGAGAGAGAGAGAGAGCTATTTTTCTAATACTATGTTCAAAGAAATAAATTCCTTGAATAATTCCTCATGGATGCATCTTTACAATCTGAATAATCGTAAAATAAAATATTAGAACTCATCATTTTGACGGTTTTCAAAGTTTTCAAACGATGTGCAGTTAACACCTAGCCGCACCACCATTTTCTTTGCGGCTACAGTGATCTCTAAACGTCCTTGTTCCCAAAATTATCACAGAAGAGAAAAGAAAATTTATATTTTTTGTATAGCTACGTTTACTTCGATGCTTAAATATTGCTTACAAACGAATCAAATTTCATTTCGTCCAAAAAGAGGGGCATAACATTCACATTTGTTAGACTTTGTTTGAAATCTTCATCACTGGTCTGACTCGTTAAAATACGGCAAGGGGTTAATTTTGTCTCCGACTGTATGTGCGCCTTTCGCAGTCAAAGGCCTAATTTCCAAAGACCGTGGCATGGTCGTCTTCAAAGTAGCAACGATGATCAGCATCATTGATTTCCAGCAGTCCTCTTTTTCTATGCATTCGATCGGTGCCGTTGCATCGTAGTTTCCCTGTCGCATTACAAGCGACGCTACGGTTCACGGACAGTAAAATAGAATTGTGATGATTATTACGTCTCATGAGCGGGAATGACGCGGAAAAAAGTAATGGTGGACACGGAACGATAGGAGTTGAAGGGAATCAAGGAGAGCATTATGAAGAGACCTGCTTTAAGGAGACTCACGGTGAGAGGGTGGATCAGGTGCCGAGTCGACTAGAAATTGGTCCTTGGCCGGCATTATGCTTGAGAATGAGAGCCATAAGATGCTGTCCTCGACTATGAAATAAGTGACGAGCCGCTTAACGATTCATAGACAGCCAACGTTGATTTTTACAGAGGAGACGGCTGCGACTTTTTCGGAATCGGCAATGTGTCCGTGCATCTCTTATTGTTGAATCAAATATTATGCAAGATGTTTCAAAAATGTTCTAGTTCCAAGAAGCTTTTCCCTTTGCGAAAATGCTATACGCGACTTCGTTTTCGAGTTGTTAACGAAAAACACGGGCCAACCAGAGTGCAGCTACAGCTGATGAATTCCAGCTGGGTGCAACGTGGCGGCCTACTGAGCGGTAGCGTTTTTGTCGCGTCGTGCTCGAATCGTGAACAAAACAAGGAGTAACAATTTATTTAAGTAATACTTGCGTATTCAGTCATAAATGCACTTGCTGCTACGAATTCTCTTATACGGCAAACCCAAATTATTTTTATGTAATACCGAACAATATTTGCACGCCAACAATTGCATACCGGCCAATGGTTAAACGACGAATAAAACTTTTGGACGAAGTCCAAATTTATCGTCGTACGATCATTTCTTACGAAATTATCACAGTTTGAATAAAGCCAATTAAATACGGCGACGTACTCTTTTCAATTTGTTAACATTTATAATGAAAGTATGAAATGTGTATTTAGCTCTTGTCTCTTGCGATTAAGATAGACAATTCTTATTTTGCATAAAGATCTGCAGTCTAGTGATTGAAGTACAGTATTTCATAGGTAATTGTCCCAAATGTCTCCGACATAATTGTCCCTGAGATATCACCAGAAATTGGTGACTTATGATTTTGGTACCAAAACTTACTCCATCGTCAGTTAAAAAAATAGATATGTATGTACAATCAGAAAAATTTTGATCCGAGAAATATTACAAATATGATGGTAAAAGTCTCCTAAAAGATTAATTAAAAATGAAAAAGTGTCGTCATTGCATTACTGTTGCCCCACCGATGTTATGTACCTGACCTATACACCTATACATAATGACCATACACCTGTATATGATCCGAATTATATCGTGTTTGGTATCATTTTAATCAGAACAATGTCACAAATCTATCAGCAAAAGTCTCATAAAAAATAAGTAATAATAAAAAAGTTATTCCTTGGTAATACATTGTGAGGACGCGCGAGCCTTTGAACTGTGCCGCCGCCTGCGACTCTCCGCGTCTCTTTCGTTCCCATACGCTATCCTTCCTCGCGTCCAAAACTTTAATCGTCGATTACACAAGTAAATATTATCGGAATTATATCATATTTGGTATTATTTTTATTAGAAAAATGCCACAAATATGGCCATTGAAGTACCATAAAAAAATAATGATTAATAAAGAAGTTGGAAATTCGGATTAGGTATGTTTACATTTCTAGGTGACCGAGGACTCTCGAGCTCGGCTGTCCTTCTCTACGTTCGGCAAACCACAAACAATGATGTCCCTCGCGCATAATTGTCCCTCCGCAGACCCGTGTTGTGGACAATTATCGATGAAATACTGTAATGGTGTCGGTCGAATCTGTCGCAGCGTGTACGTACTAACGCAGGCTCCGATAGACAGATTACACGAACACGATCACTCGGTAAGACTGTTCACGAGACGTGTCCGCGATCCATAGCTCGAAAACCACTCGCGTGTTTTCCAGCCACTTGTAAGAGCGTGCCACGACTGTACAGCCTGGAGATAGTCACGAAAGCACTTTCGCGAGTAACAAGTTTCGACGCTTGTTTCGCATGCACCACTTTCGCCCCCATATCTCTTCGTTTTCGGGGTAGAAGTGGCTTACACAGGAAAATGAGCTCCGCTGTTTCTATCTCGTCGTGTCTCAGTAGAAGAAACAAAAAACAGAAAAACGCGGCGGAAAATGCGTGCGACTTAAGTAGCCGTGGGGATATACGAGTGTTGTGCTCATGCGAGCTCAAGTTGGCTCGAGAGACTGCAAGACAGTTCCGTAAAAAAAATATTAGAGGAATATACCTCGACTCATTTTCAAGCTCTATTTTTGCCATCGATCGCTCATTTTTATCAAGATATTTCTGCATAATACAGCAACTGCGAAACTGAAGACACTTTTTTGGTCCAATATATTACAAATTGAAACGTGAATAAAAACATTGAAAAATTTATCTCGCGACTGAAACTACAGTAGATTCAAAGATTGAAGGCTCAGCTTTATAACGAGTGCTTAGATCAGGCATGTCCAGAAGTAGCTCACTTGGACGCATTTTCGAGGGAGACGCCTACTTCTCCCGACCGCGCGTCTCGCTCCCCGTGACGGCCGTAGCTCTCCGAGCTCCTCAGGCACGTGCCTACCGCTTGCGGTATGTATTGCGTGTGGCGCTTTGGGGCGACCCTCATACCCATAGGTTTCCACATCATCCATGAGGTACTATGGTCAATGCGTTTTTTTTGTCAGTGGTATCCCCTATAGGCCTATTCCACAGCGTCGCACGATAATTTCGAAAAAATAAATTTGGAAAATAGTTTTTATTATACTATCAAAATCATCCTTTTCTTGCACGAATATCCAATTAAAAATTCTGATGAATATTCTCTTCTCTTAGGAGACGTGTGATTTCTGTGCGAGCTCTCGCTTATTGTAGATCTGACGCATCACTTAAGTTTATTAAATTTAAAATCACAAACACCCAATCAAGCCATTTCCGAATTGTGCAGTTCTAGTGAAAATGCGTAATAGTCAACCTTTGAACAGCGCAATAAGCATGCTTCCCTAATTGTCAGTAAAATTTTGACAGTGTAATAAAAACTATTTTCCAAATTTATTTTTTCGAAATTATCGTGCGACGCAGTGGAATAGGCTTATAGGGGATACCACTGACAAAAAAAAAACGCATTGACCATAGTACCTCATGGGTGATGTGGAAACCTGTGGGTATGAGAGTCGCCCCAAAGCGCCACACGCAATACATACCGCAAGCGGTAGGCACGAGCCTGATGAGCTCGGAGAACTACGGCCGCCACGGGGAGCGAGACGCGCGGCCGGGAGAAGTAGGCGTCTCCTTCGAAAATGCGTCCAAGTGAGCTACTTCTGGACATGCCTGACTTAGATTATGCTCTACCATTTCTTTTAGCCAAGTTATTGAATTTTGAATGAATGGTGTGCTGCGTAACCGAAGACACTTGTTGCCTCGAAAATTATAAAAATTGAAACGTCTGAAGAAATATTGGAAAATTTTTTGGGGCAACAAATCCCCCGTAGATTTAAAGATCGTATCTTTCCCGTTACAACGTATGTTCAAAGCTTGATCTACGATTTTTTCTAGCCAAATTATTTGAGCTTTGATTAAAAGATGTACTGCCATCTTTGCAATAATATAAGGTATACTATGAAAGCTTTAAATTGTAATATGCGGCGTTTCTCCTTGCAAACCACAGAAATATCCTAAATGAAAACGAATGAAGGTTTGCGAAAGTAGAGTCTTTGAGCTTTAAAATGAGCCCAAATTTATTATCATACTATTTTTTTTAAGAAAATTACTGTAGTTCAAATATCGACAATTTCTCGAGAAATTAATGTTCGAATACCTTTCAGATCCGCTGTATATTAAATATTTATATTTTAAGCACGCAGCGTGATATTCTGGAACGTATGATTTTTTTAAGATAATATCCTCTTATATTTTATGAGAGGATGCATTGCGCATGAAGAGTTATAATTTCAATAAAAGCTGACGCAAAACAAATTTTACACATCTCTAAATTTATTTTCATCAACCGAAAAGAATCATTTAATTCAAAGTATTTCCATATACATTTGTAATGTTTTAATCTGCTATTTTCATAACGAGTGCACGATGGTTGTTCCACAACAATTGTTTCGAATATTATCGTTGCGTTAAAATTGAACATGTATTTTGCAAATACCGTAACCGAATGAAAGTATTGCGTTCTTTAATGAGTACATCACAATTTCTCGTAACGGAATGTTAACTCGTATTATACTTAGGCAAACGTAATGTTTAATCAATATTGCGCAGGCATCTTCATAATTTCGTGTTATCCGTGGCGCGTTTATAAATTCCATTAGACTAAAAGCTCTCGTTCCTGCTGCTGACATACTCGGCGATCAGGATTTTTCCTTATGTAGTGCTTGCAAATGGGAGTTCCGAACAAAGTTTCGCTGTTACGGGATTTGAAGAGTGGACCGACTAATAGTATTTTATTCAATGGCCGTAATTTAAGTGTGGAAGAGACATTAGCAACAGCAATCTTCGATTACAATAATATTCTCCGACTAGTCGTCTACAATTGATATTAAAACCACCGAGTATTAATCGACCAATGTACATTGCTTTATAATTAGACTGCGGATCTTGTGAATATACATATAGATATCCAATGCGGTAAAAATTCACAGTTCAATTGTATTTGAGTATATGTAATCAGTAAACTGCGAATCTTGTCTGCATCAATTGCAAACAAACAGGAGCCGCATAAGAACTTCTTTCTTTCTTTCTTTATTTATTTTAATAAGTAGAAAATAGTACACTTTAACGATCCTAAATTCTCATATTGTTTTCTTCCGTTTTAGATTGTAGCTACTAATTTTTTTTTACAAATGCATAAAATAGTTACATACCATTGAAAGCAGTAGACAAATTAGAAAGATTTAAGGACATCAGTGTATTAGTATCAGCTTAATAAGATAATTAAGATAAGAAAGAAATTTTTATTCAGCTCCTGTGTCTTGCAATCGATGCAAACATTTTTTTATTTTATATAAAGATCCGCAGTCTACTGATCATACTGTGACGTTGCAGATTTTGCGACGTCACTTTTCCGTTAATCTTTGCGGCCGAAACGGTATTTCGAATGGACCGGACCGCCATCTAGCGTACCGAATCGACAGTCACGAATTTCGAGAGCGCTCCCCGAGGAAATTCCCGCGTTAATCACCGATCGGCGGCTAATTCAAACCGCGCGCGCCGAGTACGGCAAGTTTCAGGACGTGCCCCGTGCACCACCAGCCCTCTCAGGAAGCCTAAGGCGGCTCCCTTCGTGGGATCTCTTCTCGTGAGTTACCGAAAACGTCCAGTGCACTGGTGAAGAAAAGGATCGCCGAAACACACGGGCCGAACAACCCGGAGACGGCTCAAGCCTAGAACCCCCCCAACATCGGACTTTCCTCCTGAGGAACTCCACCTAAAAGGCCTTGAAGTCGTCTCACCCGGCAGGAAGGGGTTCCATACACGTGGGTGGTGTGGAAGCGTCCTGGGTTTGTTTTGGACACCCCGGTCGCCACACGGCGATCGTTATGGCAAATCCGGATGTTGCCTAGGGCCAGGGGCCATCCGTGGGAGACCCACAAAACTAAAGATTTTGCGTGCGAGACCGACCAATTAGGCATTCCGAATAATGAGTAGAGTGGGGATCGCCGGGTAGATCCTCGTTGCCGAAATCGCGAAGGATCACTGTCGCGCCGACTTCCGTTTTGGTGAACCGTGTCTAGACGTAAAAGTGCCGTTAAGAACGAGATTATTGCGACTCCAGACGAGGACGACCAAAAAGAACGTCTCCGAGAAACGGTAAGTCGAACAGTGATCCTTCCCCTGAAAATTTTTGTGAAGCAGTTGGGTAATTTCGCGTAAGGACGATACGCTTCTCGCATCGTCCTCGCGTTCGTACGGGCCGAGGCGCGTCTCGCCTCGTGTTCGCATCTCACGCCATTTGCCGGGGTTTTGAGGCGTAAATCTATTTCGTCACGTAAAGGAAGTTTTCCTCGGAGGCGCGTCGGAAAAGTGAGTGTAATTTTCGTAGCGTTAGAATAAACCGTCTATCGATCTCGGTCGCGAAAAATCGCGACGACGGGTATAGCGTGCTCGCGCGAGCGAGCGAGAATAAAGATCGCGTGCCATCACACGCTCTCTCCGTTCCGTTCCTGGAATCGTCGCGACAGTCCCATTGTAATTGCGCCGTTCACCTGCGTTCGCGAGTGATTGTATCGATTATATCGAATTAAATACCGACCTACCGTATCCTCGCGATATTTAAAGGATTGACAAACCCGCGCTGCGAACGTCCACCAATTCGCTAAACTTGTATGAAATGCGCGGGCTCTCGGGTCGCGGCCACGTGGCCGCCAAAATTGTAATTCACTGACACCAATCAAATTAATCTCGAGACAAATCGAATAGTCATTTCTTGACCTGCGAGATCCGCTCTGCCGTAAGGGGCGTCCCCGTCCTTCCTGCGTCCGAACCTCTGACCCTTCTCGAATCTCATAACGTAGCTCGGAACTCGGTAACGAAGATTCTCGATTCGCTTCTCTAAATGTAGAAAACCGTCTCGCTTCGTGTGGTATCCTTCCGATACCTGGCGCCCGAACATCGGTCATTCGTATCGCTATCGAGTTTTCGAATCGCGTTTTGTGCCGCGGGGACACAAGGCCGAGGCCCGGTCTCAGCGCCTGTAAAATCCCGGAGTTGCATCTCCTTTCGTTCGCGGAAAACGCGCCGAAAAAGAAGCAACGTCACAATACATAAGGACATATAGGTTCATCCTTCATGGTAGATATTTAGAACATGCTCAGCAACAGGTGTCACCGCTACATAGTACTATTTTTAGTAGAGATCACGGTTTTGGACGTGTATTGAGGATACACGTATTCACGTGTTCACTTGTAGTAATATTTATCCGTATTTTAATCCGTGTACTTCTTTATACACGGATACACGGGCAGTGAAGTAAACGCGTACACGTGTATCGAAATACACAGATAATACACGGGTACACGTGTATCCGTTATTTTCAATACACGTGTATTATCTGTGTATTGAAGTTTAAGGGTACACGTGTGTCGATATAAGATTTGATGTTATAGTTGCATGATCTTCAACTCGTGTTTAAGACTTATTGGAAAAGCGTACTTGTGCGTGTATTCCAAGAATTGACTTCAGAAGCGTTCCTATCTGTTTACAAACGGAGGTCTAATAGTGTTATTGGAACTACAGACCAGTGATGCCAGAATCGTGGAACCGAGGAACTTGCCCCTCCGGTGGATCCTCCGGCTGGACCTCCCCACTCTGACGTACCGTCGTTGCCTTACGTTGTTTCTTACTGCGCACGCGCCACACACAAGCATACCTCGACCCCGTGAGTCGAATAGGCAGCTCACACGGACAGGCTAGAGGTACGCTTGTGTGTAGCGCGTGCGCAGTAAGAAACAACGTAAGGCGACGACGGTACGTCAGAGTGGGGGGTCCAGCCAGAGGATCCACCGGAGGGGCAAGTTCCTCGATTCCACGATTCTGGCATCACTGCTACAGACCTAGCAGTAGCTTTGAGCAATTCATAAGGTTTAGATATATTTTTAGTATCCGTAATATTTAATACCAGTGGTACCATATTCATTCATGTCGAACCATAAAAGCTGGGTGTGGAATTATGCACACCGTAATGGCGATAATGCCATTTGTCATTTATGCGACGATGAAATTAATAATGAATTTACGTGTGCTGGCGGGACAACTGGTTTAATAAGTAGACACTTGAAATTCGTACATAATATGAATCGTACGAATACTAAAATACCAGCTACGTTATCGGATGCTAATGGTGAGTACCAATATTAATTTTATTAATAATAATAATACATTCGGTTGTGTAATATGTAAATTTGTTTACCTTTAATATAAAAACTTGAATTCACTGTAACTTTGTTAAAAAAATATACATTTTCTTTCAACGTGGCTTATTTTCAAACTAAATATTTAAGGTTATTGTTGCTTTGAGTGAAAATATATGTCATTATTTTAATTTGTACTATCTTTACAATATTTTATTGTTTTTTAATTATTTTTTATTGTACTCCATAAATTTAAGAAACATAAAGTTTTCACCATTTTATAACTGAAAATTTTGAAATGAAATAGCACTAATTTGAAAATGGACTTCGCAGTTTGCAAAAATTAGACGAGTCGATGTTCAATTTAGTTTTTGACGCAATAAATTTGACTAAATATTAAAACTTTTTTTTATTATTCAACGCAATTAATCGAGCATTAGTTGAACGATATAATAAATACAAAATTGCCATTTGTTAGTGCTCAACTATCTGTCAGCTATTATATGTTTCATATCAAAACTGGTAATAATTTTCATATAAAAAATATACAAACGCACATATTATACAATCTAAAAAAAGAAAAAACAAATAAACAGGATAAATATTAATTGATTTAATACAGATGTGATTGAAGACATACGTTTAGAAGAAAATACACCGGAAAATTCGGAGCCGCCACAGAAACGTTGTAGGCTTTCTACTGTAAATAGACATTCGTGGGATCACACAAAAAATGAAAAGTACATGAGGCAATATCAAAATTAATTGCCAAAAATCAACTACCCATTTCTTTTGGTTCATTGGAAGGATTCCAACAATTTATGTCTGTGATACAACCAAATTATAAAATATGTAAACAGGAAACAATGAAAAAAGATTAACGAATTTAAAAGATATGATTGCACAAAAAATAAAAGAAAAACTAAACGCTGCTAAAAGCGTTGCGTGCACAACTGATGGTTGGTCGTCTTTAGCACAGAATTCATATATGATGGTATTTGCACACATTATTAGTTCTAAATGGAACACAGAGAGTTATGTTTTAAGCACGTATGAGATGGAAGAGCGCCATACGGCTATAAATCTCGCCAATGAAGTAAAGCAAACCCTTGAAGAATGGGAGATCAGTGAAAAAGTTGTAGCCATAGTCACAGACAATGCTAAAAATATGACAAACGCTATTTCAATAATGTCAGAGAACATTGACGTTTCTAACATGACGTGTGCAGCACATAACGTTCAATTAGCTGTAAACAATGCTCTCAAAGAAGAAAATGTGCAACAAATAATCCGTCATTGTTCTTAAATAATTGGACACTTTAAACATTCCAATATCGCAAAACAGGCACTGGAGAAGAAGCAAGAGCAACTTTCAATGGCAAAGACAACATTGCTCCAAAGTTGCTCTACACCAGTGGTGGGCACGGGTGGAGCCCCTCAAACGCCTGCTTCTCCCACCAACCTCTCTTTCATGCAGCGCGCACGTTCGTTGCGTACGGTTATGTCTCGTGTCTTCGTTGCCCCATTGTACCGCGCTTGATGGAAGGGGGCAGAGGGCGCTACGGTGTGGACGGTTTTGCCTCAATTGAGGCAAAATTGCCCCTCACCGCTCTACACGATGTAATTCAACATTTTTAATGTTGGACAGCTTATGCAGAAATAGATGCCCACTGTTAAATGTGTTAGCAGACCGAACCGTCATCACTGCAACCATGGCAAAAAGTCTCGACATTTCTGAATGCGAATGGACAATAATAGAAAACTTTATACAGATTTTGAAACCGTTTCACATAGTAACAACACTTTTTTGTAGCGAAAGCCAATCTTGTGTCTCAATGGTGAGACCTATAATAAAAAAAGTCGTCGAAAAACATTTAAACATACGTGATTTGACTACAATAAAGGAAACATTAATTTGGGAAATTACAAAACGTTTCAAATTCGAATAGAATGACGGTGATACTACTCACTATTCCATATAGCTCTCTTTTTAGATCCACGGTATAGAAATCTTGAACATGAAACGTTTAATATTAGAAATGTAATTCGTGAAAAAGTGAAATGTTTGCTCGAAGACTCTCCTCATCGAGAAGTGAGGACAGAAAACCCAAAAAATAAAAGCGCCCTTCAATTTATTTACGATGAAATAATTGATGTTAATCATTTAGATGCCGAAATTGAAATGTACATCTCTGAGCCACAACTACGGTTTGATTTGGATCCATATGAATGGTGGAAGGCAAGGACACACAAGTATCCAAGAATATCCGAAATCGCTAAAAGATATGTAACTATACCAGCAACGTCAGCCATGTCTGAACGGTGCTTCTCGTCTGCTGGAAATATTGTTACAGCAAAAAGGAACCGTCTTTTGTCGGAAAATGTAAACACTTTGGTTTTTCTTCATCAAAATAAACAGTTAATTGATTAAGGTTTATTAACAGAAATTATGCTGTTTGTTAATTTTCGAAACCTACCATGTTAACTATGGTATATTTCAATGTACTATCCGTGTATCCGTGTACTTGAATACACGGGCACACGTGTATTAAAATACACGGATAATACACGTGTACCCGTATATTCAAGTTCACAGTTATACGTCTATTATCTGTATATTTTGATACACGTGAACACGTGTATTTCAGTACACGTGTATCCGTGTATTAAATAGTATCCGGACTTCTGTACGGATATATTAATTACACGTGTATTTTCAATACACGTGAAATGGGTATCTCTAATTTTTAGACACGTGTGTTGGAGCAATTCTGTCTTTACACATATCAATTTTATTGCGTTATTGAGGTTTACATTTATTATAACTAGACTACCATGCATTATATGACAACAATAAATTGATCAAATACAAAATAATAAATCCATTAAAATTTAAGAATGCTATTGTAATATTATCAATGTATTACAATGACTATGAGACAAATCAAATATTCATTTAACTCGTTTTATTGTAACGATTGTAGGCAATTTTATTTTGTGAAAAGTTCTAACTATAAAATACATTTACTACAGAATGTACAAAAAATAGACCCGCTTTAGAAAGTAAAGTTTGCAGAACAAAATTTCATTAAAATTGTGGTAAAATTGCCGTCTACTCAAAAAATGCTTAATAAAAGATTGACTGTTGTCGTCATATTGGTTTGCAGTAGAATTTTTTCTACAATTTCCTCCTTTCACTATCCGAGATATATGTAGAAGTGAAATTGTCTTATACAGTAAATATCCCCGCCGTATTTATTCTTTGGGTGGTATTTGTGGTGTTTGAAATATTTAAATATTTACATTAAAAAATTCTCCGAACTTTTAATCAAGCGAAAGACGACTGATTCCGAAAGGATTAAACACTCCTCGAGACTTCATTCTATGTCCACAAAGATATTAATTAGTTCATGTTTCAAACTAGCCCGAAATATTCTCGATGAAAATACCTAACCTAGAAAATTCATGATTTTAAGTTACTCTGAGAGGGAATCAAGTATGCAATATCTCGCTCTGTCGATTCGCTTTAAACACGTTTCCTTCTGAATGTCGGTTCACATTGAAACTCGGCCCTTACTGGTCGCATTACTGTTCGAAAACAATTTCGTGCTTCGACTGCTGCAAACGGAACCTCCAAGCATACTTAGGAATACCTGTTTCATTGACAAGGAAACGATCGTTGGTTTCCTTCGATTCGAAACGCAACTGCGGTCCAACGTATTCCGCTCCTGAATAGAAACGAACTTTTGCTGGAAGCCGTTCCAGGCACAGAAAGTACGCCTTTCCCCTCGATCGAGGCACCGACACAATGGCAGGGAATTCATATTTTTCAAAAGTTCAGTTATTTATTTAAATTATTTCGCAAAATCTTAAAAAGAAAAGTTCCCAAGGATCACCTAATTATGTAGCTTAATTATTGTTCTACGAGAAGACTTCTCAAAATAGCATTACACATGCAACAGTAAAAAGAATCTCTTCTAAACGTAATTTATTAACGAGATTTGAAGGCAATCGATTTTTTTTATACGGAATTCTATAAATTTTCTTCAAGATGCTAGTGGGGCATAAAAAGACAAATCCAATGACTATAATCAACATACCATTACGATCATTCAATCTCGAGACATTTGTGTCTGAAAATTTAGATTTGGGCTATGTCTTGGTTACATGTCGTATCTTTCAGACACGAATATCTCGAGATGCAGTGATGGTGGACGAGAGACCGAGTTGTTAGAAGATGAAGGACATCGCTGCAAATATTCAGAGAACCAGCATGGATGCAGAAAGAGCATTTTTACAACTGCGGACTCCTTCGATGCCACATCTGCCCTGCACGTTTTCCAAAACAACAGACACTAATAACACCGACATACCCGTAGTAGCAATATTCCCAAAAAGCCGTTACTCTTCGTTAAAACTTTTAGCATTTTATTGACCTATTGTAGTGACTATTGTATTGACCTATCGTAGAAGCGTACCTGCGAATGACCCCCGATTTGGGGGCGGTCATTTACTCTTCCCATTCCATTTGAAAACACGGTTCCATCGAACAGTTGCTGAAATGAAAATCGGCAGTTTGCTGTTGAAAGGCCGTTAACCTCGTCAGCTGTTCTGAACTAGTCTTCGTACGATCGCGAGCATGGACGGACGGTTTTTCGTGCACGGGCAGTCGAAACAGTTGATTTACGTGCATCAAATGTGAACTAGTTGTGCGTGATATGTGGACTTCTGTGAATCACTTGTGTGGATTTCATTCAACGTTCGTGGACCCAATGGATATATGTGAATAGTTTTACTGTGATCGTGAATAAATTACCAATGTGGGCCGGATTGTACAGTGAATGGACATTGACCCCTTCTGCTCGATAATTTCATAGAGCGAATAATTAAAATGCTCTTATGAATTTAACGAGTAGGCAGGTTCAATGTTGCATACCGAATAATTTGTGAATACAGGAATCATTTTCACCTCGCTGGGGCTCTACATGAGAACCAAGGTAAGCAAGGCTTTTTCAGTATTGACGGTGTTAGAGTGTGTGGTGCTGTTCGTGCCGCGCGCCTATGCGGCGTTCGCTTCAAATAATTTTAATTCCGTCAATTTTAAAACGCCTGCCTTTTCAAAAATAGGTCCGTAAAGAGGAGACTTGGAGCTGTTACCTCGTTTTTTCGAATTTTAAAAAATGTCCCGGCTATAGGAAAATTGCATTTGTTTCAAACGTTTTCAAAATAAATGGTGAAAAAACCATTTCTTCCAAATCGAAATATTTTCAATAGATACTCTTATGTGTTCACTACAAGCTCCTAAAAACTCATTTCCTCGGTACGTTAGTTCTAGTGTTATAATTTAATGAAAAAAGGTTCTTTGCATGTCTGTAAAACCAACATTTTTTAAGATTTCGAAAAATCCTTCGAGGTTCGTTCATAGGTTACTAAAGACTACAACATATTCAAATTTGAACTATCCGACATAGGACGCGAAAAATTTTCTTCTCTTGTTTGATCCTTGCTTTCGACCGCGGTGTATCACCATCGCTCGACTTCTGTCGCGCGCGGCCGTCTCTGCCAATACGCCTCTAGGTTGCGCTCTGATTGGTCCGTGTTTTTCGTTAATAACTCCTTAACAAAGCCGAAACGGCCATTTTTGCAAAGGAAAATGTCGCTTCAAATGGCCTCAGGAACCTCCCCTTTGAAGGAAGCGAGACATTTTTGGGACACCCAGTATACGAGTAAGCGCATGCGCGCGCAACTCCGGTAAGGGAGAAGGGAGCACATGGCGACGCTTGAGTGAATAGCACTGTGAGAGACCGGAAGTATACGAAATGTATATCAGTCAATATCATGTTAATCATATAGTTATCAAAATAAATACTATCCTTATATCATTATCAAAATAAGTAGAAGTGTTCACGTGTACTTATTTCGGCGATCCGGAACCACCATTCCTAACATATATTTTTTTTCAATTAAAAACAAGACGTCCATTTTACGTCTTGAAAATGTCTTACAGACGTCTACAAGACGGAGAATGGACATCTTAAAGACGTCTGTAAGACCTTTATAAGACGTTTTCAAGGTGTCTTTAAGACATTTAGTTTTGTAACTAAGACGTTCAGAAGCCGTTCGGAAGCCGTTTGGAGGACATTCGTAGG
Source organism: Sphecodes monilicornis (assembly GCA_913789915.3). NCBI lineage: Eukaryota > Metazoa > Arthropoda > Insecta > Hymenoptera > Halictidae > Sphecodes > Sphecodes monilicornis. Next base: position 9,284,189 of record OU565301.1, on the reverse strand, counting down.
ACATTCAAGACGTCATTAAGACGTCTTGAAAGTCCAACACCAAGCGTTTTTAAGACGTCTTTCAAACGTCTTTGTGCTATCTGGGTTGATTATATCTTTTTTTATACTAGTAAAATTCCCTACATTTTATACCATGTACTACAACTGTACAATCAGCAGTATCATATTTGAATAGAAACACCTTAATTATACCTCCTTGTATAACAGTAAAAACTCCTACATCTTATACCACTTACTCCAAATTGTATAATAAGTAGGCAGCGAATGTGATGCATTTATGACAATAGTGGATAGGCTAATTCTAAAGTAGTAAAAAATTAAGAGAATTTAGGAACATCAATACACTATTCCTAGCATATTTATGTTACTAAAAGAAGGAAGATGTTTCTATCTTGTATATTGTTCGTGCAATTGAGGCAGATCATTCTTATTTTCAATAAAGATCCGCTGTTTAATAATAAGCAATATCATTTTAAAAAACGCCGTAATTACATCTCATTACATATTCCAATTACCTTGCAACACATTTTTAATCTCTAGTTCATTCTTCTTTTGGAAAAAGTGTGTATCGAATCTTGTAATTTAGTAGTAGTGTCGTTTTTAGAGATTCTCTCGAAACAGAGAAAACATAACATTCTTCGTAACAATGTTGGCAGTACAACCCTTAAAGACTTCCCACCTTCTTACTGGCTGAGGGTTTCAGTATATCATTATCCCCTCTAAATCATCTCTATTTCCCTCTAATACTTTTTGGCGTTACATTTACTGCACGTTACTTCAGAGAACATTAATATTGAAATGTTTTTGAATTTCCAATGACGCGATCCGTCAAAAGCTGTCTCCGCAGTTTAACCATAATGAAACACGCTCGGATTCACGAGAAAAAAAATTTCGCAAGAAGTTTATTTTGTTTTTTAAACCTACAATCGCTATACACTGTAAGCCACCATGAAATGAAATACTGTCATTTTACTGACACGTCTATCCGGCGCATCTTTTTCCGGCATAGTCGTCCTCCGTGTTCAATGCGAAGCCAGTGCAATAAAATGAAAATAAAATTAGAGATGAAAATGCAAATTAAGTTAAGGGGAAGGTTGCCCAAAATTTTCTATTAAATATATGACAAATTTAATATTTATGATTATACCGAACTAACAGATTTTATTTGGTATTTAAATCGTGCACTATGGAAAGAACATAATTAAAGGGGGGGTCATTCGTGTTCGTACGATTTCGAACAGTTCGTAAAACGACGTATTCTGTTTCGTATTATTTACAATGTAACTAATTATTTGACAAAATCATTGTGATAATCTCAATTTGGGATGTTTGACGGTATTATACGAATTGCTTAAGATATTTTTTAAGAACTATTACTCACTAAAATCTGCAACGAATGTGAAAGACCCACCATTGTAGCTTGAGGTTACCGTAAAAACGTGTACAGTCTACGAGATAAATTAACAAAATTCAAATAGTTATTTCGGAAAACAACAATTGTTTTTATACCAATCTAACATCGTGTCCGAATGCATTGGGGCATATTACAGGCCTATACATTACGAACATAAAGAGACGTTATGCAACAAAATATTGATCTTAACACATTATCTATCGGCGATTGTTTCACAACTTTTTGAGGTTTATTGTCCAAGGCTAACGACTGTTTAATCGATGCTTCACCAGCAATAGTTACTCAAATAGTAAACCAACGAGTTATCAGCAGTCACGTAATCCAATAATTTCGTTTGGTATTATTCTTGTAAAAGAATATTTTCAAGCTTCCTACTGGAACAGCACAATTATTGAAAAGTCTATTAACCCCTTGCATTACGATTTATTTTACGATCACAATGGTTAGAACTTCTTTGACGTTTATAATTTACTAGGGAAAAAAGAAAATTTATATTCATTGTATATCCACGTATTTTCTAATGACTAACATATTGACTACAAGAAAGTTGAATTTCACTGTAGTTTAACAGAATTCTGTTCGAAGTCTTCATCACGAGTCTAAGTCGATATTATAGAACAATGGTTAATAGGCTTCCCTTAGATAAAGTGTTAATTTGCAAGGAGAGAAAAATCGACAAGGTTACGGTGTTCGCGGAACTTCGGCTGGAATTATATGGGAGTCTAAACCTTGTCTCCTGTTAGAAAATTGTGTCGACCTTTTAGTAATATTGTAGCTGACATTACCAAAGATCTGAGAATGCTGCAGCGTCCAGTAACGTCCGGCAGCATTCTCAGACTTTAAATGAAGCCGGACTGCAATACTAGCGGAACGTCGGGCTCATTTTCCAAATGTCACAGCTTACACCCAGGCAGCATGAAACCACGGCATTAACTGCAAGAACCAGGATGGTGAAAGCTCCAAGGATCCCATCCTGCTGCGTTAATACTGTTCATTTTCTACAAACGGAAACATTGGTTGTCCTAAACCTAAACACTCGACGAAATTAGTCGAACGGAGAAATAGCAACCGCGGCTTCGCAGCATACAATTTAAATCGTCGCACTGTGACAAAAACCGCAAAATTTTATGTGTGAAATAACTTAATGTTAGGTTTACCGAGTAATTTATACCAGGGTTCGAAAAAGTTCCAGAACTCTGTAACGATCATGCATTTCGTGACGCGAGTCTTCCCCGCGGTTCACGCATGCGAGAGCGCCTCTCCGCTTCCACCGCTACCGCCGCAACGTTCAGCGCCGCAAGCGCGCGACCGCGACCGCTAGTTCGCGGGCCGCCGCTAGGTGGCCACCGCCGCGAGACGGCTTCTCACTGATAAAGATAACGTGACGCGGGTATTGGGATCTGACAATTTGAGTGGCGCCGTCTGCTGCCGAAAAGTAGAACCACGCTAAGCTTAGTTTGGCTTGGCTTACAGCAGCTTACAGTGCTAACAGGTGTTAATTACAGTATAAACTTACAGTGTTAAAACAGGTGTTAATTAAAAACAACGTTATGGAAGCTATGGAAGCACGAGATATCAGCGTACGCAACGAACGTGCGCACTGCATAAAAGAGAGGTGGTGGGAGAAGCAGGCGTTTGGGGGGCTCCACCCGTGCACACCACTGATATACATATTTAGCTACGATGATTCTTGCTCTCAACAACAAATGCCGCGAGCAACAGTGGTCACGTACAAGCAGTACCACATTTATCGAGCTCGGGAATTTTCATATTCCGTCGGCTTCTGTAGACAGATTTTGTCGTCGGAAATGTTTCGCATGTAGTTACCAGTGCAATGTACGTTATATGATATTCCGATCTATGCCGTGTTTGGGCTTACTTTGATCAGAAAAACATTTTCAATCGATAGGTGATTTTACCCTTATGATAATGTTAATGGGTCCTTCCATGCCAACTCGATCACTTTTTGCAGGCACCATCGTCGATTTTGTTCTAAATGAAAGATGTTGTAGTCCATGTGAAATTAGCGGGGGTTTAAGTCATCATTTTTCCAGTTTCGAATTTTCTTAGAAATGGCAGGCCGTCAAAGTTTTCAATTTTTGCTACAGAAGCCGACGGAATTTGAAAATTCCCGAGCTCGATAAATGTGGTACTGCTTGTACGTGACCACTGTTGCTCACGGTATTTGTTGTTGAGCGCAAGAATCATCGTAGCTAAATAGAGGGAGAGAGAGAGAGGGAGAGAGTGTGGGAGAGAGGGAGAGAGGGAGAGAGGGAGAGAGGGAGAGAGGGAGAGAGAGCTGCCACTCCGTCTCTGTCGCTCTTCGGCGTATCGTAGTAATCGCGAATCGTACCGCGGGATCGCGCCGGATTCTGGCAGCGACTCGCTACTGTCTCCTCCAATCCCGAACATCACTGATTCGTTGATGGTAAGTTGCATTCGGTAACAATACAGTTCAGTTCAGTTTAGATTGATCAGTAACGGTACTTATGTTTTGATTTTCATACCGTTTCTTTAATGTGCAAAAAATATTACATAATAATGTTAAATAAATCTAGCATATAATAATTTGGTGCTCTATTTATTATATATTTTTAATGAATGTTGTCGAAAAATTTGTTTCCATGGAACATTTAGTGTTCAGAATCTATTCCACGAGAATACTTTTTGAAAAAGCTATGAAGAGGTAACTATTTGTAAGATGTCGCGTAGCCTACAGGGATGAAATACATGCAGCGAGACCGCGGCCCGAGGAATGGACCCTTAGCGCGCGACGAGCGATGGCTACCAGCGCGTCGACCACCCCCACTCGCCAACCCCTGGCCATAGGACCCTTGACTTCGACGAGCAAGGGATGACTCCGAGCGGGCATTCAGTTGAATACTTCCGCACGCGTCGCAACCATTAGACTTTAGACCATAGCCTTGTTTAAGCGCTCGCGTCCGTATCATTATAAGTACGCGTCTCGGCGAAAACATCGTATTACAAGTCAGAAGTGGGATAGACCACGTGCGTTTAGTAATTGATTAATTACACATATCGCGCGATTAATCGGCAACACTGTAGTGAACTTTTGGACGTTTTCACGCGATTATGCCAGTGCAAGTGCCATTAGAAACCCTAATGTGAGATTCATTAGCCGCACGAACTAGCGAGCGTGTGTTTGAGCGATGCGTTGTTCGAAGGATCGCCGGAACCGCTCGAAGGAGCAAACCATCCCGATCTTCGATACTTCTGGACAAGGCCTCAGCGTCGATCAATGGATCACGCATATGGACGATACTGGCCATCCAGAATGATTGGGATGACCGCGCGATTCTAGGATTAATCGCCAATCGATTGATGGGCCACGCGCGTCAGTGGTACGACAACCGTGGGGAAATCATCACGACGTGAGAAGCAACAAAGGCCACGTTGCGAGAAAAATTCCGTAGAACGATCTCGTTCAGGTCGACCAGGTCAATCGCTCGGGGACTATTGTTTCCAGAAGTTGGAAAAGCTCCAGAGACTAAACGTTACCATCCCCTATGAATACCTTATCGATATGGTCCTCGGAGGGATCTCCCATGAACATATAGCACAATCAGTACGGCTGCTCAGCGTACGACGGCAGACGGCCTGTATTCGTACATGTCGAGCATTGGCAACATGCCGGAAACAGTTGGTCCGGGAAAGCGGGACGACCACGCACTCGAAGGATCGTAGTGAGAAGTCATCATGAAGCAGGCGTGAAGTGCTGCCTCAACCACCGGAGTAACGCAGAGACGAGTCCCGAAAAGGACAACTACAGGCGGATTTCACGTGGTATAACTGAAGGGAGCAACAGGGCATCCGGCACAGTACTGCTATGAGTATCACCGTCGAGCCAACAGCAATCAGGTTTTTCTGGCGAAAATATGTATGTATTACAAGTGTAGGAATGTTTTGAAGGAACTCCTACGCCTTGGGTGTGGCGTATCAGGTTAAACAATTTGAGACTCTAATACTTTTAACACGTTCTCTTTATTATCTCTACGTAACTCGCAACTTAAAACTTCGCTCACTCTCAACTCTCACACTTCTGACCTCACAGCCCTTGCATTCGTTCAATTTATTCATTTCCATTCCTCTTCTCCCGCACTCTCATTCTCTCTCTCTCTCTCTCTCTCTATCAGTCTCGCATCCATTCAGAAAACTCAGTCGCTCACGTACGCCCTGCGTTTGGCATCTCTAGCCACTTGACGCTTGTCATTAAGAACCAAACACTCTTATTTCACACCTCGGCCTACACGAACTTTCGTTCACGCAGGACCCAGACACTTTGACGGCACGATGTCGCGTCCTCAGTCACTCTAGACATTCACACCCCTACACCAGTGGAGGTAAATTTTGAGAAAAATCAAATGCTTGGTCGATATCGGGGGTGCGCATACGCTGTTGCGGCGGTCGGTGGCGGTACGGCTGACCTTACACGTGACTGCGGGTCGTGGACTCGCGTTACGAGGATTTTCGTGATCGGAAACATATCGTAATTTGTTTGCGAAAATCATAGTAAAAAAATTATGGAAGCGATCGCGAGGGTACGCGTGATGACGTTTTAGTTGCGCGTCACAATCGGGTCGTGAGAAGAGAACTACCGGACGATCGGCGTAAAAGGAAGACCGTGGATATCTATATTGTCAAAAGCGCGGTATATCACGGGAAACTGGATTTCAGGAATATTTCGGACACGAAATAAGTGTCGAGAAGTTGCATCGGGTCGAAGGGAAACAGATGCCGTGCAAATGCCGAACCCACGAACGTAAGAGAGTCGATAATTCTTAGGCCTGGCCGGGGCATTTTAGACAGTTTGTTAGGGGTTACAGTAGTCTGGTGACTCCGCTTACGATCCTCACAAAAACGTGTAACATGGTCTTGGGGACGGAACCAGGAAGAGGCCGTAAAACGAGTCAAAGAGGCCCTAACGACGCGCCCCGTGCTAGCGATATTCGACGGTTCGTTGAGGAGACACCCCCGTTTTGACGCGTCCCGATTGGACGCGTTCCTTTTGGACTCCGTGCCGATTGGACTCGTGTCGTTTGAATGCCGTGCCGTTTGGACTCCGTACCGGTTGGACCTAACCCAGACCTAACCCAGAACTAACCATATATTTCACAATAAAATATCACCATATGTAGAATTCAAATACCTAACCACCCAAATATCACGAATTCAAACAGCACGGCGTCCAAATGTCACAAATCCAAACGGCATGGCGTCCAAACGACGAGTCCAATCGGCATGGCGTCCAAAAGGAACGCGTCCAATCGGATGGCGTTCAAGTGGGACACCCCCTTTGTTGAGGACCGAGCTGCATGCCGACGCGAGTTCTATGGGGCTGGACTCGATCCTTTTTCAATTCATGCCGGACGGTATCCGACGTGAGGTCGCGTACTACAGTAAACAGACCACTTTCGACCAGAGGAAATACTATTCCTACGAGTTGGCGACAATGGTTGTTTTCGCGCTACAGCATTTTCGCGTCTACCTGATCGGTCTGCAGTTCACCGTTTTGACGAACTGCAACACGTTTCGGTCGAACGGCTGAAGCGTTGGGCTGCTACCGTGCGCGAATTACAATTAGTGCGAGCACGTACTCGTCGCTGTATTCAGTTTCAGGTCAGCCGGATCGTCGACGCTCGACGTTGACCTGAGCCCTTGTCGGTAGGCCTCGCGGTCTGCACCGCCACGAATTGAACCTTCGTCATCGGGAGTGGAAAGATTGCCATGAGAGGGATAACCGGCATTCTGAGGAAGGTTCGACGCAAGAATGCTGCTCATCGAGTATTATGCCGTAGTGGCAGTATGTTGACCGTGGGTCTTTGCTGCACAACGATGCCGTTGTCACGGGATGTTATAGTGGTCATCCCGGCGCAACGAAGCCGTTTTCATAGGGATGGTGACATTGTGTCGGCCCTATGAAACGATGACGGATGATTTCTGTATGGTGATGCCGTTACGGCGGGAATACGTAGCTTATTACTGCGTAGCGATGCCACTACGTTAGAGATATTACATATCGCACAGTGAAGGTCTCATCGTCATTATCATCATCATCGTCGTCATCGTCATCGCATGACTAAGGAAGATATGAATTTGGTCCACCTATTTTATGATTCTGACCCCATTTATGGACTGTGCAGTTTATGCATTTATGATGAAAATGAGTCGATGATTTCTAAATAGTAAGAGGATTAAAAGTATTAAAGATCGTCGACATATTATTATTATCTGGTAAAAATGAAACCTGATTTTAAACGCTTGCCAAAAGTAGTGACAAGCTTTTTTATCAATTATGCAAATGAGACAATCGCGAAAACGATAAAATTAATATATAGTCGTATGTTATTAGTTAATTATGCAAAGGTTTAAGTATCTCGAAGTTATTCTAACCAATTTTTTAAAAGCAAACGGTACCTAATATGGAACACTTCGAAAAATCATAATTAAATCTCAAGACATTTTATTTTTACGATGAAAAATGAATATTTATTTATATAAAAGGAACAAATAAATAAATAAATATCTTGCATTTTCTTAATTGATATTGCATTCTATAAATCTTCTTGTTTTACACGTTGAGCACGTTCATGACGCACCTGATGCCTCACATTCTTCATCACCCCAATAGAAGCAACAAATGCATTGAACCCATCTTTCTTCATTATCGTCATTTTTTATAATTATCACCACAAAATAAGCGTGCAACCAATATGAATCACTTTTCATATTACGTACACTCAATGTATTTCATACTGGGTATATAAGTATTTCGACAAATAAATAATAATTACAAACAGTAAAAAACAGTAGTTTCTACAAATTGTTTCTCTTAGTCCTTCCGTCACAGGAAGGTGGTCCTTCGAGTGCAATACATTAGCGGGCACACTGCGAGGTGCCCGCTAATGTATTGCACTCGAAGGACCACCTTCCTGTGACGGAAGGACTAAGAGAAACAATTTGTAAAAACTACTGTTTATTTACCGTAACAACTACACACCGCAGTTGTTGGGTGATGTGCAAAAGGCTAAGTTTGTAAGCGATATGAGAATTAACTTCTCTAACTGCTCCTATGGCTACACAGTAGAGATGGCGATATAAATATTTCAAGGTTCGTGTTAATTCTGAGGAAGAGACCGAGAGTTCGCCAATTTAACACCTCGGTTCTCCCTTCCTAATGGAAAACTTATCCCTACTCTATGAAAATTAAGGGTGGGCGGCAGCTAAAACTAAATCTAAGAAAACGGGCCCAGCAAATAGCAAGAGACACGGGCATTACAAAACGCATAGGCGCAACGGGCTAAAGGAGGGGGTGTTCGCGACGCTGCCAGGGTGTCCAAACCCTCGAAGATCGAAGCCTGGGGAATCCCAGGCATCTGGCAGCGATACCGCGTTAAGGCCCCGAGTGTCCAGCCGCGCCGATTCGGAGAAAACTAAATACAAAGGAAGCAGATGTTTTATGGCGGGGACTGCGCTCAAGATGTGCAAATACCATCTTGTGCCCTAGGTCGGAGCGGTAATTGCACTAACAAAGAAAACGGTGACAGGCCCATGCCGTAGCCAGATTGCAATGAGCCGCGTACCGACTCTAAGACACAATAGCGATGGCCCATCATAAAACATCGCCCGAAGCTGGCCGCTACAATTATACTGTAGAAGAATAGATGGATAGTGGAAGGAAAGAAAATAACGGAGCGAGAGGTAGAGAATAGATGTTTTAGAACGAAAGTCACTAGCGCACTTTATTAAAGTGAGAATCAATATTTAACTCAGGGGTGTCCAGCGTAGGGCCCCATCACGCTCCTGCTTTCCCTTCCTACTGTCAGTTTGCGCAGGCGCAGTGTGTTCTCACTCCAATAAATCGAGTAACCGACCCGCGTGTCATAAAACAATCGACGATCATATTTTTAACTCGGGAAGCAAGCATATTGGTAATCGGTTCGCCGCGTCACGGCGCTATGGAAACGGCGAACGGTGGAGGGAACGGAGTTCAGCTCCCGGAGCCGAGTTTGGATATCGCTGATTTAACTAAACTTGCTTAAATTAAACCTAACACCACCTATTCAGCATACAATACTTAAACTCGGAATACGCACGAAGTTTAGCAGAGAACGAGTTTTTAGAAGGCAATTAGCACTTTCTGAAGCACGTGTCGGTAGTTCATGCAAGTCTGGGTGTAGCGCGACTAATTGTCTCGCCGATCAGCAGGTGTTCGACAAAACAGAACATGGCGGGGGGAGACGACGATGAGCACTATTTTTCGCGAGTCATTGTATGGTGACCACGTCGCCGCCTTCCCCCCCCCCCCTTTCCCATACCCGCACCACAATGTTCCCGCTCGCACGATCTTAAACACATACGAAGAAGGAAATAAATCTAAAGGTAAATATTTTTTACACACTCACAAGCAAACATGTTTCATGGTGAATCATGTAAAAGTTATATTTCTTTACCGCATCTCCAGTAGAAATTTTCGCATTCAACAACGGACTTTCAACTGAAAGCTATATGCGAATATGCATGTCATTTGCTTTTAATGAATTATCTCATATTGTTGCCGATTGATTTTATGGCATAGTTGCCAAAATATTACGGTGTTCCATATAAGGCGCAGATACCCTAAACGAAGAGTAACTATTTTATTTAGCTCCTATTTCTTACAGTTAATGCAAACAATTTGTATTTTGCGTAAAGATCCGCAGTTTAATGATACGTTAAGAAACTGCCAAAAAGAAAGAAATCGTTTTTTCAGGGTTCTAAATCGTAAGACCCCCTTTTAATGCGAATTCGTTGATCGCTGCTACCTATTTCTTAGCGGAGCGTAGTAAATTTCTACGAAATTAGTGATTATCCGGCTCGTCGGGGTGCTTCGACCCTTTTCAACATTAAACATCGCAGAATAACATTGGCGGGGCGCATTACTGCGACGTGAACGACAGACACTATAATTTTAGCGCAGACTGTATCGGTTGTGTGCACTGGCAAATGATGGGGTAAGATCATGCGATACATCATTATGACTCAGTGCAGCACGGCGAGTGCGAAGATAAAACGTTATTTAAAAAATTGTACACCGGCTGTGCGAAACTCGTGCAATAAGTTTTCACGTGATACAACGTATTAGCATAAATAAGTTATTATGTATAGTAACTCCGCGTAAAATGGCCCAGCGGACAACGCCACTCGGTCTCCCGTACACATTGTAAACAAATTCCAAATTTCAGATCTTCGTAACAGTACACTACACACTTAATTGTATCTTCCTTAAGATATGGTAAATAATATTTCAATATTATATTATGTAAATGTGTTTCCTATTGTATAAACTTTATACGATTTATCGTATCAACATCATAGGTTATTAGAGACTATATTACCAATTGGTTATACACACATATCTGTGGTTACAAGGAAAGACGCCGCGTGTCACAATTTTAAAAAAATTTGAGTTTATGCATTAATTCAGCTTTATAGTATAGGATTTACGTATTTACCAGACAAGAAGTCATGAAAACAAATTCGAGAGGTTTAAAAAAATAATGCAATTTAACCGATGTCCTATGTCAAAGTGATCAAAACTTTAAACGGCAATATCTCGAAAGTGAAAGTATGTGACATGCGGCGTTCTTCCTGACAACCACAGATATATGCACACAATTTATATGAAATAATAATAAATAATTGCAACTCGATGTTTTGCATCGTTGAGTGAGTCTTTTAATTCGATTGGAAGTTTATATTTATTTCTAATGTGGTTTTTGGCTGGACAATCTTGAAGGATATGAGTAACTGCAGTAACTGTGAATTCGACGTTACAGCTGTTACATGTGTTATGTATGTCGTTACAAATTGCGGTGTTTGAATTCGCGCTTGCGCAGTGCGTACGCAACCGTTGAGGTTATGAGACACCGTGACCAGGGGTCGCGTCGAGGATCACTCGTTCGAGACACAGCATGCGCTAGTCGGTTACATTCTACGTCTTTATATCGAAATACGCTACCCTTTACTTTAAAATGAGAAATTAAGCGGTTAAGTGTGTAAGAAAATGCGAGCGTTGGAATGGCGAGAGTGAGCCATGTGTTTTCCAACGGCGCGACGCTTTCTCTTTTTGGGGAAAGGTTCAGGGCACTTGAGGGTGCAATAAAGTAAGACAGAGAACACGCTGACTGCAAGGCGTCCTTAGGACTAGATTTTGGCCGAGGAGGCACTCTGTAAGAGACGACCAACGAGTGAACAACTCTGAGCTTAATAAACCATAATCATTGTCGCATTATATCCGTACTATTTTCCTTTTTCACCTAAGTTTCTTACAAGTGCAATAAACACGTTACACAAACACAACAGCATATGTTGGGGGTTTTCTTCGACATCAAGTGTTCATGTGTTAACACTGTGTAAACAGGACAGTAAACACTGTCTGACCCGTTTTGTCAGGATGACATAGCCCACTCGGTGGGGCGTTTTCGTAGATTGTAGATGTTACTTCTTATGTTGTCCCAGAAAATGCTATTCGTAACCGTTCATGTTTTTGTATCTATTCAATTAGTTCTATTGTAAAACACAAGACACATAATTCGACCTATAATTCATTCTCGCTTATACAGGGTGCCCTGCATACCGTGGACAACCGATTGGGAAGTAATTTTACACGGAAAATTGAGTCGAAAAGAAAAAATACAATTTTTTCATTGGAAGCTGCGTTTTCGAGGAAGCCGAGTTCAAAGATCCGTCGGGTTCGAATGCTTCAATATATGCAGAAAATAGAATTGGTTGGTCATGATCAGACGCGTCAATGGATTCCTATCCAATGGTACACGTAATCGTTGAATTTTGTAACTCGATTTATTCGAAAACGAAACGTCAAACGAAATAATTTTATTCGTCCTCTTGGACTCACTTTCGCGTGTTCAATTACTTCCAAATCGTTTGTCCACGGTATACGGAAAATCCTGTATATTCCTTTCTTTGTGTTCGGGGCTGGATCTGTCCCAGAATGGGGGATTGCAAATCGAGGTGGTCGAACCGAAATAAAAGTCTGCTTTTTGAAAAGTGAACACGTGGTGTCTTTGTCTTTATTTAACAATTATACGGTTGCGCACTTAATGTAATTGCTGTACTTTCGGTGTGAACAATAAAGGTGGTTGAAATAACCGGTAGTTTTAAATAAACTTGGAGAGAATAATTCTCGATCCACGTGCGTTGCGCAAGGCAAAAGAAGATATTTGGTCGCACGTGGTTGCTCTACAGCGGAAGACGGAGTGAGAGCGAAACGAACGTGTAACGGACCGATGTTCGTCTTACCTAGTCACCGGGGGGGGGGGACACTACCGCCCTTTGGTGGAAAAGCATCACACATTCTGATATTATACATACATTGCATATGTGTTGTAAAAACGAGAATAATAGTTATTTTTTTTAAGGAAATATCCACATTAGGAGGCGGGCCATTTCACGCGAAGCCGATCATCTATACGAGTTGTTAAGTTTGCCATTTTGGATTATTTGTACGAAAGCTACGCACATGTCATTTCTTAGTGCAAAAATACTAGAAATATCTTTCTTTTGCAAATTTTACCACCGATACAAGTGTGAAATAATTTGGAAAGTATGGCCGTCTTCTACGATTCTTTATCTTTGAAATTGAACCTAAGATTATTTCGTATGTTGTACCCAAGAATTTTCAAAGTGTTTTGAAAGAAGCACGTCTTCACGCTAACCCTTTTAATATTCGACTGACTGCTCATATAGTGTGTAGGGCACATTTTTTCGGAATAATAACAATCACCGCAGTACACTTTCGATAACGTAAACAAAAGTAGAAGCAGTTGACCAGCCGACGCGATTAGTGAACCTATCATTATTTCGGCCACTGTATAAATAGGCTCGCCGAAATCGCTCGCGCTCTCGTCGCTCTTCGACTGTGCCACACGTTAACACGCTTTTGCTGTATTTACTTTTGTGCGCTTCGCAATTGTAAACCAATCATCGATAATTCATGTGCGCTTCACGTGAATTCATCACCTACCACACCTCGTGCGCTTCATGTTGAGTGCTTCATTTCACCTCACCACCCGCTTCTCATCTCATTTCGTAACTCATTTTTATTTGTATCATCGAATCCGTTCACTTTGTAAATACCTGTTCTAATTGTACTGACCTTTTCTGAATATATGTACCACGTTTCACCAAATATCTCTTTTCACCTATATAATCTTGCACCATCCGCACTACCATTACCTTCCTCTTCCGTCACTTCATCGCTATAGATTACAACAATACACAATTGCTCTTCCACACAAAAGACGAGATACATAAAGCAAAAGTCTCAAAGGAATTGAATAACAATGGGGCAATTTCTAGAACTTGAATTTATTTCTTTTCTCTATAAGAGATTATTTAAAACTTGAAGACACGTATAGATTTACCGCAGAAAATGTTGAATACTACCAGAATTAATCGGATGCATAATTAAAAATTGCTGAAATAACTATTAATCCGAAATTATTTTTTGTCGTATTGTACCTCTAAAATATCTTTAAATATTGGTTTTAAAAGAATTCTACAAAAATACCATTGATTATTACATAGTTAAAGAAAAAGGAATTGATGAAATAAAAAAAGGGTAGACTTATGCCGTGGGCGAACTTAGTCTAAGCATGTCCTCACTCGGGTGCCTAATGAGCTAAACCAATCGAACTGTTGGAAAGATGGTTAATATTTTCAGATGTTATGTGCAGACGTAGCAGAATACTAATCAAGTTAATTTAATTTTTTAATAATTTTTGTGAAATGTTCAAGGTTTATCGGTATCCAATAGGCTTACAGAATAATTAAAATGTAACAATTTAACAACGGCGCACCAAACTGAATAATCTGAAAAAATTCATAAACGATAACTTATAATAATATATCAGTAGACTGTGAAACAGTATTGAATAAAGAGTAAGCTAAAAGTCACTTCTAAAGTCTGTAAAATGTTTTATATTCATTTTATATTTAATATTTAATATTTATTTTTACGAAAAAAATATTTTATAAACATATATTTTACAACATTATATATTGTAATTATTTATTTATGTATTTTACTTAAATTTTACAACAAAACAAGTAAACGCACAATCGAAAAATAGGCCTGCTGTATTGCCGCTCTTGACTTTTGGGGACGTTATTGACAGAAATGGTGCGACTAGACGTGCGATTTCTTTGAAAAAGTACTTATTTTATAAAAAATATGTTTATAAAAAAATGCTATTACAAATACCTTTTATAAATACTATAAATTATATGTAAAATGTCGTTACAATATATAATTATGTGATTACCAAAATTGGTGGCATTTATGCTCGTATGTATATTGAAATATAACGTAAATAAAGTATTTTATATTGCATTTTTAAATCTGTATATTATTTTTCTGAATATAAAAACATTCAATGTTACATAATACACCTACAAAAAAGTAAAGAAGTACCGAAAAAATTGATTTTGATTTTTTTAACACCGATACAATTTATAAATAATACTGAAAAAAAATTAAGGACAATTGTTTCAATAATATCTGACTACTGAATTTTCATAAAACTGGTATCTCGAAAACTTCAATACAAAATACGCATTTTCTTCGAATGTTTGGAGATTTTCAATTTTTTTAAACATGTTTGCATAATCTGAAAAAATCTCAGTCATGTGTGTTATTAGGTCGAATATTCATGAATATTTTGGTAATTGTTTATTGAGCACGGTTTGATTAAAAATCAATTTGTGTTGGGGGCCCTCTGGACCATCTTAACCGGCTATACCTTAAAAGTCAACAAAGAAATTATTTAAGAAATATAAAACATATTTTAGGATAGACCACTAAATCCTGTTTTTAAAAAAATTTTAATCTAAATTTAGGTTTGATAGCTTTTTTTGGTCAAAAGTTATAGCAAAATGTGTGCCGTGCCACACCGAGAATCGAATGCGCCCGTTTGCGCCTTGCCGGTCGGTTGGAATTGCTGAATATCCGAGGAACGATCCGTACGTTCGAAATCTACGGCCGACCAGCCACCGGACACAGACAAGGTAGGGGTGAAGGTAGCGGTTCCTCGTGTGTGTAGCGCTAGTGGAAGCAAAGTGGGTGTACGTCTGAACACCGACGTAGAGGGAGCCACTGACGATTCTGGCATCATTGGTTGGGCCAGCCTTCTCCGCTCCCACAACGACCTAACACCAAACCATCTTGGACTGTACCTTCTTTTTGAAATCCTGTATGTGATTCTGTATATTTTAATTATTGGACACCGAAAACGACCGATTTCATGATTATTGTTATAAATTTTCATTTCGCATCGATGAGTACGACATTTTTGAAATTTCCGCAACAACCCACAATCCTGAGCCCAAGTAATTGCTTCTTCTTTACTACTTGGCATGTCTCTAAAGTTAACATTTCTAATACTTGAACTAACCCTTCCAAAATGAACAATAAACTTTTTAATAACACTGTCCCACAAATTTCAACTTTTTTTATGTTTCCTAATAACTGTTGGGTGGTTCTAATAGAGTTTTTTTCGCTGATTCCGAATCTGCCCTTACTTTTTCGCCTACACGCACAGTTTTTGAGAAACATGACGTTGAAAAAAACCTATTTTTCAACTCTAAACTGTTGGAAATAGGCCTTAATGGGCGCGCAACGCTCCCTGTGTTTCGTGCACCGAACTAAAGTAATCTCCTTCTTCTTCCGGCTGTGTACTCTTATGTAAAAGCGTGTGATACTCTTTCAAGAACTCTGTATTTTATAATCCGCTGTTATCCTCTGTTATACAATAAATCTTCATTGTAAAATATTCTGTCTCAACATAAACAAATATTGTGATGTTATTATAAAAGATATTGAATTGTTCTTTGCAATAAAAGATTCCGTAGACTTTCCCGAATACAGTGATATCCAATAATAATACATTATGAGTGTTTCATAAAGACGGAGAGACACCAGTTCTGCACCAATTTTTTAGGATATTTTTGAATTTATCTCAAAAAATAATGGTCCAGCGTAAAATCGAACTATATCACGCGATAGAGCAGACTTTTATCTTGAGAAACCCCCCTTTGAAGTTTGCAACATAGATGTTTATACCGAAAAAGAAAGAAAAATATCTACGCCCGACATGAGTTGCCGCCAGTGGTGCTCCTCCACTAGCGCGGTCGTTCGTCGGGATACGGCGATGCAGTGGCTCAAAGCGCGCAATTATGTTAGCTTACTTAAATGTTATTTATTATTTACTGGTACATTTATTCTGTATAAATTATTTTATGTATTTTTTAAATGTTAGCCTCTCGTTCATAGTATATTTCATACTAAAAAGATCTTTTATAACAAAAAAATAATTTAGTAAGTTTTTCTTTTGTATTTAGTTTTCTTTATTAGCATTTCCACAATAAACGATATTAAATAGATGTTTGTATTAACTTATTTTTTGTTACAAAAGACCTTTTTAGTATGAAATATGCTATGAACAAGAGACTAACATTAAAAAAATACATAAAAGAATTTATACAGAATAAATATACTAATAAATATTATATAACATTTAAATAAAATTTAACATTGAAATAAGCTGACATAATTGCGCGCTTTTAGCCACTGCATCGCCGTTACGCCGTGCCGCGCCGTATAGCTACAAACGACCGCGCTAGTGGAACAGCATCACTGGTTGCAACTCATGTCGGGCGTAGATATTTTGCTTTCTGGTTCGGTAAAAACGTCGATAATGCAAACTTCAAAGGGGGTTTTCTCAAGAGAAAAGTCTGCTCTATCGCGTGATATAATTCGGCTTTACGCTGGACCCTTATTTTTTGAGTTAAATTCAAAAATATCCTCAAAAATTCGTTCAAAAGTGGTGTCTCTCCGTCTTTAAACATGTTTAAACATTCATAATGTATTAATACTGGATATCACTGTATTTAGGAAAGTTTACAGAATCTTTTGTTGCGAAAAACAATTCAATATCTTTTATAATAACATCACAATATTTGTTTAAAGTTGAAAAATGGGTTTTTTTCGATGTCATGTATCTCAAAAACTGTGCGTGTATGCGAAAAAGTAAGGGCAGATTCGGAATCAGCGCAAAAAACTCTACTGGAATCACCCAACAGTAATTGCGAAACATAAAAAAAGTTGAAATTTGTTGGTCAGTGTAATTCTCAGAAACATACGAAATTCCATGTTAAGACTTCAAAAGGGGCATACAGGAACAGCCGAAGCCACGAAATAAAGCTCATTAGGTTTATCCCAATCGAATATCTCGCTTCGACGTGAAAGATAGAACAGAACAGCGTGAATGTAACGAAGGTTTAACCCGAAAATCGGATTCATATCAAAACAATAATGGCAAAGAAAACTTCTTCTTAAACCCTTTGTCAGCGTCACTTAAATATTAAACTATAACTTCCCTGGACCACTTTCTGACAATAAGCCATATTATTTGCCTTCTTGATTCTTTAGAATTTCTACGAAAAAATAATTCGAACAAAAGCGAGTGAAATTACGTTGTTAGAGGCAGTTGCATTTATGTTAACGTTCGGAATAGATGCTGAATTGGCGCTTTATTGCAAATTGAACGGAAATCACGATGTCTTGTTTGATCTGTGGTAATATATCACTTCAAGGAAATACAAAACATAATAATTCTCCGTGGTGTATTTGACGGCATTCGCTATAACAATAAATAAGCCTGATAATCGTTGAACTTTGAACCTACCTGTAGCTTTTCAGTAAATCTTCTGTGATGTTTCAGTGAAATTATTTCAATCTAAATTGTTAAATCTTTAGCGAAAGGATTTAATCATAATACGCTATTTAAAATTACCAATCTCATCATGGATTCCGATTCGTTCAAGTTAATTATTCCAAGAAGTTATTTCGCAGCACGACTACGGTCATCGACGTTGAATAGTTTACTCTGTGTCCATGATATGTAAAACATTGCCATTGTCTATAGAAACACTTATGTACGTTTGTCTACGAGAAGTCAATTCGACTTGTTTCACGTTTGGCGGTCTGCGGAAGACTGAAGATTTTCAAGGGATGTCAAAATCCCGAGTTGCACCGAGGCGTAAAAATGAGAGGAAAAAATACAGAAAACTGTCATCTAACGTGAATTCTTAAAAAGATGTCCCCTTTCGTAGAACCGTATAATTTCCGCAACAGTCATGAATAAATAATTGTGGAGGAAACAAATATCGACCTCTCGCTTTGCCCGTGCATATGAATAAGTAAGTTTGCAATTGTAGAATACGTCAATCATAATTGTCTCGCTTCCGGGAATTTTTTTATATTGTAGCATGAAGTATTTGCGAAGGGGAAAAAAGAAGAAAACGCGGAACCTGAAACTGCAAAACAGGAAGTCAGTGAGTCACGTTTCAACCACTGCTCGCGATGGCTGCATTGGAGACACATTACAAATTGAGCATACGGCTGATGACGATTCTAGGACTCTGGCCGTACGTCAATGTGTATTTACGTCGAATACAAAGTACCATCGTGAATTTAATTTGTACTTCTTTAGTAATTGCGCAGGTACAGACACTTAAACTGCCTCTAATATTAGTGTACATATGTATATTCTTGTGTTTCGTATAAGTTCTACTGTTTGTATCAATCCGTTCAATCGCCAATACGATATCCTCACTATGCTTTTCCATTTCGATTAATTTCTGTCTTCATCGTGAAAGCTGCAAAGTCTATGGAGTCTTTAAAAAGAGATTAATTCATAGAATTTGAAATTAACACGTCGACTGCCGAAAAATAAATTCCGAAAAATGTCACAAGATCAAAATAATTTAGTGATTCTAATCAAGTTTTAGATGGAGCAAATTTCGAATGACGTTGGATTGAAGTAACTGTATTCTGAACAAAATGAAATTTTTACAATAGACGATGAATTGTGCCACCCGCATGTAACGGGCAGACTAGGCAACGTGTTAAATCAGAATTTAGTTAATTCGTTAAATGTCCTATGGTCCTTTCAACGAAGAAGACAATTTAAGTCTGTTCTCACTTTCTTCTTAATTCCACGCATAATACTTTCGCTTTATTCTATCATGGTATTCATACTAACATTTGCTATACTGTATTTATGACGATTGCGATAATACTTTTGTTTCATTAATTTGTAAGTGTTTACAATGCGGAAATCTTCCTGCCAACAGGTTAAAAATCGTATCTCATCATACCTTATTTTATTATTATATCATATTTCATATGTTACTCTAGTAACTTTTAAGTCGCATTTTTATTAAATTTAGTTGCTCTGTTACGATATACTGTTCGCAGAGGTAATAATTGATGTGAAATAAGAGATCTACAACAACAATCAATCAACCGTTAAAGGGGAAAACATAAAAGTCTATATTTCGTTATGGATGTTTCTGCATTTGTAGTATGCATTGACAGCAAATGTTCCCTTTATCTCTTGTCTATTCGTGATTTGATAATACAGATTACACTGTCTAAACAAACAAAAATACTAACAAAAATAGAATAAAAGAAAACGTGGTCGCTAACCGAGTCAACGCAATTGACGCTGATACAAAATGAAAATGCGATTCTTTCAGATCATACCACTCATATATGAGAATATGAACCTCGCGGAGTTGCTACAGAGCCTATCTTATTTAATAATGGTCCTAGGTTCTGTTGTGAAGTTCAACGCTGTCATAACTCAGATCGGTGCAGTGAGTGCCACACGATTCCTAATTAAATTAACGCATGAAATCACATCGGACAATAAAGATAATTTCAAATACAGATTAAGATCCTAATGGACAGCGTAAAGAGTAGGTGGAACACAACACACCAGGACACGCTGGATATTTTAGGGAGGCGAGCTATTCTAGGGAAGCAACAAGGAGCCATTTATGCGAGTAAGGAAATACAGTGGTGCTGCGAAAATTACTCGTTCGTATTCTCTTCCAATTCTGCGTATAGCTCGATAAGTGTTACGCAAAATATCATCCATCACGTTTGACAATAACTAATCACAGTGTATCGCTTTATCAAACTCAAATTTCGAAGACTGATGCGTCTAAACAAACTCAGTCATGATTTTTCGTCGAGATATCCAGTGAAATCACCCAATACAATTTGTTCTGACTTTCAATCACGTAGCTCCATTATGAAAATCAGAGTAAAGAACTAGTAAGATAGTAGATTACGGGTGTAGAAAAAGTAATGGTTATCCGTTCTAGGGGTGAATCTACACCTCTCGATCGGTGGACATTTGTAAGAGAAACTTGTCGCAAAATTGTTTATAACAAAGGAAATGGTTGTTAAAGTTTTTTTAACATCAACATCTTCTACTCATCCAGAAGAGAAAAAGTTTGAAAGGAACCATATGTCGCAAACAAATAGTTATTGAGATATAAGCTGTTAAAGTTTTTGCACAATTTGATTGTGTGGAGTTATACGTATAGAGAAAAGTCTACTACTACAATCCACCCGACCGAACCGATGAGACAGAACATGATCGTGTGCGTGCCTCGAGACAAACGAAATTTAAAGAGACGTTCGTTGCTAGGCCAGTACCAAGTCATCGTCTCCCCGCCCATTCGTATTATCAACTTGAAGTTGCAAAATATGAGAGAAAACCTCATATCCATGGTTATACATAAAAATACTAATCGTACATTATAAAATACTGACGTACAGTATACTTACAAACTTTTCAGGGTCTTCCATTACTTCGGCGGGTCCACAGCACATTACTATTTACTCACGCGAATACGTGCGAATAGTTGGGCTTGTCTTCGGGGGTCAATGTGGGCATATTTTCCGATACACTTTCTCACATATGTCTACTTTATTTCTAACCACTTCAAATACGTGTTACGAGCCGAGGGCTAAGCGGGTGATGCGCGACCGAGATTTTATAATTGGGAGACTTAGTTTTGTGGACTGGTCGGTGTGCATTTCACCACCGCACAGTGGGTTGAAACGCGAAAAACGCAGACAAAAATAATTTCTGAAGCTACTTCTAAGATTAAATTAATAAAAATAGTACAGTTTTATAGATTTTGAGGTGCTGAATTCAAATTAATAATCAGATTTTGTTTAATTCCAAAAGCATAAAAGTTATATAAGGTTTTTTCGAAACGGTTATCTCGAATTTGGGCGTACATATTATTGATTATTTTATTATTAATAATGGAATATTTTTAAGTTATTATATACTAAATTCTGTATAATTTACTTGATGTTAATTTCCTTCCGTCTCTAAACAAATGCCAATCGGCGCTCCAACAACAATACCAGGCATTCTTTGCCCATTATTGCCTTATTATTTATATTTATATTATATTATTTATTAGACAGCGGATCTTTATGCATTTATAGCAAAATTGAGAAGATGAAATTAAAAATTGTTGGAAAATTTTTAAAATTGAAGATGTCAATATATGATTTCTCCTCTGATAAAATTATTAAGGCGGTAGACGCCTTTACAGAATTGCAGGGTTGCGGGACGCGCGTTCTCATCTCGGGGATTTTTCAGTAGTCAAATGCGCTAGATAAAAGATCAATCTAGGCCGCAATCGCCCTCGAAAGTCCTATTTTTACGTTTATGAGGCGTAATTTGCATTATTCACAGTCACAGCTATATGAAAATAGCTACATGGGCAGTTGTATGCTTCCGAATAATTCAAATTAAGCCTCGTAAACGATAAAATAGGACTTTTGAGGCTGCCTAGATCGATCTTTTATCTAGCGTTTCTGACTACTGAAAAACCCCATTTTTGTATTATCGAATCTGTTTCGGGTTAGGTTTTTGATCCTCGATCCTAATCTAATTTTACGAAAAAATTTGGATGGTTTTCTTGTGGAAATGGCTTTCCTCTTTGAATGCCAAAAGACACCATAGTGACTACCTGAACGGCGCAACGCAACCGCGCATTCTCTCGCGTCATCGTTTTTGTGATACAGTGTACAAACAGGCAGCTATTGGCAGCTGAAACCTTTTTAGTTTTATCGTATACATATCTACCAATAACGTGTAACAAATTTTAATGCAGCAATCGACGGCAATCGGTTTATAAACCTATTTGATTGGGGAAAAATCTTAAGTGTTACTCTTTGTTTCATCAATGTTTGTAGGTGTTATATACGACAAAAACAAACAAAATCCATGCGTATTATTTTCGTCTTGGAACACGCTTTCAGTTAAGTACATGCAAAAAATCCTCACTCATACGTGTATTAAGTTATAACGTATTAAATGAAACGGTATTCTAAAAATTTCAAGAGAAGCTAAACTTATTCATTTTTATTGAACTTCAGCATTTAATTGTGGGATACAGATATGGAATTTTTGGAAAACGAAATGCAGAAAATGATGCCACATTTATCTACCAACAAGGTAATGATACAATTTTACATTTTTCGTTTAGTCAGGAAAATGATTTTTGTCCGCGTTTTTCGCGTTTCAATCCACTGTGCACCGGTCCGCCACGTCGCCAAGATGAGGAACAATGGACTGGCCGACGTGTATTTCGCCGTCGGGTCGCCATATAAGGAAGGAACCCATGGACTGGCCCGTCGTGTATTTCACCGACGGGTCGCCACGTAGTTTGTGGGATAGGTAATACCGTGGACTGGCCGGTGTGTATTTCACCACCGGGTCGCCACCTAGAACAATGGACTGGCCGACGTGTATTTCATCGACGGATCGTCACGTGGGTCGGGAAGTGGATAACTGGTATCGGCTCTCGTAACGTTAAATAGAAGTTGATACACCTTGAGCGGCTAAAGTGTATCGTTGTGGGAGTGCTAGTTCTGGGATAGAAATGTGCTGTGAGTATGGAATTAATAGAATTGAATTCCTCAAAAATGAGGTACACTATATTCAATAATAAAATAAGGGTTACAATTGTATACGTGTAACGTGTAGTCGCGGATACTACATCCCTTACTCTCGGTTTTGATGCACTGAAAAATGCGGGGGTAACCGTGATTAAACTGACTGCGATAGAATACATACTAGTTAATTTATGCTCGAAGAGGACTTTAATATCCGATCTTGCTGTACGTAATGTAATGCGACGTGACTTTATTTCAACTGTGCCCATTCGTGAGCGGAATCGTGGCCATTATATACCCCGAAATTGTCTATAAATTTTGGTGGGGGTAGGCGTGCATCTGGGTGGAAATTCCTGAGAATTTCCCAGATGTAGCACCCCCGTGGGAGAGTTGGTTTTTTAGATAAACCAGTGGACCTCTGCAGAGCAGCATGTGGTTTCAAAAAAGCTCAAAATTCACATGGGTGAATTCTCCGTACGTAACATACGATTCAAATCTTGTATTTCATGTCATCTATTTACGAATGTAAACTTAGAACAACGAATTTCAGAACCAACAAGAATGGATGTTTCTATATGATTCTCAAAAAATCAATATTTCCATATGTGCCTCGAAAAATCAATATTTCCTTGGCAACTATTTCATTTGTTTCAAACAATCAGCCTTGATCGAATACATTGTTTGCTGGGAGAGCACAGTTTCGCGCGGAAATCAAACATATTTCGATCGTGATCGGAGTAATTTCTTATCGTTCGCTATCACGAGTTTAAAAAGTGTTGTGTGGTGTTCTAGTGTTTTTTGACCATTTTTTTTCTTTCTTCATCGATTATTTCACGAGCTTCGTCATGCATCGACGGCCTTTTAATTACAATCCGCGTAACGTGCGTTTGATGCTTCGCGCTATTGACGAAGCAAATAGAAATTATTCAGAAGCTCGTGAAATATATCGCGAATTATTAACTAATAGGGGGCGGGGGGTACGTGCAAGAGATATTCCGGACCGTCGCTAATTTCAAAGATTAGACCACCGCATTAGCGATGCAATAATGAATAACAATGTTTCTTTAACTGCTACTTCGACGCCAGGTCATTCTCGTGTGCACTGGCGAAAAGCGGAACGGGCTATTGCTCTTGCACGTGCTTTTCCCTCAATGGGCCTTCGTGGTATTGCTCGTCGAATTGAAATTTCGCATTTGACAATTCGTCGAATAATTTGCGAAGAATGTTTACGACCTTACAAGATTCAACGCGTGTAAGCACTTCTGCCAAGCAATCTCGTTACTCGTCGAAATTTTTGCCGGTGAATGCTGCATAAAATACAAAGAAACGACGATTTTATTAAGAACACATTATTCACCGATGAATGTAGTTTTTCAAATAGCGGAATTCAAAATTCACAGAACACCGGTATATGGGTTTATCAAAACCCCCATGCAGTTATTCAACGTTTTAATCAAGGACGTTTTTCAATAAATGTATGGGCAAGTATCTTTGGAAACAATATTATCGGACCAATTTACCTGCCGTCAAAGTTGACGAGCGAAGAATATTTAGACTTTTTAAAGATAATTTTAATAAGAAAAATATGTGAAGTCGTACCACGTGGTAGGTGTCGTTCGATCTATTTTATGCATGATGGTGCTATATCACATTTCTTTAAATATCGCGTTAGTTTGAAACGTGCTTGAATTTCGCGATTATAGCGATCTAAATTCGTTGGCAATTCCTCCGAGGTTATTTGTTCGAGGGGCCAATAATCCATAATAATTCAAGTAAAAACGGCGTCACTTTCTGGCTACCAGCTAATGTCAGCCGATAAACACGGCGATCGGTTGATCACCGAGCAAAACGTTCAAATCAAACTCGCGTCGCGACGGTATAGAGAGACAAAGAGAACAACACACAAACATACGCTGAACAGAGACAGGCGGATAAACGAGAGACAGCGCCGCGTAGCGGACCAGCTGAGACTCTCTCGCGACGTTTGTCGCCGCCTGTCTGTTCGCAGTCTCTTGCTCACGAGACGTGCGAGGAGTAACTCGCTCACGAGTCGTGCTGGCGAGCACTTGTTATTGAGGCGCGCTAGCGAACACTTGTCCTACGAGTCTTCGCAGCTGTAAAAGTTCTCCAGTCGAGCTGTTGGATACTCGTTACAGATATTTGACGGCGAGCTTTTGCACGATTGTGCGATCGGAACTGAGATCGTTTACGAGATCGTTCCTCACGCTTTAAGAGAGCTAACAAGCCCAAGCAAGAATTATCAAACTCTGTATTTTACGTGTTTTGAATAATTAACCTGTTGTCCACTCTCCAGTCGAGCTATCAGATACTTGTACCAAGTATCTGCCAGCGAGCTTTGGCACGACTGTGCGAACGGAACTGATCTCGCGTACGAGATATTTCTACACGCTGTAAGAGAGCCGACAGGCAGTACAAATACATAAATCGAGCTCTGGATTTTCCGAGTTTCGTACTTATAACAGTGCATGGTTGTTGTTTCACCGCACAAGTGTATTTCGGTGCGATTGACGCGAGATTCGTGTTCGTTCCCCGACTTCACTGCCCGCCGTTCAAGAGAAACTCTTCATTAACACGCTTACGTTATACGCCGCTTCTATTGTGCGCAGATAGTCGATCTTGTGCCTGTAAGCGTTCAAGAGAAACTCTTGGAAGGAATCGTGTTTCCGATTCCGTACGGCCACCCGTGTAACACGGAGGACACTCTTTTCGAGTCCTGTACCTGCAATAAGCCCTGGCACACGCTTTGACGTCCCAGCGCAGCAGATACCGAGACTCGGATTGCGAAGGTCTATTTCCCATACGCCCTTGCCTTTTCTACGGAATTGGCATATTATTCGGTGTCGGAATTGGCTGGTCCAACCACAGGTCTTGACAGGTAAGGCCTAGCGCCCCCCCCCCCCTCCTCTGAGTGAGCGAGCACGGCACAGCTAGGCAGGCTTGACCTGTTCAACCGATATAGTCGCACCTGCCATATATGCCGTCGTCAATACGATGGAGATAGTATTCCGAGTGGGGATAGTGACTGGCTTAAACACATTTACAATACGCCCCCTCTATATATCTCTATATATAGTCGCTTTTGTGCAAGTAAGTGGTGAGTTGAACCACCTCTTCCACCGGGGTTTTTACAGCTGCGTGACGTATTGAGGCACGCTCGAACTTTGAATCAAGGTTGTTGAAGCACGGATTAATTCGGCCGAATTATCGAATTTGGAGCCTTACAACCTCGTAAGATTAACCGCCACGTTTACGCTGACGCCCACGCAGTAGAATCGGTTCTACCGTGACTACGCCAGTGCGAGCGGACGGATTCTCGATTATCGAGATACGTCAAAACTATACAGTCCACTACCTCTGCGTTTTGAGCAGTTTGGCTGTACTCCCCCTCCTTCGATAGCGATTATCGCAGTCAGGAGCGTACGGGAAACAGCGTCACGAAAGGATACATATCGTATCGAATAGGTGTTTTCACACCGTTCGTTATCTATTTTTCAGACGCCAACGTCGCTAGACGAGTCAAGGGACGACCCGGAGGAGACGGAGGAGTCGCGAACCGCCGACTTCCACGGGGATTTATTTTGATTAATAAACGTCCCACCATTAGGGGGGTCACTATCAGCATAACCTCGTTGTACAACAATTTTACTTTCGCTCAAAACTCCTATCTCCTCATACTCGAGCCACCGTTGAAAAGTTGTTGGATTGCATTATACAGTCCACCTTTTTAACAACATTCGACAATTTTGGTGAGAGATTTCCTTAACGAAATACCTGCGCCTCATATTTGGCAGCCCCGGGTCGCCGGATTTAAATCCACTGGCCTTCTTCCTTTGGGGAGCAGTCAAGAGTATTGTTTACAGGTCGTGTGTGCGCATAAACAATGTAAATGAACTAAAGCTAAAAATTGAAAACGCGTTCGAACAGATTAGAAGTAAAGTGGACATATGCAAAAAAGTACGGCGGAAGTTTAAAGACAAATTGCAAGTGTGTTTGGATACTGGTGGTGCCCACATTGAACCCGGAACACAAGCCCAGTTATTAAGACTGATTCGTGAAAATGGTAGTGTCCTGTGGATCCGCCGAAGGAATAGAAGATTATGAAACATTTGTAAGTGTACTTTATATTAGTATTTTATCAGGTAGGATAAATATTCTTATGTTTAACAATGTATTTGTATAAGGTTTTATTTGATAGTTAGCAAATTCAAATGTATAGTCTGAATGGGCAGGGAGACGTTGACATGGTACGGGCCTAGCCACGAATGTCTCTTTAAATTTCGTTTGTTCGAGGCACGCACACGATCATGTTCTGTCTCATCGATACCGTTGGGTGGACTGTAGTAGTAGGCTTTCGTCTATACGTATAACTCCACACAATGAAAATTTGAAAAATCTTTAACAGCTTATATCTCAATAACTATTTGTTTGCGACATATGGCTCCTTTTAAACTTTTCTCTCGATGAGTAGAAGGCATTGATGTAAAAAAAACTTTAACAACCATTTTCTTTATTATAAGCAATTTTGCGGCAAGTTTCTCTTAAAAATGTCCACCAGATGTCCATCCAGAGATGTAGATTCACCCCTAGGACGGATAACAATGACTTTTTATACACCCTGTACATATATTATTGTGTAGTATATTTTGCGGAAATTTGCTTTAGAACATGTCTGAGCATCGACTTTTTGATGAAGTAATATTTTGTTATAAATTCTTAATATTCAAATTTGTAGTCGATTGAAAGCTGCCTGACAGTAGATCTTAATAAAGATGTTTATTAAAAAATTACTCCTGGAAACATATTTATAATCTCAATATTTGTAAAAGAAAAAATTAGAAACGAATAGTCATGAGGTATAATAAGATGTCCGTTAGTAAAAAAAACACCAATCATCTCATTTTGGTTCGTTAAGGGTTAAAACATATCTTGATCATAATTCGTCAGTCGCTTGCGATTAGCCATTTAGACGGCTACTGTAGACATTGGCGATGGCATCCGGCTTTGCGTGGCATACATTTCTATTTATTAAACCGATTCGACGTTATTCACAATTCCAACTCTTCGTTGGCCGTATAAAATACGGATATTTTAATAAATTTCTGGAAAGCTAGATGAAAAGATTTTATGTTGTATTTTAGGGCTTTCACGACGTACATACGTTATCGCCCGATAGTATCTGAACATTTATATTTTTCAAGACTTTACAAATACGTCTCATAGATGCAGATTGTCTTATTGATTAATATTTCATTTTTTAGATACTATATATGACTGCGTTTTATTTATTAATAAATTATATCGTTAAAATTGTTACGGTTAAACGGAAACAAAAACCAGTGCATAAAAGTGGTATGAAAATTTCTACTTCTAAACGACGTTATCGCCTATTTTACTTAAACAAGATTCGGCCACTTCAAATTAATAAACATGACATTGGAATCATGTACATAGTTTGATACTGTGGTGTGGATCGCGTGGAACAATTTAGAACAAAGTGTCGCTTCACTGAAAGCAATTATAGGGACAATTCAAAATCAGTTGGCGAGAAATTCCGGCAGAATTGTGAAAAGAACATGCAAAAAATTGCGGTAGCATGATCTGTTCATAGAAAATTGCTTGTGTCCGAATACTTCTGCACGGTAATGAAGTTGCGAAAGACCAGAATTTTCACGAGATAAATAATTGTTATACCCCTTTGGAAAATTCGAAATTGGGAAGATCGCATAACTATTGCCAGATACCCGAGCGAATTATTAATGCATTACTGTGTCGCAAACGAAACCGATAAATGCATCGTTTTATGTCACAATCGTACATATGTTGCAGTATTTATTTACCCGTCAGCACTATTCGCGGTGATATTCCGCATCTCATCCTATATTTTGGTCGTAACGGCACCCGTGAACTCAAATCATTCGGACACTTTTCCACTCGTCACGGACTATTTGATTGATGGAGAGAAATACTTCCTCCTGATAATAATTCACCAAAGTTTTGCGATCTTCTTCGTTGCAACCATATATGTGGCTACGGAGACCTCATTCATCATGTGGCTACAGCACAGTGTCGGCTTGTACGAACTCGCAAGGTAAAAAAAGCTAACCTACTCGATGCACTCTCGCAACCAGAGCACTCCTAATCGCCGGGGTACTGTTATACAGTCGGTGTAAAAAGTATTCGTACACCCTTTAACCCTTGGACGGCGGACCATTCTTACAACTATATAATTGATGATATTTAGGACTATTCACTGCTTTACTATCAATCTTTGGAGACATATTCTTAGAGATACGTCTTGTAGTCTTTGTATTGTTCCTAAT
The DNA here is from genome assembly GCA_913789915.3 of Sphecodes monilicornis. Classification (NCBI taxonomy): domain Eukaryota; kingdom Metazoa; phylum Arthropoda; class Insecta; order Hymenoptera; family Halictidae; genus Sphecodes; species Sphecodes monilicornis. The sequence goes on along the minus strand of OU565301.1, from coordinate 9,254,581 downwards.
ACAACAGCTGACCATTTAATTTCATCGCCAGAAACTCGGTGATTAAATGATGATTTTGATAGTACAGGTTGGAGGGTTGAAAACAAATAATTTTTATAAAATTGGACCATCAACTCCGGTTTTTTTTTTAAATATTAGGAGTATTAGCTTACTAGATAATGTGTAAATAATATTTTTAGTAAATTGCTATATTATCTGCAACTACAATGAACATTTAAATCATGCCTTTCGTAAATCTAAGTTAGTTATACACATGTACAGGGTGTAAAGAAATTATATGTCGCGGCTACGGTAGGATGATTCTACATCCTCGATTTGATTGAAATTGAACTAAGGAATGTGCCACAGAAATGACCTTCATCTTGAACTTTAAGGTCAAGAGGTCAACAATCGTTTTTAATTGCATCGTAATTTACTCCTTGCGAGGGTCAAAAGTGCAAAATGGTTCCTTTTGCACTTTTGACTCTCGCGACGAGTAAAATACGATGCAATTAAAAAAAGATTGTTGACCTTCTTGAGCTTAAAATTCCAAATCAAGGTCATTTTTGCGGCACCTTCCTTAGTTCGATTTCAACAAAATTCATTGTGTTGAATCATCCTATGGTAGCCGCTACGTATAATATCTTTACACCTTGGACGAAGTTTCATCGAAATCGATTAACGCGTAAAAAAGCTATAGACTTCATAATATTTAAAAATGATTGAATCTAGTGTTCTCGATGCATTTAAATCGCAGTTTTTTACAATTTTTTCAATGAATTGTATTTCATAGAAAATTCGATCAATTTTGATGAAACTTGGTGCATGTATATGAGTTAATTAAATATACGAAAGGCACCTTCTGAGTTTTCATTAGAGGCACAGGTAAAAAACTTAAAAATCGTGACCTTTACTCTTTTCTTCCGAATTGCGATCAATAAGAATTTTCTAAAAACATTATTAACGCATTACCTGTAAAATAATCTTTCTAATATTTCTAAAATACGCAGTACGTTTGGTCGAATTTTAAAAACGTTACTCGTTTTTAAATGGTACACGAATACTTTTTACACTCACAGTATAGCTAATATCAAAGCCTGAGAATTGCTATTATGACGTTGGTTATGCTATGGTTTCTAGAAACCACATCGAAAAAGGGATTGCCGGGGAACCGTTCGGTGTCTCGCAAAAACTTATGGACGCATACAGAAAGAAGTGTTTAGCCATTGCGGTTACTTACCACAACGATGCAAAAGTGTTAGTATTGACCAAATGATATCATATTCATAGAAAAATGCGAATTAAAACGCCACCTGCTACAAACGAGCCTCATTGAAATCACTGACACAAATTTCCCCGACGCGATTTTCACCGACAACATTTCACCGACTCCAGATTTGACCGACAACACCATTAATCGAAAACAATTTTGACCAACAACGAATTTGACCGGCGATGACTTTAGCTGACGACAGTATTATCAGATATTAACAGTGTCTCGTGTCAAAATGTCGTCGGTGAAAGTCATTGCTGGTCAAATTCGTTGTCGGTCAAAATCGTTCTCAATTTCGGTTAAAGGTGTTGTCGGGCGAAAATATTGTGTGTCAAATCTGGAGTCAGTGAAATCCGCGTCGGTGACTTCCATGGGACCTGTCACAAACATTTGAGCCAGTGCAGAGTGAATCTATTAGAATTTTTGGTAATTATTTGGAAAGTACCACTCATCTCCGATTTTGATGAAATTTAAATACGTTATGCAGCTACACATTTTTAACAACTTTTTCCTTCTCCAATATAGAGGGGTCGCTTTTAGTTTTCGAGATATTCGCAAAAAACCTGTATTACTAATACTGTATTGAATTTTCGCTCTTGGATTTTCTGGACGGCCGGCCCTCCCCGCACCCTCCACGACCTAACCACAACTCAATCTATTCACATGATTTTTCCATTACTAGATTAAATTCTAAATGACACCTACAATGCAAAAATTATGCGAATAGAAGAGGGGGCGAAGAGAGCCGGCCGTTAGGCCGGCGAACCACGCATACGAAAATTCAGGAGTAGTCTTTTATAACTGAAAGCAAACCCTATATACAGGGCGTCCCAAAAATGTCACGGTTCCTTCAAAGGGGAAGTTCCTGAGGCCATTTGAAGCGACATTTTCCTTTGCAAAAATGACCGTTTCGGCTTTGTTAAGGAGTTATTAACGAAAAACACGGACCAATCAGAGCGCGACCTAGAGGCGTATTGCAGAGACGGCCGCGCGCGACAGCAGTCGAGCGATGGTGATACACCGCGGACGAAAGCAAGGAATAAACAAGAGAAGAAAATTTTTCGAGTCCTATGTTGGATAGTACAAATTTGAATGTGTTATAGTCATTAGTATTTTTCGAAATCTTAAAAAATGTTGGTTTTACAGACGTGTAAAGAACTTTTTTAAATTAAATTATAACACTAGAACTAACGTACCGAGGAAAGTGAGTGTTTAGGAGCTTATAGTGAACACATAAGAGTATCTATTGAAAATATTTCGATTAGGATAAAATGATTTTTTCACCATTTATTTTGAAAATGTTTTAAACAAATGCAATTTTCTTATAGCCGGAACTTTTTTAAAAATTCGAAAATAAATGAGGTGACAGCTCCAAGTCTCCTCTTTACGGACCTATTTTTGAAAAGGCAGGCGCTTTAAAATTGACGGAATTAAAATTATTTAAAGCAAATGCTGAACTGTGATATTACTGTCGCGAACGGTCCCGAAGCGATGGCGCGCAGCACGAACAGCTGTTAGATATGCGACCACCCCATACTCTAACACCGTCAATACTGAGAAAGCCTTGCTTACCTTGGTTCTCATGTAGAGCCCCAGCGAGGTGAAAATGACTACTGTATTCACATATCCATTGGGTCCACAAACGTTGAATGAAATCCACACAAGTGATTCACACAAATCCACATATCACGCACAACTCGAAGCTGGACCTTGACGATGACTCGACTTCTGGTTACCAAATGTGTACAATAGGTCAATAAAATGCTAAAAGTTTTAACGAAAAGTAACGGCTTTTCGAATCGAGGCGCTGGTTTATGGCCACGGTACTCCATTGGAACACGCAGATTCTCCGCTCGGAGGTACAAGCGTACCTGCGAGTGACCCCCGGTTTGGGGGCGTTCATTTACTCTTTCCATTCCATTTGAAAACGCGATTCCATCGAACAGTTGCTGAAGTGAAAATCGGCAGTGTGTTGTTGACAGACCGTTAACCTTGTCAGCTGTTCTGAACTAGTCTTCCTACGGTCGCGAGCATGGACGGACGATTTTTTGTACACGGGCAGTCGAAACAGTCGATTTACGTGCATCAAATGTGAAGTAGTTGTGCGTAATATGTGGATTTCTGTGAATCACTTGTGTAGATTTCATTCAACGTTTGTGGACCCAATGGATATGTGAATACAGTAATCATTTTCACCTCGCTGGGGCTCTACATGAGAACCAAGGTAAGCAAGGCTTTCTCAGTATTGACGGTGTTAGAGTGTGGGGTGGTCGCATATCTAACAGCTGTTCGTGCTGCGCGCCATCGCTTCGGGACCGTTCGCGACAGTAATATCACAGTTCAGCGTTTGCTTTAAATAATTTTAATTCCGTCAATTTTAAAGCGCCTGCCTTTTCAAAAATAGGTCCGTAAAGAGGAGACTTGGAGCTGTCACCTCATTTATTTTCGAATTTTGTCAAATAAAAAAAATCATTTTATCCAAATCGAAATATTTTCAATAGATACTCTTATGTGTTCACTATAAGCTCCTAAAAACTCATTTTCCTCAGTACGTTAGTTCTAGTGTTATAATTTAATGAAAAAAGTTCTTTAGACGTCTGTAAAACCATCATTTCTTAAGATTTCGAAAAATACTAATGACTACAACACATTCAAATTTGTGCTATCCGACATATATTTTTCTCTCTCATCCCCACAACGTGTTTACAAAAAAAGGTAAACAGACGCCGCACCGGAGCAGCCTTACGTTGCCACGGAGCGTGCGTGCAACAATACAGAAAATTCAATACAGTATTAGCAATAGTTTGTTGCGAATATCTCGAAAACCACAAGCGACCCCCTTATATGGGAAAAGAAAAGAGTTGTTCAAAATGTCGGAATCTATAACATATTTAAATTTCATCAAAATCAGAGATGAGTGGTACTTTCTAAATAATTACCGAATTTTTATTTCAAACTGAGAAATAAATTATTATGACAAAAATTTCAAAAAGAGAACATTTCGATTGTAACACAGTAGCTATCAGCGTCACACGTGTGTGATGAGCTCGCGTTTGTATTTAATGGAAAGAAAATCGAATGAATGTTTTGCACATCGATATTAAAAGTTATAATCCATAGCATGATATTTGGGGAGTTTCTAATCATTTTGTGAGAATATTTTTGCACATATTTTACGGGAGAATACACCGATGCGATACCGATGCGCTGGCTTGGAAAGATAAATTGAAAAGGTGTTCTATAGTCGATGGATAAAATTGAGTTGTTCGTGCGTTTATTAGTACAGGGAGGACCCAGGTCTGCGCAAAAATTTGTTTCTGGCGGACAGAGTTGCGTGTTTTACGTTGCCCTAGGTTTTGACAAGGTTGGAATGATTTACGCTGATTTTACACTACTTCCGGGACCAGCTCTTCGGCCAATGAGCAATCTTTGCATTGGCTACGTTCAGTATGAGTGTACCCCGTTGGGTTTTTCCATACTCGGAGCAAGATGCACCGAGACGGTGCCAACTACAACGCGCGCTGCTTGAGGTGATTCGAGGTGGTATGAGGATGTACATTGTAGTTTAGCTTAAATTTATGGGCTTCAACAAATACGTGATATGCAATAGAATGTTATAAGTATGAAAACTGCACTTGAAACGAACGCTGGTAGGGAACATGTTAAAGATACTTCAAACTTTTACTATCAAATGATTTCGTTTCAATGGAATCTTTCGCTTTCGGCAATATTAATGTCTACTCGTGGTTTTGTTTGTTCTTAAAGCTTTGCGATAAACTTGAGAGATCAATTCTCCTTCTCGTGTGTCGTTCTAGTCGGGTTCGCTATCATCTCCTTGAGCATCAATTTCTTCCGCGTAAGTCCATCTGTCTCTCCATTGCTTACGATATAAATAATATTATTACGCACTTCTCAAAATATGCGCATCTTTCAGCTATCCACTGCTATATGTGTGACTCACAATATAGAGGAGATGTTGCTGTCTTTATTGTTTTCCATTTCCGAGTTAGTGTACATGTTCTACCTAAACTATGTGGTGCAACAAGTCCTGGACTATGCGGATGGTTTTTCCACAATCGTGTAAGCTCGAATGATTTCTGTTTGTTGTCGGTAGACTGCACTTCGCGACATTATTATAAGACGGTATAGTATGAGATCATCGCAATCAAATATTGTCACCACTATCGCAATCTTGAAATGTTCAACGCAGGTGCAGACAAAAAAAATTCTAATCATCAATCCTTCTGTTTGCGCGTTTTCTATGAATAGCATTATTTTCCAAATTTTTGTTACATTTCGTCTAGTAAACTAATCTTCTAATTTCTCAAAAACTCACACCGCTCGGCTCGGCGCACTGTTGAAAAATGCTTTCGTTTTGGAGATGTGTCTCAATGTCGATGACATTGTCATGTCACCGTTGTCACGGCGTATGTGCATGAGCTGCTAGTAATGAATGAAAATCCATGTGCTGGGACAGGTTCATTAAACGCGGAGTTTAATATTATTAATGTTACAGATACTCTAATCCGTGGTTCAAAATGTCACTTTCCATTCAGAAGAATATACTAATTATCTTGATAAGGTGCAGCGAACCGTTTGTATTCGACTTATGTGGGTTTTATAATGCGTCGATAGAAGGTTTCTCAGGGGTTTGTAATTATTAATAATCGGTCCGTCGGGCTTATACTATCTTTCTCACAAGAGCTCAGTGGCGATGTCTACAAATATTAATGTATTTGGGAAAACCGCAATAAGGATCGAAAGAACGAGAGAGATATGTGATTGTATTGGTCACTGCACGTGGCACTGCATCTTTAATTTCCCAAGTCGCTTACACTGTGTTCGCACGTGGCGCTAGTCGCTCGAGAGCGCGAGCCGGAGATCTTCAACGCGTGCGACGGAGATTTTGCCGCGGACAGAAATACCTATTGCAACGCGAGAGACAGGAAGAACAAAGGGCCTCAGCGACCGAGGTGCGACCACATGGAGAAACAGGCGAACAATGTTGCGCGAACGTTTTTCGGAATGACGCGACGGAGAGTGAAACGAGCTGCAGTACGTTGCATAAATCGGAACGCATCGTGAAAGAGACTGAATTCGAAGTACAGGGTGCGGCGTCAAAATCCGGACAAAATTCAATTTGAATTTCCCGCCGTTCTATACCACTTCGAGAGTTCGCGATTGGCGTCCAATTAGCTTGATGTATGTCAGTGGTGGGCACGGGTGGAGCCCCTCAAATGCCTGCTTCTCCCACCAACCTCTCTTTCATGCAGCGCGCACGATCGTTGCGTACGCTGATGTCTCGTGTCTTCGTTGCTCCATTGTACCGCGCTTGCTGGAAGGAGACAGAGGGCGCTACGGTGTTGACGGTTTTGCCTCAATTGAGGCAAAATTGCCCATCTCTTATGTATGTACTAAACACTCATAACTTCGAAACAGTCGCAATGTTAAAACCAAATGTGGAGTATAATCGAAGAGCAGCGATTATCAAAAGGTCAGCAACAGAAATCATTCGATTTTTCGGGTATCCAAGATCGACTGTGTATGATGTTGTCGCGAAGTATAACAAGTCGGAGAAGTCCAATGAAGGTTTTGCAACACCGGCAAGGAAAACCCACTCGATGGAGCGTGTTGTCAGTACGTCCGAAATCATTCAAAGGGCTCAGGAGCCGATTTTGGCGGATCCAGGGCAGTCAGTCCGAAAATTGTCATCGGTTGTCGGTGTGAGTGAAAAAACTATGCGTCGAATCGTCGAGGAAGACCTCCGCTACAAGTCTTACGTAATTAAAGTGAGACCGATGCTTTCGGAAGCTGCCAGGATGAAGCGAGTTGAACGCTGTAACCTGCTTTTGTGTTCTTTACGAAACAATGGGCCGGACGCCTCAATTTTTTTTCTGACGAAAAGATTTTTACTGTCGTTGCGAAAATCAATCGAAGGAATGATCGTAGGCTCAGCCATGATTCTGAAGATGTCCCTATTGTTTCCAGAACGAAATTTCCGGCGAATGTTCACGTGCTAAGTGTTGTGTCCAGTGAGGGTGGTGTCATGCCACCGCATTTCTTTAACAAAGGGGAAAATTTTTAACAAAAGAAGTTTATTTGAATGTTCTGATAAGTGTGATGAAGCCGTGGATGGAAACTGTATCGTCTGGAATGCCGTATGTTTTCCAGCAGGACGGCGCGCCCGCGCACACAAGTCAGTTGGTGCAAAATTGGTTGTCGGACAACGTCGACATGTTTTGGTCCAAAGAATTTTGGCCTCCCAACAGCCCAGATTTAAATCCTTTGGACTTCTACGTATGGAGCGTGATTGAAAGGGTCGCTAACAAGTTCAGACATCCAAACGTCGCATCATTGAGAGCCGCCATTGAAGCGGCATTCGCAGGTATGGACCGTGGCTCATTAAAACGGACCTGCGCACGCTTCAGACCGAGAATAGAAGCGGTCATTCAAGCAGATGGGGGTTACATTCAGTAAATGTGTTCTTTATGACCTAACGAACAGTGTACTAAAAACAACAATTATAAACTTCTGCATTTTTGCAATAAAAATTGTGTTTAAAAAAAATGTTCAATTTGTCCGGATTTTGGCGCCGCACCCTGTACACTCGGCAGTCGCTACGCGGCGTCCAAAAACCGCATGGCAAGGCGGTCGCCGGTGGGACAATAACCAGCAAATATTACAGCTTGAATCCTGAACAAAATGGATTTTGTAAAAGATTATAGATTGGAAACATTTGGACGTTGTATGCACAGACTGCACGACAGAAAACTGATCATTATGATCGACTGGCTATCCTGGTCATTAAATGAAAATCTCGTAAAAAATGTTTCGTTCACTCTGATACACAAGCATAAAGAAACATGTATGTTAAAATTCAGAATATTCATCGACCACGTTTGAAAAATACAAAGATCACTAATTATTTCGAACAACAAATTTGTAGAAAGCACGCCAAAACGTTGTCAAAAGCTTATCAGTGTTTTAGGTGTAAATTTTATCTATATTAAATTTTATACAATATATTAGTATTTCCAGAGATACCTCCACTACGCTTTTGTGTGACTGTATATTATTTTATTGAATAATGCTTTACAGCTGGTGAAGACCACTATGTCTTATTTTACGATGATGACATCTCTTCAGTGAGAATCCAATGATTCCTAATTCAGGGATACTGGGACGAGTAGTAAAGCCGTTAGTAAGTGTCGCCTTCGCTATTTTAAATATTATTTTTAAATTAAAAATTGCTAAATAACTTGTTACAGGATTTTGCGTAGTTTATGCGACAACAGGAGGAGAGTATAACGAATCTACGTTGCATTTGTGAAGCGATTTCATAGCAATCTCGTACCGATTTTATGCCCATTTAGCTGTAATGACTTTTATCGATATCGAAGTGGGTGTATATTCTATTTCATAGTTGGGCTGAAGTTCCGAAAATGGGACAAATCGGATTGACCTCAAACGTTGCATATAGCCTCATTTTGCATTAGAAACATATTTCCCAACATCATTTTTGGTGACTCGCAAAAAAGACCGTTATCATTATATATCTTACCGACACAAAATGTTCTACCTTGCCGGCATAACATTTTCTATTTTCCGTCAAAACGCGGCATAAACGTGCAATTCTCTGAAACAGAATAAGTTTCAGGCTTGAATTGGTACAAGCTGTCACTGAACAGTAATTAAAATATACAGAATCATATACGGGATCTCAAAAAGAAGGTATAGTCCTAGTTGGTTTTGAGTTAGGTCGTTGGGAGTGGGCAGAGATGACCGGCCGTTACACCGGGACCTGTCACGCCACCTAGATGTTCCTCTTTTTTGGCGCGTATGCGTTACTGGATTCCGCGCGCGCCGCAGTACGCATGCGCGAAAAGCTAACATACCTGGCATCACTGGGCAGTGTCGCCAGATCAAACCAAAACTGGATTGATTTTCGTCTCCTCCTTTTCTCCTTCCACTATCTCATTCCACTCCTGCGCACACTCCAACGTCCCCCACTAAGACCGTAGACTGGTCACGTGACGTGCCGCGCAACGTGTTACATATCACTCTGGTCATCAGAGAGGTGGTAAATTGTATTCCCCTCGATTTCAGCGATCTGGCGACACTGTCACTGGGTAGCGGCACCTCCTGCGTACTAGTCGCTAGCGAATCTTCGTGCTGCCGCATGCTTGAATTCGGCATCGCTTTATCTCTCTCGCGCTCGCATGGTCCGCTCACGGACCTTTCGCTCTCTCGTGTGGCCGCTCGCTCGAGCGGTCATCTTAGTCACTTTTCATCGTACAGCGGTTCGAATCGTATCGTTACGAAGTTCTGTTCACGCTTCGCTCGTTTATCTCGTTCCGTCCCGCGCTCTTATTCACATTTCTCAAAGTGCAAGTTCACAAGTGAGTGTGCTGCATCTCTGCAGCCCAGTATTCGCTCACCAGACCACCGTGGGTCCGAGAGTCGCCGCAACGCGCCACACGCGGTACATATTGCAAGCGGTAGGCACGGGTCTGAGGAGCTCGGAGGACTACGGCCGCCACTGGGAGCGAGACACGCAGACGGGAGAAGCAGGCGTCTCCCTCGAATTTGCCTCCAAGTGAGCTACTTCTGGACATGCCTGTTTTAGGTCCACATTTACTATTGGAATTCTCGACAATCGGTCGCTGTAGTCAACTCTCAATAAAAATGAGCTCGTGTCAGTGGATCGCCATGTAAGAGATAATAATATCTCATGAGTGGCTTAATCCACCAACGATGATCCTTCTGACATCAATATTAAATCATAGTTGAAGTAATTAATCTGTAAATTATTCCGTTGCGACTAATGAGTCCTTTCAATAAGTCGATACAACGATCGACAACAGACTAATTAGCTTGCGATATTGATTAACACTTTGACTGCCACATTAGTCATACATTTCTGACACTATTGCTTTATCCATCTTGGAAATCGATTTTTATTACAGTGTACTAAATATCTATATTAAATTTTGTTAGGATTTAGAAGTTATATTAAGGTTAGAGAAGTAAATGCTACAATAAATCTTATTTTTCCCATTCTTGTATGATTGAATAAGTTGCTTTGATTTTGTGTGACTTTTATGGGCATGTAAGACCCACATATAAAATGTAGAAATAAAAACAGTTCCATAACAGGAACTTCGTTTATTCATGTCGAAAAGATTCGCAAACAAACTCCGTGTTATCATCATTACTGGACTGCAAATTTATTAAATATTAATTGAAAGACAAGAGTATTTCTGAATTCTTTTAATATTTTCACTGTTTTGATCCGACTTAATTTTTATTATGAAGTCCGCAGTCGAATCATAATTGACATCATCATTTGATACTAACTTTTCATATTATATGTGGCGTACGTGATAGAAGGGAAAGATCCGTTTAGGATACATTCCCTTTTTCCAGAAAGTATGCACTGCGTGCGGCCGAACTCGAGTGCGGGCAATAAAACTGACGATTGCCAGAGCTTCGGTCGCCGCGGGAACACTTCCTGATCTTACGCGTTTCTTGGAAAGGACTTTCCCACGATGCCTTCGAAACGCGTAGAGTTTTTTCTAGCTTGGTTGTCGTTAGGACGATTTTCGGCGCGTCCACGAAAACAGGCAGAAGCTCTTTGAATGCCGTACTGTTCGTATCGGTCTTCGTTTTTCAGTAACGTTAGTCGAGCTCGACACTTTTCTTTACGCGTTCTTATTACGCGTAGTTAAGAGTTTTTCTCCGTTTCTTTTATTGTTTGTTGTTTGTTGTTGTTAGTACTTGTTAATGTTATTGTTATATCCGTATTAAAGTTTATCGTGTGTTATACGTGAGTGCTAATTATTTTTACCCGGACAATACTATTCCCACATTATACTCAAAGTATTGTATATCTGCTACACTTATATTTCGACAGAAAAAATAATAACACATTAAGAAAGGAAATAATTGTTATGGTAAATTTCTTTCACTCAAACACGATCATTTTTAATTATAATATTTCTTAACTTGCTCTCACTAAAAAATGTCACTGTTTAATTCAATATTTCAAATACTTTTACATTATTCCAGACACACACTTTTACACTCTTTCAATAGAATATTCGATACTAACAAATAGAATACTAACGAAAAACACGGGCTAACCAGAGCGCAGCTACAGATGCCGATTACTGGCTTGAATCGGTGCTGCCCGGCACAATTCTACTGAGCGACAGTGATGCTATATGGTCTCGGTTTTCTCGCGCATGCGCGACGAGTTTATCGTCAGTAAAGTACAAAGTTGGGCTAAAATGGGGTACCTTAGTCACCCCGCATAGTTTCGCAAATTATTTTTCGATTTTCAAATAAGAAATGACAAGTAGCTCGTTCTCCAATACTAGTTGCCATTATGACATCGAATATATTAACATTAACTTACCAAAATTTCGAAGTACGGTCGTCTCGTCGTGTCGTCTTGCTCTCTTCTGTGCTCTTCTGTCTGGTTTCCCGCCAATAACAGTTCTCCCCTACTTTCCCCACAAACATAAGACGTACGGTACGTTCCTGCATTTAATCGCGCATGCGCGAAAAAACCGAGACCATATACCATCACTGCTGAGCGGTAGCGTTGTTGTCGCGTCGTACTCGAATCGTATACAATCGAGTCAGTATACGTACAATTGTTGTTCGGTATTAAATAAAAATATTTCAATATTGCCGACACACGCAAAAGTGAGTCGCAAAAAAGGAATAAATTTTTTTAATTTGGAGCACATTTTCAAGAAAATCGAGTTCAAATATCAGTATTCCTCTTCCTGACCAATGGTACGTGTAACACTGAATTTTCGAACTCGTTTTACTTGAAATCGAGGACGTGTTAAATAAGAATTCGATTCTTTTATTACGGGTACTATGGATCTGTTAACGGGGGGACGACGAATTAAACTCGTTTTCACCTTTTTCTGAATTCAATGCATAATACTTTCGCTTTATTCTATCATAGTGTTCATGTTGACATACTCTACACTGCATTTACGTCGATTGCAATCAGATTTTTGTTTCGTTAATTTTATTCGTTTCGTATTAGGTCTCTGTAAGTGATTACAATATGGTATAATAATAAAATAAGGTATGATAAGATATTATTCTTAACCTGTTAACAGGAAGATTCCTTTATCATATTTAGTATCTATATTACTCGGCTGACTGAAGTGAGTCTCTCTTAATAGCAAGATATTAGTTACATAAATGTTAACGTTTAAGTCACAGTTTTGTAAAATTTACTTGCCCTGTTATGATATGTAATACTATTCACGTAGGTAATCATTGTGCCAGAGAATTGACAGACGATGCAAGCAGTCCTTTTATCAACACTAGGTTTACGGAGCACTGAAATTGATTATTTTACATTGCTTCGTAAAAATAATAAAACTGTATTTACTTAGATCTTCAGCGATTTTTATTGTAATATGTATACAAAAAAATAAATCTATGTAATAATTCTTCACGAATGCATCCTGACACTCTTAATAATCGTAAATTAAAAATTTTTGAATCCGTCAGTTTGACGGGCCCCGTAAATCTAGTGTTAATAGTTTTCTCTCGTCGATATTTCTATTCGTTTATGTCGTTTGTGAAATAAGAAAAGTTTTTAACCATCATACAAACGGAAATCCTTAAAAAGAAGACATAAAAGTCTATTCCTCGTTATAAATGTCTCTGCAGTTGTATGTTACATTGTCTTCGAATATAAATATTCTCAATAGTGCACATTACAATATCCAAACAAACAAAACTAATAACAATAAGAGCATACGAGGCAATGTAGTCACAAAAACCAAGAGGTTGACGCGACATTAAAAACCATAGAAAAAAAGAGATTCAGCCGAGTCAACGAAATTGACGTTAATATAAAATGAAAATGCGATTCTTTCAGATCATACCACTCAAGGATGAGAACATAACCCTCGTGGAGGTGCTACAGAGCCTATCTTATTTAATAATGTTCCTAGGTTCTGTAGTGAAGTTCAACGCTTTCGTAACTCAGATCGGTGCAGTAAGTGCCACACGATTCCTAAGTTAATTAACGCATAAAATCACATCAGACAATAAAGGTGATTACAAATACAGATTAGGATCATAATGGACTCTGTAAAGAATAGGTGGGACACAACACATCAGGACACGCTCGATATTTTAGAGAGGCGGGCCATTATTGGGAAACAACAAGGAGCTATTTATGCGAGTAAGGAAATACAGTGATGTTGCAAAAATCGCTCGGTAATATACTCTTCCAATTCTGCGTATAGCTCGATAAATGTTACGCAAACATCACCCGCCTCTTTTGAGAATAACTGATCACAGTGTATCGCTTTATCAAACTTAAATTTCAAAAGCTGACGCGTCTGAGTAAATTTTATCATGATTTTTCGTCGAGATATCTGACGAAGTCACAGAATGCAATTCGTTTCGTTTTTCAATCATAGCTTCATATGAAAGTAACAGTAAACAGCTAGTAAAGTACTAAAGATTATCCCAGATATACCATTACATGGTCGAACGATACACTCGAGCGATTTATCAATGCATTACTGTGTCGCAAACGAGATCGATAAATGCATCGTTTTATGTCACAAATATGTATATGTTACAGTATTTATTTACCCGTCAGCACTATTCACGGTAATATTCCGCATCTCATCCTTTATTCTGGTCGTTACATCACCCGTGAACTCAAACGTAACAGACCCTTTCCCGGTTGTGACGGACTATTTGATCGACAGAGAAAAACATTTCCTCCTAATAATTATTCACCAATGTTTTGCATTCTTCTTTGTTGCCACTATATATGTGGCTACGGAGACCTTGTTCATTGTGTGGCTACAACACAGTATCAGCTTGTATGAACTCGCGAGGTAAGAGGAATAACCTGCTCGAAGCACTCTTGCAACCAGAGCACTTTTAATCGCCGCACAGTGGGTTGAAACGCGAAAAACGCGGACAAAAATCATTTTTCTGACTAAACGAAAAATGTAAAATAGTATTATTACCTTGTTGGTAGATAAATGTGGCATCATTTTCTGCATTTCGTTTTCCAAAATTCCATATCTGTATCCCACAATTAAATGCTGAAGTTCAATAAAAATGCATAAGCTTCTCTTGAATTTTTTAGAATACCGTTTCATTTAGTACGTTATAACTTAATACACGTATGAGTGAGGATTTTTTGCATGTACTTAACTGAAAGTGTGTTCCAAGACGAAGATAATACGCATGGATTTTGTTTGTTTTTGTCGTATATAACACCTACAAACATTGATGAAACAAAGAGTAATACTTAAGCTTTTTCCCCACTCAAATAGGTTTATAAACCGATTGCCGTCGATTGCTGCATTAAAATTTGTTACACGTTATTGGTAGATATGTATACGATAAAATTAAAAAGGTTTCAGCTGCCAATAGCTGCCTGTTTGTACACTGTATCACAAAAACGATGACGCGAGAGAATGCGCGGTTGCGCTGCGCCGTTCAGGTAGTCACTATGGTGTCTTTTGGCATTCAAAGAGGAAAGCCATTTCCAAAAGAAAACCAGCCAAATTTTGTCGTAAATTTAGATTAGGATCGAGGATCCAAAACCTAACCCGAAACAGATTCGATAATACAAAAATGGGGTTGTTCAGTAGTCAGAAACGCTAGATAAAAGATCGATCTAGGCAGCCTCAAAAGTCCTATTTTATCGTTTACGAGGCTTAATTTGAATTATTCGGAAGCATACAACTGCCCATGTAGCTATTTTCATATAGCTGTGACTGTGAATAATGCAAATTACGCCTCATAAACGTAAAAATAGGACTTTCGAGGGCGATTGCGGTTTAGATTGATCTTTTATCTAGCAGATTTGACTACTGAAAAATTCCCGAGATGAGAACGCGCGTCCTGCAACCCTGCAATTCTGTAAAGGAATCTACCGCCTTAATAATTTTATCAGAGGAGAAATCATATATTGACATCTTCAATTTTAAAAACTTTTCAACAATTTTGAATTTCATCTTCTCAATTTTGTTACAAATGCATAAAGATCCGCTGTCTAATAAATAATATAATATAAATAATAAGGCAATAATGGGCAAAGAATGCCCGGTATCGTTGTTGGAGCGCCGATTGGCATTTGTTTAGAGACGGAAGGAAATTAACATCAAGTTAATTATACAGAATTTAGTATATAATAACTGAAAAATATTCCATTATTAATAATAAAATAATTAATAGTATGTACGCCCAAATTCGAGAAAACCGTTTCGAAAAAACCTTATATAACTTTTATGGGTTTGGAATTAAACAAAATCTGATTATTAATTTGATTTCAGCACCTCAAAATCTATAAAACTGTACCATTTTTATTAATTTAATCTTAGAAGTAGCTTCAGAAATTATTTTTGTCCGCGTTTTTCGCGTTTCAACCCACTGTGCGCCGGCACTGTTATACAGTCAGTGTCAAAAGTATTCGTACACCCTTTAACCCTTGGACGGCGGACCATTCTTACAACTATACAGGGGGGGGGGGGGGGGTCATTTATTCTGACCACCTGGAATATCTGAAAAACTAAATTTCGGAGAAAAAAAGGTTTCAAATAAAAAGTTTAAGTCAAGGAGTAATTTTCAGCATGTTTTCGAGGTCATTCCAAGGTCAACTTTATTTTTTCAAATGGAAACCTATATTTTTCATTGCAGATTCTTAATCCACGACTTGAAACAAATAACTTTTTATTTGTAACATTTTTGTCTCCGGAATTTACTTTTCAAGATATTCCAGGTGGCCAGGATAAATGCCCCACCCTGTATAATTGATGATATTTAGGGCTATTCACTGTTTTACTATAAATCTTTGGAAACATATTTTTAGACATACGCCTTGTAGATACTTGTCTTTGCATTGTTCTTAATGAAGAGCTGATCATTTAATTTCATTGCCAGAAACTGAGTGATTAAATGATGGTTTTGGTAGTATAGGTCAAAATAGACCCATGGCCCGTAGTTGGAGGGTTTTAAAACATATTCCTTTTTTAAAATTAGACCACCGACTCCAGTTTTTTTTAAATGTTAGAAGAAGTAGCTTACCAGATAATGTGTAAATAATATTTTTTATAAATTGCTATTTGATCTGCGACTAAAATGAGCATTTAAAACATACCTTTTGTAAATCTATGTTAGTTATGCACATGTATAAAGTTTCATCGAAATCGATTGATGCGTAAAAAAGCTATAGGC
The DNA here is from genome assembly GCA_913789915.3 of Sphecodes monilicornis. Taxonomy (NCBI): domain Eukaryota; kingdom Metazoa; phylum Arthropoda; class Insecta; order Hymenoptera; family Halictidae; genus Sphecodes; species Sphecodes monilicornis. The sequence goes on along the minus strand of OU565301.1, from coordinate 9,238,083 downwards.
TATATAATATTTAAAAATTTTTGAATCTAGTGTTTGCGTTGCACTTAAATCGCAGTTTTTTATAATTTTTTCAATGAATTGTTTTTCATAGCAAGCTAGATCAATTTCGATAAAACTTGGTGCATGTATATGAGTTAATTAAATCTACGAAAGGCAGCTTCTGCGTTTTCATTACAGGCACAGGTAAAAACTTAAAGATCGTGACCATTACTCTTTTCTTCCGAATTGCGGTCAACAAGAATTTTCTAAAGACATTCTTTACGCATTACCTGTAAAATAATTTTGTAATATAGTTTGGTCCCATTTTAAAAAATTTATTTGTTTTTAAATGGTGTACGAATACTTTTTACACCCACTGCATAGCTAATATCAGAGTCTGAGAAATGCTATTACGACGATGGTTATGCTATGGTTTCTAGATACCACATCGAAAAAGGGATTGCCGAGGAACCGTTCGGTGTGTCACATAATCTTATAGACGCTTACAGAAAGAAGTGCCTAGCAAGTTCGGTGACTTACCACAATGATGCAAAAGTGTTAGTATTCACCAAATGATATTGTATTCATAGAAAAATGCTAATTAAAACGTCACCTGCCAGAAACATTTGAGCCTGTGCGGAGTAAGTCGATTAGAATTTTCATTGTTGTTACGCTTGAAAATTCGATAGAAAATTTAAATTCACACTGAGAAATGAATTATCTTGACAAAAATTTAAAAAAGGGACCCTTTAATTGTAGCACGATAGCTGCCAGCGTCACACGCGTGCGATGAGCACGCTTTTGTATTTGACGCAAAGAAAATCGGACGAATGTTTTGTACATCGTGATTTAAAACGTAAACTTGTCGAAACGTTACTTCCTCTTGGATTTTGAGCAATATGTTGTCATGATTCTAAACAACTTTTTCGTTTGGAAGTATATGGCGGTCTCTTGTAGTTTCCAAGATATTCACAAAAAGTGACTTTTTTCACGAAACGAATTTTTTCAAACTCACTCTGAAATTTAGTAAAATGACAACAACGAACAATAAAGTGACTCGAGCTTTTAGGTATCGCGGATCGTTAGCTTGATAGTTTTGATCATTCTTAAGTGAATGTCAGAGTGAGTTCGTGTTAGGTTTCCCGGTGTGTGGATCCCACCCTATATAACGAATTTGGTCACAGCAAATATGCAGAATGTAAATATGCAATAGGAAAAATGATCAGAAACAGTCACTATGCATTCTTTACATTTTACATATTTTAAACAGATCTCTTTTTACACTTCACTAAAATGGCGTGCTAGGGACGGCCTCATCGACATTGTCATCTAATGGATGGTAAAAAATGGTCAACAATATCGAAAAAGGTATCGATTCTTTGAAGAAGACTGTATTGTCCCTTAAATAAACATTAGCAAAGATATGATAGCAGATGCTCCTCTCTATTTCCATATTATGAAATATTTTCTCACACACCTATCCACGTTCTTTCAATTGATTGTGTGTCGGCATCTACGCGATAGCAGTTGATGAACGTACAGCGTAATTTTAAAACAAAATGGAGTAATGTAGCTAAAACCATGGTATCGGGATCCGCTATGTTATAGGAATGGTTCACTGTTAAATGAATTAACTGTCAATCTGATATGATTATTGCTCCAGGCAGAATCCACTTCCGAATAATTTCTGGAAGAGTTTCAGCATTCTGGTCATTTACAGTAACAATACAAATTCTTTTCGATTCGCATTCATATCCTCCAATCACCCATTTTTCTTTTAGAAGACGTTCACGATTGTATTATCGTTTCCAAATTTAGCTTCATCAATTTCCACTATTTGATTTTGACGTCCCCGTGGAGTGGTGAAGAATTAATTTCAGGCCATTTCAAATACACCTGCCACAAAAGTGTAACGTTAATGGATATTCTGTTGAAATTACGCTACAGAACAGCTGATCTTACCTCTCGGCGAAAAGTACTCCAATCGACGGAGCTGTGTGAACTAATTTTTGAAATCTGTAGTAATTACGTTGAAACATTGCGGAGGAAACTATAGCCATTCGGCAATGAAACTCATAACTGTCAGCATGTTTAAGTGTATGTTTTCAAACCATGTTCCTGTCTTAACTGAACGAATAAAGTCACATTGAATTTTTTCCTTCATTTTACATTGTTTATTAATTTGTAAGTATTATGACAACGAAGCAATAATGCTTCGCGATTATATTCTTTTATAATAATAATAATTTATAATTTATAATTAATATAATAATTATATTCTTTTCGATAAGAAACTCTATACAATTTTCTTCCGAATTTATTGCTCGCATGAATTCAGTGAAAGATCGTGTGTCTGACGAAATTCATTACACTTGTTTCTCCACGAAACTGATAATAGGACTGTAGCTACAAGCATTCTGCGACTGCGTGCGACAGTTGTTTGTGTTCTGTCTTCGTCGAGAACAAGGTATAGCACCTTTAAGAAATTATTTGTGCAAACATCTGGTAAACTTCAGAATAGTGACATTGATAACATATTGAAAGCTCATTGAAATCGGCAAGGAACTAACACTATGTCAAGTTTACCATTCAAAATGACAACACATAGCATGATATTCTGGAAATTTATAACTGCTTTGTGACAATATTTTACCTCATATTTTGAAAGACACGACGTTGTGTGTAATAGAATTTATAAATATGAAAATCAATGTTGGAACGATTGCTGGTAGCGAAATGTTCTAGAAATTTCAAACTTTTACTATCGAATAACTCTCCCTTCGCACAGGTTCAACGAAATCTTCCGATTTCGGTGATATTACTGTCCACTAATAGTCTTTTGTTCTTAAAGCTTTGTGTCAAACATAAAAGAGAATTTCTCATTCTCGTATGCCGTTCTACTCGTGTTCGCTGTCGTCTCTTTGGCAATCAATTTCTTCCGTGTAAGTCGATCTGTCCCATCATCGATTATGATGTAAACGTTATTAACATGCATTTCTCGAAATATGCGGATCTTTCAGCTATCCACCGCTATATGTGTGACTCACAATATAGAGGAGATGTTGCTGTCCTTCTTGTTTTCCATTTCCGAGTTAGTGTACATGTTCTATCTAAACTATGTGGTGCAACAAGTACTGGACTATGCTGATGGTTTTCCCACAATCGTGTAAGCTCGAATGATTTCTGTTTGCTTTGTCGGTAGACTAAACTTCGCGACATTATTATAAGACGGTATAGTATGAGATCATCGCAATCAAATATTGTCACCACCATCGCAATCTTGAAATGTTCAACGCAGGTCCAGACAAAAAAAAATTCTAAACAGCAATCCTTCTTTTTCTGCTTTTTCTATGAATAGCAATTTCATAGAAATAATCTTTTAACTTCTCAAAAAACTCACACCGCTCGGCTCGGCGCACTGTTGAAAAATGCTTTCGTTTTGGAGGTGCGTCTCAATGTCGATGACATTGTCATGTCACCGTTGTCGCGGTGTATGTGCATGAACTGCTAGTAATGAATGAAAATCCATGTGCTGGGACCGGTTCATTAAACGCGGAGTTTAATATTATTAATGTTACAGATACTCTACTCCGTGGTACAAAATGTCACTTTCCATTCAGAAGAATATACTAATTATCTTGATAAGATGTAGTGAGAAGCTTAAAATCGACTTTTATGGTTTCTATAATGGGTCGATCGAAGGTTTCTCAGGGGTTTGTAATTATTAATAATCGGTCCATCGAGGGTATACTATCTATCCTACAAGAGCGCAGTGGCGATATCTCTACAAAAATGAATGTATTTGGAAAAAATGTATTATGAATCGATAGTACGTTCCAAATACCAATACGCTCTGACACTGTATCAATAAAACTGGAAGCAAATTGATAAGCTGTCGTCTCTTTGGCAATCAATTTCTAACTTTTCACTTTGACATTGGTCTTTCAACGTGACTTTACGCGGATCTAACTTTCGTTAACATCTCGTCAACTCTTAGGTTTAGCACGTAAGAAGATCAACACTATTCTACTCAAAATTGGATACCCTATCCATTTATGGTACAAAAAATAGGTCATTCCATTTAAAAAAATGAAGGTGACCTTCATATCTCTGAAGCGACTCCACCTAGCAATGCAAGATTGACGTCATATTACCGTCCCTGTTGTCCGCTGCAACTTTTATTTCGGAAACTTTTCTACTACTATCATACTTTCGGAGTTATTCTAGGTGGCAATAGTTAGTGCTTCACCCTGTATGAAAAGTCGAATTTTAACCCTTGGGGACAGTGCTTAAAGTACAAACGGGCTATACACATCGTTACGCTGAATCTCGTTTTGGACACTCAATTTTTACCGCGACAATAACCGTTGTAACAGAGGCAGTTTCTTGAAATATATAGTAAATCTTAGTTGACTGTTCACACATGATACAGTCTTAGCCCTCGGGTTGCATCAATTAATTTATAATATAAAACTTACGAGGCCGTTACTATCATATCCTAGGAGCTATATGAATTCGTATTAGAAATCTAAAACTGTTTTCCAACCTATGCGGCCTCCTTATGTCGTATCAGGTTCGTCCATGCAGCATGGTAACATTTGGAATCCATATTCATCTTTAAACCATAAGGGTCTCTGCACACCCATCCGGGACGGTCCCCGGAGAGTTTTTTTTACATAGCTTTGGTATAGGGAGGGCTCTCCGAAATTTCTGATTCGATGTAGTTCTGATTCTTTCCTCATGATACCGAAGGGCCATAATTCTTGCATTTTCGAGCGCGCGTTGACAGTTCTCTCTGTGCATGGCACAAAAAAAAATGTTTTCCGGGGCTCCACAGCTCCTTAAAGTAAACTATCTAAACTAACTAGCTAAATCCCGGTCCGGCCCGTCCCGGATGGGTGTGCAGAGACCCTAAACCGATCGTCGGCCATACGCGCTTCCGCTCGGCCCAAGCTCGTCACATTAAAATTCAGGATACTATTTGACCACGATAAATATGTCCTTTGTATCGATCGTAATGTTCTTAATGAGAAATGTTGGGATTTACGGCGCTACAGTTCGATCGTTTGTTAATTAATGTTACCAAGCAATTTTGCTAATAATCAAAAAATCGACGTTTCGATCCACCTTTGGATTATTATCAAGATTAATTTTGAAAAGCGTCTGTAAGAATGAATATGTTATACAATTTTCAAAAAGCTTTTTTTACGGTAAATTGATTGATGTAGAGATATACATTGGACAAACGTCCAGAAACTTGGACACACGTGTCACAGAACACAAACACAATATCTTTTTACCACCACCACCAACATACAGCTTTGACGAGACTTTCATTGGAATTTGACCATAGATTTGATTTCGAGAACGTCAAAATAATTGACAAAGAAATTAATTTACATCGAAGGTTATTGTTGGAAACCATTCATATGATTAAACACCACAGCGTAAATCTTAGGTACGGAGCACCTAAGATACATGAATATTACGCAACATTACTAAATCAGTAATGTCTGATGATGAATTTTTTCCAACCAAAAATAACCTCTTCTATTTTCTCGAAATTTGAACTAAGTATATATCTGATACAACTTTAGTATAAAACCAATTCCAGAGAAAGTTGAACGTTAAAAATTGACTTACCAACCAAGGTATATTCGTGAACAGTGGTGAGAAAAGACATATTGTGTTGTTCAAATTTACCGCCATATATCGATAGATATAACATAGATCGTTTCCAACACGCTCAGTGTCCTGACAACAAGCATCGAGAACGCACGCTTCTACACGTGTGTCACGATGCTCAAAATAACACATTAAATTAAACCAAAGCAAGTGAGTTGATTTTATAAACAATCTTCTACCAACAATGTTTTCTCTACATCAATCAATTTACCGTAAAAAAAGCTTTTTGAAAATTGTATAACATATTCATTTTTACAGACGCTTTTCAAAATCAATCTTGATAATGATCCAAAGGTGGATCGAAACGTCGATTTTTTTATTATTAGCAAAATTTCTTGGCAATATTAATTAACAAACGATCGAACCGTAGCGCCGTAAATCCCAACATTTCTCACTATTTGACCACGTTCGGAAAATACAGAGGTCCCTAATTATTTCAAACGAAAAATTAGTACAAAACAAGCCAAAACGTTGTCAAACAATGCTCGATAATGAAGGAGAATGAACCCATTATTTAGTAAAAGTGTATGAGTGTTTTACACATAAATTTGATTTACATTAAATTTTATACAATATATTAGTGTAGTGGCTCGCGTTTAGGTAGTTTTATTCATAGCAAGCACATTTTTCATTGCGTCCTGGGATCGGTATGTATCTCGCCATCTGGCTACGGTTTGGGCCTGTCACCGTACTTGCGCTATTGGCTTACCGGTCCTTTCCTAGTCTCGGGATTGCAGTTTTTAGGTTCCTGCGCGCCCATCGTAAAATACTTAAACGCACGGTCAATCCCTTGGGTCCCTCGCTTCATCTCGGCCAGGCAGTTATGCCCGCAGCGGTTTATGGTTACCAGATGTGAGGGTCTGCCAGCCGGGGTCGACAGCGTTGGGACCCGTTGACCATTTTGCGAGCATCCGCTGTCTCCGCCCCCACCTTTCTCTCTAGAATATTGCGACCATTTTGGTGATTTCTTGGGCCCGCCTCCAGCCCTAGTTTGGAGGAAGCAAGATTTCTTTTCGCAGGAGGAAGGGGCACCGCGGCTTGGTCGAAAATAACTCAAGCTCTTTAGAAGCAGAATTAACTAGAATCTCGCAATAGAAACATCGGTCTCTCCTGTATAGCTTGGACGCAGGCAGAGAAGTTAATTCTCACCATATTAATTTTGTTTTACTTAGACATCACAACGTATCTTTATACTTGTACGATAACTCTAGTTCAAGTATTTGTAAATACAGTAAATCCTCTATAAACGCATAAACCTCGGGGGCATAGCTATGCGTTTATCCGTTACGGGTAGCTATTTTTCGAGCTTCAAAGGCCGAGCCGAACGTAGAGAAGGACAGTGAGCGTAAAGCGAAACCGCGTGCGGGCCTTTAAACTGAGTTGGCGACTGCGATTCTCCCCGTCTCTTTCTTTCCCATACGCCAGAGATGGGCAATTTTGCCTCAATTGAGGCAAAACCATCAACACCGTAGCGCCCTCTGTCATCTCCCAGCAAGCGCGGTACAATGGACCAACGAAGACACGAGATATCAGTGTACGCAACGAACGTGCGCACTGCATGAAAGAGAGGTTGGTGGGGGAAACAGGCATTTGAGGGGCTCCACCCGTGCCCACCACTGCCATACGCTGTCCTTCTTTGCGCCCGAAACGTTCATAGCCATTTAAACCACTAAATACTACAACAGTATTTACACATTTGAAATCATGTCGTGTTTGGTCTTGTTTTAATCAGAAAAATGCCACAAATATATCTATGAAAGATTCATAAAAAATAAATAATAATAAAAAAGATTAAATATTGGTGTTACATTGTGATGATGCACGGGCCTTTGGATTGTGCCGACAACTGCGACTCTCCGCGTCGCATTAGTAGTAGCTCACACCGATATACCCGAGCCGAGATCAAATTACTAAGTGGAGGGGATATATTTTATGCGTTTATCCGTAACAGCTTTTATGCGTTTATAGAGGATTAACTGTATAGTGTATTTTACCAAACGCTGTTGTTTAGTCCTTCCAAGTGGAAGGTGATCCTTCGAGTTAGCTTATTAGCGGGCACCTCGCAGTGCAAACACATTCAAGGCCTGAACGATCGAAAGATCATCCACGGGCGTAAACAGTAGTATTTCCAGAGATATCACCACTACGCTTTTGTGTGACTGTATATTATCTTATTGAACATTGCTTTTCAGCTGCTGAAGACCACTATGTCTTATTTTATGATGATGACATCTCTTCAGTGAGAATCCAAAGAGTCCTAATCCAGGTATACTGGGGCGAGTAGTATAACCGTTAGTAAGTATCGTCTTCGCGTTTGTAAATATTATTTTATTTCTTTCGTAGCACAATGTACTAGTTAAAATTGCTAAATAACTTGTTACAGGATTCGCATAGTTTATGCGATAACAGGAGGGAGTATAACTAATCTACGTTGAATTTGTGAAGCAGCTGCCGCCGTCTGTTGCTGTACGGAATATCTGACTGATTTCATAGCAATCTCGAACCCATTTTATACCCACCATTCTACAAGTAGTTGTACATGCGTCTGCCATGATGTCAAATGAATGTAGAAATAGCTAACTGACGTAAACAAATCATTTTGATTATTCTGCAAATGTTCGAAGAGCTTTATTTTACTGATCGATAAACAGGTTAGCTTATTGGAAGACAAGGTAGTGTTTCAGAACTATTAATATGTTTAAGTCAACATTTACTATTGGAATTCTCGGTAATCAGCCGCTGTAGTCGACGCTCAATCAAAATGAGCTCGCGTCAGTGGATCGCCATGTAACAGATAATAATATCTCATGAGTGGCTTCATCCACTAACGATGATGCTTCTGACATCAATATTAAATCATAGTTGACGTATTTAATCTGTAAACTTTTCCGTTGCGACTAGTAAGTAATTTCGATAAGTCGGTACAACGATCGACAACGGACTAATTAGCTTGCGATATTAACACTTTGACTGCCACGCAGTTTAATAATAATTAACGACATCATCTGATATTAACTGTTTCATATTACATTCAACGTATTTTATATCTGGTAACATACATTTCGACAAAAAAATAACACATTTTACACTATTCCGGACACACACTTTTACACTCTTCGAACACAATGTTCGACTCTGATTGGCCCGTGTTGTTCGTTAATAACTCGAAAACGAAGCCGCAATGATAAAAGCTTCTATGCATAAGCCCAGGAATCACACCTTTCAAGGAACACGATCATTTTGGGACACCCTGTATGTATATTAAGGTGACAGGCTCACAAGATCACAGCCCCTTGTCCCAGGTCCCAGACTTTTAATTATGTATTGCTATAAGTAGCACTAAATAAATAGTGTGTTAATACTAAGTAATATTGCGCTGAAAATCAATGGATTTGAAGACACAGTTTCAGTTCCTAAGTTTTCCTAGCAATTTGGCAGGATTTATTAATACGACGTTAATGTAGCAACTTATATTTCCTCAGAAATGCTTGTAAACGATGGTGCATAAGTTTATGGATAACAGTGTAAAAGTCCTATCTTAATCACTAGTAGATACGTACAGTGGAATATGTAACATGTTGTAGTCGCACTGGTCTAATTAATTACTTTTCACAACCTGATGTTACATAACATCACTTAATCTTGTTTAGACTGTTGAGACCAACGTGAAATAAACAAAGCTAGCAGGAGATTCTGTAAAGAACAATTCGTATGAATGTAACATGTGGAATAATCGTAAGTTGATTTTTACACAGATGAATGGCACAATTACCAAGCTAAATCCTTCGAGGCCCACTTTGTAGGAGCCATTAATAGTTGTCGTAACAATAGGTTTATAACAGGCATGTCCAGAAGTAGCTCACTTGGAGGCAAATTCGAGGGAGACGCCTACTTCTCCCGCCAGAGCGTCTCGGTCCCCGTGGCAGCCGTAGGCTACCGAGCTCCTCAGACCCGTGCCTACCGCTTGCGGTTTGTATTGCGTGTGGCGCTTTGGGGGCGACTCTCATACCCATAGGTTTCCACATCACCCATGAGGTACTATGGTCAATGCATTTTTTTGTCAGTGGTATCCCCTATAGGCCTATTCCACTGCGTCGCACGATAATTTCGAAATAATAAATTTGGAAAATAGTTTTTATTATACTGTCAAAATTTTACTGGCAATTAGGAAAGCTTGCTTATTGTGCTATTCAAAAGTTGACAATTGCGCATTTTCACTAGTACTGCTTGGCAAATCCGAAATTTCGTAGGAGAGATTGAACGTTGATATCCGCATCAAATATGATAGCGAGGAATCGCTCAGCAGTGTCCGTTGCTCTGTTTTAATGCTAATACTTTCCAAATTTATTTTTGCATTGACCATAGTACCTCATGGGCGATGTGGAAACCTATGGGTATCTACCTAAGGTGAGAGGCTAACTGCGATGGAGCCTGGGAATCCCTGGAGCCTCGGTTTGGGAATGCGCGAATTTTGATAACATAAGACGCCCATTACTCTTCCGTGACGAAGGCGCAGCCGTCAGAGTTCAAGCGGCTCTTGGATGAGCTCCGCCAAACGCAGAAGTCTTTCCAAGCTCTTCAGAATAGCGTTCAGGAGTGGGACGAGTGGTTCGTGTTCCTATCGACGGAGAAACTCGACTCAAAGAAGAGGTTGGCATGGGAGTGCCATGACCGCGAAACTGGCAGACCCCAAGGACAAAACAAAAAATGGTCGTCAGTGCCCCCTGTGCAGCGGTAATCACGCACTAGGTGGGTGTAAATGGTATACCTCTCGACGGTGGAACGCCGAGACCTGGTGGGAAAGAAAGGTCTTTGTCTATCGTGTCTGGGAACGGGGCACCAGCTGGCGCAATATTCCTTGGCATTCAAATGCTGGGTGCGCGACGGGTATCATCACACCACCCTGTATGATGCTTTCTCCATGGGAGAGGAGCACAGGACGGCAACAGCTTTGCCGTCAGTCTCATACGCTGTGAGCTGCTGCAACGTCACGCTCCTAGCCACCATCAGAGAGAGTCTTGCTAGCAGCACCCGATGGACGGACGCTTCGTCGCAATACCTACGTCGACGACATCTTGGCAGACGCCGACAACTTGCGTCAGGCATTGGAAATCCGCCATCAATTGACTAGTTTTCTCGAGTCGGCGGGTTTCCCCATGGGCAAGTTGGCGAGTACTGAACCAGACCTCTGCTCGTCAGGCGATGAAACCAAGGTGATCCAGGAGAGCGAAGTTCACGGCGCCTTGGGTCTATTTTGGGACATCCGGTACGACTCCCTGGTAGTCCGAGGTCCGAGGATCGATGTCGGCCCCTCGGAGTAAACCTGGACCAAACGGTCGGTCCTCTCCGACATCGCCGTCTCTTGGATCCTCTAGGTTGGCTGGCCCCAGTAATTATTCGCGTGAAGGTCATATAGGATCTGTGACTGGCAGGGGTGTCGTGAGATCAACTCTTGGACAACAAGCTTAACGCCCGTTAGCGCATCTTTGGAGGAGACCTCAGCACGCTGAACGAAATCCACGTACCCAGGTGGATACAACACTCATCGGGAAACAGCGATATCGACCTGTATGGCTTCTACGACGCCTTGGAACGAGCATACGCAGCTGCCGTATATCTGGTGGTTCGCCGAACCCACCAGTCGTACGCGAGCTTACTGTTGGCGAAGTCCAGGGTGGATCCCATCAAAACCCTGAGCATCCCGCGGCTGAAACTCTGCGGAGCCGTTCTCTTAGTTCAATGTCTGGCATCGGTACGAAAGGAGCTACAGCTGGAATCCTTGCCGGTACACGCTTGAACGGATTCCACGGGAGCCTTGGCATGGCTTCGCTCTCATCCGTCAAGGTGGAAGCCATTCGTTGCTCACGAGGTACCGAATCTCCTCCCCGGAGGGACGTGGCGACACATAGGGGAGATGGCCGACAATCTCGCAAACCTAGCCACAAGAGGAATCTCCGCGGTCGAACTCCGCGAAGCAAACCTCTGGTGGAACGGACCGAGCTGACTGTCGTACCCCTGCACCAACTGGCCGCCCACCGCGCCTGCAGACCTCCACCGGGATGTGCCGGAGCAGCGAACCGCGTCCATCGCTCTCGTGCAAGACCAAGCTGAAAAGGAGCAATTCATCATCTGGTTCTTGTTCTTGACACAACTAACCCGCGTCACTGCCTACCTTCGTCGGTTCGCCGACAATTTCAGGACGGACAGCAGTAGGAGATGTAGGCCGTTGTCTTCGACAGAGCTGCATGAGGCCCTCCTCATATGGGATCATATGCGCGTGCCAACGTCACGACTACCTATGCCTATGGTAAGAACTTGCCACCTGGATCTACACTAAAACCGATAACTCCTTTCCTAGGAAGCGATGGAATCCTACGGGTCGGCGGCCGCCTCCAGAACGCCATGCTGGCTGAGTTTCGACGCCATCCCGCAATACTCGACCACACCACGCACTTGGCCACGCTGGTAATCCGGGACGAGCGTCGAAAAACGCTCCATGGAGGTCTCAACGCTACCCTGGTCTGGATTTAATGGGCCTTCTGGGTACCACGAGGTCGACTCCGCGTTAAGCAGGTCGTGCATGAATGCGTTACGTGCACGCCGTGTCGAGAATCCACGGGGCAACAACGGATAGGCAACCCCTCCCTGCGACGCGGATGCAAGCAGCGAAGGCGTTTCCAAAAATAGGAGTGGATTACGCTGGGTCCTTGCAACTGCGCACGAGTAAAGGGAGAGAACACAAAAGCCAGAAAGGGAATGTTGCAGTCTTTGTGTACATGGTAACCAAGGCCGTGCACTTAGATGAGGTTACCGACCTGTCATCCGCGGCTTTCATCTCTGCATTCCACCGGTTCACGGCCCAACGAGGGCAATCATCTGTACAACGACAAGCCACCACCTTCAGCGGATGTTCCGAGCAGCATCGAGCTTCTACGCGAACGTTTCCGAGGAATTAGCCACGGACGGGACACAGTGGGAATTTATCCCACCATACTCTCCAGACATGGCGGGCCTGTGGGAAGCGGCGGCAAAATGAATGAAAACCCATCTCCGACGGGTGATAGGCGACACCACGCTTACCTACGAGGAGATGACGACCTTGTTGTGCCGCGTGGAAGCCTGTCTGAACTCTTGTCCTCTTTGTCCCCCCTCCGACGATCCTGAAGACCTGATTCCTCTAACACCGGGGCACTTTCTCATGGTAGTGCCTCTTCACACACCTCCCGAACCCTACACCGAACACGCGACAATGTCGCTAAGTACGCGGTGGCGACTTATATACAATATTCACTCACATTTTTGACGCTGTTGGAGTCAAGAATACTTGCACCAAATGCAGTAGCGGACAAAATGGCAGGGCCGACGGGAGGACTTTCGTCCGAGAACCCTCGGAATCGTCAAAGATAATTTCACCCCGCCGGCCCGCTGGCCGTTCCTATTTGTGGTTGGCCGCCCGCTGCGGTTGGTCGCCCGCACGTTTTGCAGGACGATCGCGAAACTCGTCGCACTTCCCGTCCACGAGGAACACACCTCGAGAGACGATCGGCCCGGAGACGCATAACTAAACGATGCGACTAACCGAATTCCGACACCAATCTATAATGGCGGGCGGTACTACGCTTCATTCATAACTCGCTACGTAATACGAAAACACCTCCCCTCCTCCCGCACTGCCACACGCTACAAGAAAATGACCGCGTGCGACAAGCGAGAGTCGTTTCGACGTATCCACCGTAACATCAAGGCGGGCAATATGTTGGGAAAATAATACGCAACAGTGTAATTTTAGCACCCGATTTTTAATTGTAAAACACCGGAATAACGAACCTGTACAAAGGAAATAATTTCACGACTACGACTGATCGACGACGTCTGCGCGTGTTTTGTTGCGAGTCCTGCTCCTCGACTTCCGCGAGCGTCACGGGGGGATCGAGCAGTACACGGCTCGCGAGGGGAACGCGGGAGGGGGTGTCGTGCGTGACATGCGACAGTCGATCAACTACAAGTTCGATTTTCGACAACCTATACTGTGCATCGATTCGAATACCAAGTGATCCATTATACGTGCGTCGATTCGGATTTCCGCATTCATTACGACCAAGACTGATACTGTTCCGATTCCGGAACAATCTTTCTGGTCGAAAACAATCGGTGTAAGTTACAAATGACTTCGGCATAGTTCTCGAGGTCCCAGGAGAGTTAAGTACCGACAACTATTGTAATGTTTATGTATTTAATGCGTCTGCTAATGTAATGTCGATATGGATTGTTAATATGAGTGTTAAGGCTTCGAAAACAGTTAGATTTACTACCTAGCGACGGAGGATTTTTAGTATACATGCAATTTAGTTTTAAGTCAAAACAGATGTACGTCGGACTAGGACCCCGAAGATTGCTTTACGATTTCCAGTTGGCACCCATGTGCATCTCGGGTCTCCTAGCCTTCGAGCTATAAAACAATAAACTTGTACAGCGCCAGGTAAACAGCGGTCAGGCGAGCGAGCCACCCTAACGGGCCTTTCCGTCAAAAACCCCCACAATGAAAATTCGCCAGTTTCCTCCCTCCTTGGGCCCGTCCACAGCGGCCATCTTCTACCCCCACAAGGCTTGTAGTGGGTGGTGACAAGCAAATGCGAAATGGGCATGGCTCAAAATCCAGTTGATGCCAATAGGCTAATAGTTAGATCCTCCCAAAAACCGATTTGTATATAAGCGCGACAGACTTAGCGACAGCGTGATTCATAAAGTCCGACTCGTGTAAAACACATTGTAAATACACATTCTCAGTCCACGTAGTTGTCCGCGTTTTCTATCCAACCTATTACAGTCCACTTATACAACCATACTTCTCGACAGGACTTCATATTCGGTGAAGTTCCTCCGCGTTGTTCGATCGTCGCTAACCTAATTGCCGACGCCGCGACGCACATACACTATTGTAAAACACAAGACACATAATTCGACCTATAATTCATTCTCGCTTGTACAGGGTGCCCTGCATACCGTGGACAACCGATTGGGAAGTAATTTTACACGGAAAATTGAGTCGAAAAGAAAAAATACAATTTTTTCATTGGAAGCTGCGTTTTCGAGGAAGCCGAGTTCAAAGATCCGTCGGGTTCGAATGCTTCAGTATATGCAGAAAATAGAATTGGTTGGTCATGATCAGACGCGTCAATGGATTCCTATCCAATGGTACACGTAATCGTTGAATTTTGTAACTCGATTTATTCGAAAACGAAACGTCAAACAAAATAATTTTATTCGTCCTCTTGGACTCACTTTCGCGTGTTCAATTACTTCCAAATCGTTTGTCCACGGTATACGGAAAATCCTGTATATTCCTTTCTTTGTGTTCGGGGCTGGATCTGTCCCAGAATGGGGGATTGCAAACCGAGGTGGTCGAACCGAAATAAAAGTCTGCTTTTTGAAAAGTGAACACGTGGTGTCCTTGTCTTTATTTAACAATTATACGGTTGCGCACTTAATGTAATTGCTGTACTTTCGGTGTGAACAATAAAGGTGGTTGAAATAACCGGTAGTTTTAAATAAACTTGGAGAGAATAATTCTCGATCCACGTGCGTGGCGCAAGGCAAAAGAAGATATTTGGTCGCACGTGGTTGCTCTACAGCGGAAGACGGAGAGAGAGCGAAACGAACGTGTAACGGACCGATGTTCGTCTTACCTAGTCACCGGGGGGGGGGGGGGGACACTACCGCCCTTTGGTGGAAAAGCATCACACATTCTGATATTATACATACATTGCATATGTGTTGTAAAAACGAGAATAATAGTTATTTTTTTTAAGGAAATATCCACATTAGGAGGCGGGCCATTTCACGCGAAGCCGATCATCTATACGAGTTGTTAAGTTTGCCATTTTGGATTATTTGTACGAAAGCTACGCACATGTCATTTCTTAGTGCAAAAATACTAGAAATATCTTTCTTTTGCAAATTTTACCACCGATACAAGTGTGAAATAATTTGGAAAGTATGGCCGTCTTCTACGATTCTTTATCTTTGAAATTGAACCTAAGATTATTTCGTATGTTGTACCCAAGAATTTTCAAAGTGTTTTGAAAGAAGCACGTCTTCACGCTAACCCTTTTAATATTCGACTGACTGCTCATATAGTGTGTAGGGCACATTTTTTCGGAATAATAACAATCACCGCAGTACACTTTCGATAACGTAAACAAAAGTAGAAGCAGTTGACCAGCCGACGCGATTAGTGAACCTATCATTATTTCGGCCACTGTATAAATAGGCTCGCCGAAATCGCTCGCGCTCTCGTCGCTCTTCGACTGTGCCACACGTTAACACGCTTTTGCTGTATTTACTTTTGTGCGCTTCGCAATTGTAAACCAATCATCGATAATTCATGTGCGCTTCACGTGAATTCATCACCTACCACACCTCGTGCGCTTCATGTTGAGTGCTTCATTTCACCTCACCACCCGCTTCTCATCTCATTTCGTAACTCATTCTTATTTGTATCATCGAATCCGTTCACTTTGTAAATACCTGTTCTAATTGTACTGACCTTTTCTGAATATATGTACCACGTTTCACCAAATATCTCTTTTCACCTATATAATCTTGCACCATC
Source organism: Sphecodes monilicornis (assembly GCA_913789915.3). NCBI lineage: Eukaryota > Metazoa > Arthropoda > Insecta > Hymenoptera > Halictidae > Sphecodes > Sphecodes monilicornis. Next base: position 9,221,807 of record OU565301.1, on the reverse strand, counting down.
CGCACTACCATTACCTTCCTCTTCCGTCACTTCATCGCTATAGATTACAACAATACACAATTGCTCTTCCACACAAAAGACGAGATACATAAAGCAAAAGTCTCAAAGGAATTGAATAACAATGGGGCAATTTCTAGAACTTGAATTTATTTCTTTTCCCTATAACAGATTATTTAAAACTTGAAGACACGTATAGATTTACCGCAGAAGATGTTGAATACTACCAGAATTAAGAGGATGCATAATTAAAAATTGCTGAAATAACTATTACTCCGAAATTATTTTTTGTCGTATTGTACCTCTAAAATATCTTCTACATATTTAAATATTGGTTTTAAAAGAATTCTACAAAAATACCATTGATTATTACATAGTTAAAGAAAAAGGAATTCATGAAATAAAAAAAGGGTAGACTTATGCCGTGGGCGAACCTAGTCTAAGCATGTCCTCAGTCGGGTGCCTAATGAGCTAAACCAATCGAACTGTTGGAAAGATGGTTAATATTTTCAGATGTTATGTGCAGACGTAGCAGAATACTAATCAAGTTAATTTAATTTTTTAATAATTTTTGTGAAATGTTCAAGGTTTATCGGTATCCAATAGGCTTACAGAATAATTAAAATGTAACAATTTAACAACGGCGCACCAAACTGAATAATCTGAAAAAATTCATAAACGATAACTTATAATAATATATCAGTAGACTGTGAAACAGTATTGAATAAAGAGTAAGCTAAAAGTCACTTCTAAAGTCTGTAAAATGTTTTATATTCATTTTATATTTAATATTTAATATTTATTTTTACGAAAAAAATATTTTATAAACATATATTTTACAACATTATATATTGTAATTATTTATTTATGTATTTTACTTAAATTTTACAACAAAACAAGTAAACGCACAATCGAAAAATAGGCCTGCTGTATTGCCGCTCTTGACTTTTGGGGACGTTATTGACAGAAATGGTGCGACTAGACGTGCGATTTCTTTGAAAAAGTACTTATTTTATAAAAAATATGTTTATAAAAAAATGCTATTACAAATACCTTTTATAAATACTATAAATTATATGTAAAATGTCGTTACAATATATAATTATGTGATTACCAAAATTGGTGGCATTTATGCTCGTATGTATATTGAAATATAACGTAAATAAAGTATTTTATATTGCATTTTTAAATCTCTATATTATTTTTCTGAATATGAAAACATTCAATGTTGCATAATACACGTACAAAAATGTAAAGAAGTACCGAAAAAATTGATTTTGATTTTTTTAACACCGATACAATTTATAAATAATACTGAAAAAAATTAAGGACAATTGTTTCAATAATATCTGACTACTGAATTTTCATAAAACTGGTATCTCGAAAACTTCAATACAAAATACGCATTTTCTTCGAATGTTTGGAGATTTTCAATTTTTTTAAACATGTTTGCATAATCTGAAAAAATCTCAGTCATGTGTATTATTAGGTCGAATATTCATGAATATTTTGGTAATTGTTTATTGAGCACGGTTTGATTAAAAATCAATTTGTGTTGGGGGCCCTCTGGACCATCTTAACCGGCTATACCTTAAAAGTCAACAAAGAAATTATTTAAGAAATATAAAACATATTTTAGGATAGACCACTAAATCCTGTTTTTAAAAAAATTTTAATCTAAATTTAGGTTTGATAGCTTTTTTTGGTCAAAAGTTATAGCAAAATGTGTGCCGTGCCACACCGAGAATCGAATGCGCCCGTTTGCGCCTTGCCGGTCGGTTGGAATTGCTGAATATCCGAGGAACGATCCGTACGTTCGAAATCTACGGCCGACCAGCCACCGGACACAGACAAGGTAGGGGTGAAGGTAGCGGTTCCTCGTGTGTGTAGCGCTAGTGGAAGCAAAGTGGGTGTACGTCTGAACACCGACGTAGAGGGAGCCACTGACGATTCTGGCATCATTGGTTGGGCCAGCCTTCTCCGCTCCCACAACGACCTAACACCAAACCATCTTGGACTGTACCTTCTTTTTGAAATCCTGTATGTGATTCTGTATATTTTAATTACTGGACACCGAAAACGACCGATTTCATGATTATTGTTATAAATTTTCATTTCGCATCGATGAGTACGACATTTTTGAAATTTCCGCAACAACCCACAATCCTGAGCCCAAGTAATTGCTTCTTCTTTACTACTTGGCATGTCTCTAAAGTTAACATTTCTAATACTTGAACTAGCCCTTTCAAAATGAACAATAAACTTTTTAATAACACTGTCCCACAAATTTCAACTTTTTTTATGTTTCCTAATAACTGTTGGGTGGTTCTAATAGAGTTTTTTTCGCTGATTCCGAATCTGCCCTTACTTTTTCGCCTACACTCACAGTTTTTGAGAAACATGACGTTGAAAAAAACCTATTTTTCAACTCTAAACTGTTGGAAATAGGCCTTAATGGGCGCGCAACGCTCCCTGTGTTTCGTGCACCGAACTAAAGTAATCTCCTTCTTCTTCCGGCTGTGCACTCTTATGTAAAAGCGTGTGATACTCTTTCAAGAACTCTGTATTTTATAATCCGCTGTTATCCTCTGTTATACAATAAATCTTCATTGTAAAATATTCTGTCTCAACATAAACAAATATTGTGATGTTATTATAAAAGATATTGAATTGTTCTTTGCAATAAAAGATTCCGTAGACTTTCCCGAATACAGTGATATCCAATAATAATACATTATGAGTGTTTCATAAAGACGGAGAGACACCAGTTCTGCACCAATTTTTTAGGATATTTTTGAATTTATCTCAAAAAATAATGGTCCAGCGTAAAATCGAACTATATCACGCGATAGAGCAGACTTTTATCTTGAGAAACCCCCCTTTGAAGTTTGCAACATAGATGTTTATACCGAAAAAGAAAGAAAAATATCTACGCCCGACATGAGTTGCCGCCAGTGGTGCTCCTCCACTAGCGCGGTCGTTCGTCGGGATACGGCGATGCAGTGGCCCAAAGCGCGCAATTATGTTAGCTTACTTAAATGTTATTTATTATTTACTGGTACATTTATTCTGTATAAATTATTTTATGTATTTTTTAAATGTTAGCCTCTCGTTCATAGTATATTTCATACTAAAAAGATCTTTTATAACAAAAAAATAATTTAGTAAGTTTTTCTTTTGTATTTAGTTTTCTTTATTAGCATTTCCACAATAAACGATATTAAATAGATGTTTGTATTAACTTATTTTTTGTTACAAAAGACCTTTTTAGTATGAAATATGCTATGAACAAGAGACTAACATTAAAAAAATACATAAAAGAATTTATACAGAATAAATATACTAATAAATATTATATAACATTTAAATAAAATTTAACATTGAAATAAGCTGACATAATTGCGCGCTTTTAGCCACTGCATCGCCGTTACGCCGTGCCGCGCCGTATAGCTACAAACGACCGCGCTAGTGGAACAGCATCACTGGTTGCAACTCATGTCGGGCGTAGATATTTTGCTTTCTGGTTCGGTAAAAACGTCGATAATGCAAACTTCAAAGAGGTTTTTCTCAAGATAAAAGTCTGCTCTATCGCGTGATATAATTCGATTTTACGCTGGACCCTTATTTTTTGAGTTAAATTCAAAAATATCCTCAAAAATTCGTGCAAAAGTGGTGTCTCTCCGTCTTTAAACATGTTTAAACATTCATAATGTATTAATACTGGATATCACTGTATTTAGGAAAGTTTACAGAATCTTTTGTTGCGAAAAACAATTCAATATCTTTTATAATAACATCACAATATTTGTTTAATGTTGAAAAATAGGTTTTTTCAATGTCACGTATCTCAAAAACTGTGCGTGTATGCGAAAAAGTAAGGGCAGATTCGGAATCAGCGCAAAAAACTCTACTGGAATCACCCAACAGTAATTGCGAAACATAAAAAAAGTTGAAATTTGTTGGTCAGTGTAATCCTCAGAAACATACGAAATTCCATGTTAAGACTTCAAAAGGGGCATACAGGAACAGCCGAAGCCACGAAATAAAGCTCATTAGGTTTATCCCAATCGAATATCTCGCTTCGACGTGAAAGATAGAACAGAACAGCGTGAATGTAACGAAGGTTTAACCCGAAAATCGGATTCATATCAAAACAATAATGGCAAAGAAAACTTCTTCTTAAACCCTTTGTCAGCGTCACTTAAATATTAAACTATAACTTCCCTGGACCACTTTCTGACAATAAGCCATATTATTTGCCTTCTTGATTCTTTAGAATTTCTACGAAAAAATAATTCGAACAAAGCGAGTGAAATTACGTTGTTAGAGGCAGTTGCATTTATGTTAACGTTCGGAATAGATGCTGAATTGGCGCTTTATTGCAAATTGAACGGAAATCACGATGTCTTGTTTGATCTGTGGTAATATATCACTTCAAGGAAATACAAAACATAATAATTCTCCGTGGTGTATTTGACGGCATTCGCTATAACAATAAATAAGCCTGATAATCGTTGAACTTTGAACCTACCTGTAGCTTTTCAGTAAATCTTCTGTGATGTTTCAGTGAAATTATTTCAATCTAAATTGTTAAATCTTTAGCGAAAGGATTTAATCATAATACGCTGTTTAAAATTACCAATCTCATCATGGATTCCGATTCGTTCAAGTTAATTATTCCAAGAAGTTATTTCGCAGCACGACTACGGTCATCGACGTTGAATAGTTTACTCTGTGTCCATGATATGTAAAACATTGCCATTGTCTATAGAAACACTTATGTACGTTTGTCTACGAGAAGTCAATTCGACTTGTGTCACGTTTGGCGGTCTGCGGAAGACTGAAGATTTTCAAGGGATGTCAAAATCCCGAGTTGCACCGAGGCGTAAAAATGAGAGGAAAAAATACAGAAAACTGTCACCTAACGCGAATTCTTAAAAAGATGTCCCCTTTCGTAGAACCGTATAATTTCCGCAACAGTCATGAATAAATAATTGTGGAGGAAACAAATATCGACCTCTCACTTTGCCCGTGCATATGAATAAGTAAGTTTGCAATTGTAGAATACGTCAATCATAATTGTCTCGATTCCGGGAATTTTTTTATATTGTAGCATGAAGTATTTGCGAAGGGGAAAAAAGAAGAAAACGCGGAACCTGAAACTGCAAAACAGGAAGTCAGTGAGTCACGTTTCAACCACTGCTCGCGATGGCTGCATTGGAGACACATTACAAATTGAGCATACGGCTGATGACGATTCTAGGACTCTGGCCGTACGTCAATGTGTATTTACGTCGAATACAAAGTACCATCGTGAATTTAATTTGTACTTCTTTAGTAATTGCGCAGGTACAGACACTTAAACTGCCTCTAATATTAATGTACATATGTATATTCTTGTGTTACGTATAAGTTCTACTGTTTGTATCAATCCGTTCAATCGCCAATACGATATCCTCACTATGCTTTTCCATTTCGATTAATTTCTGTCTTCATCGGGAAAGCTGCAAAGTCTATGGAGTATTTAAAAAGAGATTAATTCATAGAATTTGAAATTAACACGTCGACTGCCGAAAAATCAATTCCGAAAAATGTCACAAGATCAAAATAATTTAGTGATTCTAAGCAAGTTTTAGATGGAGCAAATTTCGAATGACGTTTGATTGAAGCAACTGTATTTTGAACAAAATGAAATTTTTACAATAGACGATGAATTGTGCCACCCGCATGTAACGGGCAGAGTAGGCAACGTGTTAAATAAGAATTTAGTTCCTTCGTTAAATGTCCTATGGTCCTTTCAACGAAGAAGACAATTTAAGTCTGTTCTCACTTTCTTCTTAATCCAAAGCATAATACTTTCGCTTTATTCTATCATGGTATTCATACTAACATTTGCTACACTCTATTTATGACGATTGCGATAATAATTTTGTTTCATTAATTTGTAAGTGACTAGAATGCGGAAATCTTCCTGCCAACAGGTTAAAAATCGTATCTCATCATACCTTATTTTATTATTATATCATACTTCATATGTTACTCTACTAACATTTAAGTCGCATTTTTGTTAAATTTAGTTGCTCTGTTACGATATACTGTTCGCAGAGGTAATAATTGATGTGAAATAAGAGATCTACAACAACAATCAATCAACCGTTAAAGGGGAAAACATAAAAGTCTATATTTCGTTATGGATGTTTCTGCATTTGTAGTATGCATTGACAGCAAATGTTCCCTTTATCTCTTGTCTATTCGTGATTTGATAATACAGATTACACTGTCTAAACAAACAAAAATACTAACAAAAATAGAATAAAAGAAAACGTGGTCGCTAACCGAGTCAACGCAATTGACGCTGATACAAAATGAAAATGCGATTCTTTCAGATCATACCACTCATATATGAGAATATGAACCTCGCGGAGTTGCTACAGAGCCTATCTTATTTAATAATGGTCCTAGGTTCTGTTGTGAAGTTCAACGCTGTCATAACTCAGATCGGTGCAGTGAGTGCCACACGATTCCTAATTAAATTAACGCATGAAATCACATCGGACAATAAAGATAATTTCAAATACAGATTAAGATCCTAATGGACAGCGTAAAGAGTAGGTGGAACACAACACACCAGGACACGCTGGATATTTTAGGGAGGCGAGCTATTCTAGGGAAGCAACAAGGAGCCATTTATGCGAGTAAGGAAATACAGTGGTGCTGCGAAAATTACTCGTTCGTATTCTCTTCCAATTCTGCGTATAGCTCGATAAGTGTTACGCAAAATATCATCCATCACGTTTGACAATAACTAATCACAGTGTATCGCTTTATCAAACTCAAATTTCGAAGGCTGATGCGTCTAAACAAACTCAGTCATGATTTTTCGTCGAGATATCTAGTGAAATCACCCAATACAATTTGTTCTGACTTTCAATCACGTAGCTCCATTATGAAAATCAGAGTAAACAACTAGTAAGATAGTAGATTACGGGTGAATCTACACCTCTCGATCGGTGGACATTTGTAAGAGAAACTTGTCGCAAAATTGTTTATAACAAAGGAAATGGTTGTTAAAGTTTTTTTAACATCAACATCTTCTACTCATCCAGAAGAGAAAAAGTTTGAAAGGAACCATATGTCGCAAACAAATAGTTATTGAGATATAAGCTGTTAAAGTTTTTGCAAAATTTGATTGTGTGGAGTTATACGTATAGACAAAAGTCTACTACTACAATCCACCCGACCGAACCGATGAGACAGAACATGATCGTGTACGTGCCTCGAGACAAACGAAATTTAAAGAGACGTTCGTTGCTAGGCCAGTACCAAGTCATCGTCTCCCCGCCCATTCGTATTATCAACTTGAAGTTGCAAAATATGAAAGAAAACCTCATATCCATGGTTATACATAAAAATACTAATCCTACATTATAAAATACTGACGTACAGTATACTTACAAACTTTTCAGGGTCTTCCATTCCTTCGGCGGGTCCACAGCACATTACCATTTACTCACGCGAATACGTGCGAATAATTGGGCTTGTCTTCGGGGGTCAATGTGGGCATATTTTCCGATACACTTTCTCACATATGTCTACTTTATTTCTAACCACTTCAAATACGTGTTACGAGCCGAGGGCTAAGCGGGTGATGCGCGACCGAGATTTTATAATTGGGAGACTTAGTTTTGTGGACTGATCGGTGTGCATTTCACCACCGCACAGTGGGTTGAAACGCGAAAAACGCGGACAAAAATAATTTCTGAAGCTACTTCTAAGATTAAATTAATAAAAATAGTACAGTTTTATAGATTTTGAGGTGCTGAATTCAAATTAATAATCAGATTTTGTTTAATTCCAAAAGCATAAAAGTTATATAAGGTTTTTTCGAAACGGTTTTCTCGAATTTGGGCGTACATATTATTAATTATTTTATTATTAATAATAGAATATTTTTAAGTTATTATATACTAAATTCTGTATAATTTACTTGATGTTAATTTCCTTCCGTCTCTAAACAAATGCCAATCGGCGCTCCAACAACAATACCAGGCATTCTTTGCCCATTATTGCCTTATTATTTATATTTATATTATATTATTTATTAGACAGCGGATCTTTATGCATTTATAGCAAAATTGAGAAGATGAAATTCAAAATTGTTGAAAAATTTTTAAAATTGAAGATGTCAATATATAATTTCTCCTCTGATAAAATTATTAAGGCGGTAGACTCCTTTACAGAATTGCAGGGTTGCGGGACGCGCGTTCTCATCTCGGGGATTTTTCAGTAGTAAAATGCGCTAGATAAAAGATCAATCTAGGCCGCAATCGCCCTCGAAAGTCCTATTTTTACGTTTATGAGGCGTAATTTGCATTATTCACAGTCACAGCTATATGAAAATAGCTACATGGGCAGTTGTATGCTTCCGAATAATGGAAATTAAGCCTCGTAAACGATAAAATAGGACTTTTGAGGCTGCCTAGATCGATCTTTTATCTAGCGTTTTTGACTACTGAAAAACCCCATTTTTGTATTATGGAATCTGTTTCGGGTTAGGTTTTGGATCCTCGATCCTAATCTAAATGTACAAAAAAATTTGGCTGGTTTTCTTGTGGAAATGGCTTTCCTCTTTGAATGCCAAAAGACACCATAGTGACTACCTGAACGGCGCGGCGCAACCGCGCATTCTCTCGCGTCATCGTTTTTGTGATACAGTGTACAAACAGGCAGCTATTGGCAGCTGAAACGTTTTTAGTTTTATCGTATACATATCTACCAATAACGTGTAACAAATTTTAATGCAGCAATCGACGGCAATCGGTTTATAAACCTATTTGAGTGGGGAAAAATCTTAAGTGTTACTCTTTGTTTCATCAATGTTTGTAGGTGTTATATACGACAAAAACAAACAAAATCCATGCGTATTATTTTCGTCTTGGAACACGCTTTCAGTTAAGAACATGAAAAAAATCCTCACTCATACGTGTATTAAGGTATAACGTACTAAATGAAACGGTATTCTAAAATTTTCAAGAGAAGCTAAACTTATTCATTTTTATTGAACTTCAGCATTTAATTGTGGGATACAGATATGGAATTTTTGGAAAACGAAATCCAGAAAATGATGCCACATTTATCTACCAACAATGTAATGATACAATTTTACATTTTTCGTTTAGTCAGGAAAATGATTTTTGTCTGCGTTTTTCGCGTTTCAACCCACTGTGCACCGGTCCGCCACCTCGCCAAGATGAGGAACAATGGACTGGCCGACGTGTATTTCACCGTCGGGTCGCCATATAAGGAAGGAACCCATGGACTGGACCGTCGTGTATTTCACCGGCGGGTCGCCACGTAGTTTGTTAGATAGGTAATACCGTGGACTGGCCGGTGTGTATTTCACCACCGGGTCGCCACCTAGAACAATGGACTGGCCGACGTGTATTTCACCGACGGATCGTCACGTGGGTCGGGAAGTGGATAATTGGTATCGGCTCTCGTAACGTTAAATAGAAGTTGATACACCTTGAGCGGCTAAAGTGTATCGTTGTGGGAGTACTAGTTCTGGGATAGAAATGTGCTGTGAGTATGGAATTAATAGAATTGAATTCCTCAAAAATGAGGTACACTATATTCAATAATAAAATAAGGGTTACAATTGTATATGTGTAACGTGTAGTCGCGGATACTACATCCCTTACTCTCGGTTTTGATGCACTGAAAAATGCGGGGGTAACCGTGATTAAACTGACTGCGATAGAATACATACTAGTTAATTTATGCTCGAAGAGGACTTTAATATCCGATCTTGCTGTACGTAATGTAATGCGACGTGACTTTATTTCAACTGTGCCCATTCGTGAGCGGAATCGTGGCCATTATATACCCCGAAATTGTCTATAAATTTTGGTGGGGGTAGGCGTGCATCTGGGTGGAAATTCCTGAGAATTTCCCAGATGTAGCACCCCCGTGGGAGAGTTGGTTTTTTAGATAAACCAGTGGACCTCTACAGAGCAGCATGTGGTTTCAAAAAAGCTCAAAATTCACATGGGTGAATTCTCCGTACGTAACATACGTTTCAAATCTTGTATTTCATGTCATCTATTTACGAATGTAAACTTAGAACAGCGAATTTCAGAACCAACAAGAATGGTTATTTCTATATGATTCTCAAAAAATCAATATTTCCATATGTGCCTCGAAAAATCAATATTTCCTTGGCAACTATTTCATTTGTTTCAAACAATCAGCCTTGATCGAATACATTGTTTGCTGGGAGAGCACAGTTTCGCGCGGAAATCAAAAATATTTCGATCGTGATCGGAGTAATTTCTTATCGTTCGCTATCACGAGTTTAAAAAGTGTTGTGTGGTGTTCTAGTGTTTTTTGACCATTTTTTTTCTTTCTTCATCGATTATTTCACGAGCTTCGTCATGCCTCGACGGCCTTTTAATTACAATCCGCGTAACGTGCGTTTGATGCTTCGCGCTATTGACGAAGCAAATAGAAATTATTCAGAAGCTCGTGAAATATATCGCGAATTATTAACTAATAGGGGGGCGGGGGGTACGTGCAAGAGATATTCCGGACCGTCGCTAATTTCAAAGATTAGACCACCGCATTAGCGATGCAATAATGAATAACAATGTTTCTTTAACTGCTACTTCGACGCCAGGTCATTCTCGTGTGCACTGGCGAAAAGCGGAACGGGCTACTGCTCTTGCACGTGCTTTTCCCTTAATGGGCCTTCGTGGTATTGCTCGACGAATTGAAATTTCGCATATGACAATTCGTCGAATAATTCGCGAAGAAGGTTTACGACCTTACAAGATTCAACGCGTGCAAGCACTTCTGCCAAGCAATCTCGTTACTCGTCGAAATTTTTGCCGGTGAATGCTGCATAAAATACAAAGAAACGACGATTTTATTAAGAATACATTATTCACCGATGAATGTAGTTTTTCAAATAGCGGAATTCAAAATTCACAGAACACCCGTATATGGGTTTATCAAAACCCCCATGCAGTTATTCAACGTTTTAATCAAGGACGTTTTTCAATAAATGTATGGGCAAGTATCTTTGGAAACAATATTATCGGACCAATTTACCTGCCGTCAAAGTTGACGAGCGAAGAATATTTAGACTTTTTAAGGATAATTTTAATAAGAAAAATGTGTGAAGTCGTACCACGTGGTAGGTGTCGTTCGATCTACTTTACGCATGATGGTGCTACATCACATTTGTTTAAATATCGCGTTAGTTTGAAACGTGCTTGAATTTCGCGATTACAGCGATCTAAATTCGTTGGCGATTCCTCCGAGGTTATTTGTTCGATGGGCCAATAATCCATAATAATTAAAGTAAAACCGGCGTCACTTTCTGGCTACCAGCTAATGTCAGCCGATAAACACGGCGATCGGTTGATCACCGAGCAAAACGTTCAAATCAAACTCGCGTCGCGACGGTATAGAGAGACAAAGAGAACAACACACAAACATACGCTGAACAGAGACAGGCGGATAAACGAGAGACAGCGCCGCGTAGCGGACCAGCTGAGACTCTCTCGCGACGTTTGTCGCCGCCTGTCTGTTCGCAGTCTCTTGCTCACGAGACGTGCGAGGAGTAACTCGCTCACGAATCGTGCTGGCGAGCACTTGTTATTGAGGCGCGCTAGCGAACACTTGTCCTACGAGTCTTATGGTACGGGCCTAGCGACGAATGTCTCTTTAAATTTCGTTTGTTCGAGGTACGCACACAATCATGTTCTGTCTCATCGATACCGTCGGGTGGACTGTAGTAGTAGGCTTTCGTCTATACGTATAACTCCACACAATGAAATTTTGAAAAATCATTAACAGCTTATATCTCAATAACTATTTGTTTGCGACATCTGGATCCTTTTAAACTTTTCTCTCGATGAGTAGAAGGTTTGATGTAAAAAAAACTTTAAAAACCATTTTCTTTATTATAAGCAATTTTGCGGCAAGTTTCTCTTAAAAATGTCCACCAGATGTCCATCCAGAGATGTAGATTCACCCCTAGGACGGATAACAATTACTTTTTATACACCTTTTCCATATATTATTGTGTAGTATATTTTGCGAAAATTTGCTTTAGAACATGTCTGAGCATCGACTTTTTGATGAAGTAATATTTTGTTATAAATTCTTAATATTCAAATTTGTAGTCGATTGAAAGCTGCCTGACAGTAGATCTTAATAAAGATGTTTATTAAAAAATTACTCCTGGAAACATATTTATAATCTCAATATTTGTAAAAGAAAAAATTAGAAACGAATAGTCATGAGGTATAATAAGATGTCCGTTAGTAAAAAAAACACCAATCATCTCATTTTGGTTCGTTAAGGGTTAAAACATATCTTGATAATAATTCGTCAGTCGCTTGCGATTAGCCATTTAGACGGCTACTGTAGACATTGGCGATGGCATCCGGCTTTGCGTGGCATACATTTCTATTTATTAAACCGATTCGACGTTATTCACAATTTCAACTCGTTGCTGGCCGTATAGAACACGGATATTTTAATAAATTTCTGGAAAGCTAGATGAAAAGATTTGATGTTGTATTTTAGGGCTTTCACGACGTACATACGTATCGCCCGATAGTATCTGAACATTTATATTTTTCAAGACTTTACAAATACGTCTCATAGATGCAGATTGTCTTATTGATTAATATTTCATTTTTTAGATACTATATATGACTGCGTTTTATTTATTAATAAATTATATCGTTAAAATTGGTACGGTTAAACGGAAGCAAAAACCAGTGCATAAAAGTGGTATGAAAATTTCTACTTCTAAACGACGTTATCGCCTATTTTACTTAAACAAGATTCGGCCACTTCAAATTAATAAACATGACATTGGAATCATGTACATAGTTTGATACTGTGGTGTGGATCGCGTGGAACAATTTAGAACAAAGTGTCGCTTCACTGAAAGCAATTATAGGGACAATTCAAAATCAGTTGGCGAGAAATTTCGGCAGAATTGTGAAAAGAACATGCAAAAAATTGCGGTAGCATGATCTGTTCATAGAAAATTGCTTGTGTCCGAATACTTCTGCACGGTAATGAAGTTGCGAAAGACCAGAATTTTCACGAGATAAATAATTGTTATACCCCTTTGGAAAATTCGAAATTGGGAAGATCGCATAACTATTGCCAGATACCCGAGCGAATTATTAATGCATTACTGTGTCGCAAACGAAACCGATAAATGCATCGTTTTATGTCACAATCGTACATATGTTGCAGTATTTATTTACCCGTCAGCACTATTCGCGGTGATATTCCGCATCTCATCCTATATTTTGGTCGTAACGGCACCCGTGAACTCAAATCATTCGGACACTTTTCCACTCGTCACGGACTATTTGATTGATGGAGAGAAATACTTCCTCCTGATAATAATTCACCAAAGTTTTGCGATCTTCTTCGTTGCAACCATATATGTGGCTACGGAGACCTCATTCATCATGTGGCTACAGCACAGTGTCGGCTTGTACGAACTCGCAAGGTAAAAAAAGCTAACCTACTCGATGCACTCTCGCAACCAGAGCACTCCTAATCGCCGGGGTACTGTTATACAGTCGGTGTAAAAAGTATTCGTACACCCTTTAACCCTTGGACGGCGGACCATTCTTACAACTATATAATTGATGATATTTAGGACTATTCACTGCTTTACTATCAATCTTTGGAGACATATTCTTAGAGATACGTCTTTTAGTCTTTGTATTGTTCCTAATACAACAGCTGACCATTTAATTTCATCGCCAGAAACTCGGTGATTAAATGATGATTTTGATAGTACAGGTTGGAGGGTGGAAAACAAATCATTTTTATAAAATTGGACCATCAACTCCGGTTTTTTTTTATATTAGGAGTATTAGCTTACTAGATAATGTGTAAATAATATTTTTAGTAAATTGCTATATTATCTGCAACTACAATGAACATTTAAATCATGCCTTTCGTAAATCTAAGTTAGTTATACACATGTACAGGGTGTAAAGAAATTATATGTCGCGGCTACGGTAGGATGATTCTACATCCTCGATTTGATTGAAATTGAACTAAGGAATGTGCCACAGAAATGACCTTCATCTTGAACTTTAAGGTCAAGAGGTCTTAGTAAATTGCATCGTAATTTACTCCTTGCGAGGGTCAAAAGTGCAAAATGGTTCCTTTTGCACTTTTGACTCTCGCGACGAGTAAAATACGATGCAATTAAAAAAAGATTGTTGACCTTCTTGAGCTTAAAATTCCAAATCAAGGTCATTTTTGCGGCACCTTCCTTAGTTCGATTTCAACAAAATTCATTGTGTTGAATCATCCTATGGTAGCCGCTACGTATAATATCTTTACACCTTGGACGAAGTTTCATCGAAATCGATTAACGCGTAAAAAAGCTATAGACTTCATAATATTTAAAAATGATTGAATCTAGTGTTCTCGATGCATTTAAATCGCAGTTTTTTACAATTTTTTCAATGAATTGTATTTCATAGAAAATTCGATCAATTTCGATGAAACTTGGTGCATGTATATGAGTTAATTAAATATACGGAAGGCACCTTCTGAGTTTTCATTAGAGGCACAGGTAAAAAACTTAAAAATCGTGACCTTTACTCTTTTCTTCCGAATTGCGATCAATAAGAATTTTCTAAAAACATTATTAACGCATTACCTGTAAAATAAATCTTTCTAATATTTCTAAAATACGCAGTACGTTTGGTCCAATTTTAAAAACGTTACTCATTTTTAAATGGTATACGAATACTTTTTACACCCACTGTATAGCTAATATCAAAGCCTGAGAATTGCTATTATGACGTTGGTTATGCTATGGTTTCTAGAAACCACATCGAAAAAGGGATTGCCGGGGAACCGTTCGGTGTCTCGCAAAAACTAATGGACGCATACAGAAAGAAGTGTTTAGCCATTGCGGTTACTTACCACAACGATGCAAAAGTGTTAGTATTGACCAAATGATATCATATTCATAGAAAAATGCGAATTAAAACGCCACCTGCTACAAACGAGCCCCATTGAAATCACCGACACAAATTTCCCCGACGCGATTTTCACCGACAGCATTTCACCGACTCCTGATTTGACCGACAACACCATTAATCGAAAACAATTTTGACCAACAACGAATTTGACCGGCGATGACTTTAGCTAACGACAGTATTATCAGATAGTAACAGTGTCTCGTGTCAAAATGTCGTCGGTGAAAGTCATTGCTGGTCAAATTCGTTGTCGGTCAAAATCGTTCTCAATTTCGGTTAAAGGTGTTGTGGGGCGAAAGTATTGTGTGTCAAATCTGGAGTCAGTGAAATCCGCGTCGGTGATTTCCATGGGACCTGTCACAAACATTTGAGCCAGTGCAGAGTGAATCTATTAGAATTTTTGGTAATTATTTAGAAAGTACCACTCATCTCCGATTTTGATGAAATTTAAATACGTTATGCAGCTACACATTTTTAACAACTTTTTCCTTCTCCAATATAGAGGGGTCGCTTTTAGTTTTCGAGATATTCGCAAAAAACTTGTATTGCTAATACTGTATTGAATTTTCTCTCTTGGATTTTCTGGACGGCCGGCCCTCCCCGCACCCTCCACGACCTAACCACAGCTCAATCTATTCACATGATTTTTCCATTACTAGATTAAATTCTAAATTATTTAAAGCAAACGCTAAACTGTGATATTACTGTCGCGAACGGTCCCGAAGCGATGGCGCGCAGCACGAACAGCTGTTAGATATGCGACCACCCCACACTCTAACACCGTCAATACTGAGAAAGCCTTGCTTACCTTGGTTCTCATGTAGAGCCCCAGCGAGGTGAAAATGACTACTGTATTCACATATCCATTGGGTCCACAAACGTTGAATGAAATTCACACAAGTGATTCACACAAATCCACATATCACGCACAACTCGAAGCTGGACCTTGACGATGACTCGACTTCTGGTTACCAAATGTGTACAATAGGTCAATAAAATGCTAAAAGTTTTAACGAAAAGTAACGGCTTTTCGAATCAAGGCGCTGGTTTATGGCCACGGTACTCCATTGGAACACGCAGATTCTCCGCTCGGGGGTACAAGCGTACCTGCGAGTGACCCCCGGTTTGGGGGCGTTCATTTACTCTTTCCATTCCATTTGAAAACGCGATTCCATCGAACAGTTGCTGAAGTGAAAATCGGCAGTGTGTTGTTGACAGGCCGTTAACCTTGTCAGCTGTTCTGAACTAGTCTTCCTACGGTCGCGAGCATGGACGGACGATTTTTCGTACACGGGCAGTCGAAACAGTCGATTTACGTGCATCAAATGTGAACTAGTTGTGCGTAATATGTGGATTTCTGTGAATCACTTGTGTAGATTTCATTCAACGTTTGTGGACCCAATGGATATGTGAATACAGTAATCATTTTCACCTCGCTGGGGCTCTACATGAGAACCAAGGTAAGCAAGGCTTTCTCAGTATTGACGGTGTTAGAGTGTGGGGTGGTCGCATATCTAACAGCTGTTCGTGCTGCGCGCCTTCGCTTCGGGACCGTTCGCGACAGTAATATCACAGTTCAGCGTTTGCTTTAAATCATTTTAATTCCGTCAATTTTAAAGCGCCTGCCTTTTCAAAAATAGGTCCGTAAAGAGGAGACTTGGAGCTGTCACCTCATTTATTTTCGAATTTTAAAAAAAGTTCCGGCTATAAGAAAATTGCATTTGTTTAAAACATTTTCAAAATAAATGGTGAAAAGATCATTTTATCCAAATCGAAATATTTTCAATAGATACTCTTATGTGTTCACTATAAACACCTAAAAACTCATTTTCCTCAGTACGTTAGTTCTAGTGTTATAATTTAATGAAAAAAAGTTCTTTACACGTCTGTAAAACCAACATTTTTTAAGATTTCGAAAAATACTAATGACTACAACACATTCAAATTTGTACTATCCGACATATATTTTTCTCTCTCATCCCCACAACGTGTTTACAAAAAAAAGTAAACAGACGCCGCACCGGAGCAGCCTTACGTTGCCACGGAGCGTGCAACAATACAGAAAATTCAATACAGTATTAGCAATAGTTTGTTGCGAATATCTCGAAAACCACAAGCGACCCCCTTATATGGGAAAAGAAAAGAGTTGTTCAAAATGTCGGAATCTATAACATATTTAAATTTCATCAAAATCAGAGATGAGTGGTACTTTCTAAATAATTACCGAATTTTTATTTCAAACTGAGAAATAAATTATTATGACAAAAATTTCAAAAAGAGAACATTTCGATTGTAACACAGTAGCTATCAGCGTCACACGTGTGTGATGAGCACGCGTTTGTATTTAATGGAAAGAAAATCGAATGAATGTTTTGCACATCGATATTAAAAGTTATAATCCATAGCATGATATTTGGGGAGTTTCTAATCATTTTGTGAGAATATTTTTGCACATATTTTACGGGAGAATACGCCAATGCGATACCGATGCGCTCGCTTGGAAAGATAAATTGAAAAGGTGTTCTATAGTAGATGGATAAAATTGAGATGTTCGTGCGTTTATTAGTACAGGGACCCAGGTCTGCGCAAAAATTTGTTTCTGGCGGACAGAGTTGCGTGTTTTACGTTGCCCTAGGTTTTGACAAGGTTGGAATGATTTACGCTGATTTTACACTACTTCCGGGACCAGCTCTTCGGCCAATGAGCAATCGTAGCATTGGCTACGTTCAGTATGAGTGTACCCCGTTGGGTTTTTCCATACTCGGAGCAAGATGCACCGAGACGGTGCCAACTACAACGCGCGCTGCTTGAGGTGATTCGAGGTGGTATGAGGATGTACATTGTAGTTTAGCTTAAATTTATGGGCTTCAACAAATACGTGATATGCAATAGAATGTTATAAGTATGAAAACTGCACTTGAAACGAACGCTGGTAGGGAACATGTTAAAGATACTTCAAACTTTTACTATCAAATGATTTCGTTTCAATGGAATCTTTCGCTTTCGGTAATATTAATGTCTACTCGTGGTTTTGTTTGTTCTTAAAGCTTTGCGATAAACTTGAGAGATCAATTCTCCTTCTCGTATGTCGTTCTAGTCGGGTTCGCTATCATCTCCTTGAGCATCACTTTCTTCCGCGTAAGTCCATCTGTCTCTCCATTGCTTACGATATAAATAATATTATTACGCACTTCTCAAAATATGCGCATCTTTCAGCTATCCACTGCTATATGTGTGACTCACAATATAGAGGAGATGTTGCTGTCTTTATTGTTTTCCATTTCCGAGTTAGTGTACATGTTCTACCTAAACTATGTGGTGCAACAAGTCCTGGATTATGCGGATGGTTTTTCCACAATCGTGTAAGCTCGAATGATTTCTGTTTGTTGTCGGTAGACTACACTTCGCGACATTATTATAACACGGTATAGTATGAGATCATCGCAATCAAATATTGTCACCACTATCGCAATCTTGAAATGTTCAACGCAGGTGCAGACAAAAAAAATTCTAATCATCAATCCTTCTGTTTGCGCGTTTTCTATGAATAGCATTATTTTCCAAATTTTTGTTACATTTCGTCTAGTAAACTAATCTTCTATTTTCTCAAAAACTCACACCGCTCGGCTCGGCGCACTGTTGAAAAATGCTTTCGTTTTGGAGATGTGTCTCAATGTCGATGACATTGTCATGTCACCGTTGTCACGGCGTATGTGCATGAGCTGCTAGTAATGAATGAAAATCCATGTGCTGGGACAGGTTCATTAAACGCGGAGTTTAATATTATTAATGTTACAGATACTCTACTCCGTGGTACAAAATGTCACTTTCCATTCAGAAGAATATACTAATTATCTTGATAAGGTGCAGCGAACCGTTGGTATTCGACTTATGTGGGTTTTATAATGCGTCGATAGAAGGTTTCTCAGGGGTTTGTAATTATTAATAATCGGTCCGTCGAGCTTATACTATCTTTCTCACAAGAGCTCAGTGGCGATGTCTACAAATATTAATGTATTTCGGAAAACTTCAATAAGTATCGAAAGAACGAGAGAGATATGTGATTGTACTGGTCACTGCACGTGGCACTGCATCTTTAATTTCCCAAGTCGCTTACACTGTGTTCGCACGTGGCGCTAGTCGCTCGAGAGCGCGAGCCGGAGATCTTCAACGCGTGCGACGGAGATTTTGCCGCGGACAGAAATACGTATTGCAACGCGAGAGACAGGAAGAACAAAGGGCCTCAGCGACCGAGGTGCGACCACATGGAGAAACAGGCGAACAATGTTGCGCGAACGTTTTTCGGAATGACGCGACGGAGAGTGAAACGAGCTGCAGTACGTTGCATAAATCGGAGCGCATCGCGAAAGAGACTGAATTCGAAGTACAGGGTGCGGCGTCAAAATCCGGATAAAATTCAATTTGAATTTCCCGCCGTTCTATACCACTTTGAGAGTTCGCGATTGGCGTCCAATTAGCTTGATGTATGTCAGTGGTGGGCACGGGTGGAGCCCCTCAAATGCCTGCTTCTCCCACCAACCTCTCTTTCATGCAGCGCGCACGATCGTTGCGTACGCTGATGTCTCGTGTCTTCGTTGCTCCATTGTACCGCGCTTGCTGGAAGGGGACAGAGGGCGCTACGGTGTTGACGGTTTTGCCTCAATTGAGGCAAAATTGCCCATCTCTTATGTATGTACTAAACACTCATAACTTCGAAACAGTCGCAATGTTAAAACCAAATGTGGAGTATAATCGAAGAGCAGCGATTATCAAAAGGTCAGCAACAGAAATCATTCGATTTTTCGGGTATCCAAGATCGACTGTGTATGATGTTGTCGCGAAGTATAACAAGTCGGAGAAGTCCAATGAAGGTTTTGCAACACCGGCAAGGAAAACCCACTCGATGGAGCGTGTTGTCAGTACGTCCGAAATCATTCAAAGGGCTCAGGAGCCGATTTTGGCGGATCCAGGGCAGTCAGTCCGAAAATTGTCATCGGTTGTCGGTGTGAGTGAAAAAACTATGCGTCGAATCGTCGAGGAAGACCTCCGCTACAAGTCTTACGTAATTAAAGTGAGACCGATGCTTTCGGAAGCTGCCAGGATGAAGCGAGTTGAACGCTGTAACCTGCTTTTGTGTTCTTTACGAAACAATGGGCCGGACGCCTCAAGTTCTTTTCTGACGAAAAGATTTTTACTGTCGTTGCGAAAATCAATCGAAGGAATGATCGTAGGCTCAGCCATGATTCTGAAGATGTCCCTATTGTTTCCAGAACGAAATTTCCGGCGAATGTTCACGTGCTAAGTGTTGTGTCCAGTGAGGGTGATGTCATGCCACCGCATTTCTTTAACAAAGGGGAAAATTTTTAACAAAAGACGTTTATTTGAATGTTTTGATAAGTGTGGTGAAGCCGTGGATGGAAACTGTATCGTCTGGAATGCCGTATGTTTTCCAGCAGGGCGGCGCGCCCGCCCACACAAGTCAGTTGGTGCAAAATTGGTTGTCGGACAACGTCGACATGTTTTGGTCCAAAGAATTTTGGCCTCCCAACGGCCCAGATTTAAATCCTTTGGACTTCTACGTATGCAGCGTGATTGAAAGGGTTACTAACAAATTCAGACATCCAAACGTCGCATCATTGACAGCCGCCATTTAAGCGGCATTCGCAGGTATGGACCGTGGCTCATTAAAACGGGCCTGCGCACGCTTCAGACCGAGAATAGAAGCGGTCATTCAAGCAGATGGGGGTTACATTGAGTAAATGTGTTCTTTATGACCTAACAAACAGTGTACTAAAAACAACAATTATAAACTTCTGCATTTTTGCAATAAAAATTGTGTTTAAAAAAAATGTTCAATTTGTCCGGATTTTGGCGCCGCACCCTGTACACTCGGCAGTCGCTACGCGGCGTTCAAAAACCGCATGGCAAGGCGGTCGCCGGTGGGACAATAACCAGCAAATATTACAGCTTGAATCCTGAACAAAATGGATTTTGTAAAAGATTATAGATTGGAAACATTTGGACGTTGTATGCACAGACTGCACGACAGAAAACTGATCATTATGATCGACTGGCTATCCTGGTCATTAAATGAAAATCTCGTAAAAAATGTTTCGTTTACTCTGATACACAAGCATAAAGAAACATGTATGTTAAAATTCAGAATATTCATCGACCACGTTTGAAAAATACAAAGATCACTAATTATTTCGAACAACAAATTTGTAGAAAGCACGCCAAAACGTTGTCAAAAGCTTATCAGTGTTTTAGGTGTAAATTTTATCTATATTAAATTTTATACAATATATTAGTATTTCCAGAGATACCTCCACTATGCTTTTGTGTGACTGTATATTGTTTTATTGAATAATGCTTTACAGCTGGTGAAGACCACTATGTCTTATTTTACGATGATGACATCTCTTCAGTGAGAATCCAATGAGTCCTAATCCAGGTATACTGGGGCGAGTAGTATAACCGTTAGTAAGTGTCGTCTTCGCGTTTGTAAATATTATTTTATTTCTTTCGTAGCACAATGTACTAGTTAAAATTGCTAAATAACTTGTTACAGGATTTTGCATAGTTTATGCGATAACAGGAGGGAGTATAACTAATCTACGTTGCATTTGTGAAGCAGCTGCCGCCGTCTGTTGCTGTACGGAATATCTGACTGATTTCATAGCAATCTCGAACCCATTTTATACCCACAATTATACAAGTAGTTGTACATGCGTCTGCCATGATGTCAAATGAATGTAGAAATAGCTAACTGACGTAAACAAATCATTTTGATTATTCTGCAAATGTTCGAAGAGCTTTATTTTACAGATCGATAAACAGGTTAGCTTATTGGAAGACAAGGTAGTGTTTCAGAACTATTAATATGTTTAAGTCAACATTTACTATTGGAATTCTCGGTAATCAGCCGCTGTAGTCGACGCTCAATCAAAATGAGCTCGCGTCAGTGGATCGCCATGTAACAGATAATAATATCTCATGAGTGGCTTCATCCACTAACGATGATGCTTCTGACATCAATATTAAATCATAGTTGACGTATTTAATCTGTAAACTTTTCCGTTGCGACTAGTAAGTAATTTCGATAAGTCGGTACAACGATCGACAACGGACTAATTAGCTTGCGATATTAACACTTTGACTGCCACGTCAGTCATACATTTCTGACACTATTTCTTTATCCGCCTTGGAAATCGATTTTTATTACAGTGTACTAAGTATCTACATTAAGTTTTCTTAGAATTTATAAGGTATATTAAGGTTAGAAAAGTAATTGCTACAGTAAATGTTATTTTTCCTATTCTTGTATGATTGAATTAGTTGCTCTGATTTTGCGAGACATTTATGAGCACTGTAAGACGCACATATAAAATGTAGAAATAAAAACGGTTCCATAACAAGAACTTTGTTTATCCATGTCGAAAAGGTTCTCAAACAAACTCCATGTTATCATCATTTCTAGACTGAGAATTTCTATGCAAAATAAAAATTATATTAATTGAAATACAACAGTGTTTCTACATTCTTTTAGCATTTTCACTGTTTTGAATCCGCTCATTGTTATTATAATGTCCGCAGTTTAATAATAATTAACGACATCATCTGATATTAACTGTTTCATATTACATTCAACGTATTTTATATCTGGTAACATATATTTCGACAAAAAAATAACACATTTTACACTATTCCGGACACACACTTTTACACTCTTCGAACACAATGTTCGACTCTGATTGGCCCGTGTTGTTCGTTAATAACTCGAAAACGAAGCCGCGTATGGCATTTTCGCAATGATAAAAGCTTCTATGCATAAGCCCAGGAATCACACCTTTCAAGGAACACGAACATTTTGGGACACCCTGTATGTATATTAAGGTGACAGGCTCACAAGATCACAGTCCCTTGTCCCAGGTCCCAGACTTTTAATTATGTATTGCTATAAGTAGCACTAAATAAATAGTGTGTTAATACTAAGTAATATTGCGCTGAAAATCAATGGATTTGAAGACACAGTTTCAGTTCCTAAGTTTTCCTAGGAATTTGGCAGAATTTATTAGTACGACGTTAATGTAGCAACTTATATTTCCACAGAAATGCTTGTAAACGATGGTGCATAAGTTTATGGATAACAGTGTAAAAGTCCTATCTTAATCACTAGTAGATACGTACAGTGGAATATGTAATATGTTGTAGTCGCACTGGTCTAATTAATTACTTTTCACAAAGTAATGTTACATAACATCACTTAATCTTGTTTAGACTGTTGAGACCAACGTGAAATAAACAAAGCTAGCAGGAGATTCTGTAAAGAACAATTCGTATGAATGTAACATGTGGAACAATCGTAAGTTGATTTTTACACAGATGAATGGCACAATTACCCAGCTAAATCCTTCGAGGCCCACTTTGTAGGAGCCATTAATAGTTGTCGTAACAATAGGTTTATAACAGGCATGTCCAGAAGTAGCTCACTTGGAGGTAAATTCGAGGGAGACGCCTACTTCTCCCGCCAGAGCGTCTCGCTCCCCGTGGCAGCCGTAGGCTACCGAGCTCCTCAGGCTCGTGCCTACCGCTTGCGGTTTGTATTGCGTGTGGCGCTTTGGGGGCGACTCTCATACCCATAGGTTTCCACATCACCCATGAGGTACTATGGTCAATGCATTTTTTTGTCAGTGGTATCCCCTATAGGCCTATTCCACTGCGTCGCACGATAATTTCGAAATAATAAATTTGGAAAATAGTTTTTATTATACTGTCAAAATTTTACTGGCAATTAGGAAAGCTTGCTTATTGCGCTATTCAAAAGTTGACAATTGCGCATTTTCACTAGTACTGCTTGGCAAATCCGAAATTTCGTAGGAGAGATTGAACGTTGATATCCGCATCAAATATGATAGCGAGGAATCGCTCAGCAGTGTCCGTTGCTCTGTTTTAATGCTAATACTTTCCAAATTTATTTTTGCATTGACCATAGTACCTCATGGGCGATGTGGAAACCTATGGGTATCTACCTAAGGGGAGAGGCTAACTGCGATGGAGCCTGGGAATCCCTGGAGCCTCGGTTTGGGAATGCGCGAATTTTGATAACATAAGACGCCCATTACTCTTCCGTGACGAAGGCGCAGCCGTCAGAGTTCAAGCGGCTCTTGGATGAGCTCCGCCAAACGCAGAAGTCTTTCCAAGCTCTTCAGAATAGCGTTCAGAAGTGGGACGAGTGGTTCGTGTTCCTATCGACGGAGAAACTCGACTCAAAGAAGAGGTTGGCATGGGAGTGCCATGACCGCGAAACTGGCAGACCCCAAGGACAAAACAAAAAATGGTCGTCAGTGCCCCCTGTGCAGCGGTAATCACGCACTAGGTGGGTGTAAATGGTATACGGACCTCTCGACGGTGGAACGCCGAGACCTGGTGGGAAAGAAAGGTCTTTGTCTATCGTGTCTGGGAACGGGGCACCAGCTGGCGCAATGTTCCTTGGCATTCAAATGCTGGGTGCGCGACGGGTATCATCACACCACCCTGTATGATGCTTTCCCCATGGGAGAGGAGCACAGGACGGCAACAGCTTTGCCGTCAGTCTCATACGCTGTGAGCTGCTGCATCGCCACGCTCCTAGCCACCATCAGAGAGAGTCTTGCTAGCAGCACCCGATGGACGGACGCTTCGTCGCAATACCTACGTCGACGACATCTTGGCAGACGCCGACAACTTGCGTCAGGCATTGGAAATCCGCCATCAATTGACTAGTTTTCTCGAGTCGGCGGGTTTCCCCATGGGCAAGTTGGCGAGTACTGAACCAGACCTCTGCTCGTCAGGCGATGAAACCAAGGTGATCCAGGAGAGCGAAGTTCACGGCGCCTTGGGTCTATTTTGGGACATCCGGTACGACTCCCTGGTAGTCCGAGGTCCGAGGATCGATGTCGGCCCCTCGGAGTAAACCTGGACCAAACGGTCGGTCCTCTCCGACATCGCCGTCTCTTGGATCCTCTAGGTTGGCTGGCCCCAGTAATTATTCGCGTGAAGGTCATATAGGATCTGTGACTGGCAGGGGTGTCGTGAGATCAACTCTTGGACAACAAGCTTAACGCCCGTTAGCGCAACTTTGGAGGAGACCTCAGCACGCTGAACGAAATCCACGTACCCAGGTGGATACAACACTCATCGGGAAACAGCGATATCGACCTGTATGGCTTCTACGACGCCTTGGAACGAGCATACGCAGCTGCCGTATATCTGGTGGTTCGCCGAACCCACCAGTCGTACGCGAGCTTACTGTTGGCGAAGTCCAGGGTGGATCCCATCAAAACCCTGAGCATCCCACGGCTGAAACTCTGCGGAGCCGTTCTCTTAGTTCAATGTCTGGCATCGGTACGAAAGGAGCTACAGCTGGAATCCTTGCCGGTACACGCTTGAACGGATTCCACGGGAGCCTTGGCATGGCTTCGCTCTCATCCGTCAAGGTGGAAGCCATTCGTTGCTCACGAGGTACCGAATCTCCTCCCCGGAGGGACGTGGCGACACATAGGGGAGATGGCCGACAATCTCGCAAACCTAGCCACAAGAGGAATCTCCGCGGTCGAACTCCGCGAAGCAAACCTCTGGTGGAACGGACCGAGCTGACTGTCGTACCCCTGCACCAACTGGCCGCCCACCGCGCCTGCAGACCTCCACCGGGATGTGCCGGAGCAGCGAACCGCGTCCATCGCTCTCGTGCAAGACCAGGCTGAAAAGGAGCAATTCATCATCAGGTTCTTGTTCTTGACACAACTAACCCGCGTCACTGCCTACCTTCGTCGGTACGCCGACAATTGCAGGACGGACAGCAGTAGGAGATGTAGGCCGTTGTCTTCGACAGAGCTGCATGAGGCCCTATTCATATGGGATCATATGCGCGTGCCAACGTCACGACTACCTATGACTATGGTAAGAACTTGCCACCTGGATCTACACTAAAACCGATAACTCCTTTCCTAGGAAGCGATGGAATCCTACGGATCGGCGGCCGCCTCCAGAACGCCGTGCTGGCTGAGTTTCGACGCCATCCCGCAATACTCGACCACACCACGCACTTGGCCACGCTGGTAATCCGGGACGAGCGTCGAAAAACGCTCCATGGAGGTCTCAACGCTACCCTGGTCTGGATTTAATGGGCCTTCTGGGTACCACGAGGTCGACTCCGCGTTAAGCAGGTCGTGCATGAATGCGTTACGTGCACGCTGTGTCGAGAATCCACGGGGCAACAACGGATAGGCAACCTCCCTGCGACGCGGATGCAAGCAGCGAAGGCGTTTCCAAAAATAGGAGTGGATTACGCTGGGTCCTTGCAACTGCGCACGAGTAAAGGGAGAGAACACAAAAGCCAGAAAGGGAATGTTGCAGTCTTTGTGTACATGGTAACCAAGGCCGTGCACTTAGATGAGGTTACCGACCTGTCATCCGCGGCTTTCATCTCTGCATTCCACCGGTTCACGGCCCAACGAGGGCAATCATCTGTACAACGACAAGCCACCACCTTCAGCGGATGTTCCGAGCAGCATCGAGCTTCTACGCGAACGTTGCCGAGGAATTAGCCACGGACGGGACACAGTGGGAATTTATCCCACCATACTCTCCGGATATGAGGGGCCTGTGGGAAGCGGCGGCAAAATGAATGAAAACCCATCTCCGACGGATGATAGGCGACACCACGCTTACCTACGAGGAGATGACGACCTTGTTGCGCCGCGTGGAAGCCTGTCTGAACTCTTGTCCTCTTTGTCCCCCCTCCGACGATCCTGAAGATCTGATTCCTCTAACACCGGGGCACTTTCTCATGGGAGTGCCTCTTCACACACCTCCCGAACCCTACAC
The DNA here is from genome assembly GCA_913789915.3 of Sphecodes monilicornis. Lineage (NCBI taxonomy): Eukaryota > Metazoa > Arthropoda > Insecta > Hymenoptera > Halictidae > Sphecodes > Sphecodes monilicornis. The sequence continues at coordinate 9,194,901 of OU565301.1, read as the reverse complement.
CGAACACGCGACAATGTCGCTAAGTACGCGGTGGCGACTTATATACAATATTCACTCACATTTTTGACGCTGGTGGAGTCAAGAATACTTGCACCAAATGCAGTAGCGGACAAAATGGCAGGGCCGACGGGAGGACTTTCGTCCGAGAACCCTCGGAATCGTCAAAGATAATTTCACCCCGCCGGCCCGCTGGCCGTTCCTATTTGTGGTTGGCCGCCCGCTGCGGTTGGTCGCCCGCACGTTTTGCAGGACGATCGCGAAACTCGTCGCACTTCCCGTCCACGAGGAACACACCTCGAGAGACGATCGGCCCGGAGACGCATAACTGAACGATGCGACTAACCGAATTCCGACACCAATCTATAATGGCGGGCGGTACTACGCTTCATTCATAACTCGCTACGTAATACGAAAACACCTCCCCTCCTGCCGCACTGCCACACGCTACAAGAAAATGACCGCGTGCGACAAGCGAGAGTCGTTTCGACGTATCCACCGTAACATCAAGGCGGGCAATATGTTGGGAAAATAATACGCAACAGTGTAATTTTAGCACCCGATTTTTAATTGTAAAACACCGGAATAACGAACCTGTACAAAGGAAATAATTTCACGACTACGACTGATCGAGGACGTCTGCGCGTGTTTTGTTGCGAGTCCTGCTCCTCGACCTCCGCGAGCGTCACGGGGGGATCGAGCAGTACACGGCTCGCGAGGGGAACGCGGGAGGGGGTGTCGTGCGTGACATACGACAGTCGATCAACCACAAGTTCGATTTTCGACAACCTATACTGTGCATCGATTCGAATACCAAGTGATCCATTATACGTGCGTCGATTCGGATTTCCGCATTCATTACGACCAAGACTGAAACTGTTCCGATTCCGGAACAATCTTTCTGGTCGAAAACAATCGGTGTAAGTTACAAATGACTTCGGCATAGTTCTCGAGGTCCCAGGAGAGTTAAGTACCGACAACTATTGTAATGTTTATGTATTTAATGCGTCTGCTAATGTAATGTCGATATGGATTGTTAATATGAGATCCATTGTAATTGGGTGAGTGCTGTTATGGAATGTGTGGAGAGGGCTGGAGCGAGGACGCACAGAATAATTGCATCGATTGTCATTATGAAGAACGCTTGAATCTCGTCGGCCGAAAATGTGCGCTTTTGCATAAGTGTAAGCATTTAAAGCCATAGCGTGTAAAGATGTATAGCATCGGCCTTAGTCCGCCAAAACCTGACAAAGGAGACTTTCTCCCGGGATATGAAGGTGATTAACGTACACAAGGAAACCGAAAATTCCAATCCGAGTAATGATGATCCCGTTGTTGCAAGTTACCCCTCCTCCACGTTTCCTCGGGTAGCCAAGCGGTGTGCAATGATTAGGGATAAGGGCACCAGGTTTGTAAACGAAGCGCAGGCAGAATGATTCGAATTTCGAAGAACCAGCGATGGTGGTCCTGCATAGTTTTTCTTGTGTACGAAAACATGTATAACCTACAAATTTAAATATGAACGATCTTCATACGAAGGGAAGATGATGATAAATAGTTCACAACTAAAGTCTGGCTCAGGGAAGTTATCGCGCCTCCACGAGCGGGTAGAAAATCTTAGATTGGACACAACACAAAAACGAATAACCAAAGAAGCTTATCCGGCCGGTCTTTCGGGAGACTGTGGCGACTGGTAAACCAGGCGACACTGTCCTCTACACTCAATCGAAGGTTGGTGTAGCAGTGCCAAAGTGCCTAGACTTTTCCCGCGTACTATCATCAGAGGGTGGTGAATTCTGAGCATAATTCGGGCAGACTCAAGGTTTGATTACCTTAACACATAATATTAGGCTAGTGGGGCACGGGCTTTGACCATTGAACGTGTTTAGGGCGGTTTTCAGTATTATGCAACGCTCACGAGCAAGTGCGTTGTTTTAGGGGCAAAACTCGGTAAAATGGCACCGCGTAAGATAACGCCAAGTCCTTTGCATTTCCGAAACATGTCCATAAATCACGGGCACAGGGCTGCAGATGGACCTATGCTACGTCAAGTGCCATTGAGAGCGATACGGCCGAGCTGATTTCTGACGAAAGTCTGCTGATAGCACTGTCCAACAAATTTCAACTTTTTTTATGTTTGGTAATAATTGTTGGGTGGTTCTTATAGAGTTCTTTGCGCTGATTCCGAATCTGCCCTTACTTTTTCGCCTACACGTACAGTTTTTGAGAAATTTGAGTTTGAAAAAAATACCTATTTTTCAACTTTAAACAAATATTGTGATGTTATTATAAAAGATATTGATTTGTTCTTTGCAGAAAAAGATTCTGTAGACTTTCCCGAATACAGTGATATCCAATATTAATACGTTATGAATGTTTAAACATGTTTAAACAATCATTAAAGACGAAGAGAAAACCACTTTTGCACCAATTTTTGAGGACATTTTTGAATTTATCTCAAAAAATAAGAGTCCAGCGTAAAATCGTACTATGTCACGCGATAGAGCAGACTTTTATCTTGAGAAACCTCCCTTTGAAGTTTGCAACATCGACATTTTAACCGAACCAGAAAGCAAAATATCTTCGCCCGACATGAGTTGCCGCCAGCGGTGCTCTTCCACTAGCGCGGTCGTTCGTCGGGATACGGCGCAGCGCGACGTAACGGCGATACAGTGGCTATAAGCGCTCAATTATGTCAGTTTATTTAAATGTTACACTATTGTTGTTTATTATTTATTAGTACATTTATTCCGTATAAATTATTTTATGTATCTTTTTAATGTTAGTCTCTTGTTCATAGTATATTTCATACTAAAAAGATCTTTTGTAACAAAAGAATAGTTTAATACAGAAATCTATATAATATCGCTAATGTGAAATATAATTATAATATACATTATTATACATTATATATATTTTATATATATTATATATATTTTTCATTATAAATAAGCTGACATAATTGTTTAAATATGTTTAAACATTCATAATGTATTAATATTGGATATTACTGTATCCGGAAAAGTCTACAGAATCTTTTGCTGCAAAGAACAAATCAATATACTTTATAATAACATTACAATATTTGTTTAAAGTTGAAAAGTAGGTCTTTTTTCAAACACAAATTTCTTAAAAACTGTACGTGTAGGCGAAAAAGTAAGGGCAGATTCGGAATCACAGCAAGAAACTCTATAAGAACCACCCAACAATTATTAGGAAAAAAATTGGGTGTTGGACAGTGTAGTTTTCAGCCGTACCCGGGTCGTAAAGCAATAAATTAGTTAAAGAGACATCAGCAGACTTTTTCAAAAATGGCAACACCTAAACAGACCGTAGCATAAAAACGTAACGTAAAAACCAGACTGTGGCGTTGTGTTCCAGAATAAATTAATTATTAAAATTAATAATATAAATCTTCCACAGTTATAAGTCCGTATTTAATTCATTTATTGAATTATTTATGAATAAACCATTTCTTAAAATATTTAATAAATTTGTGACTATGCTTCTTCGAAGGTTTAATATGACCTGAAATCTAACAATATCAAAATAGAAATTTACATTAACTACATCCGCCACAAGACTGAAATTGGAGGTCCATATTTTTGTTATTCCAGAAAATGCAATTACTAACCGTTGATGTTTTTTGTATGCCCTTCTTTTTTCGTTTCATTAAAGCTTTATTTTTGATCAAGCACAATATAAAAAAAGGTATCTCCCATAGAAGCATATGTAATTCCGTGTTAATGCTTCAAAAGAGGCACAAAGGGACTGCTGAAGACACGAAATGAAGTCCGTTAGATTTATCCCCACCAAGTATATCGCTTCGACATGGAAGATAGAACAGAACAACGTGAATGAAACGGGGATTTAACCAGGAAATCAAATTCATATAAAAACAAAAATCGAAATGGGAAAAATTCATTATCGCAATGATTCTTCCTAGAACACTTAATCAGCATAACTTAAATATTAAACTATAACGTCTCTTGATCACTTACATGACAATAAGTCATATTCTTTACCTTCTAGAACTTTTAGAATTTTAACGAACAAAATAATTAGAACAAATCAAGTAAAATTGCGATCTTGGAGACAGTTGTACTTCTGTTGCCGTTCGGAATAGACGATGAATAAGCGTAATATTAAAAATTAAATGCGGACATGATTTTCAGGAAGAATAAAATCTAATAATTTACTGAGCTGTATTTGGCGACATTAACTATAACAATAAATAAGTATGATAATTGTTGAACGTTGAACCTACCTCCACCTTTTGAGTACATTGATATTTTAGTGAAATTATTTCAATCTAAATTGTTAAATCATTAACGAAAGGATTTAATCATAATACGCTGTTTAAAATTACCAATCTCATCGTGGATATCAATTCGTCCAAGTTGATTAATCCAAGAAGTTATTTCGCAGCAGGATTACGGTTATTGACGTTAAATAGTTTACTCTGTGCCCATGGTATGTAAAACGTTGCCATTATCTATAGAAACACTTATGTACGTTTGTCTACGAGAAGTCAATTCGACTTGTTTCACGTTTGGCGGTCTATGGAAGACTGAAACTTTTCAAGGGATGTCAAAGTCCCGAGTTGCACAGGGGCAGAAAAATGCGAGGAAACAATACGGGACACTGTCACCCAACGCGAATTCTTTATAAGACGTCCCCTCTCGTAAAAGCATGTAATTGTCATAATTGTCATGCATACATTATTGTTGTGGAATCATATCGATCTTATGCCTAGCCCGTGCACATAAATACGTAAGTTTGTAATTGTACATTACGTCAGTCATAATCGACTCACATCCCTGAGCTGCTTATATTGTGCGAGGAAGTAATCCCAAAGGGGAAAAATGAAAACGTAGACCCTGAAAGTGCGAAATAGAAAGTCAGTGTGTCGCGTTTCAACCATTGCTCACGATGGCTGCATGGGATACACATTACAAGCTCAGCATACGTCTTATGACGATCCTAGGACTCTGGCCGTACCTCAGTGTGCATTTTCGTCGAATCCAATCTATCGTCGTGAATATCGTTTGTATACTTTTAGTAATTGCGCAGGTATAGCCATTCAAACTGCCTCCAACATTATCTGATTGTACCAATCCGCTCAATCGCTGATACGTTATCCTCATTTTGCTTTTTAATTTCGACTAATTTCGACATTCATCTCGCAAGCCGCAAAGTCTGCCAAGTCTCTAACAAGAGATTAATTCATAGAATTTAAAATTAACACGTCGATTGCTGTACAAACAACTCCGAAAAATCTCTAACATCAAACTAATTGAATTGACTGTAACGAAAACTGCAGAGTTAAAGCTTGTTACAAGGATTACTTCTGGAACTGTTTTAGGCAAGGCTCGAAATAAACAGGTTCCTTCCCTCTTCAAAAAAGTTCTGTTCGAACTTATACGTTTCGTTCACCAAAATATCTGTTCCTGTGGAATTTTTACGAAAATAATTGTTATCTCTTCGGAACTCTTTCAAAAAGTATTCTCGTGGAATAGATTCTGTAAAAAGTCCTACAAAATAAATAAAACACCGAATTGTTATATGCTAGATTTATTTAACAATATTATGTAATATGATTTACAAATTAAAGAAACGGTATGAAAATCAAAACATAAGTACCGTTATTGATCAACCTAAACCAGCGGTTTCCAGCTTGGGATGCGCGCCTCTCAAGGGATGCGCGGACTATTGCCAGGGGAGTCGCCAAAATTTTCGTTTTTAGTCGCTGATCTAAACTGAATTGAACTGTATTGTCACTTTGTAAATACAATGTTGATATTCAGTAACGTCCATGGCTTCCTGACGGCTGAACTTCGGAAAAGTCCCGCTATCGTTTCGGCACGAGATTTACGTCATTCTCTTCGTTTTGACATGCTGATCACGAAATGTAGTTGTCATTTTTAGCGGAAATGAGTAGTTTTCGAGATATTCGCGAAAAACTGTTGCTACTACTACATCAATCCTGCGCATACCTACGCGCCCGAGACGGCCTGCAGCTGCGTGTATGAAGCTTAGACCCCCCTCTTTTCTGCTCCTCGGGAATATAGGAACATTGCGATTTCCAAGATTTTTAAACTCCGGGTAACGCAAGGTCCTAGGTGACTTCCGATGTTGGTCAGGGTTAGATGGGATGGTGGTGGCGCCAAGGGCGGCGTGAGCCACCCCGTTCTCGCACCCTGACGTGACATGGAAAACCATTCATTTCAACACTTGAAACATTAAGCAATTAGTAGGTTAAAGTTTAGTCTGGGTTAGTTTTTTTCGAGCGCACAATGTTTTAGCGTCTCACATTAGTCAATATAAAAAATCTCGGAAATCCCAATGTTTCTATATTCTGTACTTAAAATATCTTTTCAACAAGTTCACCCATTATATGGGTTACTTGTCAGTCGCTGCGCCGAGAAGCAGAAAAGAGGGGCATCTGTGCTGCACACCGTCTCGGGCGCGAAGTGGGATGGGACCTGTCGTTGTCAGCGATATTCGAAGCAATCGCTGAGAACAGGTCGTGGGAGGCGTTTGCCACCTTCTGCGAGGGGGTGATGTTGCAGAAGGAGGCGGCAGAGCGGGTTCGAGAGCGCAATCTCAAGCCCGGTCGTAGGGGGGGGGGGGAGAGACCCAAAGTGCGTGCTGATCGCGCACTCCCGGTGGGTGTCCTCTAAGGGGCGCGTGCGGAGACCCTTTGCTTCAGCAGGGGGGGTCTCCGGGGATCGTCGGGCGGTGTCAAACAAGGATTTGGCCGTCCAACGAGCGATCCACGGGGTGGAGGGCATTACGACACAGCCGACGTAGTGCTCCGAGATTAGATTATTATTGGAGGAAAGACTTCATCTCTCCTTTAGGGATGGGCATATAATACAGGATGGTGAAGACCCCGATTTGAAATTGTGCCACGAGTCCTGGCCCTTCCCCTGTAAACCATTGAGACGGCAGTCATGAGGGAGTTAGTGGGTATGACTGGCATTGCACTTTAGCCAGTGAGTTCCACATAACCCCACCTTTCTCCCCTCGGAGAGGGGTGTGGTATCCGTAAAAGAGATTACCCTCATGTAAAAAAATGCCGCCTCGGGCGAATACGTATATGCAGGATTCATGTAGTAGTAGTACTAGTTTTTCGCGAATATCTCGAAAACTACTCATTTCCGCCAAAAATGACAAGTACATTTCGTGATCAGCATGTCAAAACGAAGAGAATGACGTAAGTCTCGTGCCGAAATGGTGGGGGAACTTTTTCGAAGTCTTACCTTCCTGACTACTACATAGATATCCATTTCACAAAGCAACATAAACAGGCTTTGAATTGAGAATTATTTTCCTTTTAATACATAACGTATTAAAAATATCAATTTAGAATTTAACCAAAGTAATCATTTATTGTTATTATAATAAATATGAAGAAAACTTAAGAAAATATGTGTTCCTGTTATAGAAAAACTTTTATTTTTCAATTTTATTAATTCTATTCAAACTAAAAATTTTAATCTTAGGAATTTTTTATATGTGTTCTCATTTGAACTTATATTATAAGAACTGTTTTTAAAAAATTCCACAGGAACGTTTTGGAACCCAGGTTTCAGGTAGTACGAATCCCCAATGAAGTTCGATTCAAGCAACTGTATTCTGTACAAAATGGAATTCTTGAGATGGTCCTATGAACCTGTTAACGGAGAAGACGATTTCAGTCTGTTCTCACCTTCTTCTTAATTCAACTTATAATACTTTCGCTTTATTCTATCACAATATTCATACTGACATATGCCATACTGTTTTTGCGTACTGTATTATTATATGGTATACTGTATATCATATTTACCATAGTATATGTATAACTCGACTGATTGAAGCACTGAACTCTAACTCTGTACGAAGTACAGTTCTGACAGGTAATAATTGGTCACACATAATTTACACAACAAGACAATAACATAAACAGAGCACGACGAACGAACATTCAACGATGAACAAACATCTCGTGAATTCAAGCAAAACTCGTGCAACACTTTTTTGGTATAACACTTCTGCTCGAGGAATGAAGAAACCAATTAGATCAAAGAAATTAACGACGATGCAAAATGAAAATGCGTTTCTTTCAGACAACAGCAATGACGAGCGACGACGTTGATATGTTGGCCCTGCTACAGGGCATGTCCTTTATGATAATGACCCTGGGTTCAGTAGTGAAGTTCAACGCTTTCCTGTCTCAGATCAGTACAGTGAGTCACAAACGATACCTAGTTAAATTAAGGCACGACAGGCAGGACAATAAAGATGATTACATATGCAGATTAGAATCATAATGGATTCCATAAAGAGTACGTGGAACACAACGCACCAGGGCACGCTCGATATTTTAGAGAGGCGGGCTGTTCTAGGGAGACAACAAGGAGCCGTTTATGCGAGTAAAGAAATAGGATGGTGCTGCGAAAATTACTCGGTCGTATTCTCTTCCAATTCTGCGTATAGCTTGATAAGAGTAACGCAAAACATCACCCGTTACTTTTGCCAATAAGTCATCATAGTGTATCGCGTTATCATACTCAAATTTCAAAGGCTGATGCGTCTAAAGAAACTTTGTCATGATTTTTCGTCGAGATGTCTAACAAAATCACCGAATGCAATTCGCTTTGATTTTCAATCACGTAACTCCATTATGAAAATCACAATAAGAAACTAGTAAAATATTAGAGATTACCCTAGATTAGGCATGTCCAAAAGTAGCTCACTTGGAGGCAAATTCGAGGGAGACGCCTACTTCTCCCGCCCGCATGTCTCACTCCCCGTGGCGGCCGTAGTTCTCCGAGCTCCTCAGACCCGTGCCTACCATTTGCAACATGTACCGCGTGTGGCGCGTTGGGGCGACTCTCGGACCCACGGTAAGCACGGGTCTGAGGAGCTCGGAGAACTACGGCCGCCACGGGGAGCGAGACGCACGGGCGGGAGAAGTAGGCGTCTCCCTTGAATTTGCCTCCAAGTGAGCTACTTCTGGACATGCCTGCCCTAGATATACTACTGTGTAATATATTTTGCGGAGATAAAATGTAAATCTTCATATAATTATTTGCTTTAGAACATGTCTGTGCATCGGCTTTTTGACGAAGAAAATTTGTTTTTAAATTCTTAATATTCAAATCTGTAGTCGATTGAAAGCTCTTGGAAGCTGTTCGAAACATTTTTTGTCCGACCGTCCGAAGTGTATGAGAAATTGTGACTTTTAATTTTTCAATCAGCCTGCGTGAATGTACAACATGATAGAAGAGCCGTGAGGTATATTCAAGATGCCCGTTAATACATAACGTCAATCGTCTGATCTCGCGGTCGGCCACTTTGTAGGGTAACCTAGACCAGGGTTTGACTTTATTTGCTCGCGAGGACCGTTTTCCGAGGGCTACGCCTCCTCGACCCGGCCGCGCGTCTCGCTCCCCGTGGTCGCCAACGTGCTCGGACGGGCTCAGGCGCGATCATAACAGACAGATGAATGTGGCGCATAAGGGGCGACACTCGTTTCAATAGGTTTCCACATTACCATCGACGTACTATTGTCAATGCGTTTTTTTTATTAGTGGTATCCCCTGTAGGCCTATTCCACTATGTCACATAATAATTTCGGACAATAGCTGTAGAAAATTAATTAAAAAAATAAATTCATAAGATAAATTTTAAAAATAGTTTTTAATTCTATTGCTTAAATTTTAATACGGTCCGGAACAACTGAATCTTCGTGCACGTTTAGACGTGCTTGGCAAATTGTTAAGGTCTATGGAAAGTTTGGACGTGGATATTCGCATCGCCGAAACAAGCGAAGAATCATTTAAACGTGTACGGTGATCCGATTTAATATAGCGTATTGTTGAAAATGAGCTTTCGCACAAATAAGTTGATCCAAACATTGAGAATATTCGGGTCGCAAAATTTCGAAGAATAGGGTACTTTGATTCTTCCAGCGTTTTGAAGAATTCGGCTCGTTTTTCTTCCCTCGTTTTCAGAGAGATGTGCTGAAGATCGCATAGTTCTCGTTGAAACTCGAGGGCTTGATCTGCAATTTTGACAGTGAGGGGATTCTCGAAGAGAATTAGATCATTTCTAAGCGAGTCGAAGTCGCTGAAACGCGCATCGAATTGATCTATTATCGATTGAAGAATGTATAAGTGATTATCAAAATCGATGCAAATATCCACGTCCAAACTTTCCATAGACCTTAACAATTTGCCAAGCACGTCTAAACGTGCACGAAGATCAAGTTGTTCCGGACCGTATTAAAATTTAAACAATAGAATTAAAAACTGTTTTTAAAATTTATCTTATGAATTTATTTTTTTAATTAATTTTCTACAGCTATTGTCCGAAATTATCGTGTGACATAGTGGAATAGGCCTACAGGGGATACCACTAATAAAAAAAACGCATTGACAATAGTACCTCGATGGTAATGTGGAAACCTATTGAAACGGGTGTCGCCCCTTATGCGCCACGTGCGTCTGTCTGTTATGATCGCGCCTGAGCCCGTCCGAGCGCGTAGGCGACCACGGGGAGCGAGACGCGCCGCCGGGTCGAGGAGGCGTAGCCCTCGGAAAACGGTCCTCGCGAGCAAATAAAGTCAAACCCTGACCTAGACAATGGCCATCGAGTCTGGCTTTGCGTAGCATACTTTTCTATTTGTTATACCGATATGACGTTATTTGCAATTCGAACGCTATGCTGGCCGTATACAACATGAATCTCGTAATAGATTTCTACAAAGCTAGTTCGAGAAATTTTATGTTGTATTTTACATATTTCACGATATACTCTACTATCTGAAAGTACCTGGACACTTATTTGATTGAAGATATAACCGATATATGTCATAGATGGAGATTTTTCTTATTGATTTCATTTTTTAGATACTATGTTATATGGCTGCGTATTATTTATTAAAATATAATGCCGTTAAAATGGTGACGGTTAAACGGCAAAGCAAAAAGAGCACATAGAGGTGCCATATTAAAATATCTTGTTTTAAACGGCGTTATCTCCCGTTTTGAACATTCTTATCGCCGCAGTGTATTTGATGTAGTTACTCACAGTCGCAGTTGAACATTTCTATCTAGTTAAACAAGATTCTGCCGCTTCAAATTAATGAACATGACAATGAAATCTCGTTGTTTGAAATTATCGTGTGACACGCATTGAACAATTTAGAACAAAGTGCCACTATTCTGAAATCAGTTACAGGGACAATTCAATACCGATTGACAAAAAATTCCGGCAAAAACGTGGGAAGAACATTGCGGTAGTATTAACAAGCTGATTATATAAAAGGTTGTGTACCTCGTTGATAATTTTCAATGGAGTTGCGAAAGACCAGGTTTGAATTTACGAAATAAACAATCGTTATATACTTTTGAAAAATTCGGAATTGGTGAGATCGCATAATTATTGGCAGATACCCGAGCGATTTATCAATGCATTACCTTGTTATGGACGAAACCGATAAAAGGCACAGTTTCACGGCACAATCATATGTATGTTACAGTATTTATTTACCCGTCAGCACTTTTCGCGGTGATATTCCGCATCTCATCCTTTATTCTGGTCGCAACAGCACCCGTGAACTCAAATCTAACAGACCCTTTCCCGCTTTTGACGGACTATTTGATCGATGGCGAGAAACATTTCTTCCTAATAATAATGCATCAAAATATAACGTTCTTCTTCGTTGCAACCATATATGTGGCAACGGAGACATTATACATTATGTGGCTGCAGCACGGTATCGGCTTGTATGAACTAGCGAGGTAAAAAAGACTAATCTATTCAATGCACTATTGCAACCGGCGCACTGTTAACCGACGACACTTTTATGTACCTAATATTAGGGCCTGAGAATGGTTATTATTCCTTGTCGTTTTTCAAATGACAGATTTTAGATTTCAAACAGCATGCAAATAGTATGTAGCGGCACACGGTCGGCGACCGTAATAACCATTCGAACAGTCCGCTTGCAGATGTCAAGGTTTAGGCGAGAAAAACCTTCCCTGATATTTGCAAGCCCGGAAATGATTTTATTCTTTTATTGCTTTCACGTGCACAGCAGACTTCGCTGATGAAAACGTCGCCAGCCGTGTACCGTTACGGGACTTCCCGACCGCGCGGCCAGCGCGGTCGAGGAAAGTCCCAAAACATAGGAGCCACCTAAATTGGCGACAAGGAGTCCCTTTCCCCCGCCGATCAGGGCGGTGTTTTAAAGGAAAAAGTAACTCCACCCTCGCGTCTTCAGGGAGCAAGCTCCACCCGCGTATCTCGGAAAAGGCGTTACCTTCTTCCGAGACTTTGTATATATACCTAAGGAAAAACGCAAAACAGACATTCACGTAGATCCAATTCACGTACATCCACACTCTGTCACTCATCACGCTGTCAACCTCTTGCATTGAAATAAAAGTATCAGTCCAGATATTGCAATAATCATTTTCACTTGTAACCTCTCCATCCGTTACAAGTATGAAGATTTTTTATCAGGGGATGATTCTACATGAAAAACTGAGTCGAAAATATAGAATAAAATTTGTTGATACAAGGCTTTGTTTTCGAGAAAAATAAGTTTGAAAATTTGTCTAGTGCGCGCGCACTCGGCTTACTTGCGGCTCAACGGATTCCACTACCTCACGTCTGGATATCTCGGAAATTGCCTTCGTACTTCTAGATATGTTTGCAAACATTGTCAGTATAATATCACTTCTATCGCTCCTATTATTTTCCCATCCTTATGAAATTACGCCTCCAGTTTTCATTATACCATCGAAATGGCAACTTACAGCAATCGAGAGTATACCGATATGATTATTGTGTTGGGTGCGTGTAATGGTAGTGCTTTAGCAGCGGCTACTTATTACAGAGATCGGTACCCTAATCGTCGACATCCTGATCGAAGGGTCATTCAAAGAGTCGAACGGACCCTCGCAGAATACGGGTCTTTTGAAAAACTTCGCAAGCTTGGAGGACGTGCCCGAAGAATTGACAGGAGTGTGGAAGAGAGGATTTTGGAAGACATAAACGACGATCCAAGCACCAGCATGAGGATCCTTGCCTCGCAATACGATTACAGCCGATCTACCATTAGTCGAATACTACATCAAAATGGGCTATATCCTCAGCACGTTCGTAGAGCGCAAGGACTTACAGAACGTGATTATGTCCCCCGAATGGCATTTTCTCACTGGTTGTGTGAACAACACCGTAACGACGCCCATTTTTTACTAAAAATTTTATGGACGGATGAAGCGAAGTTTACGCGAGACGGCATGCTTAATGTCCATAACTCGCACAGGTGGTCAGATTAAAACCCGTTTACCATTTTGCAAACAAATTTCCAAGTAAGGTGGAGTGTGGACGTCTGGGCTGGCATAGTAGGTGACCAAATAATAGGCCCTTATTTCTTTCCGGGAAATGTGACATCGGAAGCATGTTTGCATTTTCTTCGAAACGTGTTGCCGGAATTATTGGAAAATGTGCCTCTTGGGATTCGAAGAACGCTAATTTTTCAACAGGATGGAGCACCACCGCACTACAGTTGCTAAGTAAGACGTTTTTAAAGTGAAAATTATCAGTGCTGGATCGGTCGCGGTGGCAGAGTACCTTGGCCGCCACGATCTGCGGATTTGTCACCGTTAGATTTTTATTTGTGGTGTCAGGTGAAATCGATTGTGTATCGTGATGACGAGCATCGAACAATTACAACAAAAAATTGTGATAGCGTTTGAACACTTAAAGCAACATAATAATTGCACATTACAAGAGGTTCGAAGGAATTTAATACGACGAGCACAATTATGTCTACAACAACGTGGACAGCACTTCCAGCAATTTATAAATGAAACGAATTCCTCAACGGTAATTCTAACGTTGTAACCTAGACCTTCGATTTATTCGATGTATACAAACCTCGAAAACCTTTGCGAGAAAAGGTTGAGGTAACTCAGAATAAAGTCCGTTGAGCCGCAAGTAAGCCGAGTGCACGCGCACTAGACAAATTTTCAAACTCATTTTTCTCGAAAACAAAGCCTTGTATCAAAAAATTGTATTGTATATTTTCGACTCAGTTTTTCATGTAGAATCACCCCCTGCTCGGTTGTACCACCAGTTACAGGACACCCTGTATATCGGTACTGACTGAAACAGTTATGAAGAACCGAAATGATGTTGTAACTGTTATGAGAATATCGGTTCTCGCTTATATCGGTTACGGTTACGGTTCTTGAGAACCGATATTATACGGTTCTATAACTGTTATTTTTAGGTTCCGGATTTCGGTTTCGCTTCGGTTCTTCAGACTTTAGAACCTGTAATATGTCCCGCATCGATCTCATATCGGTTTTGCAGTTCTGCAACTCATATTTCTTGGTTCCGTATCGGCTATACAAAGTGTCTCAAAATTCCTTCAACATCCGGAAATACGAGGTTCCTGAGATGATACGACATTTTCCTTTGCAAAAATGGCGTCCGCAGCTTTATTAAGGAGTTATTAACGAAAAACACGGACCAATCAGAGCGCGAACGAATTTTGAGACCGATACGGGACATATTTTAGGTTCTGAAGCAGGGATTGAAACTGTTATGATATCGGTTCCGGTTATCGAAACAGTAATGAAGAACCGAGATGAAGTTATAACTGTTACGAGAATATCGGTTCTGGCTTATATCGGTTACGTTTGCGATTCTCGAGAATCGATATTATTTCGGTTCTATAACAATTATTTTTCGGTTCTGGATATCGGTTCTGGGTTTCGGTTCCAGTTTCGGTTCTGTCTTCTGTCATTCTGTATTCTATTCTGTATTGTGTTCGGCCTTCTATATGTATTATTTAAGTAGTTATTTATTGTTATTTATAATTCAAACAATTTTTAAACAAATCAATTTTTATAATTTATTTTCTATATTCATTATTTGAATTGTTATTTCAATAATTTAATGTTATAATAATGGTATAAAAAGTTAAATTTTCATAATTTGTTTCCATATTCATTATTTGAAGTATTTCAATAATTTGTTGTTAAACTAATATATTTATTATTTGAATTATTATTTCGATAATTTAATGTTAAAATAATTGTTTAAATAAATAAATTTTCATAATTTCTTTCCATATTCATTATTTGAATTATTATGTCAATAATATTGTAATGTTAATATAATTGTTGAAATAAATAAATTTGTATATTCTATAGAATTGCGTTTCTATATTTATTATGTAAATACGTGTATATTGTTTAAACAATTAGTTAAATGAATAAATTTTCGTAATTCTTATATTTCACACAAGCGCGATCGGTCCGTCGCGGCAATGTTTGAAAATATATCGATAACTGAAGGCAAATAGCGGTATATGTTTAATAATATTTATAGAGAATAGTTACCGAATGTTTATTGTATATTCGATAATTATCGAAGAATCGCAATTGTTTATGGCGGCTGTAAAGTGAGTGAGAGGAGGAAAAAGGAGAAGGAAGCGTTTCGTCCTAGGCCCGCTAGAGGACTCGTCGGTAAGGCTATCTAGCGGACCCGTGCCTTAGACGCGGGATGTCGTAAGGACAGTTTAGGACGGTATATATACAAACCGAGGAAGAATCAGGTAGTAGCGGGAAAGGTGTTGTCGTAATGTCCCTCTGTTGACGAGCATAGGAAGTAGCCGCCACATGTTATTACGGAATATTGGGAAAGGAAATTAAAAAAATATATTGTAATGTGTGTGTGTGTTTTAATTTTTCATTTATTTAAGTTAAGTCGTATACACAATATGTCATCAATAATATCTGATTTCGTGCTTGTTCTGTAGTTATTTAAAATGAATTTCAATCCTGAAAACAATCTTTCCACGCTAACTTGTGTGGCTGGGATTCCCAAAATTACTTTGGACAATTCATATAAATGGGGTGCTATATTTTTTTTGTTGTGCCAATAGGACAAGACATTTAATGAGTTGGTTACCCGTGGTTTTTTAGATGTCTGATCCTTCTGATGCTTTTCAAAAAGCAATTTTTTACCGTAAGAAGTTGTGCCTCGGTTAAAATTACATTATATCGGGGATCCATAAAAATTCCTGATAATACTATTTCGTTTTCAAATAGCATTTTTTCACGGTTTTTCATACTATTTACGAGATGGTTTGAAAAAGTCGTTTTTAGCGTATTGGTCTCAATGAAACACCGCTTCCAAATTTCATATAATTCTCCTATTAAAAGCTGTTCGCTCTGCATACGTTTTGTTGCAGTTCGAGCAGGTTTTAAAGTGCTGATTAATTCTGAAATTTTTTCCAGGATTCATCTGCTAATATTAGGTCATTATCGGTGATCTGATCACAACACGACTTTAATTCTACCAATCTCTCAAGCATATCGAGGGTGGGATTCTACCCGTTGTGCAATCTAATATAGTATTTTTTCAGCACATTGCAGATAATACACACTTTAAAATCGGCGTGCGTAATTTACTTGCAACAAACCTTGCTTTATCCATGATTTCGGTAACTTCTTTTTGTTTTAGCAAATCGCTCACAGCTGGTTGGAGTCTGTGTGCTGCACACCTTATTACGTAGGTTGTAAAGTCTACCTCCCTTGTAAATTCTGTGACATATGATTTTGAAGAATCAGAATTTATTAAGAGGGGTAACTCTGTCCCCATTATTTCGATTTCTTCTTCGTTTTCTCCCATTTCTTCTTTATTTAATATATGAACAGTTTTTACCATATTTGCTGCATTATCAACTGTCACGGTATAGATTTTTTTGGAAGAAATACCAAATTTCAAACAAGTATTAAGCATCGTAGTTTTTAAATGTTCCGAAGTGTGACTTTTAAACAGCTCAATCACACCTAATGTCCTCAGAGATACTTTTTGGTGTTTTATAAATTGAGCGTTGATAGCCAAAATAGATCGGCCCATACACGTTGCAGCATAAACTTTTAAGGATATCAGTGCATCCTTTAATTCATCTTTAATCTTATCCCGTAGTTGAGCTGCTTCTATTGAAACTGCATCACGTACTTTATGAGCATTAATATTAGGTGCGTCTGTTTTCGAATGTTGAGGTAACATTTGAAGGATGTCTTGAAATGCTTCATCATCTATCAGGGAAAAGGGCCTCCCATGAATAGTTATAAGCCTCGCACAAGCATGCACTAAGTCATGTCTCGTCTTTTTACTGTTTTTATTCATTTCTTCATCTTCTGCCCTTCTTTTATGGCCGGTCTTTTCAAGCGTCATCCGCATAAATTCGCTTGCATGATTAATTTCGAGATGCTTCTGCAGGTTTGTAGAATGATCCTTAAAATATACAATTCAATAATAAGAAAAATATTTACTGTAAATCTAAAAAAGCAGTTAGTAAATAATAAATATTCGTACCGATATGATTGAAGAACAGTCGCCGATTGAACAGCGTAGGCTTCTAGCACATGGAGTCACTTCAAAAATCTGTCTCACAATTTCACATTTCTTTCTTCCTATTTTCATTAAATAAAAATATAAATCCAACTTTGCGATAGCTGCACGGCCGTTCAGTTTAGCTGCTTTTTCTATAGCTTCTCCTATGCTATTAATGCAAAATAAGAAACCCGAGCGAGGAAACAAATGCAACAGAACTTCCCTTGCCGAGCGAGGAAACAAATGCAGAGCGAAGAAACAAATGCAAATGGCGTGATTGAGCGGTTTAAAAGCCACACTTCGGAACATTTAAAAACTACGATACTAATACTTGTTTGAAATTTGGTATTTCTTCCAATCAAATCTATACCGTTACAGTAGATAATGCAGCGAAAATGTTAAAAACTGTTCATATATTAAATAAGGAAGAAAGGGGAGAAAACGAAGAAGAAATAGAAATAATGGGGACAGAGTTACCCCTCTTAATAAATTCTGATTCTTCAAAATCATATGCGACAGGATTTACAAGGGAGGTATACTTTACAACCTATGTAATAAGATGGAATTCCACCCTCGATATGCTTGAGAGACTGGTAGAATTAAAGTCGTGTTGTGATTAGATCACCGATAATGACCTAATATTAGCAGATGAAATGTCTTATCCTATTGCAAGAACAAAAAAAATATAGCACCCCAGTTATATGAATTGTCCAAAGTAATTTTGGGAGTCCCAGCCACACAAGTCAGCGTGGAACGATTGTTTTCAGGATTAAAATACATTTTAAATAACTACAGAACAAGCATGAAATCAGATATTATCGATGACATATTGTGTATACGACTTAACTTAAATAAATGAAAAATTAAAACACACACACACACATTACAATATAGTTTTTTAATTTCCTTTTCCCAATATTCTGTAATAACAATTGCGATTCTTCGATATTTATCGAATATACAATAAATATTCGGTAACTATTCTCTATAAATATTATTAAACATATACCGCTATTCGCCTTCAGTTATTTATATATTTTCAAACATTGCCGCGACGGACCCATCGCGCTTGTGTAAAATATAAGAATTACATAAATTTATTCATTTAAATAATTGTTTAAACACTGTACACGTATTTACATAATAAATATAGAAACGCAATTCTATAGAATATACAAATTTATTTATTTCAACAATTATATTAACATTACATTTATATTGACATAATAATTCAAATAATGAATATGGAAAAAAATTATGAAAATTTAATTTTTTAAACAATTAATTTAACAATAAATTACCGAAATAACAATTCAAATAATGAATATGGAAACAAATTATGAAACTTTAATTTATTAAACAATTGTTTTAACATTAAATTATCGAAATAATAATTCAAATAATAAATATGTTAGTTGAACAACAAATTATGAAAATTTATTTACTTAAGCAATTATTTTAACAATAAATTATTGAAATAACAATTCAAATAATGAATATAGAAAAAAAATTATAAAAATTTATTTATTTAAAAATTGTTTAAATTATCAATAACAATAAATAACTACTTAAGTAATAAATATAGAAGGCCGAACACAATACAGAATAGAATACAGAATGACAGAAGACAGAACCAAAACTGGAACCGAAACCCAGAACCGATATCCAGATCCGAAAAATAACTGTTACAGAACCGAAATAATATCGGTTCTCGAGAACTGTAACCGTAACCGATATAAGCCAGAACCGATATTCTCGTATCAGTTATAACATCATTTCGGTTCTTCATAACTGTTTCGATTAGAACCGATATATAACAGTTTGAAATAGTTATTTCCAGAACCGTTTCAGTCCCTGTTCTGATGTCTGAAGAACCGAAACCGAAACCAAAATCCAGAACATAAAAATAACAGTTATAGAACCGTTATAATATCGGTTCTCAAGAACCGTAGCCGTAACCGATATAAGTGAGAACCGATATTCTCATAACAGTTGTAACATTTTTTCGGTTCTCGTAACTGTTTCAAGGACCAGAATCGATATCATAACTGTTTTCGACCCCTGTTTTTGATCATGAAATATAACATTATAGTCTACAGATTTATTATACAATATTTTACGGTGGAAAGCTGACATTTAAGACAATATCTTTAGTTCTCATTTACATATCTAATTTTACAATTGGGGAAAACTAGTTTCGCTATTAACCAATGTTATTATGATATATTCTTTCCTATGAGAGGAGAAACAAATATATTGATGATAACATTATGTGATGTTTTGAGGTTATAAATGAACACACTATTCATCAGTTATACACATAACTTAACCCTTAGCGCTCGAGTGGTGACTCTGAGGCACCACTAAAAATTGCTATACCATTATTCAAAATATTGTTTACATTATTAAATTGATATTCAATAAATTAGTTACCAAAAATTCAAGTATTCTATGAGGTATTATATCAGTTTCATTTCTTCAAAATGATAAAAATCATATAGAATGGAAATATTCTCGATCGAGAAAAAAAGTTTGGTTATGGAGTTAAAATATTTCCGAGCGCAAAGGGTTAAAAATGGAAATAACAATACTATCGAGAACCTTGCAATTTGTTCAAGGATTCTTCTATCGACTACATTTTTGAAACTATTAGACATAAATTCGTATAAATTCATCTCGCAATGTGTAGAAAACTTCTGAGAAATTTAAGAATTTTAAAACAATTACACGAAAATCTAAATCTTGAATGTTGCATGATTTGATTTTTAGTTACCACATCAAAAAAGGGATTTCCGAGAGTCCACCCTACACCTCGCAGCACGTTACGGACGCCTACAGAAAGAACTGCTTAGCAAGCGCGGTTGCTTACCACAATGAAGCAAAAACGTTAGTATTCGGCACATTATATTATACTCGCAGAAAAATGAATATTAAAGCGTCACCTGCCAAAAACATTTGAGCCTGCGAAGAGTTAGTCGAATACTAGAACTTTCGTTGTCGCTATGCTTGACAATTCGATTGAAATTTGTATTTCATTCAGAGAAATAAATTATTTTGATAAAAATGTGGGGATCAGGACCTCCCAGACCAAATACTGTACGGAGATTAAGAAAAGTAGGAGGGTTCCGTGGGTATGTGTAAGAGTTGATCAGCTACAACCGCGAGGGTCCCGGGTTCGATTCCCGGCGCGGAATTCCTCATTTTTCCTAAGATCCTACATTTGGGGGCTCGTCCGGGATGGGGGGAACACCGATTCCCGTATGGTGGCAGACGACGAACGAGTAAGCAAGCGTTGCGAAGACGGTCGCACGCGAGCGGAAGGACGACGAAGTGAAGTAAGGGACACATCCAGGGAAAATTGCTAGAGAGGGCAGTAGGGTGGTGTTCCCGAAAAGTGACGAAGTTGGTGACGAATTGTGTTGATGGCGCTGCGACGGACATTCGAGGGCGAATGCCGGAGCAGGATGGCCGAGTGTGGGGATCAGGCAGTGATGCCAGAATCGTGGAACCGAGGAACTTGCCCCTCCGGTGGATCCTCCGCCTGGACCCCCCACTTTGACGTACCGTCGTCGCCTCACGTTGTTTCTTACTGCGCACGCGCTACACACAAGCGTACCTCGACGCCGTCGAGTCGAATAGGCAGCTCACACGGTCAGAGCTGTAGTCAACCTCTAGTCTGTCCGTGTGAGCTGCCTATTCGACTCGACGGCGTCGAGGTACGCTTGTGTGTAGCGCGTGCGCAGTAAGAAACAACGTAAGGCGACGACGCTACGTCAGAGTGGGGGGTCCAGCCGGAGGATCCACCGGAGGGGCAAGTTCCTCGGTTCCACGATTCTGGCATCACTGGGATCAGGACCTCCCAGACCAAATACTGTATGGAGATTAGGAAAAGTAGGAGGGTTCCGTGGGTATGTGTAAGAGTTGATCAACTACAACCGCGAGGGTCCCGGGTTCGATTCCCGGCGCGGAATTCCTCATTTTTCCTAAGATCCTACATTTGGGGGCTCGTCCGGGATGGGGGGAACACCGATTCCCGTATGGTGGCAGACGACGAACGAGTAAGCAAGCGTTGCGAAGACGGTCGCACGCGAGCGAAAGGACGACGAAGTGAAGTAAGGGACACATCCAGGGAAAATTGCTAGAGAGGGCAGTAGGATGGTGTTCCCGAAAAGTGACGAAGTTGGTGACGAGTTGTGTTGATGGCGCTGCGACGGACATTCGAGGGCGAATGCCGGAGCAGGATGGCCGAGTGTGGGGATCAGGACCTCCCAGACCAAATACTGTATGGAGATTAGGAAAAGTAGGAGGGTTCCGTGGGTATGTGTAAGAGTTGATCAGCTACAACCGCGAGGGTCCCGGGTTCGATTCCCGGCACGGAATTCCTCATTTTTCCTAAGATCCTACAAAAATGTCAGAAAGGAACCTTTTAATGGTAGCACGGCGGGTACCAGCGTCACACGTGTGAGACGACCACGATTTTGTACTTGACGTAAAGAATATCGAACTATTGCTTTTCACATCGATATTAAAAATTATAACCCACTGCATTATATTGGGGAGTGTCTAATCGTTTTGTGACAGTATTTTGCTTATATTTTGCAAGAGAAGACTTTGCATGTAGTAGAATGGTTGAATGTAACAATTGTTGCCGAAACGAACGCTGGTGCTGAATATGTTAAAGGAACTTCAATCATTTACTATCAAATGACTCTCCTTTTGCACAGGTTCAACGAAATCTTTCGATTTCGGTAATATTAACGTCCGCTCATGGTTCTTGTTGTTGTTAAAGCTTCCTGACGTACATCAAGAGTAAATTCTCATTCTCGTATACCGTTCTACTCGTGTTCGCTGTCGTCTCTTTGGCAATCAATTTCTTCCGTGTAAGTAGTTCCGTCCTTTCATCGATTACGATATAAACGTTGTTATCATGCATTTCTCAAAATATGTGCATTTTTCAGCTATCTACCGCTTTATTCGAGACACACGATATAGAGGAGATGTTGCTGTCCTTCTTGTTTTCCCTTTCCGAGTTAGTGTACATGTACTATCTAAACTATGTGGTGCAACAAGTCCTGGACTATGCGGATGGTTTTTCCACAATCGTGTAAGCTTGAAACATTTCTGTTTGTTGTCGGTAGATTACACCATGCGACATTATTATCAAATAGTATAGTATAAGATCGTCGCAATAAAATATTGTCACCGGTTTTGTCTTTGCACGACGCACAGAATGGTATTTGGGCTGAAAACCTGGCCAAAAATCAAAATTGTAAATATTTACATACAGGGTTGTGTTTGCGTCCCAGAATAGATATATAAACATGCAATCACATGGTGCACCCCTTATCATTGATTACTCATACAGTCATCCGTGCCTGCGCTTAGAACATAGCATTTGTTCGATAGGCATCTGTTTATTTGCAGCGTTCCGTTCGCACGCATCCGTTTCTCGCGATAATATTTATTTTGTAAGTGATCTTTGCGGCAAAATTTGTGATGGATATTGTTACGCAAGGTATGTACATTATATTAATCATATTTTTGTCAATATTACAATTTTTTTGTACGTGTTTTCACCGATCTGCAAGCTTGACTAAAAGTTCTTGGATTTTCATGACTTTTTTTGCATATATTAGTGTTTTTAAACATATACCACTCATCGCCGCAGCATAAATGTTACGTGTCGTTAAACTTCAGGATATCTAGAATTAGTATACCGCAAAAAAGTTTTCACAAGTCTTCACATTACAAAAAAATAATGCTCCAAATATAAACCCTTTTGGCTGAACTGGACTTAAGAGGACTAAAAATTTTCAAGTTTTCCGTATGCGATGCTATACGAATCAGGTTTTGGTTACCGGAGTTCATTGGTTGAAAAGTTATACAAGTGTAAACATGAGCAATTTTAAGCGTTTTTTACAGGTTAGAGCGTTGCCAAATTGGATATTTGTAGGGTCTACTGTTGAGCGCATGCGCAGGATAGATGGTGGCTGTTCAGCGCATATGCTAAACAAACATCCAATAGGCGGCGCGGTATTCTAACTTCTTCTAAATTCTTGCCAGGTCACTAGCCTGTAAGAAACGTTTAAAATTGCTCATGTTTACACGTGTATAACTTTTCAACCAGTGAACTTCGATAACCAAGACCTGATTCGGATAGCATCGTATACGGAAAACTTGAAAATTTTTAGTCCTCTTATATCCAGTTCAGCCAAAAGGGGTTATATTTGGAGCATTATTTTTTTGTAATGTGAAGACTTGTGAAAACTTTTTTGCGGTATACTAATTCTAGATATCCTGAAGTTTAACAACGCGTAACATTTATGCTGTGGCGATGAGTGGTATATGTTTAACAACACTAATATATGCAAAAAAGTCATGAAAATCCTGTAACTTTTAGTCAAGCTTGCAGATTTGTAAAAAACACGTAGAAAAAATTTTTGATATTGACAAAAATATGATTAATATAATGTACATACCTTGCGTAACAATATCCATCACAAATTTCGCCACGAAGATCACTTACAAAATAAATATTATCACGAGAAACAGATGCGTACGAACGGAATGCTGCGAATAAACAAATGCTATGGTCTAAGCGCACGCACGGATGACTGTATGGGTAATCAATGATAAGGGGTGCACCACGTGATTGCATGTTTATTTATGTATTATGGGACGCAAACACAACCCTGTATGTAAATATTTACAATTTTGATTTTTGGCCAGGTTTTCAGCCCAAATACCATTCTGTGCGACGTTACAAAAATTAACAAATTGCATTCTTGAAATGTTCAATGCAGACCCAGATAACAGAATTCTAAAAAGCAATCTTTGCTTTTTCGCGATTTCACCTAGGAAACTAATCCTTCTAACTTCTCAAAAAACTCACACCGCTCGGCACAATGTTGAAAAATATTTTCTATTTCAAAATGCGTCTGAATATCGATGAGAGTAACTGTAGATTTATATAGTTTTACACTGTAACTTACAGTTTTGTCAATATATATGTGTACGAGCAGCGGATAATGAATGAAAATTAATATACTGAGACCGGTTCATTAAACACGAAATTTATTTTTATTAATGTCACAGATACTCTACTCCGTGGTACACTAGGTCAATCTCCATTCAGAAGAATCTACTAATTGTCTTGATAAGGTGCAGCGAGCCGTTTGTATTCGACTTTTATGGTTTTTATGATGCGTCGATCGAAGGTTTCTCCGGGGTTTGTAATTATTAATAATTAGTCCGTTGAGCGTGTACTGTCTACTCCGTAAGAGCGCAGTGGCGATATCTCTACAATAATTAATGTATTTGGAAAATATGTAATATAGATCGATAGTACATTCCAATACCAATACGCTCTGTCACTGAATCAATAAAACTGGAAGTAAATTGACTTGCTATCTTCGTCATCAGATGCAAATCCTGTAAAAAATATTTGGTGTATTCCCGTGCACAAAGATAAATCGAAGCATAAATCGAAGCATAAATGGAACGAACAATTAGTAGAAAGCATGTCAAAACATTGTAAAACTATGATCGATAACGGAGGAAATTGAACTCATTATTTAGTAAAAGCGTATCAGTGTTTTAGATGTAAATTTTATCTATATTAAATTTTATATAATATATTAGTAATAACTGAGATATCACCGCTACACTTATGTGTGTCTCAATATTGTCTTATTGATCACTTCTTTCCAGTTGGTGAAGACCACAGTGTCCTATTTTATGATGATAACATCTTTTCATTGAGGATCCAATTATACTTAATTCAGAGATACTGGGACGAGTATTAAACACGTTAGTAAGTGTCCTCTTCACGAATGTGAATATTATTTCATTTCTTTCATAGCATTATATACTAGTTCAAATCGCGAAAGAACTTGTTACAAGATCTTGCGTAGTTTATGCGACAACAGAAGAGATTCTAACAAGTCTACATTACATTTGTGAATGAGTTGCTGGTGTCTATTTCCGTACGGGAAGATTTGAATGATTTCATAGCAATTTCGAATCGATTTTATACCAACCATTCTAAACATCTTAGTCATAATTATTTTGATTGATATCGAAGTGGGTGCACATTCTATTTTATAGTTCTGCACGTGTCTGCCGTTGTGTCAAATGAATGTAGGAAAAGCTAGTTGACGTAGATAAATCATTTTGATTATTCTGCAAATGTTCGAAGAGCTTCATTTTACTGTTCGATAAGCAGCTCACCTGATTGAGAGACAGATACTCCATCAAAATGAGCTCTCGTTAGTGGATCATTGGTGATCCGCCATGTAACAGATAATAACGTCTTCTGTTTTGCTTGATCTACCAATGATCATCCTTCTAACATCAATATTATATCATAGGTGGCGTTTTTTCGAGCTTTTTAATGAATGTTACTGCTGGTTGAAATAATTAATGCTCTGAGGGTTTAACTGCGTTTTGGAGGACTCTTTTTTCGAGCCTTTTTTATACAATCTTATAGATTTCGACGTGAAAACACCGAAAATGAAAATCTTATTGTGAGGAATTCATTGGATAAAAATTTATACGCGTATAAAGTTGAACACTTCTAAGCCTTTTTGACAGGTTAAAGCGCCGCCATATTGATATATTTGCTAGGTGATACACATAAAATGGGCTAAATACTTCCGAACAGATCCGTTAAATGGCAGTACAAACTTATACATAATAATAACACATTTACTAAATCAAAATGCGAAACATTATACCATGGTCGGGCCGGCCTTCTCCGCTCCCACGACGACCTAACCCCAAACCATCTTGGACTGTACCATCTTTTTGAAATCCTGTATGTGATTCTGTATATTTTAATTACTGGACACCGAAAACGACCGATTCCATGATTATTGTTATAAATTTTCATTTCGCACCAATGAGTACGACATTTTTTAAATTTCCGCAACAATCCACAATCCTGAGCCCAAGTAATTGCTTCTTCTTTACTACTTGGCATGTCTCTATAGTTAAAATTTCTAATACTTGAATTAATTTGTGAAAAACACTTGAAATTGCTTATGTTTACGAAGTATGTGTAACCACTGAATTGCCATATAGCGCATACGCTCAGTACTATTTAGCCAATCCCGCAAAAAAACCATACTAACACATGCGCTGAACACTCACGATCTATCCAGCGCATGCGTCGATCCGACATACCTACCTCTACCACTCAACAACGTCAATTCCTAACAACCATACACACATTTTCGGAATGTCTTTATCGATATCTACAAGATCACATAATAAAGTTCAAAAAAGTTAAGAACACGGAGTTCTCCAAAATGCAGTCGAGCCGCTCTGAGTATAATGGTAGGTAATTTATTTCAAACTAACGATACACAATAACCTCATTGCCAAGTCCTGACCTAGTATGTTAAATAAATAATTTAAGCATTGAATGACTAGAATTGAAACAAAAACGTATGTATATATCCTTAGAAAATGGAAACATTAAAGTGCAATGTGTAAAATATACTAAAATAATTGTTCCGTACCGAGCGAACGCGAAACCGCCGAATCCGTCGGGAACCGTCACCGCCGATACACACCCTCGCCAGCGACGGGAGGAAACAATATATAACCCCGCGCACCGAGGCAAGAGGGTTGAGAGAGAAAGAAAGAGTAGTTAAGCGAATACCAGAACTAGCGAACCAAGTGCCACGAAACCGCGTCATCACGTATTTTACGCCCTGCGTACCGCTATTTGACTCCGCGTCCAAGCGCTTTTTCTACGTGTCTGCGTACTGTACTTGTTGTAAATAGTGCAAGTTGAAGTGTACATATACGTGTCTAAATTAAAGTGCTTGTCCGAAAACTGTACCTCCGTTTCCTCTTTTACTACCGGCGCTCTTTCGTTCGGAAACCTCCGGAGGAATAATGAAGTTTTAAAGAAATGTAAAAGTGATGATAACACGCGCAAACAGAAATCTTGGTCGTGTATGATGTTAGTATGTGTGTACGTCTACATGTAAATATGACAATTAAAAAATGCTAATTCTTTTGTATCGAAATAGACAATTCATTCAATAAATTTTGTTAATAAGGACCGTGTTTCAATTTATTTTTATAAAAATAATCATGCCAAGCTCGAGATATTTATTTCTGAAAGGTGAGAAGTTTAAGGTTTAATGTTGAAGAATTACTTTCATCGTAATTCGGCGTAAATAATCTTGATGCTTGTGTTTGATATTACTTATCGCGTCATTTTTCAGATCCTAACAATAAGTCTAACGTGCGTATTTTAAACTCTTAAACTTTACCTTTTCGACTCCAGATTTCGACCGTAGCTGCTATAAATGTCTAGTTTCGGACTAAGTCGATCATCTCTTACATGTTCAGACATACAGACATTGACCATAAACAGCCGGATACATTCGGGAGCCCGGTCGCTCTTGCCCGAGTGTTCCCGACTCGACCCGAACATGAAATGTCGGAAACTCGAACATCCCTGATTTGAACATATTTGACCTTATTATTGTCGATACAATGAATTTTCGATATTTGTCCCAAATATCTGGCACATAATTGTCCCCAAGCTGTCCCCATTACCGCGGGGTATACCCAGTGAGAGGCCAAAAGGCCTCAGTCGCCGAGGAGTGTAACATAATACGGGTCAGGTATGTCAATGTGAGACCAGAAGACCACTACTAATCCAATAACACAAATTCGTTATTTTTCATTATTTTATATGGGACTTTCACCAAGATATTCGTGGCATTTTTCTAATGAAAATAATACCAAATATGATATAATTCCGATGATACTTACTTGTATTATGAACCACGAAAGTTTCGAACGCAATGAATAATAGCGTATGTGATGGAAGTTTGTCACACATCCTGTAACGTGCGAGTGTGCGCCGACGAGTGTGCGCAAGAATGTCTGCGAGAGCGTGCGCGAGTGTGATGTGCGCATGAGCATTGTCTCCTTCTTCGTGCAAGACCGTGGTGCGGTCCTCGTGTGTTGTCGCGTGTCGTAACATGTATCACTTATGTATCGTTCATTATTATTAAATATATATATAAATATTATATTAAATATATATATAAATATTATATTAAATATATATATAAATATTATATTAAATATATATATAAATATTATATTAAATATATATATATAAATATTATATTAAATATATATATATAAATATTATATTAAATATATATATAAATATTATAGTATATTATATATATATATATATATATATATATATGTATTATTAGATTTATCATTTTATTCACATTCCATGTGAAGGCGGATCATTTTTACATACAGACACCTTCAAAGTTTGCTACTTTGAGCAATTTGTACGAAAACGACATACTTCCACAAAATAATTTATACCACGGTTATTATTAAAGATAAAAACATTTTCTTTTTTTTGTGATCATCGCAAAAGACTGTTATTCTTCTTAAATAATATATCATTCTATATGCAAATGTCATTTCTTAATACCAAAAAATTATAAACATCATTGTTTTGCAAATTTTACCGACCGTTCAAGTGTGACAAAATTCGTTTTTTAATTCGCGCAGCTTCAAAAATTTCAAATATTGGGCACACAGAACTACTATGAAAATATGAATGATATGAAAAATTATTTCAGACACAGGAAAGTAATAAAATGTTAATTTAAGGATTGCATTTTTTAATTATTTCTGTGAAATGTTCAAGGTTTATCAGTGCCCAATAGACTTACAGAATAAATAAAATGTTACAATTTGAAGGTTAGCTTATTTTTTCACAGAAAAAAATTGCGAAAAAATCGGTTTTTATTTTTTTTTAACAACGGCGCAAGAAACCGAAAATTGTGAAAAAATTCATATACCATACTTATAATAATATATCGGTACTGTAAAAATATAAAGTTAGTCACTCTAGAACTTCCATGTGAAATCTGAATTTTTTCAATTTCTTTGGGATTTTTGATTTTTTACAAGCAGGATTTTCAATTTAAAAATCTGAAACCAATTGCAAAGTATGCATTTGAGTTCTTGACAAGTGTTAGATTTTTACTAGAATTTCTAAACATCATTGACTAGGGAAAATAGGCCAAAAACTGATTTTTCAATTTTTCCCCATAACTGCCCTCCCGATTGAGATACAGGGTTGAAATTTTGCACAGTATGTTTTTTCTTGATGCGATGATCGAATGATCCATCGTCGATAAAATTCGGTTCAAAGGCACTTTTGACCATCTTATCCGGCTATACCCTTTATGCAAGAATCTAACGATGCACATACTATCGTGAAATGAAGAAGAAAAACAATTTATAATGCAAACTGTATCAGACAGAAAGCTCTATCCAGACGCATGAAAGACTACATTCATGAAATCTTTGTAAAATGTGTTTAGTTGTATTTGTTGTACTAAATGTATTTGTTGTCTTGTATATATTAAAAAGTATTTAAACTCAATACATCTAGTTTCTTTTCTTCGCCTTTATATGGTGTAATATTTACCACATCCGGTTAAAAATATTATGCTCTGATTAAATATAACATATTTACGTTGAACGTTAATTTCTCTACTTTTTAAATTAGTATAAGAATACAACTAAAATACGTAAAATTTTACATATATATTTACAAAAACATGATAATTAGTTAATTGTTATTATGAAAATATTACCTTTTGGTACTATTATAATCAATATTTTAACACAAGAAGAACGTTTAATCATAATCAAAAGTCTTTCCTTCAAATTTTCCTATTCCTACAAAATTTCATGTTTTTCGCAACCTCAACGTCAATGTGGCACATCTTCTCCTTATCCGATCAACTTCATCTTTTGCAGGAATTATTTTCTTACCCAATGGTACAATTTTAGGGGAGGGGGGCGTGAAAAAAATCTCGCAAAAAAAACTTCACCAGGTATAGCTAAGGTCCACCCTACTGTACACACCTATTGTTAAGGCAAGTCCCTAGGAATAATTTAATGGTACGGTCGACCATCTGCGAGTTTGTCAGTAATTTCTTTATAGCATCGAGCTATTATACTTTCTTTAACAGACCGGTCTGCAGCCAACATGCGGCACGTAGAAACAAGGATATTCAGCTAGTTGTAAAGTTCATATTTTCGCGTTAGTCTCCCAGGTCCATGAAACCGTATCATAAAGTTCCAAGGCTGACGGAACACTGAGGTAGCCCTCAGGTATCGGCACCAGCGAGCAAGGTCAGCCGGAATTTTCCACCGTTGCCGAACACCCGTCCACCCTTGAGCGCGAACGCGAGCGACCCAGTCACCCCCGCCAAAGGACAGCGCGCTTCGGGCGCATTGGAGGGGGCAGTCATCCTTCCGACTCTTCGGAAAGTCGGGAACCGCCCTGTGAAAACGGGGGAAAAAGGGGCGGCCCCTGAAGGTGACAACGACCGGAAAACTACTAGCAGCAGTTAGAAACAGACAAGACATCAAACAGTTCAGAAGTTCATTAGCAGTCATACAGATCAAACAGTCAGAAGCATAACATCAGTTAGATTCACAGCAACTTATATTCAATAGTCGTAACGGTCAGGTTATGTATAAACCAAATAAACCAGTGTTCAACACACAAGTGGTTGTGAGTTTTTCAATTAGTCCCACATCAGTGGGTGGTCCTTCGAACCTTAGTCAGGCACCAAATGCAATAATCAAAGGATTAAACCATTAAACGAGTCCTTAACACCTATGGTGACTAAACTGAATTGCAAGATTAAAATCTGTTAGATGTGCCGTCACTTTATATGATAAATTCGCGGCATTCGAGCTCAAAAAATATAAGCTCGAGAACAAAATTTTTTCCACCACAATAATTGCCACTTTAGGTCAAATATCTTCTTCCTAGCACAGTTTCTCGTACCAGTAAAAACAACGGATATATGTATTTTGACTGAAAATTTTAGGCGATTCAACCTATATAGTGAAAATTGTATCCAATTAGTCTAACTCTTGTAGTTGAAGAAAACAATTATAAAGTGCAGAAAGCGGTTTCTTTCATTCACTCAATCATCGTACAGGATCGAGAAGAATCACGTGAACCGTCTAATCGAATCAGAAATTCTCACCTGAAAAACTTGGGAAATAAGTATGAAACGCTACTACGCAACTATCACCGCATGATTCCGTATGCGACCGGTGAAAGTCCAAAGTCCAGTCAGTATCAAAAGCTTGTAGCTCACATTGTAGGAAGTTTTCAGAAGTACTTGCAAGATGGAAAACAGAGGAATGGCCGACAAGCTTTCGGATTCATACTTTATTCAGTAGATTATGCTGCTCACCTGTGGGATTCGCGGCGTGACTCATAAAATTGTCCTTAAAAAATTGATCGCTTGCCATAATACGCGCGATTCGCGCGCATGCATTGTTGCATTCACTCCTCGGAAACGGACAACTAAATTATAGGTTGCAGATTATAGTGTTTTATATTCCCCATTCGCTGCGGTGACTTCCCTGCACGGTGTTCTCTGATTTTGTGAAAAGAATGCGCGCGGAAGCCGGAGATGATCCCCATTCGTCATTTATATCGCCATGCGTACTGCTTTGATACAATAGTTCGTTCGACGTGATGCTAGCTGCGCAATTCTTAAACACATAAGCAGGTGTAAGTGTGATACTTGTTTCTGACAATAAAATTTTGTTGTGTTAACACATTATTTGCCGGCAATTATTTCATAATTTTCTAACGTCCATGGTCCATGGCCATCGATTTTTTAGTGGATCTTTCAACAGCAATGTCGGTTTTAATTGTGAGCCAACAAATCAGCCCCAGTAACGTAATTTAATTATTTCGTTTGAGATTATTATGTGAAAGAATATTTTTATGGTTTATTTTAGTACAGCACGCCTATTGAAAAGCCGATTAATTGGCTTTCGGTAGATAAAGCGCTAATGACAGTTAATGACCAAGTTCTATGTTAATGACGTTGTTGTGATATTATATTATGGTAAGTGCTCGTTTTGGCATATTGGATTAAGTAACTGCTTTGAGTATTGTATTATTTTCATTTTTTGGGCACCGAGAAGTTTACATTTTAATTTTACCTTGTACTTGCACTTCTACTAGTATTATACATTTATTTTGGTACGAAAATTTTATTTCAATGTTAATGTTTCCACTAGTTAAATATAAGATGTCTTCTTCGAAACTTTCGAAAAAATGATTCAAAAATATCTACAAAATTACTGCAATTCGTTTGATAAAACCGTAACTGGATAATTAATATATGATACTAGACTGTGAACTTGAGGCATTTGTGACAAAAGTGAATAAATTAAATTTAAGATAGTAAAAAGGTTAACAATTTTAAGATCAGCAATATTTCATACCATTACAATTATAAAAGGAAGATTATAGAAATAGAATAGAAAAGACTATTGAAGTTGAACACTTTAATTTTGCATAAAGATCTGCAGTCTAATGATTACTCAAATAATTCTTTTAACTCCATAAGATCATAATAAAATGATAATTTACTGAAGAATGTCGTGACTAAAAATTTATTTTTACAGTTTGATACAAAATTCTGTCACTCAACTCACATAAATTGTGATGCCTGTGTGTATTTTCAATCTCGATTCGATATTACTGTCACAAATGTGTAAAAATGATTTTATTGTTATTTAGAATATTTTAATTAAAATATGAAATATAGGTAATTTTCATATAAAGTACAAATTTGGAATGACATCGGTTTGAACACCATCAACCAAAAGAGTGTATAACAAACATGGTTAAAGTTATTATTTTTCTAGAAATAGATAATTTACCTTTCACACAAAGATGGCTCGTCTTCGCAAAAATAAGGATTTTCCAATCTTCGTATTCTCATCTACAAGTATGCAGAACTACACATACTCCGTATATCAATTTTCTACACTATGTAGCACTTAAATACTATGTTGCTGCTGGCATAGTAGTTACTACGGGTTTCCTTTCAGCGAACAAATTGTAGTGAAATAAGAAAAGGATGAACTCATCATCTGAAATCGAAACATTTTGTAGTACATATGTACTGAGAAATCTATCATAATCTATTTAAATAGTGTCTATCTACAATGAATCCGATAAGTATTTATACACTTCATGCCCGATTCTCGAAAAATGTACGATATGTTAATTGTGATAATTTCTTAAAAACAAATGGTACAACCATAAGCCTGGACTCATTGTAAAGCATGAAGTCTCTAATGTCGCAAAACTGTGTCCATTTTCTTTTAAGAAATTTTTCATAAAAAATGCTGCAAATTCAAATGTGACCAAAAACTTTCAAAAATTTTTCTCGTAAACACAAATGCCATAGATTCGAAGATTGAATGATTGCCTTCTCTTTACAACGAGACCATAGTAATTGATGTACGATTTTTTTTTCACTGTCTTATGGAACAGAAACGAGGAACAAGTTCGGCGCGTAAACCTTTATGGTGTAACTTAACCCTTTGCGCTCGGAAGTATTTTAACTCCACAACCAAACTTTTTTTCCGATCAAGAATATTTCCATTCTATATGATTTTTTTCATTTTGAAGAAATGAAACTGATATAATACCTCATAGAATACTTAAATGTTTGGTAACTAATTTATTGAATATCAATTTAATAATGTAAACAATATTTTAAATAATGGTATAGCAATTTTTATTGATGCCTCAGAGTCACCACTCGAGTGCAAAGGGTTAAACTACTGTGGGTCCGGTGCGCTTCCGAGGAGAATTCGAGTGCCGCGCGTGAAAGATAAACTCTCGTGCGCGGCTGTGTCGTTTCCCGGTGCCTTCGTTTCACGTGCGTTCGGCGGCATCGTTTGTCGGCGGGAGTAAGGGACCCGCGCGGACCCAGGCGGTCCGAACGCGGCCGCCGCGTTGCGATGACGAACGATGGGGACGACCTGGCGAGTTTGGGAAGCGTTCGGCGTCAGGCAGTTCTCGTCGAGACGTGGAGAAGAGCGCTTCAAGGCAACTTTCTGATATCTTTCGTTTCTTGATCTTTAAATATATTTACTCTTAAAATACCAGGGGGTTTTTTGTCATCCCGTGGTCCGCATGATCCTACACTACTGAAAACATGGCGGCACATCTGTCATGCGAAGTTCGATGAAATGGGTAAACAGGATCTTACATCAATTGTTAAAGTGATATTGTAAAGAGAGAACCTCAACCTTCAAATTTACGGTAATCTCAATCACGAAAACATTTTTTCAAAGTTTTCACAAACATTCGAATGTATAGCATATTCGAGAAAAAACGCGACTTGGGTTTCTCACCCGTTACATCGTGAAAAAAATCTTAGAATGAAACGAACGATGGATTATGAAACTAGAGGCTTTTAGCTTTAACATGAGTCCAAATTTATTGTTGTTTAAATATCGCGTTAGTTTGGAACATTTGCTCGAATTTCGCGAATATCGCGATCTATATTCGTTGGTGACCCCTCCGATGTTGTTCTTCCGAGGAGTCCGTAAACCAACAATAAATTGAGCAAAAACGGCGTGACTTTCTGGTTACCAGTAAAAGTCAGCCGATAAACACGGTAAGCCGTTGAGCAACGTTTAAATTAATGTTCACATTAAAACTCGCGTCGCGAAGTTATAAAACGAGACAGAGAAGAATATACGTACATTGAACCGAGACAGACAGGCAAAAGAGAGACAGCGCCGCGTAGCGGCGCAGCTGACATTCATGCGACGTTTGTCTAAGCCTGCTGGTTCTCTGACACTTGCCATCGAGACGTTCTAGCGAACACTTGCTCACTAGTCTTCCCTGCTGTCAATTACTCTTGAGTCGTGCTGACGGATACTTGTTGCAAGTTCCTTAGCGAGCAATTGTTTTGAACAATTGCGAATGACTAATCGAACAGAACCGCTCTCGCATACGAGACCGTTCTCTTTTTCGAAAAAGAGTAGACAAGCCCTAGCGAGATCTATCAAACTCCGGTTTTTCCCGAGTTCGATAAGTATGTATAAGTACAGTGGCCGAAATAATGATAGGTTCACTAGTCGCGTCGGTTGGTCTACTGCGTTTACTTTTGTTTACGTTATCGAAAGTGTACTGCGGTGATTGTTATTATTCCGCAAAAATGTGCCCTACACACTATATGAGCAGTCAGTCGAATATTAAAAGCATTAGTGTGAAGATGTGCTACTTTCAAAACACTTTGAAAATTCTCCGGCACAACATACGAAATAATCTTAGGTTCACGGTGAAATATATGAAAAATATTATTCATAGTGCAATCTTTTGAACGTTTTTGTATGGTAAGTACACAGATTAATAAAGTTTAAAAATTTTTTAAAATATTTTATGTTCGTTTAATATTTTTAAAGCACAATGGCACGGGGAAAATTGTTAAATGATAACGAAAAGGGCCAAATTATTGCCTTTCACAATATGGGTCCCTCTAACAGAGAAATTGCAAGGAGAATTAAAAGATCTTCAAATGTTATAAACAATTTTTTAAAATTAAAAGAAAAATACGGTAGTAAAAAATCCACAGGCCGTCCAAAAACATTAACAGAGAGGGACAAAGGGAAAACTTTTCAAGAAGCACGGAAAAATAAACTTGATACTTCTAAAATAAAAACAAAATTAGACTTACCAGTTGGTGTTCGACGTGTGCAGCATGTTCTGAGATTGAGTGGAACATTTAAATATACTAAAAAGGCGAAAAAACCACCGCTAACTAAATTCTACAAGGAGGAAAGGTTAAAGTTTGCAGAAAATCATATGTCATGGACTGAAAAATGGAAAACGGTGATTTTTTCTGATGAAACAAAATTTAATTTGGATGGCCCAGGCGGGTTTCAATATTACTGGCACGATCTGCGTAATCAAAAAGATGTGAAAATGACAAGAGTCCATGGAGCAGGATGTGTAATGGTTTGGGCTGCATTCGGCAATAACGATAAGACTGCGATAATGTGGTTCCTGCCAATAGCCAATACTGAAAAATATCAGGAACTACTAGAATACGTACTGGATGAATATGGCGACGAGATTGGTGGGTCTAATTTAATATTCCAACACGATAATGCAGCGATACATCGTGCAAAAACAATTCAAAACTGGTTTGAGAGGGTAAAAGTTGAAGTTTTACCCTGGTCATTAAAGAGTCCGGACTTAAATCGCATTGAAAATCTTTGGGGAATTTTAGCACGAAAGGTACACGCCAATGGAAAACAGTATTGCACTGTTTCCGAATTAAAAAATGGGATTAGAGAGGCATGGTCTACAATTAAATTAGAAACTTTACAAAAAATAATTGAAACCATGCCACGCAGAATATTTGAAGTGATAAAAAACAAAGAAAGTTCAACTAAGTATTAAACCTTTTTTATTTCTATTGTTATTATATTTTTTATGTAAAAATATATAATGAACCTATCTTTATTTCGTACATCAAATTTACGGTTTTCAATAAAAAATTTGTAATTGGCACAAATTATATTATGTTATTGATTTGGATTATGTATTTTGTAAATTATATTAGAAGGAATAAATAATAATAAATAAATTCAAAAATACTATATAAAACACATATTTATGTTAAGAAATTAAAATGAACCTAAGATTATTTCGGCCACTGTATATATTTTTCACTGCCGTACGACCGCCCGAACCCAGCTGAGCCCGTTACCGAGCTCGCTACAGGAAATTCGGACAGCATCGCACCAGCAATAGTGACACGATCAAGCACCGGTATTACCCGTGTCTTGATCACGTAAATAGTGCATGGTTTCGATAGCTGCTTAGACCTATCTAACGTGGGTATTGTTTCACCGCACAACACAGTGTATTTGGGAGTGATTGACGCGAGTTTCGTGTTTGTTCCCCAAATTCACTGCACGCTAATCAAGAGATATTCTTGACAGGAATCGTGATTCCGATTCCTTATGGCAATCCGTGTTTCACGGAGGACACTCTTTCCGAGAACCTTCTCTGCCATAAGCCCTGGCTACGCTTTGTTGTCCCACCGCAGCAGAGGAACCGACACTCGGATTGTAATATGGTCAATTCACTATACTATATTATACTATAAAATAATCTCTCCTTTATGTAAACACTTACAAATTAATATCACACTTCTTACAAAACTCATTAATTATTTTAACCTCATTGATATTGGAACTTTTAAGAATATTATCAATATTATAAGGGGGAGCCCATTTCAACATCTTTAATTTCACCATCATCTCCTCTCTCTGCTTATTATATAATCGGCAATTCCCATAATAAATGGTTAGCATCCTGATTCGCGTGTAAACATTCACAACTTGGGTCACTGATATACCCAATTCTGGTCAGATTTTCTATAGAATTATAATGGTAACTCCTAAGTCTTGAAAATCTTACTTTCATTTCTCTTGATATATTTAGCTTATAAAACCACGGTTTCTTTCTTGGTTCGTAAAAGTTGTTAAAATAGGCTCTACCCTTAGATACAAAAATATCCTCTAGGATCTTATTCGTTCCCTTCCACATATCCTCTTTAAATTTTTCTTTAAAGTCCGTAAAAGGTACCTTGAAATTATTATCGCTCTCCAGTAGGGTAGCTTCTTTGGCTAAAATGTCCACTCTCTCATTGCCTATTAGACCACTATGCGCTGGTACCCATAAGAATACAATCTTACTATTATTAGTTGTTTCATATTTGAATTGTCTTAATCTATTTTTAATTTCTACTAAATAACTATTAAATTTAATGCCTATACTTAAACTTTTTAAACTTTGCAACGCACTTAGAGAATCAGAGCATATTACATAGGAACTCTCACAATTTAATTGAGCTAATTCTACTGCCTTCAGTAGGGCTATACACTCCGCCGTAAACACTGACATATTTTTATTGAGTCCTAACTTATATTCATACTTCATACTTGGACAAAACATGCCCACTCCTGTAGATATATTCTTCTTTTTAGGTCCATCCGTATATATCTCAATATAATTAGCAAAATACCTATCCAATATACATGCAAAGTCATATCCTATCACCTGTAGTTGTTTACCTAATTCTAAATTACATTCTATTTCTAAATATAATGCATTATAATCTATTGCCATGCACGGATACCCTTCAGTCTTAAATATTAATTTCCTAATTTCTGAAATTTCCTTAAGGCTCCTAGCAAACGTATCTATAAATTTATTTTTCACATTGTATATAGGATTAAACATCTTATTTTAAAGTTGAGAAACATATCATTTTTCCCCATCCGACTATTAGATGAGATCTTGCAAAGATACATCTTTCCCAGGTATTCAGCCCTTTCCTGTAATGGCGGAAGTCCAGACTCAGCCAGCATAACTCCTACAGGTGTACTATTCCTATAACCAATTGCTAATCTTATTGCTGTACTCTGAATCGATTCTAACTTGTTTCTTAATTTTTTTACTTTCTGAAAAGTATATAAAAGTGGCGTAATCCACTCTAGACCTGATGAGGGAAGTATATAAAGTTAATAATGTTTCCGGGTCACTACCCCACCATACGTTACATATACATTCCACTAACTCTGTTTTGAGCAGATTGGCTGTATTCCCCCTCTACGATCGCGATTGTCGCTGTCAGGAGAATACGGGAAACAGGGTCACGAACGGATACGATTACGTATCAGACAGGTGTTTTCACATCTTCGTTCGCTATTTATTTTACAGACGCCAACGTCGATAGACGCAAAGGGACGACCACGAGGAGACTGAGCACGCAGACCGCCTGCTTCACGGGTTTTTTGATTAAATAAACCAGCGCTCGGATTTACTTACTCGCGGCGGCCGATTTTCGAGGCTACGCGTCCTCGAACTGGCCGCGCATCCCGATCCCCCGTGGCGGCCCTAGCGTACCATAGCATAGGCCAGGGATGGGCAATTTTGCCTCAATTGAGGCAAAACCGTCCACACCGTAGCGCCATCTGTCCCCTTCCAGCAAGCGCGGTACAATGGGGCAACGAAGACACGAGACATCAGCGTACGCAACGAACGTGCGCGCTGCATGAAAGAGAGGTTGATGGGAGAAGCAGGCATTTGAGGGGCTCCACCCGTGCCCACCACTGACATACATCAAGCTAATTGGACGCCAATCGCGAACTCTCAAAGTGGTATAGAACGGCGGGAAATTCAAATTGAATTTTGTCCGGATTTTGACGCCGCGCCCTGTACTTCGAATTCAGTCTCTTTCACGATGCGTTCCGATTTATGCAACGTACTGCAGCTCGTTTCACTCTCCGTCGCGTCATTCCGAAAAACGTTCGCGCAACGTTGTTCGCCTGTTTCTCCATGTGGTCGCACCTCGGTCGCTGAGGCCCTTTGTTCTTCCTGTCTCTCGCGTTGCAATAGGTATTTCTGTTCGCGGCAAAATCTCCGTCGCACGCGTTGAAGATCTCCGGCTCGCGCTCTCGAGCGACTAGCGCCACGTGCGAACACAGTATAAGCGACTTGGGAAATTAAAGATGCAGTGCCACGTGCAGTGACCAGTACAGTCACATATCTCTCTCGTTCTTTCGATCCTTATTGCGGTTTTCCCCCGTGGCGGCCCTAGCGTACCATAGCATAGGCCAGGGATGGGCAATTTTGCCTCAATTGAGGCAAAACCGTCCACACCGTAGCGCCATCTGTCCCCTTCCAGCAAGCGCGGTACAATGGGGCAACGAAGACACGAGACATCAGCGTACGCAAATAACGTGTGCGCTGCATGAAAGAGTGGTTGGTGGGAGAAGCAGGCGTTTGAGGGGCTCCACCCGTGCCCACCATTGGCATAGGCGCTATTCTTTGCGCATGAGGGCGACACTCGTGTCAATACGTTTCCACATTACCATCGAGGTGCTATTGCCAATGCATATTTTTTGTTAGTGGTATCCCTTGCAGGCCTATGTCAGACGATAATTTCGGACAACAGCTGTAGAAAATTAATTAGAAAAAAAAATTAGTAAGACAAATTTTAAAAATAATTTTTAATTCTATTGTTCAAATTTTAGCACGTGCTTGGCAAATTGGTAAGATCTACGGAAAGTTTGAATGTAGCTATTCGCATCGCCGACGCGAGCGAAGAATCATTTAAGGATGTGTGGCGTTCCGATTTAATATAACGCATTTTTGAAAATTAGCATTCGCAGAAATAAGTTGATCCGAACATTGAGAATATTCGAATCACAAAATTTCGAAGAATAGGAAAAATTTTCTAATTAATTTTCTACAGCTGTTGTCCGAAATTATTGTGTGACATAGTGGAATAGGCCTACAGGGGATACCACTAACATAAAAAACGCATTGGCAATAGTACCTCATTGGTAATGTGGAAACCTATTGACACGAGTGTCGCCCTGATGCGGCATGAATAGCGCTTATGCTATGGCACCCGCCTGAACAGCTCCGAGCACTCGACCGCCACGGGGAGCGAGACGCGTGGCCGGGTTGAGGAGGTGTAGCCTTCGAAAATCGGCCGCCGCGAATAAGTAAATCCGAGCGCTGAAATAAACGGCCCAGTAATAGGTGGGTTATTATCAATATAGAACCGCTGTACAAAAATTTACTTTCCCACATAATTCCTATTTCCTCATATTCAAGCCACCGTTAAGAAGCGTCGGATTGTATTATACAGTCCACCTTTTGAACAATTGTCGTACGATCATTTTTTACGATATTATCGCAGTTTATATATTGCGAATTTTTCGAGAATCGGGTATTCAGTGTTCAAATACTGTTTGGATCCACTGTACATACATCCTAGCATAATTATTTAAATAGTTCTGAACCAGTTATCACGCAGTGAAATTTCATTGCCTACGCAATGTGTAAATATTCCACAATAAAATTAATAATATAATTATGTGTCATAATATATAAATGATTAATACGTTTGGGTGTGTGTTCCTAATTTTTGGATTATACAATTGTTCAATGGATGAGATTTAATGACAAAAATTATATTTACGGGGGCACGTATTAGTGCAGATAAAGTATAGCTTTTAAAGATAAAAGATGCGTATACCGATGCGAAACCTTTGTAGCATGGAATGAACAAACCGGAAAAGTCTAACATGGTGCCTCCAGAGGATCTCTGCATTATCAGTATTATCATTTTCTGCATCTTCACTGGACTGCAGTACCACAGTGAATTGTATCTGCGTCGTTGAAAAATATTGTATTGTCAGTTTATCACTGTTGAGTTTATCAATTTCTCTCTTAAAATTAATAACTAGACTATGGATTTTATGCATTTATCGCAAAACTGAGTAAACACCATTTATTGTAAAATGATAAGAAGATTATTAAATTTTGAAACATTGATGTATTATTCACAACTCGTTGAAATCATTAAAGAGAAAGAGAATTTTTTACTTGGCTTTTGTTTTTCTACCATTGAAACAGTACATTTTTATTATGCATAAAGATCCACAGTCTATTAATTATTCTCTTGATGTCGTCGACTGACTCGAAAGATGCAAAGTAAAAGTGGACTTACGTAGCATAAGAGATAGCGACACTATTGTCAATAACTTCCTGTCCGATATAATTACCCATGAACACTGCCACAATATGAAATATCCCAAAAAAGAATGAGATGCACAATTCCTTCGTGTCCTCCATTGCAAGGATCGCTAAAATTGTCTATCACACGTGTAAAATGTAATTGTATTTTTATATTTTAACAAAATTGATATTTCGAACACCTATTTGCGATTGAAGTCTGCTACAAAAGAGTGATGCGACAAGGTAACACATTCATTAACATATAAATAAACTGCAGATTTTTATGCAAAATAAGTAAGTCTTCGCTAATTGCAAGATGCAGGAGGTACACAATCATTCATTTCTTTTCTTAGCAATTCTAATTTGTTGAAAATGGTACAAACGTATATTTTTAATTCTGTATATATCTTGATTGTTTAATATTCTTCTCATTCTGGATAAAAGTGCATAAAATCCGTAGTCAACACATAACGAATTTGAAAATGAAACAGAA
This sequence comes from Sphecodes monilicornis, assembly GCA_913789915.3. Taxonomy (NCBI): domain Eukaryota; kingdom Metazoa; phylum Arthropoda; class Insecta; order Hymenoptera; family Halictidae; genus Sphecodes; species Sphecodes monilicornis. The sequence goes on along the minus strand of OU565301.1, from coordinate 9,152,527 downwards.
TGTGCATGATGTGGAAGCAGTTTGAAAAATACAAGGTGAGTCACCTAATATTTTCACCTAAAATATCTCCTTTCTTCTTAGCGATAAGGGAAAATATATAAGGAAGAAAATGTTTGAAATAAAAGAGCAATTATTGCGATAGTAGAGGTTTTTTCTCATAGTAATATTTTTTGAAATTTCAAGGTCATTCGTATTTTATGCTATGCTTTTTGAAAGATAACTCTTGCAAAAGTCATTTGAAGGTCAACATGCTATATATATATTTTTTTTATATAAATATAAACGAATTCAAATATATATATATGTATATATGAATATATATATATATATATATATATATACATGTATACATATGAAATATATATATTTATATATGTATATATATATTTATATATATATACATGTATACATATCAAATATATATATAAAAAATGAATTCAACCATATATCATATATATATATATATATATATATATATATATATACATATTGTTACGAATATGGCACAATAGGTACTCCCGTTATATCGTCGTTGCCTAAACGACGATATAACAAGGACAAAGGACAGAGTCGCTTCACGAACGTCGTACCGGTCGGACGTGCAATTCCCTTCCTCTTTTAATAAAGAGATTAATTACCTTTTTATAACGGTCTTTTATTGAGTATGCCTAAATTACGCGGTCGCTCGCGTAACAATATATATATATATATATATATATATATATATATATATATACATATATATGATATATATACATATATATGATATATGGTTGAATTCATTTTTTCATTAGCGATAACACTATACCAATTAAAAAATAGCATCCTATAATATATAAGGAAAATATAACCTTGCGAACAAAATCGTTTTATTGCAATAATTGTCACTTTAAGTCAAATATTTTCTTACTCACACATTTTCTCGTACTACTGAGAACAACAAAAATATTTCATGTGAATATCTCAGGTGAGTTACCCTGTATACGCATTTTATTCATCATTTTTCTTTCGTCTTCAAGCCACCTTCGACAATTCCAAATCTGTTAAAGTATTCATACACTTTTAAACAAATTCAAATAGTACGCCTGCAAGTTGCCCGAGCTACTTTCCTCAGATTTATAACGAAAATTAATACAAATTTTTAGTTCATCAAAATTAGTCTTTGTTAGAAATTACTAGAAACGCAAAATCCTTTTCAGTGGTATCCTTGGGGATTATCAAAATAAATAATTTGAAAAATAATCGTTAAGATAATATATTATCCTATTTGACTGCATGCCATATGAAATAATCATATGCTAATTTATTCGAACAGCCAAATAATTGTATAAAAATGATCTCATTATTTGAAATTCGTACGAAATGAAATTATTTATTTCTTTATTTGAACAATGCTAATGAAATGAAAAATTATTCAACTAAAATATTATTTGATTTAAACGCCAAATGAAAATAAATTTTTTATGCTATTTGTAAAAATACAAATAATAAGGTATTTAAAATATTGTTTCGAAGTATGTCTCATTATGTCTCTGAACTTAATGATCAGATCTTGTGCAATGCTTCACTAACATAACTAGAGTCAATGTTATCGAAAATACTTACGCGGAATAGGTTTAAGGACATAGACACGACCACAACGACGATTGCTATCAGGTAAGGTATTCTCGCGTCGTAACCGAACCTCTTTACAAAACTACGTCCGTACGATCATAATGATTCCATTAGGACGGGAATATGCAGCGGGGAACAAAGTATGGTTAGCAAATGAAATGATACTTTCCATCAAATGTAAACCAAAGTACCAACTCGATGGCTTTCGTGTGAATTTCCACAGCATGGCGTACGCTTCCTTTCATCAAGTACCTTTGCCTTGAATCGTCCGTCTCGTGTACCGTTGCGTCGATCAAACTTATAAATCGATAACTAAGAGATCGAGAGTTATGTTAATAAACTTTGTGACAAAAATGATCAATCGCTAGATCTAACATTGTATACACATACACGTACAGTCGTTGGTGACAAAATCAAGTGGTTTTACACTCTGTAAAAACTAGTCACTTTCGTCAATTTGGATCAAACTACTTGAATTTTTTCTTTGAGATGTTAGAAGGCTTAATTCATTAGTAGAGTTTTAACAGTAGCTTACTAACACATAATTTACCGACGATTATTTCATAATTTTCGAACGTTTATGTTCCATGGCTATGAATATTTGAATGGATATTTCAACAGCAATAGTAATTTCAATCGTGAACCGACAAGTCAACGTAACCAGTAACGTAATCTAAGTGTTTCGTTTGAGATTATTATGTTAACGAAGATTTTTAAGGTTCCTTTTAGTACAGCATGCCTATTGAAAACACGATTAATAAGCTTCCGGTAGATAAACAGTTAGTTTGACGAGACAAAATGATAGCACATTTGAAATATTACCATCTTTCAGAAGATTTTGGAATTTGCTCAAAAATGTCAAGGGAAACACCTTGAAAAGTGAAACTATACATTGATTACGAGTCTACAAATATTTTTAATCAGTCAGAATCTGGATCTATACACACTATCGATCCGCTCTCGGTCCGTGTACGGTCCGGTCAAATCTAAATTATATAGTGTTAAATGCGCGTGTTCAAACTATTGCTAACGCTCCGCTCTCGGGCCGGTCAAGATTCCTTGGATAGAATATTTGACCATAGCGAGACCGGACAATTGAATAGCACCTCTTCATTATTATTATAACACAATACAGTGGCTTGTAAAACAGAATAACTTTTTTACAATTGGTTCAATCATTCGTAAACCGACGTAAACAGCGCGTAATCTTTGCTGAAACCCGTAAATTTTAAACTTCCACATTTTATCCGCTCCAACATGATTATTCTTGCTCAAGGTCATTTCAAGGTCAAAAAGGTGGTATCCACTAAATTCAGTTTTTCATTGTCTATCATGCTATCAGTAAAAAATATACTATTCCATTTAAAAAAACATCGGTGACCTTGAAATTTCATTAAAAAACACGACATAAACAATTTTTTTATTTATATTTGACCCCTGCAATAGTGTCACTTTGTCCTCTGAAGTTTTCTGATAGGACTGTAAATACGACAGATATTTAGGTGTTCCCATTTATGTTGGACACCTGTATATAAATAAAAAAGGAATCAGATAATAGCGGAAAAGGTGTTGTCACACTGTCCATCTGTTGGTGAACATAGTAGATAGCCGCCACATTGTGTTATTTGTAACATACAAATAATAAAGTATTTAAAATAATTCATTATTTCAAATGATTGTTTGTTATCTTATTTCAAGTGAAATGTGCCCGACCATGGTAATATGTATTACATAAACAAATTTGCTCTTAAATATGAAAGATTATCGCAATACGCTATAAAGTAATTTTGCGTCAATTGATGGTAAAACCGATATAAATAATAAGCGGACCGTGAGGGAACCTGGAGCGGGCCGATAGTGTGTATCGATCCTCATTCATCAATGGACTGCGGATCTGTATGCAACATAAAAATTGTTTGCATTAATTCGAAAAAAAACAGAAGCCAAATATAAGTTTCATTAAAATTCTTTTAATCTGTTTACTGTTTTAACACTTTGACTGTCAAACCAACAACATCAAACATTCCATAAAACCAAAGTGATTTATGTAATAGATTAAGTATTGAAAAGTTAAAATTTATGGTGCTGAGTAGTCTTTAAACTTCTTGCATTTTCCAGATCTTTGGATCATTTTTAAATATGGAAAAATAATTCCGTCGCCCATAAATGCGTGACATGGTAGTCAACGTGTTAAATTGCACTTATTCATTTTTGACATAAATGCATACAATCCGCAGTCTATTCATTAATTATTAATAAGCAATCAATCATTCACTGATCGTACTTAGCAATCTCGAACAATCCGCAACAGTACTGGCTGACGACGAAAAGCGTTGACTCTGAGCAGATTATCGTCACTACTCCCGTCACGATCGTTGCTAAGAGGGATAATGACACCACGTAGATGGATATTCCTTCGTGAACGAAAAATCCGAAGGAGTGTAATACATGGGGCCTGGATTCATTCATGGGCATCAACAGATCAAATATTATGGGGCCAGAAATTATAATGTATCCATAAAGGGCCGCTCCGATAGCTATACCTGTAATTCATGACAGTGGGTGTGCATGAAGTAACAACGTGGAACTATGTTTAAACCTTGAATGCCGAAATGTACCAAAAACTGTTTGAACATTAAATTTCCGATTCTCCAGAAATTGTCAATATTTTAACTACAATAGTTTCCTTAAACAAAAAAGTGCAATAATAAGTTAGGAAACATTTTGAATCTCGATGCCTCTACTTTCGCAAAGCATCGTACATTTTCTTCTAGGAAAATGCTACAAATTGAATTGTCTGTAGAACCATCAAAAAACTTGTTTTGGTATGAATCTTTTACAGATTTGAAGATTGAATTTTCCCCACAGCAACTGTTTAAAACTTAATCTACGATTTGTTTTTGGCTGTTTTATAGAACAAAAATGAGGAACAAGTTTAGTCGTGTACGGCCTTCACGGTGTAAGTACCTCATACATATTGTCACAAAGATGGCGGTACACCTTTTATTCAAAGCTTGATAAATCGACTACAAGAAATCGTAGACCAAGATTCAAACTCATTGTAAAGGGGAAACGTCAATCTTTAAATCTACGGTGGTTTCAGACGCGAGAAAAATTTTCAATGTTTTCACAGATGTTTATAGAAGAAAATATCTTAAACAAAAATGAACGGTGGACAGCAAAAGAGGCTTCAAGCTGGAAAATGGGTCCAGTTATATTGTTGTACTATACTTTTGAATGCAATTATCATAATATAGTTTAAATATTGACAATTTCTCAAGAATGAGAAGTGTTCAAACACTTTTTGGATCCACTGTAGGTCTACCTAATATAAATTATTCAATCAATGTAACTCATGTGTGACATCACTGCTATTGCTCTCTTCGTAATTTTCTTTTACAAATGAGCCTCATTTTTCTGCGATGAAACGGCTTTTTTGGCATACCCTTATATTTCAATAATTTTGAAGACTTAAGCAAATGTTTCTAATACATCTTCATGAACTATAAACGAATCTGCAAATTTCTTTTATAATTTTTATGTTTTAATAATCGCAAAGACGTTAGTAGACTGCGGATTTGATGAATTTGTAAGAAAAATGTACAATACAAAACTGTGAAGGCATTGGAAAAATTTAAGAACATCTATAGACTATATCAGACCCATTAAAATTATTAAAAGAAATATTCCTTCCTCTGCTCACAAATCACAACTCATAAAATATTTAGTCTAACTATAAGCAAACGTTGCTAACAGATTTTTGGAAATATGTTTTAATAGATCCTTGTAAACTTCTTTTAATTTTAATCTATAACTTTCAAGTTTGAAGACGTTGTGTGCTTTAACGGTAATAGCGACATAGTTTAACATTAGATTGTTAGTACGGGAACACGTTTGAACAATGATTCTTACACACAAACGCATGGACCACGCGTTTCGAACTATATGCGCGTTTCAACAATATCTCCACTTCGGTTGGATTTCGCAGCATATTGTAGTCGGATTGCAAATTTTCGAAAATAAATCTCATCTGAAGTCACACAGAAAGAAACCATACGATCGTTATGGTCACGAGCACACTTTCATAATTACGTAACACCATAACATTTCGCAAGCGTAACTTAAGCGACTAAGGAGTCCTTCTTTTAACTTACAGTTGAAAATATATAAATAACGCCGATGTATCGGATAAAGAACAAGAACATAGGTAAACCGAACGTCAGTACCATAAGTATATTCTTGAACGTAATTTCCGTGGGAATCAGTGAAATCTGAAAAGAAGTTATTCGTTAACTATCGATTAGCCAGAGAAGTCTCTTTTATGAAAATATAAAATTCGTGTAATTTTCATTGCTTAAGCTTTAAAAAAATTGCTAAAAAACAATTGCCTCTCAAAATCGGAGTGTTGTGAGAATGAATAATTCCTGAGAGTTGATATGAATGAGTGGAAATATTTGGTTGGCATGAGTAAATGGAAAAATTAGGTTGGTATGGCTGAGCGGTATGAAAGAGGAGAAAGAAAGTGTCCGAGCGAAGCGTTGAGAACGAGGGCACGTGTGGGATTATACAGAGAGTTTTTTGAAAGTACCAAAGATACTAATTAAAGAGTTTCTAATTAATGTGATTTAGCTGCAATAGTTTATGTTAAAGTGGTATATTCATTTTGTTACATAATGTTCCTGAAGAATATTTGGTAATTATATAGTTCTCATATAGGTCCTCATCCTTATATAGTTCTTATATAGGTCCTCTTCACCGATTTTGATGACCTTGAAATATGTTGTCAAGGTTATCATTCTGAACAACTTTTCCCTATACATGTTACCGCTGCTCGTTTTTAGTATTCGAGATATTCGCAAAAAACTATTGCTAATACTGAATTGAATTTTCCGTCCACGCTCCATGACAACGTATACCTGTTTCGGCGCAACGTCTGTACACTTTTTTTTTTCTAAACACGCTGTGGAGATGAGAGAGAAAACGAGGTCTCACTCTGGTCGTACATATACAGGGTGTCCCAAAAATGTCTCGTTTCCTTCAAAGGGGAGGTTCCTCAGGCCATTTGAAGCGACATTTTCCGTTGCAAAAATGGCCGTTTCGGCTTTGTTAAGGAGTTATTAACGAAAAACACGGACCAATCAGAGCGCGACCTAGAGGCGTATTGGCAGAGACGGCCGCGTGCGACAGAAGTCGAGCGATGGTGATACACCGCGGTCGAAAGCAAGGAACAAACAAGAGAAGAAAATTTTTTGAGTCCTATGTCGGATAGTTCAAATTTGATTATGTTGTAGTCTTTAGTACCCTATGAACGAATCTCGAAGGATTTTTCTAAATCTTAAAAAATGTTGGTTTTATAGACGTGTAAAGAACTTTTCTTCATTAAATTATAACACTAGAACTAACGTACCGAGGAAACTAGTTTTTAGGAGCTTGTAATGAACACATAAGAGTATCAATTGAAAATATTTCGATTCGGAAGAAATGGTTTTTTCACCATTTTCACCAACATTGAACCTGCCTACTCGTTAAATTCACAAGATCATTTTAATTATTCGCTATATGAAATTATCGAGCAGAAGGGGTCAATGTCCTTTCACTGCACAATCCGGCCCACATTGTTAATTTATTCACGATCACAGTAAAACTATTCACATATATCCATTGGGTCCACAAACGTTGAATGAAATCCACACAAATGATTCACAGAAGTCCACATATCACGCACAACTAGTTCACATTTGATGCATGTAAATCGACTGTTTCGACTGCCCGTGCACGAAAAACCGTCCGTCCATGTTCGCGATCGTAGGAAGACTAGTTTAGGACAGCTGACGAGTTAAGTGGCCTCTCAACAGCACACTAAATGACCGCCCCTAAACAGAGAGCCACTCGCAGCTACGCTTGTACCCTTGACTGACGCACGCGGGGGATCCGCGTGTCCCAGCAGGTAATAAACCAGGAAAGTGCCTTGACGGACGGTTTTTCGTGCACGGGCAGTCGAAACAGTCGATTTACGTGCATCAAATGTGAACTAGTTGTGCGTGATATGTGGACTTCTGTGAATCATTTGTGTGGATTTCATTCAACGTTTGTGGACCCAATGGGTATATGTGAATAGTTTTACTGTGATCGTGAATAAATTAACAATATGGGCCGGATTGTGCAGTGAAAGGACATTGACCCCTTCTGCTCGATAATTTCATAGAGCGAATAATTAAAATGCTCTTGTGAATTTAACGAGTAGGCAGGTTCAATGTTGCACACAGGATAATTTGTGAATATAGGAATCATTTTCACCTCGCTGGGGCTCTGCAGGAGAACCAAGGTAAGCAAGGTTTTCTCAGTATTGACGGTGTTAGAGTGTGCGGTGCTGTTCGTGCAGCGCGCCTTCGGGGCCGCGCGCCTCCGTAATATCGCGGTGCAGCGTTCGCTTTAAATAATTTTAATTTCGTCAATTTTAAAGCGCCTGCCTTTTCAAAAATAGATCCGTAAAGAGGAGACTTGGAGCTGTTACCCCGTTTTTTTCGAATTTTTAAAAGAGTCCCGGCTATAGGAAAATTGCATTTGTTTAAAACATTTGCAAAATAAATGGTGAAAAAACCATTTCTTCCGAATCGAAATATTTTGAATAGATACTCTTATGTGTTCAATACAAGCTCCTAAAAACTCACTTTCCTCGGTACGTTAGTTCTAGTGTTATAATTTAGTGAAAAAAAGTTCTTTACACGTCTGTAAAATCAACATTCTTAAGATTTCGAAAAATCCTTCGAGATTCGTTCATAGGTTACTAAAAACTACAACATAATCAAATTTGAACTATCCGACATAGGACTTGAAAAATTTTCTTCTCTTGTTTGTTCCTTGCTTTCGACCGCGGTGTATCACCATCGCCCGACATCTCCGCCCCCTCCGCGACCTAACCACAATTGATTCTATTCGCATAATCTTTGCTTTGTAGCCGTCATCCAGAATTTGATCTAGTAATGGAAAAATCATGTGAATAGAACGGGTTGTGATTAGACCGTGGAGAGGGCAGAGAGGGTATGCGACCACGCATACAAGAATCCAAGAGTATTCTTTCAAAATTGAAAGTTCACCTTATACATATATGTATGACCAGAGTGAGACCCTGTTTTCTCTCTCATCTCCACAGCGTGTTTACGAAAAAAAGTAAACAGACGCCGTGCCGGAACAGGATTACGTTGCCACAGAACGTGCAAGAATACGGAAAATTCAATACAGTATTAGCAATAGTCTTTTGCGAATATCTCGAAAACTAAAATCGAGCGGCGGTAACATGTATAGGGGAAAAGTTGTTCAGAATGATAACCTTGACAACATATTTCACGGTCATCAATATCGGTGAGGAGGACCAATTTCTATATAATTACCGAATATTTTCCCGGAACCTCCAACAGGAGTACCCCCTTAAAACATACTCCGTAAAAATACCTATAACTCATGTAATTTTGATTGTTTCTACTTGTAAAAGATCGTACATGTATGTCAGCTACCTTCAAATACGTGTGTAAAATCCTAAGACAGAAAGTTCAATACTTCTTCTGAAACAAATTCCTAAAAATTAGTTTTTACTAGAACGGTATTCGAAACTATGGTACCCCCTTAGAATATACTTTATATCAGGCCTGGGCGCTGCTGGCCCGCGCAACAGGTGTAGCTGCTTCTTCTCTTCGCCTGCTCGGCGAGTCAGTCCCCACCATGTTCACTCTGACATTTTCCTTCGGCATGAGCCCCATCACTGCTGAAATGGTCTTGTATACGTAATACTGGTGAGTAACCTGCCGGTGTAGTGGCCATGGGGCTCGTGCCAAAGGAAAAGTCGGGGTGGTCATGGTGGGGACTACCTTGTCGAGCAGGCGAAGAGGAAAAGCAGCAACACCTGTTCCGCGGACCAGCGTCGCTCAGGCCTACTTTATATGAATGTGTAGCGGACTCTGAGCGTAGGAAAGAAAGAAGTTTCGGACGAGGAAATACTCTTTTCCCCCGAGTGCTTGCCGCAGGAGACCAGGTTTAAAGGCCGGGTCATAAAATTTACGATTGCCATAACCCTGACCCGGCCACCAGAGAGTCTTCAGTAACGACGGTTTTTCGAGTCGCTATTTATAGGAGAAACTATTCTCATGCCCTTGAGGACAGGAATTTTCTCCTCATTAAAAATCTTTGGACGTCCTCGGCTCGCGCAGGAAAACCCTCGGCCAGAAAACTAGAAAGCTCGCAACATTCATGTACAGGGTGTCCCAACAACAATGAAAATCCGTAAAATGGGCTGCCTCTAAGGTTATTTACAGTAACTTTTTCTTTAGCGAAAATTTCCACCTCGGCTTTGTTAACGAGTCATTAATGAAAAACACGGACCAATCAAAGTGCGGCTATAGCAAACGGATTCCGGTTCGATGACAGGTTCCGATAAGCGTGCCGTTGGCCGAGCCAGGATCTATCTGCTGTAGCCGTACTTTGATTGGTCCGTGTTTTTCATTAATAACTCCCGAATAAAGCCGAGGCGGCCATTTTAGCAAAGGAAAAAGTTGCTTTAAATAACCTCAGGAACCGCCCATTTCAAGAATGTTCACGATTTTTAGGACACCCTGTAGAACACTTCAAACACTTTAAACAGTAGTTTTACGTCGTTTTTCTATTGTTATCTTGTTGTCGTTGTTGCCGCTATTTCATTGTCGTGATTCGTATTTGTTTATTGTTACACGTTATTTGAGTGAATAAACTCGTAGTTGTTTTCGCACGTAACCACCGAACTTATTTATCTGTACGTATCCTAAAAATGTCGACATTATGCAACTTTTATTGTTTCTATTGTGAAAAAATCATAAATCGTTCATAAATGCACACAAATACGAGTGTAAAATCCTAATACAAAATGTTCAATAGTTCTTTTAAAAAAAGTTCCTAATATTGGTAAGCAAATGGCAATCTGAACCAGAGAACTTCCTAAAAAAATTGCAGGAGATCAACTACAATTCGAAACGAGTACAGACGAATAAGTATGCAGTTCTACCACGTGAGACACGTTTTAATTACCTGAATAATAATAGAGAGCAATGGAATTAGAGCCAGCAATATTCTCCGAATTTTCGTGGTCGCAGAGTTGTCGAATGGCCACAGGCTCATCATGCGAAGCAGGAAGTAATATGTTTTGTACTCTTTTTCAATGACACCCATTTTCTCGATCACGGTTCCACGACGACTGCACGCACACTTTGCGAAGTCGTTCGACAACACCTCGGCAATATAGTTTATTCTTTCCATCTAGCTATTATACATGTATTGTATTGATTGCTCTGCCGCGCCTGAAAAATTCATTGCAAACTTCCGTTCGCGACTTCCGATCAATTCAATGATAACGGCAAATGTTTTGTAAAAACGTCATTCCTTAGACAAGAACTGAGGGTTGATGAATTATTCTCTTCCCATTCGTTCTACTAAGGAAATGGGGTGGAATATATGATTGTGCAGTAGTAGAACCCATGTGGTCGGGCTGGACGTTATCTTTTTCTCTGAAAAGCGAGTATGGAATTTTACGAAGCTATTGAAGTGCTGTTCCGTGGAATACGCTGCTGTGTGCGAAATCGACAGGTACGTAGACAATGTTTGATAAATTTGTTTATGGCACAGTTCATGTAAATTGATTTCAAAGAAAATCACAGGCATAGTCAAAGAGGTTTAAGCGTTAAATATTTTGTGAGTTCTTCTCACTTCCCTTCACTGTCTTATTCTTCTCAAATACTAAAATAGTCCAAAGTTAGAGTATGATAAATCAAAATGCACTTTTTAGCCAATACAGTAATCCCGCGGTCTAAGTCCTTTTTCGGTTCTCTGACTGGACTTAGATCGCGTAGGGACACTATTCTTTTGTGACCGCGTCGACCGCGCCGAACGTAGAAAAGGACAGCACGCAAACACGGACCGCGCGGCCGAAGGCGCAACAAAAAATAGCGTATCGGTGAGACAAAACTAGTGCGATAATAAAACTCTTTTATTTTTTACTTATTTTTAATGACATTTTACCAATATATTGGTAAATGTTTTTCACTTTTCTTTCGTCAATACATACATTGAGCTTTTCATGTTGTCTATGTTGGTGACGGTTCGTTTCGAAGTTGTATTCCAAGCTGTGTTGTTGAGACCTTTATTTCAGCATAAATTCCGATTTCTGGAAGAAATCGATACAAATTCATAAAAGTGAAACCAAAACTCGGCCCATCGACCTTCCCGTTTCCAAATTTGCTAACTTCTGAATTTTATTTATTTTGTAAAGTGAAGTTTTTAGTGGGGCACAGTACTATTAAAAATGACAATAGCGTCGATTTTTTAATTCATTCACCTTCTTCCTGAAAAAGCATTCGATTCACTGTTATACTAATTAGCAGTATTCGATTCGTTGACCTTTACGTCTCCGAATGCTAATTCTCGCTTATAACTACTATCAAAACCACCGATTCCAAATTTTCTGCTACACCGAATACAAAACAGTGAAGTACGAAAAAGATGAGCTCATCATCTAAAACAAAAACATATACAGTCTGAAACTTGTCGAATAGAGATTATTACTACAAAGATATAAACTTGATCAATTACCGTTGTAAAGCCTTCATAACACGGACTGAATAAACCAGCAAGATTAAACTTGAGTTCGTTCGAAGTTTTCATCAGTATGAGCAATAACAGTTTCTGTGATTTCGGTGGCATGCGGTACCACATCGAATTGTATCTATTTCATTCAACAGTTTCGTTATTTCCTTATCATACTTGATCCATCTTAGAAATGATTTGTTACGCAATTACTCATAGTTATTCGTTAAACTTCTAATAAATCATTTACAGTCACCTCCATGCAACTGATGCGAAACACCGAATAACTTTTCAAATCGTGTTGAACTGATTCAGCGTAATGTTCTGTTATACGAGGACTGAAACTTTCTGTCTAATAGATATGTAGACTTACGTTTCATTGAAGACATTGATACTAATATTGGCAAGCTGCTGACCGCTGTAATTATTTAAGAACATGACTACCAGATGCGTTACGATCACTAGAACTGACATAATCGTTTCGTCCAGTTGATTCATCTCCAACATCAACAGAGAAGCCTGTTGGCAAAGCGAGAACAGTATCATACACAATTGTCTCGTCGTTCTACAGTATTTCATCGATAATTGTCCACAACACGGGTCTGCGGAGGGACAATTATGCCGGAGGGATATCATTGTTTGAGGTTTGCCGAACGTAGAAAAGGACAGCCGAGCTCGAGAGGCCTCGGTCACCGAGAAATGTAAACATACCTAATCCGAAATTCCAACTTCTTTATCAATGATTATTTTTTTATGGGACTTCGATGACCATGTTCATCGAAGTCCCATAAAAAATAATGAATAATAAAGAAGTTGGAAATTCGGATTAGTGTGGTCCCACCGATATACCCGAGCCGCATGGTGTCATATTTCTCGGCGACCGAGGCCTCTCGAGCTTCACGGCCCCTCAAGGGGGTACACCCCGCACTAGTGGGGATATCTCAGGGACAATTCTGTCGGAGACATTTGGGACAATTACCGGTGAAATACTGTACTTGTATTCTGGTAATACTTACACGATACAAATTCACGGCGAACGAGATGACAACCACCACGATTGCTAATAAATACGAGAGCATCATACTCTTCTGTGCAGATTGAGCGAGTCTTCGATCAGGAATTCATGTTCCCGTATGGCCACGGTCGTAACACGCGAGATGAATAACACACGTAATAATACAGTAATTTGATATACGATTAACAATGCTGGAGTAATATCTACATAAAGGTACCAACATAAAAGCTCTTTGGTGCATTTCCATGGCAGGGCCGATGTCTATTTGCTTCGATTTAACCATCTGAGCCGCGTTGTCGACTGCTTCTCGTATTCGATAACTGGATCAAGAGAAACATATCGATATATCGTCACATCGACTGATAGATACTACGCCCGATCAGAGTTCAATGTCCACCGGCAATTCTTACGGCAGAAACATCCATTGCAGATCTCGTTCAACTAACTAACTAAGGAACACGTTAAAGTTATGCAAGTCAATTTCGATGAAACTTATGCGAGACATGGTTCCTATAAAAATATTCGAAATTGGGGGTTGAAAACACATTTTTTGAGATATCTTGCATCTCTATTAGAGGGAAGTGTTTATATTGTAGAAGGTAAATAAATTTTCACTATGTTCTGGTTCATGTATAGTGAACTATATAAATGTGTAGAAAGCTACTGGCGGAAGTACGACATGATATGACATCATGTTGCAGTCATTATTTATATGCATATTTTTGTAAACATTACTTTTGCTGGAGGTGTCTGCATTTTACACACAAATGTAAGAGAGGAATCAAGCGGTGATCATTTCCAGTCATTGGTGTCTTCGTGGTCTGCTAGAATATGCTTTGTTGTATATGTGAGATTTTCTATGGACGATCGGGGCGGAAAATGTATCGGATTAGTGCTAAAAATCTTATATAGTAATAAACAACCCATAACTCTAACAGTTTATAGAACCAGAAAAGGAAGTAAAGAGAAAAATAAAAGGGGAAAGTATAAATAGTGATTAGAAAAGTACAGAAAATTAAGAAGTACAAGTGTGAAGTTGGTCCGGCACGTGTTGCGATGGCCGCAAGCATTAGGAGTTCAAGTCGGACCGAGGTATTGTCGAAGGACAACTACGACACGTTGGTGCATTCTGGCACAAGCACCATTAGTAAAAAAATACGGCTGAGAATGTGCGAATGGACAAAAACATGGGCCCGTAGAAAATGATGCGGCCTCGATGGAAGCGGCTTGTGTATGGGACGTTGCCAATCATAAATCAAAGTCAGACATCGTACTTTCGGTAAGTTCTAACGAGCTAAAGCAAATTAAAGGATATAAAACAGCGTATGAGGTGTGGGAAAAGCTGCGATCTATATGTATATGCGTCCGAAGGTTTGGCGAAAGAGACTGCCTTACTTAGAAGGCTTACCAGTCACCGCATGTCGCATGATGCGCATGGTAGTGAACATATAAATGACTTTATTGAAGTTGTAAATAAGCTCGGTGAGATGGGTATAGCAATTCACAGGGACTGTAAGAAATGCACGTTCGTTCACAAGCGGCACAGATGGCCTCTCGACTCTTTAGCGTATTTTAAGAAGAGGCCTTCCCTTTTTCCGTCATTTCCAAATGACTTCGGGAAAGGGGGTCATAAAGTGGCACGCGAAGGCCCCAAACGGCCAGAGTGGGTCCTGCAACACGTGCAAGTTATCCAGGCATTTGGAACTACCCTTGGCCTGCGTCAGGTCGAGAGGCCATAAATTAAGGGGCCCCACTTAGGGGCACTGTGAACGCGCTGCTCCGGGGGTCATACGTTTTAGAAATTCACTAAGACGACTTGAGGGAGTGACTTTTCTCCTCCACGGATCAGGAAGACCCTCCTCCCTCAAAGTCGTCTAGCAAATAGGGTGATCTTTCCCCCGTTAGCGGATACCTCCGCCCAGTTTTTTCCGTATTAAATAGAGCTGACCCCGGAGCAGAAGGAAGATTACAGTACAGAGTTTACGGGTGCGGACTCAGAGTTTTAGATTTTCCGCGAGACATATAGTTCACGAGTATACGCGACACGCGGATAGTATAGTCAATAGATATCGTACAAGTGTGACGGTTTTCCATCTCTGTATAGACCTAAATAATAAAGTATATTTTCTTGTGATTTCGTATCTTCGACTGTTTTGTGAAGTGCTTCTTTATATTCTACCCTCAACGTTCCTTTAATAAAATTAACAGGGACCTTAAAAATGCCATGTTGTCAAATAATCTATCCGATACATATAACAAATTTTAGGTGTGCAATGGAATCTCCTGACGAGCTTCCAGAGCTCGAGATATTAAAAATAAAAATTTTAGAAGAATATGAGGTAAGAAAACAAAAGCACAGTGATGAACCAGGTTCAATGGCTATTAAGCAGGACGAGCAAAGAAATTAAATAAGATGAAAGAATCATAGGTATGGGAAAAATATAGATAATAGAAGGTTGCCAGTAAAAAGTTTTCAATGTGGTAAGTTGGGGCACAAATGTAACTGTTACGCAAGAGGAGGTGCTACGAATAAACCACGTGCAAGTTCTGTGAGAGATGTTTTGTGTGGGCCATGTAGAGATGGAAAATGCATGTACAATTACGATGACTTCAGAGCACAATAATTGGTGGCGGTATAGTGGTTGTACTAAACACTATTGTGCAAAGATTAGAGTAAATTTGTTGAATTATACCCATCAGAACATAACAAATTGAATCTAGCTAGTCACATGTCAGCAACTGTAGAAGCCAAAGGAAATGTACAAATCCAAACATACCTAAACAATAATAATAAAAATATAGAATTTCAGGATACCTTATATGTTCCTGATCTCATAGTAAATTTAGCATATACAGGGTGAGTCACCTAACGTTTGTACCTCAAATATCTTTGTTGTTTCTAAAGATACGTAAAATATGGTAAGGACAAAGTTAAATGGTACAATGGGGCTGACATTTTTATAGAGATATCAAGGTCACCTTGACTTTTTTAAATGGAACCACCCTTTTTGAAACACCTACAATGATAGTCCCTTTCATTACGAATTCAGTGACTATAATTACACAAGGTCATTCAAGGTTGCCGACAGAGATAACGTATAAGATTTAACATCGATACATGCCTGTAAACGGGCTTTGAAGGAATGTTGCACTCTGTCCGTGACCTTGAATGACCTTGAGTAATTATAGTCACTGAATTTGTAATGAAAGTAGGTGTTTAAAAAAGGGTGGTTCCATTTAAAAAAGTCAAGGTGACCTTGAAAATCTCTAAAAAATGACATAAAAACAAATATTTTTTTGGTATCGTGTGAGTCCCACTGAACCATTCAACTTTGTCCTTCAGACATTTGACGTATCTTTAAAGACAACAAAGATATTTGAGGTGGCAATAGTTACTGCCTCACCCTACAATGAGAGCCCCTTTCATTACGAATTCAGTGACTATAATTACTCAAGGTCATTCAAGGTCGCGGACAGAGTGTAACATTCCTTCAAAGGCCGTTTACAAGCATGTATCGATGTTAAATCTTATACGTTTTCTCTGTCCTTGACCTTGAATGACCTTGGACTAATTATAGTCACTGAATTCCTAATGAAAGGGACTATCATTGTAGGTGTTTAATAAAGGGTGGTTCCATTTAAAAAAGTCAAGGTGACCTTGATATCTCTAAAAATTGACATAAAAACATTTTTTTTTTGCAACGTGTCAGCCCCATTGTACCATTCAACTTTGTCCTTACCATATTTTACGTATCTTTATAAACAACAAAGATATTTGAGGTACAAACGTTAGGTGACTCACCCTGTATAGCAAAGATTGCAGAAAGGTACAACGTCGTGATCTTTGCCAAGAAGGGAGCTGTTATAAAATGCTGAGACGGAAGAATTAAATCAAGAGCCAATAGAGTTGGAAAGTATTACATACAAAAATGTACAGAGCATGCCTGAAATGTGGAGTGTCAGAATTTAAGGTCTAGGTCATTTGAATTTAAAAGTTTTAACATATATGGCACGGACGAAGAAGGCAATGGGCATTAAAATCCAAGGAAAAACTACTATGACATCATGTGAGAGATGCATACAAGGAAAGCTGTTTTCGACACCATTTCTAAGAGAACCCAAAAGAAACGCAAGTCTATTAGAAGTAGTACATTTTTATTTATGTGGTTCTATGAAAACAGACTCACTAGGCGGGTCCAAATACGTATTAACATTCATTAATGTGGGATCAGGACCTCCCAGACCAAATACTGTATGGAGATTAGGATCAGCCGGGATGGGGGGAACACCGATTCCCGCATGGTGACAGACGACGAACGAGTAAGCAAGCGTTGCGAAGACGGTCGCACGCGAGCGAAAGGACGACGAAGTGAAGTAAGGAACACATCCAGGGAAAACTGCTAGAGAGGGCAGTAGGATGGTGTTCCCGAAAAGTGACGAAGTTGGTGACGAGTTCTGTTGATGGCGCTGAGGCCAAAAAGACGATGGCGCTGCGACGGACATTCGAGGGCGAATGCCGGAGCAGGATGGCCGAGTGTGGGATCACGACCTCCCAGACCAAATACTGTATGGAGATTAGGAAAAGTAGGAGGGTTCCGTGGGTATGTGTAAGAGTTGATCAGCTACCACCGCGAAGGTCCCGGGTGCGATTCCCGGCGCAGAATTCCTCATTTTTCCTAAGATCCTACATTAATGTTTAATCAATATGGTGTCAGGTACATTTTTACATGTTTTAAGACGTAGTATTAGAGCTATTCAAGGAATTTAGACAGATAGCGGCCGGGAATATTGCAATACGAAATTTGTCGAATTCCTACAACAAGAAGGAATTCAGAGGCGGTTAACGGTACCACACATGCCGCAACAAAATGGTATAGTCAAGCGGAAAAATCGTACGCTAATAGAGACGGCGTGATGTATGTTGTTGCAGGGAGAACTATCGTATGAGTATTGAGCGCAAGCTGTTTTAACTGCTAATTATATCAGAAATAGATGCCCCACTGGGGCATTGAATGGTACAACACAATTTGAACTACAGACAGGAAGAAGTTTTTATTGGATACTATGAACGAGACAAAGCATATATAGCGAACGCCAAATAAGAGGGAATCTCGCGAAAGACAATTTTAAGACTTTTCTGTGCACATGATACCGACGGAATTCGTTCATTGGCTAATGCCCTACTCGCACTCCTACGACTGACGCCATTGTTGATAATACCGCGTGTTTGTAGCATTCAGAAAGTTACTATAGCATGACATGACGGATAATATGCAAATAAGTACCGCATCAGAGGAATCAGAGAAAGATGAAGACGATACACATGAGGAATATTTAAACGAAATATTCAATCATTCTAATTCTAATTTCAGACTGGTTTGAGAGGTTTATACGACACAAATCACAAATTACTTGTCACCCGATATATGAATATTCATGATCATGTTGTGGGTGATCGAGTGGGGAAGAGACTCTACAACAAAGGTAACCCGGAACGACATGCGCAAAAGAGGTTCTTTCTTATTTGGCGTGTAACGGGTCTAGTTCCGCGGTCGGACGATCTTCTTCGCGGCGGTGATTCTCCTCGTGCCGAATAGCTCGCGGAACCAGGGTTCAATACGCGGCGAGGAGATCGGTCGGTGCAGGGTGGATGTGGTGAAATCAAGGGTGAAAATAAGGATACGTGTTTTAGGTTTTACCGGTGTAACTGCCGCTCAGGAAATGTGTTTTACCGGTGATGATACGCGACGCGAAGATGTTCGCGGTTTACGCGGTGCGCGACGCGGTCGTGTTCGCGTACCTGGTGCTCGACGGTGTCAAGACGGTAGATGATCGTAGCCGAGGCTGTGATCCCTTGCCACAAGTCGGGTTTAGCGGTCCCCGAGTTTGGCGGTTCGCCGGTTACGGGGCCTCTCGTGGCAGTTGTGGCACGTGGAGGACGATGCTTCCACGCCGAAGCCGGTGATCCCCTACCACGAGTCGGGGCTTTCGATCCCCAACGTCGACGGCGCGCCGATGAAGGGGTCTCCCGTGGAGGTTGACGGTGACGTAGAGAATGCTGTCTCTACGTTGCCTAGGTTTCGGTAAATCAGGAGGCGGCCTGATTTGCACAAGGTGCTGCCTGTGTGCTAGGGTGCTGCCTGGTTTGCACAGGGTGCGGCCTGTATGTAGCTGACGAGGATACGGTCTCGTCGGCAGGGATCGGGTACCGACTAGAGAACGGGTCTGGATGTAGCAGGTCAGGTAGTGAAGTACTTACGGAGTTCGTGTTCCTTCTGGATGTGTCCGGGTGCGGCCCGAAACGCAAGAAAGCTTGGCCGTATTCGCACCGGCTTTTATAGCTCCCGGTTGGTGGTCAGAGTAGGGAATGCGGAGCGGTGTGCCGCGGAAATTCCGGTGACGTCGAGCGTCCGTTTTACGGTAATTCGGCATCCGGTTCCCGCCGAATACCGGTTCTAGGCGAGCGGCAACGGGGAGGCGGCGGGTTCCGACGCGGCGAACCGGTGCCGCGGCTCGGATTGTTTCGGCGGCGTTCGGGTTTTATCGGCGGTCGGACTGTTCGGAACAGACCTGCCCGAACAGGTCTGTTACAGGCGTTTGCTATAGAGTGTGGCTACCAGAAGAGAGGAACGCCGCGCCGTCGTATTATGGAATGTCAAGGTTATCCGAATACAAAGGCAAATGACATCTCAATCAAATTCCTTATGTGGAGAGGAAGCAAGAGGAGGTTAAAAACATAATACACGTTCAGGATAAAAATAGTAACCCTGACTTGGCGAGTCTATGGCGAGCGAATCTACAAGTGAAAATGTAGAAGAAGAAAATGTACCTAATGCATTGAGCAGGCGACATGGCAGGTCGAGAATTGTGAAGACAGGTATGAGGGGTCGTTCCAGAAAGTTATCTTATTACCAGAATACACGAAATGAAGATTTCACACGAAATGAAGATTTCACACGAAATGAAGATTTCACACGAAATCCAGTGCAAAGCTATGAAGCGATTAACAAGAATGGAAGTATCTTAAGTGAAGAGGTCAACTTGGTTATGTTAACTGCTAACATGGCTGACATATCGGTAAAAGATGTACTGCAGGAGGATGACCAAGATGATGGGAAAAGAGCCATAAGAACAGAGGAAAAATGTTTGATTAAAAATAATACTTTTGATATTATAGAGATGACAGAGAATGGAAAGGTAATAGGGTGCCGTACAGTCCTCGCGAACAAATACAAGGCGGACGGATCGTTAGAAAAGCGAAAAGCCAGGAGAGTCGCGAGAGGGTTTACACATCGTCCAGGAATTGATTTCGGAGATTCGTACGCGCCGGTTGCTGGACTGAACTTCTGTTCCATTTCTCAGAAAACGACATCTTTACAAGATATATTACTTTATGTTCAGCACAACCATCCGCATTTTCGAACCGTAAGCAAGGCGATTGGGCCTCTTACGATGCCCCATCTGCCCTGCACGTTTTTCAAAATAACAAATACTAATAGCACCGAATTACCCGTAGTAGCAATATTCCCGAGAAGCCGTTACTCTTCGTCAAAACCTTTAGCATTTTATTGACCCATTGTGCACATTTGGTGACCAGTAGTCGAGCCATCGTCGAGTCCTTTCTTTCCGTTTTCTTTATTCCGAGTCAAGGCGCTTCTCTGGTTTATGACCTGCTACGGTTCTGCCTTTGGGACACGCGGATTCCTCGCGTGCGTCACTCGTGGGTACAAGTGTACCTACGAGGGACTCCTGGGTTGGAGGCGGCCCTTTCTTCCCTTTCCATTCCATTTTTTTGTTGACCAATTATCTAAGACGGCCGTGCTCCTTACCAATTCTCGGAAAATGGCAGTCAACGAATCCGCTTGTCCCACAGAAAAACTCACGCCCACACCAAGTTTACCTTTTCACGCCATCCATCATCACCAGACACTTCTTCATCAAACACAGTCCGGGAAACTTTGTCGACAGTATCCAATCAGTATAGATAAAACTCTTGTAACCAAAGTTATTTTATTTTTAAAATATAGTTTTAATTGTTCGTTAAATAGTGCCTAATTTATTATATTCCTACCACCTCTATCACCTTAAGTGGTTCTAGGGAATCGCGTACCACGTTGTCGCATTTGAATCGGGGATTTACAACCCTCGTAGACCAATCCGGTCTCAACGCGAGTTCGTGATAAAACAACTTCATCACGTTATTGTTAGCCTTGGCAGTTAAACTGAACATTACGGTATAACAACTCGATGTAACCAATGTATATCTCAACGGAATTGAGGAAAGACTTAGGGAAAATCAGATATTGCTTAGGCGTTAATATTAAACAAGATACAGAAGGAATATCTATGACACAAAAGAAATATGTCAGCGATTTATTACAAAAGTTTGGAATGGATGACTGTACTCCGGTATATGCAGCATTGGATAAGGATGTAAGTCTCCTCTCCTAAGGATATAAGTCTCAGAGGAGACATTATCGAGAGTTAGTTGGATCGTTGATGTATTTAGCTATAACAACCAGACCTGATATCGCTCATGCAGTAAGCGTCCTGGCCCAATATAACGATTGTAACATGGAAGCTCACTGGAAAGCGGCGAAAAGGGTATTACGATATCTTAAAAGAACATATAATTACGGTATTATTTTCAGGATATCAAACGATGAGATTACGTTATATGTGGATGCTGATTGGGCGAGATATAAGCTCGATAGGAAATCGTACACCGGTTACCTATTTAATATGTTGATGGCTTCAATTAGTTGAAAGTCGGAAAAGCAGCGAACAATTGCCATGTCTTCAATCGAGACAGAGTATGTGGCAATCGCGGAAATTGTTAAACATGTGTTATATACAGGGTGTTCTAAAAATGTTGGAAATGGGCCGTTCCTCAGGTTATTTAAAGTAACTTTTTCCTGAGTGAAAATTTTCACCTCGGCTTTGTTAAGGAGTTATTAACGAAAAATACGTGGCGTGGCGTTGCCGTTGACCGAACCAGAATCCGTCTGCTCTAGCCGCCCTATGATTGGTCCGTGTTTTTCGTTAATAACTCCTTAACAAAGCCGAGGTAGAAATTTTCGCTAAGGAAAAAGTTACTTTAAATAAGCTCAGCAATAACCTTGGAAATATTGTAATTTCTCATCTTAATAAGGGGGTGCAATTATTGTCAAAGAATACGATTGTACATCCGAGGAAAAAACATAGATATTAAGTTTTATTTTATGCGAGATGCTTTGCGAATGAAAAAGTTAAGTTTATTAGACATATATGTCAACCGATAGCGTGCTTGCGGATGTTCTTAGCAAACCGTTGTCAAGGGACAAGAATTACTTTTGTTTGATTAAGATGAATGTTAAAGAGATTGTTTAGCGTGCATCTTGAGAGGTGTTTGCATTTCTCGTGTATATACAGGGTGTCCCAAAAATGTCTCGCTTCCTTCAAAGGGGAGGTTCCTGAAGCAATTTGAAGCGACATTTTCCTTTGCAAAAATGGCCGTTTCGGCTATGTTAAGGAGTTATTAACGAAAAACACGGACCAATCAGAGCACGACCTAGAGGCGTATTGGCAGAGACGGCCGCGCGCGACAGAAGTCGAGCGATGGTGATACACCGCGGCCGAAGGCAAGGAACAAACAAAGGGCCGCGCGTCCGTAATATCGCGGTGCAGCGTTCGCTTTAAATAATTTTAATTCCGTCAATTTTAAAGCGCCTGCCTTTTCAAAAATAGGTCCGTAAAGAGGAGACTTGGAGCTGTCACCACGTTTTTTTCGAATTTTTAAAAATATCCCGGCTATAGGAAAATTGCATTTGTTTAAAACATTTACAAAATAAATGGTGAAAAAACCATTTTTTCCAAATCGGAATATTTTCAATAGATACTCTTCTGTGTTCACTATAAGCTCCTAAAAACTCATTTTCCTCGGTACGTTAGTTCTAGTGTTATAATTTAATGAAAAAAAGTTCTTTACACGTCTGTAAAACCAACATTTTTTAAGATTTCGAAAAATCCTTCGAGATTCCTTCATAGGTTACTAAAGACTACAACATATTCAAATTTGAACTATCCGATATAGGACTCGAAAAATTTTCTTCTCTCGTTTGTTCCTTGCTTTCGACTGCGGTGTATCACCATCGCTCGACTTCTGTCGCGCGCGGCCGTCTCTGCCAATACGCCTCTACGTCGTGCTCTGATTGGTCCGTGTTTTTCGTTAATAACTCCTTAACAAAGCCGAAACGGCCATTTTTGCAAAGGAAAATGTCGCTTCAAATTGCCTCAGGAACAAGCGATGATCCTTTTCAGCCATTGGTGTCTCTGTGGATTGCTTCCTGTTGTATGTGTGAGATTTTGTATGGACGATTGTAGCGGAAAATGTATAGGAGCAGTGTTATAATTCTTATATAGTAATGAACAACACATAACTCTAACAACTTTGCACCTACCCTACAATTTCGAACAATCCACACAAGTATAATGAAAATACTGCGAGAAAACCTTCCGTGCATGCAATTGTTAATAAACCAATTGCGCTGGTCAGTGTCAGATGTATGCTAGCCCAGTCAGCCTGCTTGCTTTGTTCATAGTAAAAGAATCCGTAGAATCGAAGTGAATATAATTGATAGTTTGATCGCAGTAGAGTAGGAGTTAGTACTCTAAGTGCTATGAAAGACATTCCCACAATTGACAAACCTATAATTAGAAATCATCCCTTATTTAATAATACTATATAAAAGAAGTCACATGCAAAATAAATTGATTCAAACGATTTTTACAGAAGCGTATTTCTTTTAACCGTGTGTCGATAAGAATGATGTGCAATGCACAATAGTCTATAGCAAGCTAGTATTTTAATTATTCCAGTGTTGTTCCGGCAGACTTGGAATTACTAGATTGCTGATTTTATGCGGTTATGCCAAAAATAGGTTGCTGTAATTTGAAACAGTATGCATTAACAAAATTATAAATGCTACTATACTATTTTGTAACCTATTAAACGTATTAAGAAGAATGTTTAGTTCGCTTCCAGTTCTTCGCAATTCAGAGAACAATTTCCATTTTGCATAAAGATCCGTAGTCTAGCGGTTACATACAAAATCTCGAGTCTTTTGTAAAAATCGAATAATCGAATCCATTGGATTATTCGCGCGACATTTTTCAATTCTTTTTACCAAGAAACATCAAAATAATGCGCCTCGTTTTTTCTATATATTTTTCAAATATCTTCGTCTCGACCGGATTTTTAATCGTGATACAATCATTTTGAATGTTCTGCACAATAGTCTTCACCTGCAGTCACATTGCGATAGTTAGATTTGTAATTTACAAGCTACAACAATTGCTTGATTAATTCTCCATTCGGTGAAATCGAATTGACAGATTCGAGTTTTCGTACTTACTAGTGGGAACACGGTGGTAAACCCAACATATCGTAACCAGTATAATGACATTGGACAAGCGTACGATAACAACGTGAGTATATTGCTCAACGTCAGCTCTGCTTGTCGTATTGTAATCACCTAGAATGAATAGCATTTGAATTGCAAGCAATTCTCGTATGTCTACTGAGAGAAAAGAAACTTGTGAGAAAATTTTAGTCTCATGAGTAAAAGTAAATCGCCAATCTAAATTGAAGAGTGTGTTTAATTGTCACTATTCTCAAATTGGACAATGACTGGAAACAATGACAATACTACAAACCAATACTCGATAATGTGCAAAATTATTAAAAAATCTACTATTAAATTACTAGTTATGTCTGAAACTTGTAGAAATCGTCTGTAGTAAATGGAAACTATAGCCAAAGATTTTGAACGAGATACTTCATACCCAATAATCAAATTGCCACGACAGTTGGATCCTGGTGAATTATTTAAATTTTAGGGACGTAAAAGTATTGAAAATAGTCGTTATTGAGAGACCGACTTAATATATTTTGTTAAAATTATGGATTTAATAGTACTTTGAAAGACACTGTGGCTTTCCCTCCCTCTGCAGGAAATCTCATTGTTTTGCAATTGCAACAGAACTTGATAAATAAGAATTAGAAATAACAATGTCCAATTAAAACATGACATAAACCTTCAATGTATTCTACGAAAATAGTGACTCGTATTATAGTTGTGCTCGATACTTTTACCACAAGTGCAACGTAAATGAAATCAGGCTCCCACAAAAACGAAAGAATGTTTAATTATACGTTAGAGAAATATTTCGCTGCGAGGTAAATGTATTGATCACCTGAATCAGTATACAGCACAGTGTAAATATCGCGAAACTGGTTCTCTGAATTTTTGGAAGGATGGAATCGTCGAAAGGCCATAGTCCCGTGAAGCGTAACATGCGGTAATAAGTCTTATAGTTCTTTTGAAATATGTCCATTTCATGTGATAGTGAAGAACATCTGCATAAAAAAACTTCAGGTATCGTCCGTCCGTAGCACAGCACCATATTTTATTCATGCTACTGTTTCCGTTCTGAATTTCCGTTACGATACTTGTATATTAAACAGTGCTGCAATTTGCTCAAATTGTTGCCTTCCGTTCGGAATCGACTTATTTAATTGCAGCTGCAGGAACATTAAAACAAAATATTAATCGTCGCATTCTGGAAACACGAGTCACCCAAGGTATTCCGTTCATTCCCTTCTATTCTTTCTTTACTGCGAAAACGATGAGTGGATTTCATTTGTTCGGTGACATTGTAAGAATGAGATCGCTTTATCTGCGTTCCTTCCAGTGTGAAGTATAACATCGTAGATCGGTCTAGTATTAAATTAACAGCGTGCGCAAGTTACATGATTCGTTAACCACAATGATGTGACAATCTACTCTGAAGTGAACTAAGCGTACTAGGACGAAGATTTAAAAGAACTGAAGTGTCAATAAGATTCAAATGATTGCAGATCTCGAGTTTGAGGTAGTACACGCTTCTTCTTTTGCCAGTGCGTCTAATGTTAACTTATGTGCATTTGTCTGCTTCCGATCGTGAAAAACTCTGTGTTCCTTTGCTAGTGTAACAACGATTGAAGTTTGGATACAAATGATTTTAGAAGATGATTTGTTGTGTGTTAACTCTTTTGGGCACGCTGGGATTAAAAGTGTTCCACCTTTTTGATGCACCGTAAGAGATGCTTCAATTGATTGTATTTTTGAGAGGAAACATAGTTTAGCATGGTTAGTGAAAGTAGAAGTCTGAAGGATTAAAATAGGACCAGGATTATTATTGGACTATTGGATTTAACAAAATCATCACTGTTTAAACATCGACATTTTTCGAGACTCGGAAAGTTAATGTTTGAATACGGATTCACTCTGCATGCATTACGTATCTTTTCTTTTGGACCGTGATATTTCAAAATTCTGTAAGAAAAGATCGTGTAAAAGAGTTGGGTGTTTCTCAAAGACACCGAAATACCTAATACTGTCTATAGTACTGATAATATTTTAATGACACAAGGATATCTACTAATTTCTATACAGGGTGAGTCACCTAACGTTTGTACCTCAAATATCTTTGTTGTTTCTAAAGATACGTAAAATATGGTAAGGACAAAGTTAAATGGTACAATGGGGCTGACACGATGCAAAAAAAAATTTTGTTTTTATGTCATTTTTTTAGAGATATCAAGGTCACCTTGACTTTTTTAAATGGAACCACTCTTTATTAAACACCTACAATGATAATCCCTTTCATTACAAATTCAGTGACTATAATTACTCAAGGTCATTCAAGGTCACGGACAGAGTGCAACATTCCTTCAAAGCCCGTTTACAGGCATGTATCGATGTTAAATCTTATACGTTATCTCTGTCCGCAACCTTGAATGACCTTCTGTAATTATAGTCACTGAATTCGTAATGAAAGGGACTATCATTGTAGGTGTTCAAAAAAGGGTGGTTCCATTTAAAAAAGTCAAGGTGACCTTGATATCTCTAAAAAAATGACATAAAAACAAAATTTTTTTTGCATCGTGTCAGCCCCATTGTACCATTCAACTTTGTCCTTACCATATTTTACGTACCTTTAGAAACAACAAAGATATTTGAGGTACAAACGTTAGGTGACTCACCCTGTATATGTACATATGTGTAACGTGGCGAGGAACGCACCCGAAACCTCGCGAACCTTCTAGAACATCATTGAGAAGTTTCTCGCCTCCTAGTAACGCGTTATTGATAAGGTTAGCAACGCCTTCATATAAGTATCGGTGGATTGCCGCGAAGCGGGCTCTTCGCTACACCTGTGGGAGCAGACGAGGTAAGACCAGGGCCGCCCATAAGATGGGAGAGTACGAAGCAATGCTATCGGACGCCCAGCAGTCCAGGAGAAGACAGGAGTTACACCTGGTCGCCTCTCTGGATACATGGGAGACCGGATGCAGGACCATGGAGGCCGGCCGCCCGCCGAGAGGAGAGAACAGGGTAGCTTCCTGGCCGCCAGAGGTTGAAATCACCTAGTGCCTAACGGTACGCTTCAGAGAGGACGGTTGAAACAAACCGGCGGCCGAGCGTGCTGGAACACACCAGACGCTGTCGCTTTTCCAGAAGGAGAGTACGGTTGAAATAAGCAGAACGCCCGATAGGGGAGTTTTGTATCATTATTTAAATATTTAAACAACTCAATTCAAACCTTGTTCACTTGTCAAAATATTCCTTGTCTAAATCCATTATTTGTAGCATTTGCAATCCTTGTATAAAAGCTAACCTCACAATTTCTGTGGCCTTAGGTAAAACTTTTCCTCATTATTTTCCCGAACCCCTACCGCATCCTTCTTACATATGTAATAATCAGACTGCAGAGTTTTGTGCAAAATAAAAAATTGTCTGAATTCATTACTACGTGCAGAAGCTACATATACATTTATTTCTTTTCTGAATCGTTTTAATGAGTTTAATGAATATTTGAACGTTTCCACTGGCTTGATTTTGATCTACCCAGTTTTGTCATAAATACATAAAATCCGCAGTCTAGTAATAGTATTTTAACCTCTTAGGCACGACGCGCCACTATAGTGGCTTTCACGGATGTCATCTTTCTGAACGACGCGCCACTACAGTGGCTCACTCTAGTAGCTCACTCGCTCACCGTTTGAATTAAATGATCGTCTTCTGTTTTGTTTCACACTTTTTTGTCTTCACATCGATTTATAACGGCGTTAACAATATACAGTCAGAATTGTTGCTTTTCATTTAAATAAATATACCATTTGCTCTTATATACCAAATGTTCTTTTTAACATGACTTTTTAATGCGTAGTGAACAGCATTGTCCGTCACACGTTGTAGGTTGTATCGTTTACACGTAATTCTCGTTGAACTCTGCCGTACAGAGAAACAGCCTCGCGCAAAATTCAGCCGTGCCTAAGAGGTTAATCACACGAGAATATGTACCGTCCCTCCATCAGGATATGGCAGTGATTTTCGACAGTCACCACATCTCTCTGTTCTAATCACACTAATACGCGCGTTTCCGTCTTTTTCGAGCGGTTCGGCCAATAGCGGTAGACCTGTAGCGCGCAGAGGGGAGATCACGTGGTACCGACAAGTTTCTCACTGCCATTTCCTGATGGACGGACGGTAAACAAGTCTCCAGAATCACTCTTTGTCGCAGTAAATGTACTGAACATGCAAATCTATGTATGGCGGGAATACTACAGTATCTTATCGATAACTGTCCACAACACGGGTCCGGCCGGGGACAGTAATCGGCCAGGTATACTATTCTTTGACTTTTGCCGAACGTAGGAAAGGACAGGGAAGCTCCAGAGGATTCGGTCACCGAGAAGTGTAACATAATACGGGTCGAGTATGTCGTTGTGAGATCACTACAAATCCAATGAAGAAACTTCTTTATTCTTTTTATTTTTTTAAGAACCTTCACCAACATATTGGTGGCATTTTTCTAATAAAAATGATACGAAATAAGATATAATTGCGATGATATTTACTTATTTAATGGACGATCAAAGCTTCAGGCGCAAGGAATGACAGCGTATGGGAAAGAAAAAGACGCGGAGAGCCGCGGTCGCCGGCATAGTTCAAAGGCCCGTGAGTCTGCACAGTGTAATGCCAACAAAAAATTTTTTATTATTATTTATTTTTTTATGAGACTTTCACCAATATATATGTATATCATTTTTTTGATTAAAATGATGCCAAACACGATATAATTCGGATCATACATACAATAATTTTCCGTTCATATAATTTAAAAATCACGAAACGAAAAATCACGGCGTGTTATCCGCTAGTTGAGACTCACGTGGTAGAAATTGGGGACAACCGATCCCCACTGCGGACCTGACGGTGAGCGGGCGAGACAGGGGCACACATTTTGCATTAAGGGGAGAAGTTCCTATAAACAGCTTAATTTTTATCAATCTTTAGGAATTTGTTGCATAGACACAGAAACGCAGATTAGTAGGAAAACTAGAATCGTGTCTACCGCCGACCCATGTTTTTCAAAACATACTTTATAAATATATATATATATATATATATATATATATATATATATATATGTCGGGGCGAGGCGCAGCGACGCAGCCCGATGGCAACGACGTGTAATGCTCGTTGTAATATTCTTTTGTAACATTTGTTTTATTGTTCTATTTCTTTGCGCGTTGCGGAAAGAGAGATGCGAGATAGGGTTCCGTGGAAATATGGCCTGGAGCCCTGTTGAACGTGACCACGGGTGGCGGAATAGCGTCTTTGTATTTTTGAAAATAGTTTCTGTATTTTGTTGTCGTGTACATCTCTGTACACGCTCCTGATAGCCTGAGCGAATTTCAGTCGTCACAGGCCATGCTCTGTTTCCAGAGCAATATCAAGAGGCGATCGACTTTGCGTTGTTTTTATGCTCGTGACATTCTTCTCGTAACCTCGTACGGAGTCGCATCGCATTTTTGGAGTCAGATACGCATCGAAGAAGCATAAACGCGGATACGTAGCTATTCTGAGTGACCCGTGGACTCGTTAACGTGTCTCTCAGTCCTTTGTGAGATTTTGTATTGTACAGGGTGTGATCGAGTTGTGCTTGCGCGGCGGAATTTGTCTGTTGTATGATTGTGAACCGATCGTGTGTGCAGAACAATGAGCGAGCCGCTTGAAGGTACTTTCGGTCAACCTCCGACATATATATATATATATATATATATATATATATATATATATATATATATAGTTACTTTAATGGTTTGGACCACTGATCGCGCTGAGCGTCGGGGATGAGTGGCACCGAACACGGCGGGAGATAAAACGCAGTAGGAAAGAGTGACACACGGTTAGGAAAAATATTATAAAAATACATCATTGCGAGTAATAACATTAAATGTCGTTTCTTGATTTACAGGTAGGATTTTTGTAAATATTGTACATAGAAATTAGCGCTAAACTAAAAAAATAAAACCTTAATTTACAGAGCAACGCATGTTTGTTATTCATTCTCAACCAGCTGTGGATCTCTTATATATATATTGTGACGTTGCAGATTTTGCGACGTCACTTTTACGTTACGTTCGGCGGCTAAAAGCCGCAGTTCAAATGGACCGGACCGCCCTCTCGCGTGACAGGCACACAGTCACGAATTTCGAGAGCGCTCCCCGAGGAAATTCCGTAGAATTAAAGAATCGGCGGCTAATTCGAAACGCGCGCACTGAGCACGGCAAGTTTCAGGACGTGCCTCGTGCACCACCAACCCTTTACCGGTACCTAAGGCGGCTCGCTTCGTGGGACTCCATCTTCGTGATTTGCTAGCCAAACAAAGGTCCTGTACACAGGTGGAAGAAAGGGGCAGCTCGCACACACGGGCCGAACAACTCGGAGACGACGCAGGCGTAGAACACCCCCCCCCCCAACACCGGACTTTCCGCCAAGGAACTCCACGTACAAGGTCCTGCCGTCGTCTCATCCCGTAGGAAGGGATTCCATACGCGTGGGTGGTGCGAGAGCGCCCTGGGACCGTCAAGGATACCCCGTTCGCCGTAAGGCGATCGTCAACAAAATTTCGGAAGAGTCTAGGGCCACGGACGTTCCGTGGGAGCCCACAAATAAAATTGGCGGGCGAGACCGCCCAATTAGGGAAATCGACGAAAAATAGAGTGGGGATCGCCGGATAGATCGTCGTTACGGAAATCGCGAAGGATCACTGTCGCGTTGGCTCCCGTAACGTTAACTTAGTAATTATGCTTTGCGGTTGTGTTACGTGTCGAATTGCGAAAAGAGGATTCTCCATCTCTGACGAACGGTAAGTCGGCTCACAATGATTCTTTCGGTAAATGTTACGAATTGGCTGATAGAGCTTCGCGCCAGGATGATACGCTTCCCGTCTCGTCCTCGGTTTTCTACGTGCCGAGGCGCGTCTCGCCTCGTGTTCACGCCTCACGCCGTTGACCGGTGTTTTGAGAGAGATTCGGATTTTGCGTTCGTTATATAAAGGGAGTTTTCCTCGGAGGAGCCGCGACGAAAAGAGTGTGCGTAATTTTCGAGCCGTGTAATAAACCGTTCCGTAGATCTCGATCGCGTAAAATCGCGACGATAGATATAAGGCGGTCGGACGAGCGAGCGAGAGAAAAGATCGCACGCCGCGCCGTCGCACGCTCGCACCGTTCCGTTCCGGGAATCCTCGCGACAGTCCTATTGTAATTGCGCCGTACATTTGCGTTCGCAAGAAATTGTATCGACTGCGTCGAATTTAATACCGAAGTACCGTATACTCGCGATTATTAAAGAATTGACAACCCCGCGTTGCGAACCTCCAACCGTTCGTTTCTCTGTACGAAGAGCGCGAGCTCTCGGGTCGCGGCCACGTGGCCGCTGAAATTGTAAATAACTGGACATCGATTAAACACTAATCTCGAGACTAATCACGCTGTCATTTCACAATCTGCAAGATCCGTCCTGCCGTAAGGGCCGTCCCCGTCCTTCCTGCGTACAAACCTCTAACCCTTCGCGAGTCGCGTAACGTACCTCGAAATTCGGTAACGGAAATTCTCGTTTCGATTCTGTGCGTGTAGAAAATTGTCTCGCTTCGCGTAGTATCCTTCCGATACCTGGCGCCCGAACATCATCCGTTAGTATCTCTATCGAGTTTTCGAATCGCGTTTTGTGGCGGGAGGACCTCGTCCGTACGGCCGGCCGAGGCCCGGTCTACGAGCCTGTAAAATCCCGGAGTTGTATTCATTTTTCGCCGCGGAAAACGCGCCGAAAAAGAGCAATATCACGATATATATATGTATATGTAAAGTGAAAATATCCTCTTTAATTGAACTTGAGCGCGCGTTGGATGCTCAGCGCACGCTTCGGAGAGTGATTGATAGGTGGCGCATCAGTTGCGACTGGACATGAAAGTTAGAGAGAGAGAGAGAGAGATAGGGAAGTGGAGCACATGCGTAGTCCATAATTATCCGTAATTAACTTACTATAAATTAAAATTAATAAGAAGTTAGATAAACTGAACAGAGAAGAGGTGAAAATTAACTTTTATTCTCGTTTCTCTGTTTTTCAGGTAAGACCGTTGTACGAACTGTAAATATAATGTAAATAGTATAAATAAAATTCCACTCTGTTTTCCAGTGAAACAGAAACAAATTATTGGTTGATTTCATAACCTGCTCAGGAGAAGAAATTTATAATTAACATTATAAAACGGCAATAAAAGTTAATTTTCACCTCTTCTCTGTTCAGTTTATCTAACTTCTTATTAATTTTAATTTATAGTAAGTTAATTACGGATAATTACGGACTGCACATGTGCTCCACTTCCCTATCTCTCTCTCTCTAACTTTCATGTCCAGTCGCAACTGATGCGCTTGAAGCGTGCGCTGAGCATCCAACGCGCGCTCAAATTCAATTAAAGAGGATATTTTCTCTTTACATATATATATGTGCAATTTTTGTTACTATTACATATAAAAAATCACACACGTACTTCGAATATTAGTAAATATGTGTGACAAATCTCAATGTGAAAGGTTCAATAGTTTTTCAGAACAAATTCCTAAAAGTTCATGCAAAAACAGCCTCGAAAACTAACAGCTTCCACGCACGAATTTGCTGTGCGGTGAAGTGAGTAATACGACAAGTTATCCGTTAAGGAATTCGTCATAAATACTTGAAGGTTCGTGTAGACCAAGAAAATGTTTGACGTTCCATTATCCAATGCCAGGAATCGAAATCCGCCGAGACTATTTGCCGGAGAAGACAAATATTTGAGCCGCTCCGTGCCTTTTGGCTCGGTGCATAAACGTCTCCGACTCTAGTAGTCTATAGCAATTTTCCTTTTCGGCCCATCAGTGTTTAACAATCCGAGCGAAGCTCGCCCGGCAAAATTTAGTTAACACATAATGCGATTCATTATCACTAGACTGCGGATTTTTATGCAAAACAAAAATGCTGTAGTCAATTATAAAAGAACGGAAATTAAATGACAATGTATTTCGCCTTCTACTAATTTCAGTGAGTCGTTAACAATATAATAATGTTCTTAAATCCTTCTAATGCCTTCACAATATTATATTCCATTTATTCATTTTTGGCTTAATTTTCACTCAAAATCACATAACCATATTATGATAATGTTTTACTTTACTTTAGTTCCTAATATCGTTCAATTATAAATACTGCAGAATAAAACAAAGGAGTAATCTATTTCAACATTTATGTAAGAAAAACCTTAAATGTCCGGTGCCAAGGAAACATAAAACCGCGACAGAAATAGTGTTAATCAAAATAACACTATCCTTGCTTGCTGACCACCATAATCTAATTCTTCCGTATAGACAGGGCCGGCTTAACCTTTAGAGGCCAAAATACTGTATACGTTTATACTTAAAAGTATTAAATGCTTATACTTCTACAAAACAAGCCAGAATACCTTCCTCCGCAAAAGGTGTAAGACTACCATTGTATAACTATTGTTAAATAGCAAAAAAACAAAAAACCCGAAAATACGTATCGCCTATTTTAGATGAGAGATCGAGCACTCGAGTTTATATTAAAATGAATAAGGGAAACTGCAAAAAAATCGAATTTTCCATATATCTTTGAAACAAATAACTTGTTAAAATTGTTTACGCAACTGTATGCTCCATTTAAAAACGTACAATGTAAAAAAAGGGCTGTTTCATCCTTTTATTGTGGATGGTTGCCGATAAAAAAGAAACACGTGTTAAATATTCATCGGAGAACTAAGTCTCACATAAGTTTCATCACAGTCTGCTTGTGTAAAATGAATATGTTCCCTTGTACAATAAGTTTGCCAGTGCTTACAGACCCTCACAGGTGTGTGTCTGTCGGCGAAAACACTCGAAAGTTTATTCCCATTCTGTTCCTCTCTTCCCCGTCGCTTCGTGTCCCCCTGTCCTCGAAGAAATATCGGGGACACTGATTTACATAACGATTAAGTTAATTAACGAGGTCCGCCGGCGGATTGTTAATCCCGCGCGCGGAAAGACGCGTCACGTCACGTCGAACGTCCCATGGTGTTACCGCACGGCGTTTCACCCCCGCAAAACGAGAATTATTAGCGGTCCGGGGTGTGGGTTGTTTGACTTGCGATCGAGCAAGTTAAACGAGCCCGACTTTCGAAAGTGTTGTTCTTCGTTTGTTAGCGGCACGCTTGGGGATTGATCCGTCGAGAATTTTCGAAAGTTAGATTTATGACGAGGGTAATTGGCTGAAACAAAGCGTACAGGCGATCTGCTTTCAACGCGTTAAGTGCTGTGCACAAATTACATATTAGAGCACATGAAATGTATGATTTCACGCTGAATCAATCGATTCGGTGTCCTATACAAAGTGTGATGAAAAAGGAACCAAACTCTATAAATTTCCTCTCGAAGGAAAGTTGCCTACTACGCGAAGGTTTGTTTTTAATTGATTATAGATTCTATGTAAACAGAAGAAAATATTGGTAATTATTTATTAGGAGGTTGAATAAGTTCTCGCTGTTTTCCGAAAGGTGGTAATACCAGAACTGCGTGAATTTAGTTTCAGATACGTAACGTATCTATAATGAAGTACTACATATATGCAAGGTTAAAATTCAGTGTACGTCATTCCACTGAAGTATAAACAATTTTTCTTTCATTGTGCTAAATGTCGAATTTCATGCCAAAGAAAGAGTAATTGCGGGGAATTTTACTACACTATTTTATTAAAAAAAAATCTGCAGCTGAAGCACACAGAATTCTTGTTGACACCTACGGCGACCATGTTCTGTCGGAAACAATATGCAGAGATTGGTTTAGACGCTTCAAAAATAATGATTTTGATCTTGAAGATAAAGAACGCCCTGGCGCACAACAAAAACTTGAAGACGAAGAAATTGAGGCATTACTTGATGAAGACTCGTGTCAGATACTAGCTGAACTTGCAGAATCATTAGGGGTTGATCACACAACAGATTCGAAACGTTTGAAAGCATTAGGAATGATTCACAGGAAGGACGTTGGGTGCTGTACGAATTGAAGCAATTTTTCAGCATGACAACGCGCGGCCACATGTTGCAAAACCGGTGAAAACGTTTTTGAAAACACTTAAATGGGAAGTACAACCCCACCCGCTGTATTCACCAAACATTTTCCGATCAGATTACCATTTGTTCCGATCGATGACACATGGCCTGGCTGAGCAGCGCTTCCAATTTTATGAAGATATCAAAAAATGGGTCCACTCTTGGATTGCCTCAAAAGACGTGTCGTTTTTCCGGCATGGAATTACTATGCTGCCAGAAAGATGGGGAAAAGTAATGGCTAGCGAGAGACAATACTTTCAAGAACATATTTTTTACCAATTTTTTAAAATAAAGCATTCATTTCCTAAAAAAAAACAGCGAGAACTTATTCAACCTCCTAATACAAAGAGGCACTCCTCTCCGATTTTGATGAAATTTAAATATGTTATAGATTTCAACATTTTGAACAACTGGTTCTGTTTCATATAATAGGGTGTCTCTTTTAAATTTCAAAATATTCGTGAAAAACGGTTGCTGCTACTGCATTGAATTTTTCGTATGCGTGCACGCTCTGTGGCAACGTTTGCGTGAGACTGGTCCGGCTATCTTTTCATTGTTTTTGTAAACACGTTGTGGGGATTCGGAGAAGAAACTATATGAAGGGCGAACCTTTTACAAGAAAAAATGAAATTTAGCTTTTTAAAATAGATTTTGCAAAAGATTTGTGTAAAATATAGATAAGATAGATCTAACTGAGAATTAATCTATGTTTATAACGATGGAAGCATTTTAAAAACCGTTCTAAAAAATCTATAGATTTGCAATAATTTGAATGAATGCGGCTTAGATTTGTAACGGTTGCTCGCCGAGCCAGGGTTCGCGGCGAGGAGAACGGTCGGCGTGGAGCGGTGAGGTTAAGGTGCGGTGGATAAAGACACGTGTTGGCTCGGTTTTATAAACGAGCTGCCGTTCGCGGTATCGGTGTTCGCGTCGCGGAGGATCGGTGCGGAGTTGGTCGAAATCGCGGAGTCGCGGTGGTCGACGAGCAGGGGACGCCCTGCTCGGAGACGGTCGGCGGGGAGGGGGGGGGGGGACGAACGGGGTTCTCCCCGTTCGGTGTCGCGGGGGTCGGAGAGCAGGGGACGCCCTGTTTGGAGTAGGTGGGGGGGAGTGAACAGGGTACTCCCTGTCGCGGTAGTCGGAAAGCGGGGGACGCCCCGCTCGGAGGGGTTTTCCGGGGAGGAGACGAGCAGGGTACTAACTGATCGCTGTGGTGGGTGAGGAGACGAACAGGGTACTCCCTGTTAGGACGGTGCGGTTACGTGCGGAGCAACTTACGCTTAATAACTCCTTTCGGTGCCGGTGTGCGTTGTTGCCGGTTTTCGGATGTATGTACGGAATGTCTTGAGAGCCTCAGAGGACAGGTAAGGTAAGGTTAGACGGTCCGGATTCAGGTCGGTTTCTCAGAGCGGTCCGGTTACATGTATCCGCGATACGCGTCGTGGACATCTGGTGGCGGCGCGCGTAACTAGCGGTGCGGTGCGGTTACGGCTTCGTAACAGACAAGGTCTGTTACAGATTTAGGTTAAATTTTTTGTGAAACTACTTTGGATCTGGGTGAGGTCTCGACTAGATCTTCCCCGTGGAAGAGAAAGCAGGGAGACATCCCCTGCTCGGGAATTGGGAGACGGTTTTCTGGTCCGAGTGGGTGGGGGTAATGGCCTGGAGTTGGACAAGGCTGTGGTGCGTATGGGAGCACGGAACACCGCTCCGGGCCTCGATGGCGTGTACGGTCGGATCTTGGGCATGGCCTTGCAGGACCTTGGGTCCAGGCTCAGGTGGTTGTTTGATAACTGCCTGAGGTTGGGATAGCGTCCCCCCACTGTGGCGGGAGGAGTGTATCGTCCTCCGCCGCGAAAACGGGAAAAATGCGGATGCGCCATCCGGATATCGCCTTGGATATCTAACACCGTCCCTTGAGGCAGAGTGAGGGAGGCACTCGTACATCACAGGGCGCCTCCGTATTTGCGCATGGTGATCGAGGCCTGCTTATCCGACAGGGCAATTGAGTACCCCGACCGTTACGGGATGGCGCAAAGGCGAGTGGTGCGCGAGGTTCCGCAGAGGTCGACGTTGGTCCCGTTGCTGCGGATTCTTGCGTACGATTCGATGTTGTGGGTAGACCCCACGTATGAGGTAAGTCTGGTGTGTTACGCGGTTGACACGCTGGTGCTGGCCACCCGGCGGAGCACGGGGAATGCCGTAATGGGGGCGGTATTAGGGGGACGCCTCCTCCATTCGATCCCTCGGCCTGGAGGTTTCATGTGATAAGACCGAGGCGACGTGGTTCTACCACAAGTCTTGGCAGGTGGAGCTTCTGAAATCGTGGATCTGGGTTGGGAATTAGGAGGTCGGAGTGGGCTACCAGACGTAGTATCTGGTCCTCGTCCTCAACAGACTGTGGTGGTTCGATTGTCATTTGGACCGCCTTACACTGTATGGAAAGCAGGCTGACCGTGAGAGTTGTGCGGGGCACCGCACCATATCCTACGCGTCGACAATGATACTCGCTGGGATGCTATCTCTTGATCTGGGAGCCTTAGCTTTGACCGATAGATATCGGTATGCGAGGACCTCAACTCGGGTGGGGGCATGTCCGGATCACAGGGAGGTCGGGCTGGCGATCGTGAATCACTGCGCCTGGAAGTAAGCCGACTTGTGCTGGTGTTTGCGACTCGCATTCTCAGTGGAGGATGTCGGAAGAAGAGCTGGTCGGGCGGTTTTGTACAACTGGCAAAATTCGCTAAGCAAGGCGGGGCGGAGGCTTATCTATCGTCTGACGCAGGTGTTCACGGGGTACGGATACTTCGTGGAGTACCTGTGTCGAATCGGTAGGGACGAGACGGCACGCTGTCAGCACTGCGGCGAGTCGCGGGACACGGCGCAGCACACGCTGGAAGAACATCCGGCGTTGGCTCGTGAGCGCAGGGTCCTGCGATAATCGTTGGGTTAGGACTTCTCATTGCCGGTGGTCACCGGAGCGATAACTGAGGTTGCGAGGTAGTGGGAAACGATGGCCACCTTCTGCGAAGAGATGATTCTGCAGAAGGAGGCGGCGGAACGGGTTCGGGAGCGTAATCTTGACCCGACCGAAGGGGCGGGGGAAGGCACAGACTGTTTGGGTTCTACACCCAGACTCTAAGGGTAGCGTGCAGAAACCCCGTTGTCGTTCGAGGTATGAAGCAGGATGCTCTTACACTCGGGCAGCAAAGGGGTTTCCGGGGACCGTCGGACGGGCTGGGCGAAGGCTCAGCTGTTCATCGGGTGGTGTATGGGATGGAGGACACTGCGGTACAGCCGTCGGAGTATCCTGATATTACAATGCATTACAATACATATACGATATTACGATTTATAATACAATCCTGATTACAACAGGAGGAGTGTCTCTCCTCCAGGGAAGGGAAAAGAATACAGGTCAGGGAGATGTCTGTATGAAATCGCGCTGCGGGTCTCGACACTGCCCTCCAAAGCCTAGGGTCGGTTGTCATGAGGAAGTTAGGGAATAGGACTGGCATTGCACACAAATCAGGAAGTTCTACATAGCCTCGTCTTTCTCCCCGCGGAGAGCGACGGGGTATACGCAATAGTGATTACTCTTATGTAAAAAGAAGTAAAAGGTCTGTGTTAGATGTAGATTAGGTTGGTGTTTTTCTTCTTTAAACGACCAAATTAACAATAACTGAGTAGGTCTGGGTTAGGTACCTGTATTTCATTGTTGGTTCCTCCCTGGTACCCGCAAGGTGTTTATAATGTCAGTAAACGGATAGCCGGACAAGGCTGACGCGTTACCAGAGAATGTATACACATACGGAAAATTCAATGCAGTAGCAGCAACCGTTTTTTGCGAATATGTCAAAAACTAAAAGAGACTTCCTATTATATTAAATGGAAAAAGTTATTCAAAATGTGTAGTTGCATAACATTGAGGTGGATAAGGTAGTATAAAATAATAAATAAGATTGTCCTCACTCCGTTTATTACAATATCGGTAAGCGCGAATGTCAATGCGGTGCTGGTGTTACAGTCTCGGAGGCTTAAAATCGACTGGCGACTCTCGTTGCATTCTTAAACAAGTCGAAGTTAGAAAAGGCAAAAAGATAGGAGAGAAAAAGAAAAGAGAATAGAAAAGGAAAACTTGAGAAGACAGTGACAGCGATAGGGACAGCGGAAGAGAGTCATAAACAGAGAAAGCTAAGAGGTAGGCGAAGGACCGAGACTAACGAAAACCAGAACTCTGGCGACGTTCTCAAGGATGCGTTGGAAATACGTGAAGGGCTGGACACCAAATGTGCGACTAGCAGACAGGAAATAGAGAATAATAGCATAACAGAGTTGGAAAGGAAAAAGAAATTCTTAGAAGAAATATATGCATTGGCGTACGTGGTGATATCGCCACCACAACATATTTAAATTTGATCAATATCGAAGGGAGAGTACCTCTTCGTAAATAATTACCAAAAATTTTGAAAATTCTTTTTTATACTGTCTCGCAAGGAAACTGACAGTTCGGTTTCGTTTTGAACAATAAAAAAGCGAATCTTCGTGTAAAATAAAAATGCTTTGCATCGATTGCAACAATAAAGAGTTATGTAAACATACATTTTTTCTCTTAACACATTTAATAGTCTAAAACAATACAATACGATTTTTAAATTCATGTCTTTGCTGGTTTGTATTTCACCTGCCAAGTTTTGTCATGACTGCATACAATTTGCAATCCATTGATCACACCTCGTATAAAACCATAGAAATATATGTTATAAAAAGGAATTTCTTCTTCTTGTGTACCATGTGTTATAGTCAACGTTATCAAATCGAGGGAATTGAGAAGAAAAATCTGGGGGGAAATCGGAATAGTCCGAACTTAAGTGATGTCACGAAGCTACAGTGTTGTTTAACCCAGATAGTGACGTGACGATTCGAGCCGATGGTGAGGATAGGGCTGTTACTTTACCGAAGCTTCGACTCTTCGAAGGATTCGAAGGAACGATGGGAACTTCGAAGGTGATGAGAATCGAAGTTTCGAAGCTTCGAACTTTCGAAACTTCGACACTTCGACAAACTTCGAATCTTCGATTCGTTTCAAGTTAACGGATAAAAGAAATAAATTTTCATAATTTGTTTCTGTATTCGCTATTTGAATAATTTCAATAATTTATTGTTAAAGTAATATATTTATAATTTGAATTATCCTTTCGATAGCACATTGTTAAAATAATTGTTTAAATAAATAAATTTTATAATTTATTTCTATATTGATTATTGGAATCATTATTTCAATAATTTATTGTTCAAATAATTGTTGAGACAATGTACACGTATTTAAAAATTATTATAGGAACACATTTCTATAGATTATAAAAATTTATAATCTATAGTAATGTGTTTCTATATACTTTATGTAAATACTTGTACATTCTTTAAATATCTATTTTAACAAAGAATTATTGAAATAATTCACATAATGTATATAGAATAAAAATATGAAAATTTATTCATTTGAACCATTATTTTAACAATAAATAATTGAAATAACAATTCAAATAATGAATATAGAAACAAATTATAAAAATGTATTTATTTATACAATTATTTTAACAATGAACTATCGAAATGTTAATTCAAATTATAAATATCTTATCTTAACAATAAATTATTAAAATAATTCAAATAGTGAATATAGAAACAAATTATGAAAATTTCTTTCTTTTATCCGTTAACTGGAGACGAATCGAAACTTCGATTCTCATCACCTTCGAAGTTTCTGAAATCGAAGCTTCGAAATCTTCGACCTTCGAAAGAAAGTAACAGCCCTAGGTGAGAATTCTCTCACGATCCCACAGTACGGCTCGTGACGTCGCTGGTTACCACCACTACGCTGGTGGAATAATTTTCGGAACTGTCGTGACGTCATGTATTTCCTTGAAGAGAATTTTTTGCGGCAATGCTGGTTATAATTCATTTCAGGAGACTTTTTTTCAGTGTCTAATTAAAGTCGTAGAGTTTCTGCCTATCAAATCATTTTTTGGGGAAGCTTTCGCAACTTGACGCAATGAGATTCAGCGTCCATGATGTGTGTTATCTATGCTAATTGCTTCTTCAGTGACGTCGCCGTTTCCCAAGTCGAAAATAATCGTTGATGTGCACTGGTCTCAATATGCGAAAAGAAAATTGGTACTCACGATATCGAAGTCGAGGTTCTCTGCGATCCAGTCTCGGCCCTGTTTGAACTCGTCGTGAAGCCCCATAATGTACAAGGTATCTAATCCATCGACGATCGTCGCTCCCATGTTCGCTGCTCCGAAGATGCTCGCACTATGACCTTTCTTCGAAATCGGTTTCAGTTCGTTCTTTCCCCACGCGTACCTAACGTAGTTGTCCCAACCATGCTTCATCATCTGCGCAAACGAAAATTAAACTATGAGTTAGGTCTGACTCGTTTTCTTTACAGTGTTAAAAATATTTTTACGTGAAACCTTATGTTTTTTCTTATATATTATTACAGGTCATAAAAAGGCGAATCCAATATATTCGAGTCTGTTCGGGAACCCGGGATGATAGTTTTCGGGAGTGGACACTATGGGAAAAGGGATCGGGTACGAACACAGGAGGAGGTTCGGGATTTTCAATAGGGCGGAAAACGTGAGAGAAGGAACGGTAGATAACGGCCGGGAGAACGGGAGAAGAAGAACTGGCTGATCTCGTACGTGTGTAATGAACATATATGATTTATTGTACGCACTTGCGTAAACAACAAGAATGTGGACACTCAAATCTGCTTAAGGGTCTCTGCACACCCATCCGGGACGGGCTCCGGAGAGTTTTTTTACATAGCTTTGGTATAGGCAGGGCTCTCCGGGATGTCTGATCCGGTGTGGTACCGATTCTTCCCTCGTGCGACCGAAGGGCCATAATTCTTGCACTTTCGAGCGCGCGTTGACAGTTCCCTCTGTGCATAGCACAAAAACAATGTTTCCAGGGACTCCACACCTCCTTAAAGTAAACTATCTAAACTAACTAGCCAAATCCCGGTCCGGCCCGTCCCGGATGGGTGTGCAGAGACCCTTACGCGATCGAGATGAGCGCTAATTCGGGTGCCGAAAGGTAAACACGAGGTGATTAAATCCACAGATTGGCGCGAATGACTTCGTTACGAATATCGAGCAAGAGTAAACAAGAGTGAGAGCGAGATAATAACGGCCATTGTAATGAAGCGATCAACGGTCATTCCCATCGATCACGTGATCGCATATAAGCTGCGCGCGATTCCGGGAATAGCTGGAAACAAAAGGCCTCGCGCACAGGTGCTTCACAGGATCGTGACGAGATGGTATGTGGGGCGCAGGGCGCTCCCCAGGGCCGTAGCTCGTGGTCACGAACGGGCTTAAGATTACCTTACGTCTAAACTTAATCCTAAACAGAGTCTGAAAGGTAAGATACTTAACTCAAACCTTACCATTCACACACGAATACCTTGAGATCGAATTATCGAAACGGTATGGTTCTTATATTCGTTGGATTTGTCTTTTTATGCTCTCCAAGACTATCGAAGAAAATTTATCGAATTCCACATAAAAAACGGTCTGCGTTAGGCACCTCACCTTTCAGACACAAATATCTTGAGATTAAATTATCGTAACCGTATGGTCATTGTAGTCGTTGCATTCGTTTCTTATGGTATGAAAGAATATTGACGAGCACAATAGTTCCGGATAAAAAATAGGTTTAACTGAGTTTTGCAGAACTCTTTTTCTTTCAAGATTTTTTTTTATACAATTTTATAGATTTCGACGAGAAAGCGCCGAAAATGAAAATCTTATTGTGCGGAATTCATTGGTTAAAAAGTTATACGCGTATAAAGCTGAGCACTTTTAACCCTTTCGCTACGACAGTGTGCTCCGTCGGAGTGACACTGCTGAACGGGCCACCGTGCCGCCGGAGTAGCGGTACTGAACGGAGCGTACACACAGGTCGTCACGCGGATGTCGTCTATAGGCGACGCTCGTAGCGAAAGGGTTAAGCCTTTTTGACAGGTTAAAGCGTCGTCATATTGATATATTTGCTATGTGATACACATAAAATTGGCTAGATACTTTCGAACAGATCCGTTAGATAGCAGCATATACGTAATAATAACACATTTACTAAATCAAAATGCGAAACATTATACCATGGT
The DNA here is from genome assembly GCA_913789915.3 of Sphecodes monilicornis. Taxonomy (NCBI): domain Eukaryota; kingdom Metazoa; phylum Arthropoda; class Insecta; order Hymenoptera; family Halictidae; genus Sphecodes; species Sphecodes monilicornis. Next base: position 9,108,605 of record OU565301.1, on the reverse strand, counting down.
CGGGCCGGCCTTCTTCGCTCCCACGACGACCTAACCCCAAAACCATCTTGGACTGTACCTTCTTTTTGAAATCCTGTATGTGATTCTATATATTTTAATTACTGGACACCGAAAACGACTGATTCCATGATTATAGTTATAAATTTTCATTTCGTGTCGATGAGTATGACATTTTTTAAATTTCCGCAACAATCCACAATCCTGAGCCCAAGTAATTGCTTCTTCTTTACTACTTGGCATGTCTCTAAAGTTAAAATTTCTAATATTTGAACTAGCCATTTCAAAATCAATAATAAACTTATTAATAATTAATTTATGAGAAACACTTGAAATTGCTTATGTTTACAAAGTATGTGTAATCACTGAATTGTCATCTAACGCATACGCGCAGTACTATTTAGCCGATACCGCAAACACACAATTGTATCTAACACATGCTTTGAACACTCGCGATCTATCCAGCGCATGTGCCGAACAGATCTACCTACCTCTACCACTCAACAAATATCCAATATGACGACGCTCTAACCTGTCAAAAACGCTTAATACTGCTCATCTTTCCACGCGTATAACTTATAAACCAGTGAATTCCTAGCAACCATATATACATTTTCGGAATGTCTTCATCGATATCTACAGGATCACATCAAAAATAGTTCAAAAAAGTTAAGAACACGGAGTTCTCCAAAACGCAGTCGAGCCAAGAAAAATATCGATCAACCTTGGAAACATAGTAAACTAGTCCTGAAAAATTTATTCTCTGCAACTCGTGAAGGCATAAAATGAAGCTATTAACTATAAAAATAATAATAAAGAACAAACGATAACGTACGAAAATATATAAAAATATGTAACCAGTTAATACAACAATCAAATTTGTAATTATAAATATTCTTCTATCGACGGTAAATTGAATGGTTTTGTCTGGCCGCTGTATACGTACATAATTATGTGGATATTATATGTTTTACTAACGTAAACAGTTTAACCTGATGCAAAGTAGTTGAAGTGCTTTATCACAACATAGGATGCGAACCAGACCCTAAAACATTTAACGTACACGTAGTCGAACATCTTGCACAAGCCTTGGTGCGGTCGGCTCATACAGACGTTTGGAACACAACACATTATCCAACGATCTTCCTGTGTACTCTAATGAGAGCCATAATTATCGACGTTCTAAAGTAATATCAGGATGCCCGTGATAGCAACATGGTGCCATTACAGGCCACACTGTGCACGATTTACCTGTGTCTACACGTCGATAATTATGCGGCGAGATGAGTTCCCGCATAAACATCAGGAAACGCTATCGCATGGTTAACCGATAGTATACTTCAATGTGGAGAACTAACGATCGGGTAGCCTACTTTTCTCTTCGAACACGTTCCGCGGAATGTGTGCCTATCATCTTTGAAAAGAAATAAAATTCTAGGAGACTTCCGAGAAGAAATCATGCCAACATCCGAAGCTTCTTGGTGAGAACGTGTTGAAATAGAAGTAAAGTCAATCCTATAATTGATGGCATATACTTTAAAGTGGAATAACTCTTTTATAAACGGACCAAACGAATTCAGTTTTTCTGCCAAGCTAGACGGATTACTTTACTAGATGGTGTGTAATGAAAATTTTGGACAAATAGCGTTTAATTTGAATTACAAAGAAAAATAGTAAAAGTTGGTTCTCATAACCTTTTATTTGGATGTGTAACGACAATTTTTCAAATGTGTTTTGTGAAATCGTATAAGTTACATACATGTTGAAAATTTCATTAAAATTGATTAATTGGTTTACGAGTTATAAACGATGGAAAATTATGAAAATCGTGGAAAACTGTAATTTTCACCATCTTCAATCGTTTATCGTTAATCTACTACGGGTTTTGATGCACACCAAAATTTGTCTGTACTAATTTCCAGATTCAGGAGCTACGTAGACATTTATTTCTTTTCGAAATTATTTCATGGAGCTGAAAACAATACACAGTATTTTTAATGCCTAAATGTAATGCTTTCAATGCCTCTCACTGTTTTGCATTTGACCTACTCATTTTTGTCATAAATGCATCAAATCCACAGTCCATCAATAATTATAGAATGACGCACCTACCATGATAATATAAACGTCTTTAAAACTTGAATACAACATTAACAATTTTCAGTCAAAATTTTTCAAAAATCGATTTTGCAATAAAAAATTCGGAAAAATTCACAGTTCCGTGTACTATGAGGTAAAATATTCGTGAATATGTTCGTAATTGTTAATTAAGCAGAACAGAAGAAATAATTCATTAAACTGTGTTCAGCCGATAGATACCTGTGTGGTAGGGTTACCGACTTGAAACTTACCAGAGAGGGTTTTCTTTGTGGGGTCTATCGAGTGATGTGAAAAAAGATCGCTATAATGTATTCCCTCTAAACAGGCTCAATAATCATAAATAAAAAAGTTTGGAACCCGTCATTTCGACAGATGGTAATTCTAGTGTTCCAGCAATTCGTTTGCGAGCGAAGGTAGACCGTAAAAGACCACGCAAAAATCCACGGAAGAAGATCGTCTCGAAGGCCAGTAACGAAAACGCAGTTTCTCTCGTTTCACGCATATTCCTTTCCATATAAAATCCCAAGAAAATCTCTTGAAGCCGAGACTGTTCTCGGGGAACGAGAAAATTGCAGAAGGTAGCCATCGCGGCAGACTGGTGTCTTGGATCGACCCTTTTTGTCGTTATCTACATAAGCCCGGCTAATATGTTCCATGGCGACCGCAAAGAGAGAGTGGAAGAGGGAGAGAGACAGAGAGGGAGAGAGAGAGAGAGAGAGAGAGAGAGAGAGAGAGAGAGAGAGAGAGAGAGAGAGAGTATAGGAGAGACTCCGGACAGTCGACTCCAAGGCTTGGTAATCTGGTTAACATCCGTGTTAGGATTAAACCATTAGCTCGGCGCCAAGGGACACTAAAGGAAGAACAACGGGGTAGGCGAAGTTCGGTGTACGACGTGCGGTCTCGTCCGATTACTTTACCTCTGTTACGCTATTCATGTTCCTGACACTTGGTTTCTCATTTCAGCGATCTTCTTTAACGCTCTTCCTACGGTAATGACTCGATACATAGCGTTTTGGTGTTATTTTAATCAGAAAAATGTCACGAACGTGTTGGTAAACGTTTCATCAATATTAATAAGAAACAAAAAAGTTTTGTCACCTGTGGCTCACCGATATACCTGACCCGTATCATGTTACAAGTTCTCGGTCGAGTCGAGTGGTCGAGCTTCTCGAGGGGTACATCCCGCAGTAGAAGGGATATTGTCTTCGCACCTAGCGTAAGCCGCTGAATTGCTTTCTTCGTGGCATTACTGTATTAACATTTCCGAGGTTCGTGTATCCCGAAAAATTCTGAAAACACGTGCCCGCTATTTCGACCCATAAATCAGGTGCACGAGTATGTATAAAAATGGATCTAATAGGAGATAGTTACAAACACAAATTTTTAACACATTGTTCGAACAAGTGACAATATACGGTCACCCCCATTAGTATTCGGATACTACCAAAAAGATGATAATTTTTTTAATATAGGACCATGTCGCTTGGATTTATTTATGATATCAGAACAATTAGTTTACTACTCAGTAGTAGTATCGCAGTTGAGTAGAGTCAGTAGTATCACAGTTGCAAAGACTATTCCTGCGCACGATAGGGCTGCAATCAGGAATAATATTATTATTAGACTATCTTTTGAACACAATGATTTCAGGGCTTCTATTGTAAATATTAGTAGATAGTATTAGATACTTAAAGAAGTTTCTGCTGTTTTAACTAATGTACTTGCTAATAGTACTTGCCTGTAATTTGAAATGGTGTAGCATATATGGGATATTACTATAAACCAGGCTCGGGGATTATCGAAATAAATTATAAGAAAAATAAATAATCGTTAAGATAATATATTATCCTAATTGGCTGCAGGTCATTTGAACTAAGCATCTGTTAGTTTATTTGAACGGCCAAATAATTTTTTCAAAACCATTGCATAATTTGAATTTTAAATGAAAATCAAATAATTCTTCATTTCATCTTTCATTGAATGAATTAATTCGTACACTTCAAAATTCTATTTATTTCGTGTACTACAGATTTTTTGGAAGCAAATGCAACTAAACTTATACGGCAGAAACTTATTCCAGCACTTAATATTTCCCAGTCCAACAAAATAAAACTCCCTTAGTGTTCTGCAATACCTGTTTTGGTGCTAGCGCTAACTTCATTATTATCATTTCTTAACCTAAACTAATTCTTACGATTAGGTTAAGAAATGATAATAATGAAGTTAGCGCTAGCTCCAAAACAGATATTACAGAACACTAAAGGAGTTTTATTTTGTTTATTTAGTTTTATTAACTAATTCTTAAGATAACATTCTGAGTTATGTTTCTGCATAAAAGATGGGTAAATGTTAAATTCAATAATGCTTATAAAATCCTTTTTTGATATACATTCTATTTGTTGTAAAACATTCGAACTAACTCAAGATATGTTTTCAAGGATTAATTCCAACATGTATCAAGCTGAAATTGAAAATGAAACAGATCAGGTTAACGATGTTAAAGAAATGAGATCTAGTTTAAATAATAATTGTACGGTCGCGTAGATCACCGTACAATAGTTAACTTTTCCCATTTTTTACAATCCGTGAAATCCTGGCTACGTGCCGAAATTCAAAACACCTAATTCGTCACCCCCATCTGCAGTTTCCTGGCCGTTTTCTCTCACAATCCTCCGTACTTGACCATCGCATATTTTTCCTCAAAATCAGCAACCCTCACGTCATCCATGCCTCACAGTAGTTCCTCTCTTCTTCAGTCACATCCTTGCTTCTTAACCTTTCCCCTTCCAATCCTTTTCCACCACTAGTTTTTACCCACCAAAAAGATCATACGACAGAAAATCGAAATCACTGGCACCACCGATTTTCTTCAGAAACGTACCAACTCGAAAATTTAATTTAATGAATTTAATAAATTTATGAAAATTTAATGAATTCTTATTTCCCTGCAGATGAAAAGAATGCAAGTACTCATTTTAAAAATAAGAAAACACAAGAATAGTTAATATATGTGTAATGTGTACACACTCATCAACTGCATAGAATTTATATTGATTAAGTGTAAATACGAAAGTAAACTACTGGTTTAAAGTGTATAAAATTATTGTAATATACATTCATTAGTGACACGAGTAATAAAAATAATGTTACGTATAGAAACCAAATTTATTTTACTACAATTCGTATTTTTGTAATACATTCTTCATAAATATTATTTTCATCGTTCAAATGCACGCGCCGTATGCATGTGTAGCCTCCAAAACACCCGTAGTAAAAATAAAGTATACGGAATATTCAGTTCTTGCTAATACGGCTAAATTCGTGAACTATCGGTAATATTGAGCGCGACACCGAAATGGTACGGGGGCCGCTGTGGCCCCCCGAGGCCTAGACAAAAAAGCCCATAAGATGTAATGTCTGTGTAGTCTTAAGTCTGTGTCTGTGGTATCTCGTCGGTGGTCCGCTGTCGTACTAGTGCATTTTCTGCAGAGTCGGTAAGTCAGAGCCGTAGATAAGAAATGCATTGCATACTTACCATTCGACCATATATACTTATACCATAGACAAGATACATAGGAATAGACCTGACACCTACTGTATTTTGGTATCCGTCGGTCGTGGGGGTTAGCACTCCCACAGACTTAAGACACCTACAGACATTGCATGCAATGCATTTTTCTGTCTACGGTTCTGAATTACCGACTCTGTAGAAAATGCCCTAGTACGATAGCGGACTCTATCGAAATGGAACGGTCAGCTGGTGAACTATATGAGGATGCAACACATACAGTGTGTCTCTGAGAAGGCTCGATTTTACAGCGTTGTCAGCTTCAAAAGGGCAATGTTGCCGCATTACGTTCGTGCAAGAAGCTATCGATGCTCGCATCGAAATCGTTCGAACGGTTTCTATCACAAGCGATGAGATTGCTGTGGAAATTCAGAGGCACGTTGCTTTTTAATCGAAACCACAATTTTATCGAACGATCATTTGAATATTTGATGACTTCTTCAAAAATCATTATCATCTTTTAAAATGTTTTATGCGAATATAAAATTGCTAAAAAGTTTGCAATTTTTAATTCGTGGTTTTTTTATTACATATATGTACACCTGATAATATGGATAAAAACCATGTTCACCAAAGCAATTTGCAGGACACACGTGTAGTTTTAATATTATTTTCATCATTTTGATATTATTAACAAATGTTAACTTATCAACATAACTAATTTGAATTTTAACACGAAAGGTATTGTTTTCCGATATGAAAATATTAAGAAATGTATAAACATTCACGGCATGATAATTGTTGCAGTGTACTCGAGCATGTGTAAACTGATATTTATATATTAAAAATTATGCAGATTAGAATACGTCGTCGAAAGCCTCAAATAAAATTCTTTCCTGAACTTCGATGAAAACTTTTCCATACAAATACAGTTTAACTTATCCGATTTGTGGCATGTTTAGACTTATTTTTATCAAAAAACCATTTGCAATCGACTCTTAATGTTTCCATAGCAGAATTATGAACCATAATAAACATTTTATTGTTATTAATACGCGTTAGTGAATCCTTTGCATTGTTGTCTTCAGGAGGCACACGTAGCGGCGACGTACGATATGGACGTGATTCAGCATCAGAGGCAACATTGTAACACACATTGTATTATAAATAAATCAAATTTTATTTATTATTAACATTATCATAATGGTAAAATCACCTATCGATTGAAAATGTTTTTCTGATCAAAATAAGCCCAAACACGGCATAAATCGGATTATCATGTATATATAGCGTACATTGCACTGAAAACAACTAGCGAAACATTTCCGACGACAGAATCTGTCTACAGAAGCTGACGGAATTTGAAACGTCTGGAGCTCGATAAATGCGGTAGTGCTTGTACGTGACCACTGTTGCTCACGGTATTTGTTGTTGCACACAAGAAATAATAGATAGAAATAATAAATCACGTTGATAAAATTTTCGCACATTAATGACGCACGTCATTAAAACAAAAATTTATATCTCTTCAGTCAAATATATTGTTTTTCTACATATTGTATAATAAAGCAATGTATTTTTGGACACTTTAGAATTAAACTAATACAATAGAAAATTTGTATTACTTTATACATATTCATTAAAAATATTATAACGAAAATTTAATTTAATGAATTTAATGAATTTATGAAAATTTAATGAATTCTTATTTTTCTGCAGATGAAAAGAATGCAAGTACTTATTTTAAAAACAAGAAAACACAAGCATAGTTAATATATGTGTAATGTGTACGCACTCACCAACTGCATAGAATTTGTATTGATTTTAAGTGTAAAGAAAGTTAACTATTGGTTTAAAGTGTATAAAACTATTATAATATACATTCATTAGAGACACGAGTAATAAAAATAATATTACGTATAGAAACCAAATTAATTTTACTAAAATTCGTATTTTTGTAATACATTCTTCATAAATATTATTTTCACCGTTCAAATACACCCGCCGGATGCATGTGTAGGCTCCAAAACAACCGTAGTAAAAATAAAGTATACGGAATATTCAGTTCTTGCTAATACGGCTAAATTCGTGAACTATCGGTAATATTGAGCGCGACACCGAAATGGTACGGGGGCCACTGTGGCCCCCCGAGGCCTAGACAGAAAAGCCCATAAGATGCAGTGTCTGTAGTAGTCTTAAGTCTGTGGCACTCCTAAGAGATCCCATTATCATTCAGTGTCAACACCCGACGTTACCGGTAAAACACGATGTCTGAGCATTATCACTAACGAGATATAGGAATAGTCCAGACATGTAATGTATTTTGGTGTCCGTCGGATTTGGGGTGCTAGAGTGATCCCATTACCATTCAGTGTCAACACCCAACGCTACCGATAAAACACCACTTTTGAACATCATTAACACGAAGGAAAAATTGTATACTCCATTCGCATTACCTGTATTCAATATGATTACGTGGGAGCAAACATACGTGATGCTTCGATTTAAATGTTGAATATGACATTTATAAAGCCTTTTTTTTACTTATCGAAAAATTACTTATTCTATATGCATCATTAACGGACAAGTTAGTAATGTTACTTTTTACGCCTTCCTAATGTATTCGTTTTTATAGTTTGTTATTACATTTTGACATAATATACATATTCTATAAATTTTTTATTACATTTCGATCTAGTGATGGATACATAATTATGTAATTACATTAAATGTAATAAACAGATATAAATAATACGCATAGATCTTCTATCATTTGATACATTTTTACTCACCGGTTATTTACAATAACTTTATTTATTAGGAGATATTAATAAACTAGTAATAAACTTGGTGGCTATATTGAAAATTTGCGTTTGTGTGAATGTGAGGTTGTCCCCTAACACCTTGGTGTTTAGATTTCACTGTAAGTGTGCCTGCGAATGAGTGGTCTGTGCGTTGGCCATGTAAATTTTGAATAACCGAGTCGCAGTCAGTTACGGTTTGTACGAATCCTAGAGCGCGTTGAACAATTAGTTGGCTGATCGATACAATATTATACAACATTTTTCGTTATGCCGTAAAGTATTATTAAACTATTCTTTTATTTACTTACATACCTTTGGGCACCTTTCTTTTGTTCACCAACCTCTACAAAACTAAATAATAAGCAAGTATGCTAATACTTAGCTGTCAAAATGAATAATCAACTTTGAGATCATGTAACCGATTTCATTGTTTTAGTTACACTATAATGTTTATTGTTATAACTGATTTCACTGTTCAGGTGTATATAATCGAATTAGTACTTGATTTCGCAGCTATACCTATAAAAGTTATACCTAAAGACGGGTTATACCTAAAAGTAGGATTCTACACTTTTCGGCTGTTGGACATTTGTAACAAAATATATGCATAATTGTTTATAACATTGATAATTATTGGAAGTATTGGCAATTCGCGCGCCTTTATGTGAAACGATTGCGTTGCCGGTCGATGGTGGCACGGCGGTGCCTATTCGTCTTCTTCGTGATATGTATCGGGATCGGACGGACGCTCGCAGCTACGTGACGTGTATAAATAGAAAGAAAGGAAGGGAGAAGTATGAAAACTAGTTAGGAAAGTTCAAAAGAATTAAAACGTACAAATTTCAGGTTAGGTCGACATGTGGCACGATGGCTGCATGTATTGGAAGTTCGAATAGGATCGAATTATTATCAAAGAATAACTACGATACGTGATGCATCCAGGCAGAAGCACTGCTAATAAAAAATGACGGCTGGGGATATGCAAATGGACAGAAACGTAGGCCCGTACAAACTGATGCGGCCTCGGAAGCAGCGGCCCGTGCATGGGATATCGCTGATTAAAAGGCAAAATCTGACATCATACTTTCGGTAAGCGCTAACGAGTTAAAATAGATTTGTGGCGGCTACTTCCTATGCTTGTCAACAGAGGGACAGTACGACAATACCTTCCCCGCTACTACCTGAATCTTCCTCTGTTTGTATATATACTTACCGTCCTAGACGGTCCGTACGACATCCCGCGTCTAAGGCACGGGTCCGCTAGATGGCCTTACTGATGAGTCCTCTAGCGGGCCTAGGACGAAACGCTTCCTTCTCCTTTTTCCATCTTTTCATAATTCAGAGCCGCCATAGATTAAAGGATGCAAAACTGTGCACGATGTATGGGAAAAGCTGCGAGGTATATATGCGTCCAAAGGTCTGGCGAAAAAGGCCGCTTTACTTAAAAAGCTGACCAGTCACCGCATATCGCATGGTGTGGATGTGCGTGAACATATAAACGACCTCATTAAAGTTATAGATAAGCTTGGTGATATGGATATAGAAATCCCCAGGGATCTACAAAGTGCAATGCTATTAAATAGTCTATCCGATACATTTGATAACCTTAGTTGTGCAATGGAATCTCGTGACGAGCTTCCAGATCTTGAAACGTTGCAGATAAAGATTCTGGAAGAGTTTGAGACGAGAAAACAAAAACACAGTGATGAGCCAGGTACGACGGTCGTTAAGCAGAACGACAAAAGAACTGCAATTAAATGGAAGAATACTAGGTATGGAACAAATTTTAGATAATAGAAGGTTGCCTGCAAAATGTTTTCAATGCGGTCGGTTGGGGCACAGAGCATCTGAGTGCTACGCAAGACGAGGCACTACTAATAAACCAAGTGAAAGTTCGGTGCATGAGATGTTTTATGTGAACCACGTAGAGATGGAAAATGCGTGTACAATTACGATGGAAAGTAAACAATTACGTGTAAAGATAAGGGTAAGTTCAAATTCTATCCATCCGAACATAAAAAATTGAATTTAGCTAGTCATATGTCAGCAAATGTTAAAGCGAAAGGAAATGAACAAATTCAAACATACCTAAATAATAATACTAAAGATATAGAATCTCAAGATAGTTCGTATGTTCTTGATGTAAGAGAGAATTTAACGTCTGTAGCAAAGATTACAGAAAGAGACAACATAGTGTAACCGTTTTCTAACTACTCTACGCTTGCTCTTTCCCTGATATTCTTTCTTTTCCTTAGCGACGTTTGGTCTCTTGCTTTCGCTTAATCCTGCCTATCTGTTAATCACAAAACGATTGTCTTATTATGATTCGCTGTCTGCATCGCGTGGCGGAGACGCCACAAGTATCTCGTCAGTTCCTTCGCAAAGACAAACAAGAAACAACCGCAAGATCCGGCAGGTACGAGAGCTGAGCGCCACTTCGGTTGCCTGAATGAATCTACGAAGAGTGACTCGTTACTTGAAAGCAGAAATTATCTCGTGAGTACGCGCCTGAATCCACTCCTTACAAGGGCAAACAGGAAACAATCGCAAGATCCGGCAGGTACGAGAGCTGAGCGCCACTTCGGTTGCCTGAATGAATCTACGAAGAGTGACTCGTTACTTGAAAGCAGAAATTATCTCGTGAGTACGCGCCTGAATCCACTCCTTACAAGGGCAAACAGGAAACAACCGCAAGATCCGGCAGGTACGAGAGCTGAGCGTCACTTCGGTTGCCTGAATGAATCTACGAGGAGTGTCTAGATACTGGAAAGCAGAATCTGTCTCACAATTTCGTCCCTGAATCCACTTCTTACAAGGGCAAACAGGAAACAACCGCAAGATCCGGCAGGTACGAGAGCTGAGCGTCACTTCGAATACGAATTATGATAAGAATCAATTTACCGTATACGTTTGGACCAGACCGCGGTACGAGATTCTAACTCGCCCGACGGCAAACGATATTGCGATTCGTACGCGGATGATTCCCGTTACGACAATACCGACACAGGAACTCCCGATATCTCGATGAGACATGAAATTTCCAGTATACTTACTACAAAATTAATTATCGAAATTACGTCGATTTAAGTGACTCTACGCGGTTAAGTTCGGCTTTGAAACCTCGATGGTTGTTGGCCGTGCCACAATGCGGTTTGCATATGCGACTCCTCGGTTTGAGGCGCGTACGCGTCAAGAGTAAATTAGACGGTTTGCTTTTACTGAGTCGGTTTGCCTCCTTGTTCGCCTTCTAAATTCTGTCCTATTTGAACCGCGCGCAGACGTAGAGTGATCTGCTTCCGACGCGCATCGAGCTCCTTCGATCCAGATCTAGTGGGGATCGATGCGCGCGAAAACTAATTAGTGGGGAATCCTGCGATCCTTCATTAAGAGACGGATCGCGAATCTCTTCGCGAAACCTCGTAGAGAGGGAGAATATCGGTGACGAGTCGTTCCAAGCTATGTACATATATCGATCTATGCATATTGTGACGTTACAGATTTTGCGACGTCACTTTTCCATTATTCTTTGCGGCCGAAACGGCATTTCGAATGGACCGGACCGCCATCTAGCGTACCGAGACGACAGTCACGAATTTCGAGAGCGCTCCCCGAGGAAATTCCGCGTTAATCACCGATCGGCGGCTAATTCAAACCGCGCGCGCCGAGTACGGCAAGTTTCAGGACGTGCCCCGTGCACCACCAGCCCTCTCAGGAAGCCTAAGGCGGCTCCCTCCGTGAGATCTCTCCTCGTGATTTGCTGGCCAAGCAAAACGTCCAGCGCGCTGGTTCAAAAAGGGCTGCTGACACACACGGGCCAAACAACCCGGAGACGACTCAGGCCTATGAACCCCACCAACATCGGACTTTCCGGCAAGAGGAACTCCACTCAAAAGGTCCTGACGTCGTCTCATCCCGTAGGAAGGGGTTCCATACGCGTGGGTGGTGTGGACGTGCCCTGGGACTGTCTAGGACGTCCCCGGTCGCCGAGAGGTGGTCGTTATGGAAAATTCGGATGTCGTCTAGGGCCAGGGGAGACTCATCCGTGGGAGACTCACACTAATTAAATATTTCGCGTGCGAGACCGACCAATTAGGTATTCCGAATAATGAGCGGGGCGGGGATCGCCGGGTAGATCGTCGTTGCCTAAATCGCGAAGGATCACTGTCGTGCCGCATACCGTACCGGTAAAATAATTGTGAGAATCCCGTTACGCGCTACCGAATACCGTTCCACGAGCGAAGATTCCAGTTCCGGAAAACGGTAAGTCGACCAGACCCTTTTAATTTCGTGAATGCGTTTCTTTTTGATAATTTCGCGTAAGGACGATCCGTTTCTCGTATCGTCCTCGATTTCGTACGGGCCGAGGCGCGTCTCGCCTCGTGTTCGCGGCTCACGCCATTTGCCGACGTTTTGAGCTTGAATGGTATTTCGTCACGTAGCGGAGGAGTTTTCCTCGGAGGAGTCGCGTCGGAAAAGTGAGTGAAATTTTCGGGGCGTTAGGATAAACCGTCTCTCGATCTCGGTCGCGTAAAACCGCGACGACGGGTATAGCGTGCTCGCGCGAGCGAGCGAGAACAAAGATCGCGTGCCGTCGCACGCTCTCTCTCCGTGCCGTTCCGGGAATCGACACGACAGTCAAATGTAATTGCGCCGTTCACCTGCGTTCGCGAGTTATTGTATCGATTATATCGAGTTAAACGCCGAACTATCGTATTCTCGCGATATTTAAAGAATTGACAAACCCGCGCGGCGAACGTCCACCTTTTCGCTAAACTTGTATGAAGAGCGCGGGCTCTCGGGTCGCGGCCACGTGGCCGCCAAAATTGTAATTCTCTGACATCGATTAAATTAATCTCGAGACAAATCGAATTGTCATTTCTTGACCTGCGAGATCCGCTCTGCCGTAAGGGCCGTCCCCGTCCTTCCTGCGTCCAAATCTCTGACCCTTCGCGAATCGCGTAACGTAGCTCGAGACTCGGTATCGAACATTCTCGATTCGCTTCTCTAAGTGTAGAAAACCGTCTCGCTTCACATGGTATCTTTCCGATACCTGGCGCCCGAACATCGGTCATTCGTATCGCTATCGAGTTTTCGAATCGCGTTTTGTGCCGGGAGGACCTCGTCCGTACGGCCGGCCGAGGCCCGGTCTCAGTGCCTGTAAAATCCCGGAGTTGCATCTCCTTTCGTCCGCGGAAAACGCGTCGAAAAAGAAGCAACGTCACAATACATTTCCAACTGAACTTTGAGGTAGCCAAGTGCCGAAGATCGTGTCATTTGGTACCCTAACCCCAGGGGATCCGAGAACCTTTTACTCCCCTCTATACCTCAGGAGATGCCTATGCTAGAGTCGGACTACTGGCCGGAAAATATTTTCCTCGAGGATATGCTGTCCGATCGCTGGCCGCACGAAAGCAGAATATATAACGTTTATTTAAAAAACTATTAACTAGAACTTTCCAGAGTTCATCGTGCTAATAGGCGGGGAATACGTTGCTAAGGAATTTAAACGTTATAACAAAAAAAAAATAACAATTTCTTACTATGGTAACGAAAAAAAAAGAATATCATCTGCAAACTGTCCTAAACAACTCCGGTGGAGGTTCAGAACGTTCTGGTTCCGTCAGTACGTTGCCATCCTAAAAAACGTTGTCGGTGGACGCGCAGAAAAATATAAAAATAATATTGTTTACTAGTAATAAGAGGTATTAATATATACTTATTGAATAGTTACGTGATCTGCATATTTAGTATTACAATAATAAATTACATCATTTCATCATAATTAACATGTGCCCCGAGGGTTATATAATACTAAGAATTTAAAAATGTCTTATAATATATATTTAGTTATCTTTTTACGCATCAATCTGTGCAAATGTGGGACTCTTTTGCACTATGATCACGAACCTTTATCGAATTTAATATCCGAATATTTACTGTGGCAGGTAGCAGCTTACACAAATTTACTAACTAAACGTACAATTTACATCTTTGTCACAGGTGTACATGAAGAATTTGTAGAAAGAACAGTGTTCATAATTTTCTCTAGAATTCTTAAAAATTTCAGGAATAACAAATTTTTAAAAAATTGAATATTGTACACGCCATTTAGTAAACTAATCCTTCTTTAAGTTGTGGAATGCGGCCTGCGGCATGCGGGCAGCAATAACACATATTTGACGGCCAGATTTGTCGCTTTGTCTAATGTGCATTGCATCGGTTAGCTTCTCTCGGAAAATTTTCTGGCAGCTCAGAAACGTCAAAGGTAGGATACATTCAATTCGTATACTGGGTGTTCGCGATGTCGCACTGGATATGGATGCACACTAGGGTGAACATTTTTTTTTGACCAACAAATTTTTTTGGTCTCACCCCCCAGAGTGTACCCCCCACAAGTATTCCAATACACTGTCCCGTGCAAGCGATAGGTGAACAGCAGTGGGTTGAGATATTGTAGCGGCTAACGGTACCGCCAATATAACATTTGGCGTGCAAATGCTTAGCGAAGTTTGGGACACGTGCGCTAGTAAAGCTATTTGTGAAGAAACTGTCTTTTCATATTTTCGGCCATCTACCCAGTAAAGATTGTGTTTTAGAATTTTCGTTTCGACAGTCTCAATAGCGCCCGCGGGTGTCATAAACTTCGGGTCTCCGAGGGGCCTCGGCACACTAGAACCGCGCGGTCGGTCTGGCCGATGGGCCCGCGAAGCTTCCCAACGCTGGCTCCTGGGAAATGCCGCTACGTTTCCAGTTTTCACACCAATACGACGTTTCGCGAGAGGTTCTCAGAAAAATGTTTGCGAAAGAGGGGGGCGTGGATCTACGTGTAGGCTGCGCGTTGTTTCGTTTAAGCCACCTATCGGCTAATTCGGAAAGGGCCTTAGCCGATAAGAAAAAATGACCACTTGTACCTTGACTCTCAGACGATACATTTCGTCTCCTGAGAAGGAAATAAAAAGTACTTGTGTAAAGAACACATTGTGATTTCCCAATCATATATCCCTTCAATATTATACCCGTTACCGCCCACTGCTACACGACTGCACGGGGGTGGCAAGACGCCATCTCGTATGGGTTCGAACTGGTGACATTGTATTGATGCGAACCTGAGAAGAAGGTTCCCAGGGTGGAGTACGATGACGTACGAATGCGCGGCCGATTGGGTGAGAGCGGAGGAGGCAGGCCTCGTTTCACACGCATTTTGGGCTACTGTCGAAACATTGGTCACGGCGGCCCCGCATACTGTGTAGCGTACAACGTCGAAGTCAAAACATTGCTAAGGTGGGGATTGCTCTCTATGGAGAGGTTTATGACGGGTCATTACTATTGAGCTGGAAGCCGGCACGTTCTCGGACAATACGTGTTTACTGTAAAGTAATTTGTAGGCCCCGACTTCTCCGGCAACAGATAAGTGAAAAAATGCTACACATGTATATCCGAGAAATCTCAAAAACGTTCAGAACCTCCGCTGTGCTTATTGAGTTGCTTGACGAATTGCTTCACCGTACAGAATGTCAGATGTTCTTTTTTTTTGTTACCATAGTAATAAATTGTTCTAACGTTTAAATTCCTTAACAACATATTCCCCACCTATTAGCTCGACGAACTCTGAAAAGTTCTAGTTAATTTCTTTTTGAATAAATACAGCATGTTATATTCTGCCTTCGTGCCGCCACGCCAGTGACCGGGTGGGCGGAATATACATACTTTCCGGCAGCCTGGTAGCTCCAGCATTGGCATCTCCTGGGGTGTAGAAGAGGATACACACAGAAAATAATAATAAATTGTTCAGTCTCGACTACGATACTTTTGCAACTTGCTTGACCCTGTACACGCCGCATAAAAATTTCATACGGTACATATGGCATGTGAAACACCCCAATAACTATAAATAGCTGTTAGGGTTAAATTGCTTTTTATTTTGGCCATAAAATTGCTGAACAATTCTTAGACATTCTGAAATAGGGGTCGGCAGCATTTGTCCCATAATTGCAACTTTTTCACGTCTTGAAAAAACAGAACGCCGAAATCGCCGGACGCGAAAGGGTTTTTCATATCTTAAGAATTGTTGATTTTACAAATTGATGGAAATGAGTTTTTGGTAGTTTTTGCCAAATTCGGCAACACTCCCCTACATAGCCTAGCCTATACATCAGGGATGGGCACTTTTGTCTCAATTGAGACAAAACCGTCTCCGCCATAGCGCCCACTGCCCCCCACCAGCATCCGCCGTTACCATAGAGGAAGGAAGTGCTTCGCGCATAAAAGAGAGGTTGGTGGGAGAAGCAGGCGTTTGAGGGCCCCCTACCGTGCCCATCACGGCTATGCATAATGGTCATCTTTCAGCAACTGCTTGTACATACTAACATACATATTCATGTAATTGTAACAGTTTGTAGAGGTACAAATAAATGTTACATGTAATTATTATTACTTTTTGGATTTCGTTGTACCCTCCTATTCATGCTGACTCCTTCTGAACTCAAAAGAGATGCTTCCAAGTGTCATTAATTTCTAATTTTCTTAATGGGTGAAAGTTAAGGCTTCGAAAACAGTTAGATTTACTACCTAGCGACGGAGGATTTTTAGTATACATGCAATTTAGTTTTTAAGCCAAAACAGATGTACGTCGGGCTAGGACCCTGAAGATTGCTTTACGATTTCCAGTTGGCACCCACGTGCATCTCGGGTCTCCTAGCCTTCGAGCTATAAAACAATAAACTTGTACAGCGCCAGGTAAACAGCGGTCAGGCGAGCGAGCCACCCTAACGGGCCTTGCCGTCAAAAACCCCCCACAATGAAATTTCGCCAGTTTCCTCCCTCCTTGGGCCCGTCCACAGCGGCCATCTTCTACCCCCACAAGGTTTGTAGTGGGTGGTGACAAGCAAATGCGAAAAGGGCATGGCTCAAAATCCACTTGATGCCAATAGGCTAATAGTTAAATCCTCCCAAAAACCGATTTGTATATAAGCGCGACAGACTTAGCGACAGTGTGATTCATAAAGTCCGACTCGTGTAAAACACATTGTAAATACACATTCTCAGTCCACGTAGTTGTCCGCGTTTTCTATCCAACCTATTACAGTCCACTTATACAACCATACTTCTCGACAGGACTTCATATTCGGTGAAGTTCCTCCGCGTTGTTCGATCGTCGCTAACCTAATTGCCGACGCCGCGACGCACATACAGTGAACTTGACTTGCAAAAGGTGAAATTTGATTTGCAAAATGCTGAATTTTGAGTTCAAAACCTGTAGATCTGGCTTCAGATGTAAACCTGCCTTCAAGCCAATATTAAATCGTCTACGAGATGACAATTGTGGGCAAAGTGCTATAGCCTGCTGAAAAGTCGCAGTACCGTAAAGCTAAAGGGTTAGAGGTAATAGACTGTAATATATATTTTACATTATTACTTTCTCATTTTTACTTTTATTATATTAACCATGTTGGAATTTATTTAAGAAACAAATTTAAAAAGGTTCAACATAAAGACCATTTGTATCACGACATTTTTGACGTCGAAATATCTCCTAAACAACTAATTTTTCAACACAAATAGGTTAATACTTTTTTATAAAGAATGTCAAACTGTATCGATTGATGTATTAAAAAGTATATAATTCCATTTAAAAAAACGAAGTTGACCTTCATATGACCTTAACGCGATCATCCACAAATAAACTAATAATACCAAATCATGCCCCACTCAGCACCATTTAATTCTTATATGAAACATTTGTCGGTAGGACTAACAATATCGAAGAAATCAAGATGTCAAAATTGGGTGAGACACCCTGCATATTATTTTGTAAATTCGATACCGTTAGTCCTCAGGAATTGACACAGCGTTTAACGTGTTAATAAAACGCGTCACTCCATATTGTAACGGGTGTTTCCGTTAATTTCTTGGTTTCGTGATTGCAACGAATAACACTACATATAGTAATAAATATTATAACATGCGATGAATATCAATGCAACAAACCTCTTGAGACTATTATAAGACTGAGAATTTAACACAGAAGATGTTACATTATTATTATTATTATTATTATTTCTTTATTGCTTTAAACCGAAGAAGGTTAATATTGCAAATGTTACAATATTTGAAAGTTACGTTCCTGTTCTGTCAGAATTCCGTTGTGTGCATTTGCTTACGTCTGGCGGCTCGTGTTATATAATAGTATAATTTTATTCTGAGAAGCTCTTTCATAGAACGGTAAATAAGGCAAGTAATTCTGTGATCCCCTTTGTCGGAGACACCCAGTATAGACCATTTTCTTCGAAGAAACTTGTTCAAAAATATACCACACAGCTAAAAAGCTTGGTTCATCACGACCACGTATGCAACCACCATTATTTACTTTTATTAAAAAAAAAAAAGAACAGTGGGTCGCTACACATTGCAAATGTCGATATATAAAAATTGCGAAGATAGAAGGAAGCCCGCCAGTCGATTGAGAATGCAAAATAAACGAAACGAAACATATAAAAAGAACAGACGAGGCCAGTAGGTTCAGTTAGCGAACCTGTGCACGTTGCGTCGCAGATGGCTGCGTGTGTGCAACGGTGCAACGGTGCATCGGGAAATCAGTCACCGTATGATTCGATCTCGTCAGGGACTCGACTGATGAAAACTGATTTGCAGATGGAATTGATTTCCTCAGCAGGTAAACATGGAACCCAACGAACGCTTCCTCCCTTGTCGTTTTTCGTATGTTAGAAACGAAGCAACTGTCGCGTTAAACCTAAATCATTTTCCACGTGCTCGTCGCGCAGTATCAACTACGGTATTGTGTATTGTAAGTAAACAGCAGATCTTTATGCAATTGCAATTATGCAAAATTGTCTGCAACGATTGCAAATGACGGGAGCCAAATGGAAATGTTTTTGTTTCTCAAATAATTTTGATACACTGAAATGAATATAATCATATCTTGAAGTTTCGTTAATGTTTCTACTATCTCAAAATTTACCTATTCAGTTTTGCCATATGTGCGTAAAGATCCGCAGACTAATTATTAGCTATAATTATACTGCGGATTTTAAAAAATAAAAATAATATAGTAATAAAATATAAGATTAAAATATATTCCTGTTTGAAAAACCATACTTCGGGACATTTATGCTATTGGGATCTGACATTTTGAGTGGCGCTGTCTGCTGCCGAAAAGTAGAAATACTCTAAGCTTGGCTTGGCTTGGGTTACAGCAGCTTACAGAGTTAACAGGTGTTAATTGCAGTATAAACTCACAGTGTTAAAACAGGTGTTAATAAAAAATAATGTTATGGAAGTTCCAATTTTTCCACCACGTAGCAAACAAAATTTTGATTACTGTGCAGTGAAAGATTTGAAATGAAGTATGTGAAGTGAACTGCTTGAAATTTATAAGATCTCCATTTATAAAATATAAGAAACAATTTAGCAAACAACAGTCTGTTTTAACAACTAAAATAGCTAAAGCTAGAGTGCATATTGAAAGATCTAACCAGCGTATAAAGACTTTCAAAATTCTTGGTTCAGTGATGCCTGTGGCATTGGTGCCTCGAATGGATGATATTTATACAATTATTTGTGGAGTAATTAATATGTCCTCACCAATTCTAAGCGATTCGAAATTTATGAAAATATAATTGTAAATTTAGAAGGTATATTAAAAAACAAATTTTTTTTTGTAAACTGAATCATTTGATAAAACATACTTTATTGATTTGTATACATGTATTTATTTCATATATTTAATAAATATATCTTTTCGAAGTAACATTAAACTTGTCATTATTTGTTAAGTCTGTACTCTCATCACTTGTTATTATTTCTTAAGTCTATTTACTCTCATCACATATTTTTTCCAATAAACAAATTTTATGCAACATATTGGTATAATAAATATTTTTTAATTTAGTCAACATTGAAAAAATAAAGCTGTTATTTCTTGTAACTTTTAAAGCTAAATATTTTTTATCAAACTTAGAATATATAACAAAATATGTTAGTACTAAATTTAACACTGCCATCCCCAGCTGGATTTGTCTACAATACCGATGCTTTTCCCTCAACACAATGTTTTCTCCTTCCTTTCAAACATTTTAAGTAAAAACAAAAAAAAAGATATTAATATATTACAATGTTAAGACCAAGCACTTCGTCGCCATATTGGATAGCTATATATACATATATATATACATATATATATACATATATATATATATATATATATATATATACATATATATATACATATATATATACATATATATATACATATATATATATACATATATATATACATATATATATACATATATATATACATATATATATACATATATATATACATATATATATACATATATATATACATATATATATACATATATATATACATATATATATACATATATATATATTTATATATATATATATATATATATATATATTCCACGCCCCGATGTCAGATCCCAATAGAGAAAGAGTTAAAAATACCAAAAGAACATCACTGAACTGCTTAAATCCAGCCATAAAATCGTGATCCATCGATCAGTTCGAATACTTGAGATTCCTTCCCATCCTGGATTACTCCAGCAAATACGATCCAAATAGTGTGATGTTCGGTTTCGTTTTATTTAGAAAAATATTGTGAATACGCTGGTAAAACTTTTATTTACTAAAAATAAATCATTGTATTACTAAAAACTGCACTCGCCCGGTCCCTGACCATATTTCCTCCGCGTTCTTTGCTTGCTTCCGCGCATTTATCTGTTTTTCTATTTTCTGAACTATGTTTTCCGTATCGACGATAATTGCTCCGGTCAGTTCTGTCTCGAGATCGAGATTTGATGCATTTAAAGAGCGGTTACCTCGTGAAAAGCTCAGACGGTTTATGATTCGCGTTGAGATGTTACGCGATGCCCTCTTTATTAACACGTTGACTGCCAGGCGCATTTTCCATGGTTTGCCCAAGGCGCCAACGTGAATTTTTCATTATGCGATGCATATTATGTTGAAATATTATTTGCAGCAAATAAAGTTATAAAATCATGCTTGAAGCATTTTCCGTGCATTAATTTCTTCAAACCATTATAGTAACAATGGTATTATTGAAAAATTTATCAGTATCCATATTTACTCTAATTCTGTACTTTTATTATTTGCTGCGTCGCCGGTCACCGGTAGCCCCCACGGCGCTGTAGCCAAGTCGAGTGCCGGTCACCGGTGACCCCCATGGCAGGCAACGTGTTAAATTCGCCAGGCATGCGGGAGAATACCGGCAATCGTCTATTACTCTCATTTCTGGATACCCGTGGTTTATGTGTTTCCGGTATACGACGGCTTTAAAAATTTCGGATCTTAGATGCGCCGATAGCGAGAATCTCCGACTTATACAATCGTTCCCTGTGTCAACCGGGTTGCACAGTTTCCGCGTCACCCGATTTTCGTGAGTTAGACAAATGATTTTATCAGTGGACAGCAGATTTAATGCGTTTATGACTAGACTGTGGATCTTTATGCAAAATAAAAATGTGCATCAATCGTAAATAACACGGGGCCCAGTAAACAGTTCTTTTTTACTTTAATAATTTCAGTGGGTTGAAAATAATACAATGATGTTTTTAAATTTTCTTAACCTTTATAAAATTATAAATTGAAGATAATAATTCGGTAATTATTGGGAAAGGGTGACTATACTCCGATTTTGATGAAATTTAAATATGTTATAGATTTCGATATATTTAACAACTTTTTCGTTTTCCAATATAGGGGGGTTGCTTTTGGTTTTCGAGATATTCACAAAAAACTTTTGCTAATATTGTATTGAATTTTCTGTATTGTTGCACGCTCCGTGGCAACGTAAGGTTGCTCCGGTGTGGCGTCTGTTTACTTTCTTTTGTAAACAAGTTGTGGGGATGAGAGAAAAAACAGGGTTTCACTCTATATAGGGTGAGTTTTCAATTTTGAAAAACTACTCCTGAATTTTCGTATGCGTGATCGAGCCGGACCTCTCCGCACCCTCTGCGACCTAACCACAACTCATTCTATTCGCATAATCTTTGCATTGTAGCTGTCATCTCGAATTTGATTTAGTAATGGAAAAATCATGTGAATAGAATGAGTTATGGAAAATTCAAGAGAGAAAATTCAATATAATATTAGCAATAGTTTTTTGCGAATATCTCGAAAACTAAAAGCGACCCCTCTATATTGGAAAAGGAAATGTTCAAAGTGTGTTGCTACATAACATATTTAAATTTCATCAAAATCGGAGTATAGCGACCCTCTCGCAATAATTACCAATCATTCTTGTCATAAATGCATAAAATCCGTAGTAAAAAGGAATTAGTAAAAACGACAAGATTGAAGTTATTTTGGAATTCCCAGAAAGAAAGAAATTCCTGCGTGGCTCTAGTTTATTGCAACAGATGCATAAAATTTTTATTCTTTCAAAAAAATCTACAGTCCAACGATCACGGATTACTTTACATTTATTCTGAAAATTTCATCAAAACCGGGCAACGTTGCAATGAGCTACAAACGTTTCAAGATGGTGAAAATTGCAGTTTTTCGCGATTTTCGGCAACTTACTGTAATTGATTCTTACATCTTTAAATGCCCGTCGTTTTTGTACCGCATCAACCAATTTGGATGAAATTTTCAGTATACGTATAATTGACACAGATCTAGAAAACGTATTTGGTTAAATAGTTTGTTGGAATTTATTTTATAAATTTAGAACAAAAATTAATCTATTATTTGACTCTTGAACTATGTATACATCGTATCTAAATAGATTGTCCTCTTCATTAAATCGTAGCTTAATTGCTTTTCCTGACCTGAGTGGTGTTCACACGAGACGCCTTCTTCTTCAACCGTGTAGACGTTACTTGCAATGTGTTGTTGAAACGTATTGCAGAATAAACTCTATTGTGCGGATATAAAGTGTAGTTTATTATATACCCATATTGCAATAGGTTATGGGCTCAGTAGAACGTTATTGATTAACTGAGGACTGCGAAAAGTGAACACTATTCGTGAATCATGTGCGGCGGAAGTGTCACAAACTGAGATAAAAAGTAAAACGTAAAAAGACCTTTGTTAATAGTTCATTCTACAATAAATAATAAAAATTATTTTGCAACATTTATTGCTGAGTACACTCATTATTGTGTTACGTATCTAATCGAACACAAATCGGAATTGTTTACAGTTTTTAAAAACTGTTGTAAGAAGTGAAGCTTATTATAATTTGAAATGTGTTAATTTGTACTGTGACAATGGGAGAGAATATTTATCAAATTAAATGAAAGACTATTGTATCGAAAAGGTATCAGTTATCATTTGACTGTTCTTCGAACCTAACAAATAAATGGTGTAGCTGAGTGTAGCAGAAAGAATGAATAGGACAATCACCGAAAAGGCTGGAGCGATGATAGCTGGTACGAGCTTACACTCGCGTCGGTATTTATGTTGACGAGATAATATTATAGGAACGTACAAAATTTTGTCTTTGTAGTGTAATTTCATTGTGTTCCTCCGATGCTGTGATGCTTGATTACATTGCTCGTGAGTAGTGGCGTTCAGTTTACCCCCAAGTGATGAAGCGTAAACGCGGTGTCAATTTGTTAGAGCAATGAGCTTGTGATAGTTGTCAGTTGAACCAGGCCGGAAAGTAAGTTGACGTATAGAAATTTTTATTTTAAGAATTGAATTTTGTAATTAAACTAGTATTTACATAACTCTAATATATTTAACAGTTTGTGAAACAATTTCCTGAAAAAGTGAATTGATATAAAACAAAGGAAAATCAATAATACCGAAAACAAGGGAATTGGAGGCTTCCGAACGAATACAAATTTATAAAAGAAGAATGGATGGAAAATCCTTACAAACGATTGCTGTTGAGTTTGGAATTTCGAATGAAGGCGCTCGAAAAATTTGTAAAAAAATACAAATGACAGGGAAACCCGAAAATTGTGTGAGATCAGGAAGGAAAAGAAAAACATCAATTCTTCAAGATCGAGAGATTGTGAGCAATCCAAAAAAACCCATCCGTCACAGCTAAAGAAATAAAAGAAAATTTGTTTCCAAAGGACATTATAAGAAACCGTATCGTTTTGGAAAAGCATCATCTGGAGTGATGAATCGAAATTAGAGTTAAAGGCGGATAAAAGAAGAAAATATCGTCGACAAGACAACATGTCTCTTCCCTAGCACACTGAACCATTTTTAAATAAACGTGAGTTGAGGAAATATTCTACGGAGTCAGATTTTATTCCGCCAGTTTCTCCTCAATTATAACGAAACTTTTGCACCGGTTGCAAGGATCTCAAGTTTAAGATTCATAGTTGTGGAGATTAAGATAGCTTTATATTCATTGGTAAAGAGTTCAGAGAATAGTTGTGTTGAGGATATGTGTGTGAGGATAGATGTGCTGAATAAGGGAAACGTGCGAGTTTGTCCACATGCGGGAATTAAGTTTATATCGTAATGTTAGTGCACTAAGTACTATTATAACTCAATTTATATTTCTTATATTAGAATAAACAGTTTCTTCTAAAAAACTAAATGTTGCCTCACAATAGTCACTTATGCGAATCAATTTAATTTATTAGCCCACCACATGGATGTAAAAACTGCATTCCTAAATGGTTGGTTAAAGGAGGAAATTCATATGAAGGTACCCGAGGGAATTAAAAGTGAAAAAGATCAAGTCTGTAGATTAAATAAAGCCTTGTATGGTCTAAAACAAGCAGCAAGATGCTGGTTCGAAGAATTTGAAAACGCTCTTCAAGAGGAAGGTTTTGAAAATTCCCGGGCTGACTGATTTACTTTTTTAAACGAAGGAGATGTTTCTAAAAATATTTATGTAGTTTTGTATGTAGATAATCTTGCAATTGTATTGCGGCACGGGCACTATAATACCGAGCGAGTTTGATTAAGAGCGAAACGGTAGACGATCTAGCCACGCGGGGCTCTCTCTCTCTCTCTCTCTCTCTCCCTCTCTCCCTCTCTCCCTCTCTCCCTCTCTCCCTCTCTTCCTCCCTCTCTCCCTCTCTCCCTCTCTCCCTCTCTCCCTCGCTCCCTCCCTCCCGCTCCATTGAATTCAGTCGTTCTGTAACCGGCAACCGAGAGAGAGAGAGAGTAAGGGATAGATTAGGCTATACAACCAATACAGGCTATAAATTGTGAGTTTAGACATTCACTTTGTTACACAAATTGTGAAATACACAACGCTCTTGTCAGTATAAAAGTATCTCGTTTATTATCGCGAGTATAAAATTGTGAACAGCAGTTTTGTTTCTCTGTAATAAAGAATTACTAACTCCCACGCTTAAATCTACAGAAGTGCGAGAACACTACACCCTCCACTCCTGCACGCTTAAAACAAATTGCAGCAGCTAATATTGAAATCCTGAATAGTTTTAGACTATTTATTGAACAAATTTTCAATGGTAGATTTGAAAGAAATTAAGTTGTTTCTTGGACTTAGGGTTAAAAGAAATAGAGAAAAAATAACTCTGGCTCAAAGTAGTTACGTTATAAAAGTTTTGAAAAAATGTAATATGGATAATTGTGTTAGAAATGCGGTAAATTCATACGCACACAGAGAAGGGAAGGCCGCGCCATCTGGCGTGAGAGAGAGCACGGCTGCTCACGGAGTGAAGAGTTCCCCGAGAGACTCGAGCAGGAAGCTTATAGTTAGAGTATATAATAATATATAATTATATGTAGTGTGTGAATAAATATATTTGATGTTGCCTCAAGTGGGGTGTTTTGTTGTGATCCACGATAATTTAACATGGTAGCAGAACGTGGTTTCTATTCCGAAAGTGACTACTGATATACTTTGTGAGGTTATGAGAAAACGTGGTTCGGAAGAAGAGAATCGTTGAAAAAATCTATTCGTCGAGGACGTTCCAAGAAAAAGAAAGAAAAGGAAAAATGGCGGACAAAATAGAAATTCCAGTTTTCAATGGAAGAGATTATAGTATCTGGAAGAAGAGAATGTTGATGCTGTTGAAATGGAAAAAATGTGACGCAGTTGCAACGAGGGAAAGAGTAGAGTCTGATGTTAAAAACACATGGGACGAGGACAACCTAAAAGCAATGAATTATATATATAGTGGGATATCGAATGAACAGATGGAATTTGTCTGCGACGAAGAGACAGCGTGGGGAATAATGAAGAAATTTGATCAAATCTACTTAAAAGAATCGACAGCTCTTCAAATATGCGTAAGAAACAGACTGGACAAGATGAAGCTAAGGGACTACGAGGATTCCAGTACCTTCTTCAACGAGTTTGAAAAATTGATAAACGATTTGAAAAATTCAGGGGCAACTGTAAACGAGAAGGAAAAGTTGAACTACATGTTAAGGACATTACCAGATTCTTTAAGCTATATAGGAGACTTAATAGATGTCATGCAGGAGTCTGAGAAAAATTGCGAATTTATCAAAAATAAGATATACATGTGGGAAATAAAAGAAAAAGGTGAAAGCCAAAACCAGTGTAGATCCAGTGTGTTTAAAACCGAAAGGAGAAATCAAGAGAAAACCTGCTTTGGATGTGGAAAACCGGGACATCTAAAATTTAATTGCAAGAACACGTGGTCGAGAGGAAATCCTGGAACAAGTGGCGCTAGTAGTGGGGCATATTGGCAGGGAAGTGTCCATCAGACCCAAGAGCAGCAGCAGTTTCGCAGCGACGGCACCAGAGGCCGCGGCGGACGAGGCTATGTTCAACGAGGTTATGGACAGCGAGGTTATGTTCCACGAGGCTGCAGTCAACGAGGCTATGGGCAGCGAGGAAGCGGTTGGCAACAACGCAACGACGGACATCGACAACTTGATGGGAGTCAGAGGAATAGTGAGACTAATCGTACAAGTAATGCGGCGTTATTTTATACAGAAACAGAGAATAAGTCGGAAAATGAAAATATGAATGTAGAGGTAAATAGCTGCGATAACAATAGAATTGATTGGGTATTAGACAGTGGGTGTACTGACCATATCACGAATAGTGATCTGTATTTTACTGATTATGTAAATTTAAAAACGCCCATTAACGTAAAAATAGGAGATGGCAGATGTTTGACAGCTACAAAAATTGGCAATATTCAGAATCATTTCATTGTTTATGGAAATAAAATGGAAATTAAAATGTCAAATGTATTCTATGTAAAAGAAATGGATCGAAATTTAATTAGCTTCGCAAAAGTTACAGATAGAAATAAAGTAGTTTCAGTAGGTGATACTTCAAAAATTTATAATGAACAAAACGAGTTGGTCGCAGTTGCACGGAAAGAAAATGGTTTATATAAAATGAGCAGCTATATAGATAATGTAGAATCTAATGTAACTATGAGAGGAAATAGGAATATGACATTAAAGGAAAAATATCATAGGATTCTAGGACATGTCAACTTTAATTATTTAGATATTATGTGCAAAAATAAATTAGTCGATGGCATACCAAATGATCTAGAGTCTGAATTTTTTAGATGTGGTACGTGTATAAAAAATAAGATGCACAATTTACCGTTCGAAAACAAAAGAAAGAGAGCCAAAAATCTTTTGGAAATAGTTCATACCGATTTAAATGGCCCTCACAGTACCACTGGTAATAATGGAGAAAAATACTTTTTATCATTCATTGACGATTACAGTAAAGCCGCAAGAGTATATACCATTAGATCAAAAGTTGAAGTTTATGAATGTTTCATGGATTACATAAATATTGTTGAAAATTTAACTGGTAATAAAATCAAAAGGTTGAGATGTGATAACGGTAAAGAGTATCTAAACAAAGATATTTATAGGTTAGCTAGAGAGAAGGGCATTTCTGTGGAGCCTTGTCCACCGTATGTACATCAATTAAATGGTACAGCTGAGAGATATAATAGGGCAATAATGGACACGGCAAGATGTTTGCTCTCTGAGGCTAAAGTAAATGTTAGGTTTTGGCCTGAAATAATTAAAACAGCATCATACTTAAAGAATAGAACATTAGCAAATACTTTAGAAAATAATACTCCATATGAAATCTTAACTGGAAAGAAGCCAGATATAAGTAATTTGCGTTTGTATGGAAGTAGAGTTTTTGTACGGGTACCAGAAGAAAAAAGGAGGTCAAAGTGGGACAGAAAAGCTGATTTAGGGATACTGTTAGGATATGATAGCGTTGGATATAGAATTTTGATAAATAATAAAGTTATTGTAGCAAGACATGTCGATGTCATTGAAGAAAATGTAAATCTAATAGGATTTAGAGGGGATGAGGATGAAAACAAGGATATGAGTGATTCGAAGGATAACGATGATGAGAATGAAAATGAAAGGGTAATTCAAGTTATAAAAAAGGAAAATCAGTTAGATGAGGAAAATGATATAACCTCAAAAGTTGTTTATAATCAAACTAATAGACAAGAATGTGAATTGCGGAAGTCAGAAAGAGCTAAGAAAAGGCCTGAAAGGTATGGTGAAAGCTCGATGTATTCTAGTTGTATTTATGTAAATTTTGTAAGCGCAGATAGCCCAATAAGTTTCGAAGATGCGTTGAAAAGCAATGAGTCAGAGTTATGGAAACAAGCGATGGATAGGGAGATTAATAGTTTAAAGAAAAATAAAACTTGGAAGCTAGTTCAAAAGCCAAGAGATAAGAAAGTTTTAGACTTAAAATGGATATTCACAAATAAAGCTGACAATAGAAAAAAAGCAAGACTTGTAGTTAGAGGTTTTCAACAAAATGAAGTGTTAGAAGACTTGTATTCACCGGTGGCTAGGATGCAAACGTTAAAGTTGCTATTGTCATATTGTTGTCAAAACGGTCTATTCATAAAGCAAATGGATGTAGAAACAGCTTTTTTAAATGGAACAGTCAAATCTGAAGTGTATGTTAAGCAACCGATGGGGTATGATGATTGTACGGATAGAGTGTGCAAATTAGAAAAAGCGTTGTATGGTTTGCGAGAAAGCCCAAGAGCTTGGTACGAGTGCTTTGATAGATATGTAAGAAATTTAGGTTTTAAGAAAAGTGAAAATGACTATTGTTTGTATGTGAAAGACGATCAAAAC
This sequence comes from Sphecodes monilicornis, assembly GCA_913789915.3. Taxonomy (NCBI): domain Eukaryota; kingdom Metazoa; phylum Arthropoda; class Insecta; order Hymenoptera; family Halictidae; genus Sphecodes; species Sphecodes monilicornis. Next base: position 9,079,118 of record OU565301.1, on the reverse strand, counting down.
GATATTATATATCTGATAATATTTGTGGATGACTTACTGATTTGTGGTAAAGATGAGAAGAAACTTAATATTATTAAACGTAAACTCTCAGAAAAATTTGTAATGAAAGATTTAGGAGAAGTGAAAACGTACTTGGGTATAAATGTCGGATATGACCACAAGAAACATGAAATGACTTTAGACCAAAAGAATTATATTGAGTTACTAGCTAGACAATATAATATAGAGGATGCGAAACTGTATTGTACTCCGATGGAACAGAATTTGAAATTGAAACCAACACAGTCAGCATGTAGTGATGACAAATTTAGAAATTTAATAGGAGCCTTATTATACATAAGTACAGGGACTAGATTAGATGTGAGTCACAGTGTTAACTACTTGAGTAGGTATCAAAATTGCTATAATGAAACTCACTATAAGTATGCACTAAGAATTCTAAAGTATTTATATTTGACTAAAGATCTCAAACTGAACTATAAAAAGGATGAAAATGCTGATATAATAGATTGCTTTGTAGATGCTGACTGGGCTGGCGATGAGTTAGATAGGAAATCAACAACAGGGTATATTATTAGAATGTATGGGAACGTAGTATACTGGAAGTCAAGAAAACAGGGGAGTGTGACTAAGTCATCAACAGCAGCTGAATATGTTGCTTTGTCAGAATCGGTTAGTGAATTAAAAGTAATGATAAATTTGATGAAAGATTTCAAGGTTCAAATTGTAAAACGAATCAATGTTTATGAAGACAATTCAGGAGCAGTTGCTATTGCTAAATTTGGAAATTTTACAAAGAATTCAAAGTATATAGAAGTACATTACCATTTTGTTCACGAATCCTATGCGATAGGAATAATTGATATTGTTAAAATCGATTCAGAAAATAATATTGCGGATATTTTGACAAAATCTCTAGGAAGAAACAAATTCGAAAAATTTAGAACAATGTTGAAATTACAATAAGTTTATAGTATGAATTTAAGGAGGTGTGTTAGAAATGCGGTAAATTCATACGCACACAGAGAAGGGAAGGCCGCGCCATCTGGCGTGAGAGAGAGCACGGCTGCTCACGGAGTGAAGAGTTCCCCGAGAGACTCGAGCAGGAAGCTTATAGTTAGAGTATATAATAATATATAATTATATGTAGTGTGTGAATAAATATATTTGATGTTGCCTCAAGTGGGGTGTTTTGTTGTGATCCACGATAATTTAACAAATTGCAATACGGCAAATACTCCTCTAGAAAGCAAACTCAATTACGAAGCCCTCAATTCGGATGAAGTATATGATGCACCTTGCCGAAATGTTATTGGTTATTGTTTATTGTATATCAGGCAGTTCCAACGTATTCCCCTCCGAGAACTGCAAGGTCCCCAACATCGAACCTCTTCCCACCACTACATACAGCCGTAGAGTTAGTGAGTACGGCGCGCGTCGCGCGGCTCTTACTATTTTATCTGGAGGAATTAAAACATTTGTACCTTAAACATTTTTACTTATTAGATTTTGTATTTTAATGTGGACCTGCCAGTTTGTTCGTGATTACTCGAAGAGTCTAAGTGCAAGTGCTGAGAAATCACGCCTGTAAATACATAAGTAAAGATAAATAATATATTGTTATGAAAATTGTTTTATGTGATAAAAAAGACAGTTTGTGACTAATTCTCTTAGCTTGTAAAAAAATCAAAGTCGTAGGGTCCAATATTAAAAACGTTATCGTGTTTTTAAAAGTGTCCGAATTGTGAGTACTGTGAGTCGCTTTACAATTGACGCATAAAAATTCGCGCGGAAACTATGAGATGCATTGAACTCCGTAAAAAATGTTGTTTATGGACATAAGGATTCAAATCGTATTATTATAAGAAAATGAATATTGCTACTCTATTTTCGGCTGTAGCTCGATCGAAGACCAACAGATTCTGCAATGCCCCGCATTGTAAAAAATTTGAAAAAGCAACCGCAGCGTGATCCGTTCTCAAGAGAAATGGGAATTTCGTTTTTCAATTTGATAAGCAACTTTCTTTCGAGAAGTTGTTTGTGAATGCCAACGAATTATTGTATAGGACCAGCAGATTACTCCACCGGACTGCTTTTCCTGGAAATATTTCTGAAGTTTCGTTTCTGTTGCAGGATACAAGCGGAGGAACTTACAATTTCAGTTCCCTTATAACCGGGGAATGGGAACGGTAGTTGTTCCGTTTCGTTGAAAACTTTTTCTCTGTCCCGGAATCAGTGTAAGTTTATCGTACCGCCTTAGCAGCGAGATCTTCGTTAAAAATATCGCTACGGATATTTCGGAGATTACAACTGACAGAAAAATACGGACAAACGTCCCCACAAATACTGTACGATACGGACCATTGGTCGAGGAAAACTCTCTCGAACCGGAAATGGGAAACATGAACGTACAACCGGCGACAAAGGAGACATCGCTCAAGATGTATCGCGAAACAGTTTCGAAATAGAACGCACAGTACAACCTCGATTACCTGAATCAAGTAACACTGGTCAATAAAATTAAACTTTTTCTTGGCACACAGAACATCTATACAATACGTCCTTATAGACTTTTGTATGCAGAACACGGTTCCAAAAGCCGATTGTCGCCATCAGCCTCGCTTTGTGAGAAATGTGATTTTAATGAAATAGTAAAAAATTCAACTATCAGAACTCTTTCTACTTTAACGGAAAAAGCGAGACGAATGATTCTAACGCAGAAAAATTGTGTAGACTATCCCAAATATGACGATATATTTTAGTAGAACATAAACATTTAAACAGGTGTAACAAATGTTTAACCCTTAGCAATCGAATGGCGACTCTGAGGCGCCGCTACAAATTGTTACACCATTATTCAGAATATTGTTTACATGATTAAATTTGTTTATATGTAATAAATTACTAAACGTTTAAATATTGTACGAGGTACTATCAGTTTTCGTACGCATATAATGAAAATAATTATGTACAATGGAAATATTCTAGGTCAGAAGAAATGTTTGATTTTTTAGTTGAAATAGCTGCGAGTGCAAAGGGTTACTGTCGAAGAGACATCCATTTCGCACAAATTTTTGGGAATATTTGTCTATGTAACAAAAAAATGAGGTTGTAGCCTGGAGTTGAGTGACATCACACGATAGGACAGACTTCCACCTTTCAGAATCGGCCATTAGAGTTTGAAAAACATATTTCGTTTTCGAGATACAAAGCAAAATAGGTTCGCGTGTAACGAAGTTCGGTCAGTGGTACCTATACTCAATAACGTACATTTGCACAGTGAACTGATTGAGTGGTACTCATTGACAGCCATTTCTATTGTTCAAAAAGATGGGATCCATCTCAAGATTGCATTGCGACTTGTAATGTCTCTGTGACGTCCGATGTTGAGACGGCAGCGCAAGAGCCGCTGAGTTTCAGTAATTAACTCGCCACTTTCTGCGAAACTGTTGTAAATAAACACTCGGTGCTCTAATGTCCACGATGACACGATAACAAATAAAATGGCGTGGCCATTTCGATGGCCAGTTCAATGCTCTCGTATATACTCAAGTCTCTACCCCCTCTATCTGCTTCGTATAATCCATTTGAAAATCGTCTGTTTCCCGTGACGCATCCTGTACTGTCCATCATAGTGCAATATTAAAAACAACTTTTAGTATTTCCTTTGTAATGTCGACCAATTAAAATTTTAACCAAATATCTTTTTTGCGTTATATAGTCAACTAATTGTGCTAATCCCCCCCCCCCCGCCCCCATTTTCCCTAGTTAATGATGGTTAGAAATTCTGTTAAAAATCTGATACATGTCAAGAACCGAAATTCCTACTTTGCAATTGGTTTCAGACTTTTAAATTGAAGATGCTGCTTGTAAAAGATCAAAAACCTCAAAAAAATCGAAAAATGCAGATTTCACATGAAAGTTCTAGTGTGACTAACTTTATATTGTTACAGTACCGATATATTGTTATAGTTATCGTTCATAATTTTTTTCAGAATTTTTGGTTCGGTGCGCCGTTGCTAAAAAAAATAAAAGCCGATTTTTTCGCCATTTTTTCCGTGAAAAACTAAGCTAACCTTGAAATTGTAACATTTTATTTATTCTGTAAGCCTATTGGGCACTGATAAACCATGAACATTTCACAGAAATGAATAAAAAATGCAATTAACTTGATTAGTATTCTGCTATGTCAGCGCATAACATCTGAAAATATTAACCGTGTTTCCAGCAGCTCGATTAGGTTGACGCATTAGACGCTCAACTGTGGACATGCTTATACTAGGTTCGCGCCCAGCTTACAGAATAAGTAAAATGGTACAATTTGAAGGTTAGCTTAGTTTTTCACGGAAAAAATGGCGAAAAAATCGGCTTTTATTTTTTTTAGCAACGGCGCACCAAACCAAAAAATCTGAAAAAAATCATGAACAATAACTATAACAATATATCGGTACTGTAAAAATATAAAGTTAGTCACACTAGAACTGCCATGTGAAATCTGCATTTTTTCCTTTTTTTTTTGAGCTTTTTGAGTTTTTACAAGCAGGATTTTCAATTTAAAAATATGAAACCAATTGCAAAGTATGCATTTGGGTACTTGATATGTGTCAGATTTTTACCAGAATTTCTAAACATCATTAACTAGGGAAAATAGGCCAAAAACTGATTTTTCGATTTTACCCCATAACTACCCTCCTGATCGAGATACAGAGTTGAAATTTTGCACATTATGTTTTTTCTTGATGCCCTGTCGAATGATCCATCGTCGATAAAATTCGGTTCAACGGCACTTTTGACCATCTTATCCGGCTATACCCTTTATGGTTGAGCAGCGAAAAAAAACCGTTCATTAATGAGAAGAATAGGGAGAAACGGTTCGAGTTTGCAAAAATATATATCTGTAAGACAATGGAATTTTGGAAGACGGTTATTTTCTCGGATGAGAGCAAGTTTAATGTTTCCGGCTCTGATGGAAAAAGATTTGTATGGAGGAAACCGAATACCGAATTAAATCAAAAGAATATTGTTCCTATAGTGAAATACGGTGGTGGTCACGTCATGGTATGGGGCTGTAGGTCATACCATGGAGTAGGGAATTTGGTTTTTATTGACAATACAATGAATACAGACATCTATATCAACGTGTTGCGAAATAATTTATTAACGAGTGCAACAAAAATGGGCATAAACGGAACAACATAATGACCCGAAGCATACGGCAAGGAAAACAAGAGAATGGTTATTGTATAATGTACCAAAACAACTCCTTACACCACCTCAATCGCCGGATATTAATCCGATAGAAAATCTTTGGCATATTTTAGATTTAAAAATCCGTAAAACGAAAATAAAAAATAAAAATGACCTAAGAGCGAGTCTTTTAGAAGAGTTGTCTAACATTTCACCGGATATTACGCAAAAACTTGTCGAATCGATATCTAATCGAATACAGGCCGTAATCAAGGCCAAAGGCATGCATACCAAATATTAGGTAAATTCAATATTGTTTATATTGTTTATTATTGTGCATTCCTCAATAACATCGTACGTGTGCCAAAACTTTTTTGACTATGGATTTTTCGTTTTCTTTATTTTACTTCCTTATAACAAATAACTGAGAATTCTCAGCAAACATACTACTTATGTGCATCAAAAGACCCTAATGAACATAGTTAATATTAATAAATTACTTAATAGTTTAAAGATAGTCCAAGAAAACTGGGTGTGCCAATACTTTTTTGATCCACTGTACATACCGCGGTTCCTTTCGGAGAACTCGCCAGTCTGAGTTGTAGTTGTCAGGTCTACCAAGGTTAAATTTTTTCTCATCCGAAAATATAACCTTATTATTAACAAAAATGTTGAAATAAACGGGAGTTATGCATTTCCAATCCCGATGCATGTTTGCTTGAGCGTACTCGACACTGGGAATTTTGTGACGAGGTAAAAGTTTGGGTACAGACTTTAATTTTTGTCTTACGATATTGGGATTTTCTTTCAGTACCCGACAGGGTACTTTTTAATGAGTTACTGGTTGTCTTTACAATTACCCGTCCGGTACGCGGACTTAATTTCTTCTCTGATCCACTGATTTTATTCTTCTTATAATTGTCTGGATTGTTTAAGAAGTTTAGAACGACTTTATGTGATCGTCTTAGCCTACCAGCAGTTTCTCGAATTCCAATTTCTTCCTCTTTAAACGCCAAAATTTTGCCCTTTTCTTTCTTCGGTTAAATATGTACCAAGTGGCAAAGTTTCTAACTCGATATGGAATACGTTCCAATGGGTTAAGCAAACGTGTTGCAAATCTGGACACACTAAATTTGTCATAATAACATTGTGGCTATAGTTACGCAACAGATAAAAAACACTGTCTCAATTATATCGTTTCTAATAAAAGAGTAACAAGATTTAACGTGATATTCATTATTTTTCATATTGTTTCATCTCTTATGATTGTTTATCTTTCTTTTGCATTCTTACTCCAAAATCCGAAACACCGAAGCATGTAGGTGGTGCTACAATTATGCGCTACACTGTATATTTGAACAACAGCGAAAGAAAATCGAAACATTTTCATGGGACTGATTATGCGATCCCCGAGGTTCTCGCGCTTTCCTTGCAATTTCATGATGTCACGAGTATCCTTGACAATGGCCCGAACGATTTTGCAATCGAAAGGTCCATGGGAAAAGGCAATTGCGGCCACGTTCACCCTCGGATATCATTATATCCGGTAACGAGTTGACGCTATAATAGGGCTCGGCCTACCGTGAAGCTGAGTTCCTGCTTCAACGCCTAGGATGATCCTTCAGACCGGCGATAGAGCTCACCGCTGCAGCTGCGGTGCATGCGCGTGCAGTTTTGTACCGTGGTGCACCGGTGCGCCCTCCCTCGGGGAGCTGAACCAGCCGAATGTAATTTTACGCTGAACGGGTAAGAAAAATTGACAGTAGTCGGGGACCGGTGATCAAGTTTTTCCGGAACTCAAACGACGTTTCCCTCGCCGTAGGGTGGTTTCGTTGCCTTCGTTGCCTCATCCTTTCCGATAGATGGAAGTTAAATTGCTTGGAGGAATTAATTTCAATATTCCCCAAGGAATGCCCGACTACTTTTTAGTCCCAGTAGCTAACCAACCGTGGTATGTGCTCTGAATGTTTGCCGAATGCTACATTCTTTCTTTTCTTTTCTTTTAAAACATTACAGTACAACCTCGCTTAACCTTACTAATAAGGGAAACTTGAGTGTTCGGATAATAGACAAATTACTTAGTTACAGTGCAGATTCAATCTTCATTGATTTGTATAATAAATAGTGTTACATTTGGATCGTCCTAGATCAAGCTGTTTGTGAAAGTGACCTAAGTCCATTTATACTTAAATTGAGATATTTAAGAGTTCGCGTTTCAATAAAATTAAAAATATACGTATAGGATACCAATGTGCCACACTGCTTAAGTGTATCTAAAAGAGTTAAATTTACAATTCCTATTAAAATAATAACAATTATTAAATGAATAATATGTGTTTTCTTACCAAAAATGGGGTTGAGCCATTTTCAAAGTTAACAACCAGATTCGTTATAAAATTTGAAAGAGCCCAAGTCCATTCGACATAATTTAAAATGCTTCAAATTGAAAAAACAATACTCAATCTATTTTATATTTCTTTACAGCACTTCAAAAACACAGTTTATGCAATCGGGAAATTTTCTAACTACATAAATTACATAACAATTTACTGCTCATCTACATTTTGTGTATGCGGGAGGGATGTCATAGTACACCGGTGGTATATATCGTAGTAAGACCATCATGTCCTTGTATTTCGCTATTGTAATTCGTCTTATGTTTTTATAAAGTGGTGTCAATACAATCGAATTTTTTGTTGAAATCATTAATTACGAATTCGTGGTCACTATCTGAATTAAATGGTCTTGTTGTTTTATTCTTCCCCACGAGTGTAATAATTTTTCTAATTTAATATTTTAAGCTTATATTCAATTGTAAGTGTGTATTGCGTGAATTTTTTTCAACGCATTAATTAAACGTACTAATTATTCAACTAAAGCAACTGTCAAAAAACTGAGGTTAACTTGTTAAATACTAATTGATTAAAATTACCTTCATCACTGCCTTCGGACATTATCAATAATTGATTGGACTTAGGCCACTTTCAAAGTAATGGTTTTAATTATTGAACTAACTGCGAAAACTTATGTGTCCAAAATGATCGTGTATACTCTGAATTTACTTAACAGCAAATGTTGTCTATGAGAGATAACTTCAAGTTGTACACGTTACTACGGTCAACAGAAAATTATTGACAAATGGATTTGTCCACTTTTAAAATAAACGGCTCATTTATTTTAGGAGCGCGTTGGGATACTAGAGACTTCGGATAATCGAGGTTCTACTGTATCTACCGGCGATTATTTTCTAAAGTTTGAAAGTCTGTGGCCCATGGCTTTTTCAATAGATGTTTCGGTAGCAATAGCAATTTTAATCGTGACCCGACATAATTTATTCTAATATAATTTCGTGTGATATTAACATAGAAATTATGATTTTTAAGCAATGTTAATAGGCTTTCGGTAGATAAATTTTAAAACGTTCCACGATCCCATGCACGTGATTTACAGTTGCAGCTGTTCAGTTTTATTTTATTTTATTTCAGTAATACTTCTACATAAATGTCTTTCTTTTCTACTAACTATTTAATACAATCACCCTATTTTATAAGTTAATAGGTTAGGTTAGGTAATGATATTTTGTCCCCTCAGGGTTTCAAATCCATTTTCACCACTCTCTTCTTCTTCCACTCTCCCCCTTCTTCCATTCTTCTACTCTCACTATCGCCTAAATTTTCAGCCTATTTCAGCCTACTTTTCACCGAGACGTATCGTTTATTAAGGTGGGTTCCGAATCACTTTTTGCCAACAACACGCGACCTATACCTAGTACCTAGGGGGTCACACCCCCCCCCCCCCCCCAACCCGGCGTATACCCTGGCGGTCACCCATTCGAGTACTGGCCACGCCCAATACTGTTTTACTTCGGTGATCTGATGAGAACTGATTTTTTCAGCGAGGCAATGATCGTTGACTATTTTACGAGTTAATAGAATCACTCATTTTATTCTAACAATACTTCTACATAAATGTCATTCTTTTCTACTAACTATTTAATATATTCACTCTTCCACGTGCGCTTTCATCGCATCTTTAAACTCAGTCAATCTATGCATGCATACGAACCTAGAAATTAGCGGCCATACAAACATCAAAATTACTCTCAACAGCAATCAATATTGATGGGTGCATTTAACAGTATATTGTAAATTTACAGCGATTCAAAAGGCTTTAACCCGTTGCCGTACGATTCCCTTTAGAATGACTAGACAGATAGTCATTTCTAGAGATTAGGTATAGCTGAATAGTAAAAAACTTGATATGGGTCGAATCTACACTTAAAACACTAATACGCTTTTATTTAATAAAGGATTCAATTTCTTCTACTATCGACTCATCTTTTGGCAACGCTTTGGTCTACTCTCTATAATACTAAGATTTTCGTACGAAACAAGTAGCGACTTCTATATTTTTCAAATATGGTCAATTAAAATTTTTGAATTGTAACATACATTTTTCTTTATGCTTCTACTTCATAATAGACCAAGAATTTTCTATGGAATTGTAGCATACCTTTTTCTTTATGCTTCTACTTTATAATAGAACAAAAATTTTCTATGGAATTGTAACATACCTTTTTATTTATGCTTCTACTTTATAATAGATCAAAAATTTTCTATGGAATTGTAACATACCTTTTTATTTATGCTTCTACTTCATAATAGACGAAAAATTTTCTATGTAATTTGTATCTGGTGACCGGGAAAGCCAATTAATCACAACGATAGGTTCTGTATCGTGCAATTTGGGCATACACGACCTCGATGTTTCAAATGATTTTTCTTTTACAAAACCCGTTCGCTTCAAGTTTTATTAATCCAGTGTAAGGGCGTATTGATATTCAAAATGTACTTTTGATTCATATTATATTTTTCTTGAAATATATTAATTTTTGCAGAGATATCGCCAACACGTTTTTCTGGGACAGACTATACCTTGAGCCTGTAAAAATTGAATTTATTGAGGTTTTGTGCGATCTCTATTATATGTTCCTCTCATAAATATTATTTCTCATAAATAGACAGCGGATTATTATGCAAAATAAAAATTATTTGTTTTAATCGCAAGGTACAAGTGCTACGTAACCATTTATTTCTTTCATCAATAATTTTATTCAGTTGAAAGTAGCGGGACAATACTTTTTAAATTCCTTAAATATATTTACATCGAAAAATAAATAAGAAAATCTTCATGCCTGCGAAAGGTGAACACAGTACGCAAATCAAAATATGCAAAATTCCAAGCAGCCGCAAATAATAGCTAAATTAATCACGTTATAGATTTATACTACCACCGTTCGCGAACTATGTCAAACGCGAATCTCAAGTACAATTCCGCAAAGCATGGAATGTTCTTAATAGTCTGGGAACTTATCTTTAGCCAATTAAAGGAGTATTAACTGCGAGAACGGAACGAGATCGACGGATCGAACGAAAGCCGATAGCGCGGTGTCATCGACGATGAAGGAAAATGTATTGGTGGAATTACGGAATTCCAGTTCCGGTAAGGAGACGATGTGCGGGTATGTGAAACTTTGCGAAGTCAAAGGCGAAACGCCTTCGCCATAGTGATTAATTTAGCGGAGAGCAGTAAACTGGATACCATCGATAATGCTGTTCGCGGAGCAAGATCCGAAGCGATAAAGATTCAATCACATTAAGAATATTCCGAACTATGTCCCAACGATTGTCGCTTTGAAATTCTCCTCTTTCGCTATTTTCTACTAGAGTGCGGCATATTTTATTTGAAATAAGATAACAAATAATCATTTGAAACAATGCATTATTTTAAATACTGTATTTTCCAAATAATATAACAAATTTACTTTCGCTTCCGGTTTAAATCAAATAATATTTTATTTCAATAACATTCTTCAAATAAAATAATATTTAGGTTGTTGAAGTAAATAAATTAATTATTAAATTTAGATATACTAATTTTTGTAGTTTAATTATTACCGTTTAGCTACATTCGCTTTTAATATCGTTTTTCAGTACACGAAACACAGAATTATGCATAGTACGAATTATATATAATGAAATAATTTTGGAGAAATAAACTATCATATGATTATTTCAAATGACATGCAGCTAAATAGGATAATATATTGTATTATCTTAATGATTACTTTTCAAGTAACTTAGTTTGAAAATGCCTGTTTTCTACTACATGTCTCCGTTCTTGCAAATTTATTTCGCACAATCGAACTAGCGATCCACATATCAGTCGATTCTATTATGTGCTTAAATAAGTTTATCTCGTTTTTTTTGTTATAAATAAAATGTAAACATAAAAGTCCGTTGTGTGAATAGAAAAATAGAGAATATTTTACTCAAAGTAATTTCCCACTTTTCACTTAACACCTTGATCGCCACGTCGTCCATATCGGGATGACAGAATTATTTATACAGAATTGAAAATTAATGTTTACGGTGGTAGATTGAGTGTACTAAATTTGCTTACGATCTACGAAATGTAAGTGGTTTCAAACATCGATTAATATCAGAAAACTAAAATTCTCAGTTTTTGTTTTGTTACATGAATTACTTTGATTTTGTGTTTAGTTTTGCTCAGTGTGCGAACAACGTGTTAATAAAGAGTCAAAAAGTATTTGAACACTAAATACCCGTTTCTAGAAAAATTACCTATATTTAATTTGTGATAATTTCGTTAAAAATTATGGTACGACTGAAAGCTAGAAGCCTCTAGTTTCATGATCGGTCATTCATTTTATGAATTAAGATTTTTTTCATGATGTAGGCTGGCAAGAAAATGCAGTTTTCTTCAGAGAAGTATTTTCTTCTCAAAAATGCAATACATTCAAACGTCTGTGAAAACTTCGAAAAAATTTTTCCGTGACTGAAACCACCATAGATTTAAAGATTGAAGTTTTAAAGAATGAGACATGCGCCGCCATCTTTACAGTAGTATAAATTACACGTTGAGGATTTTACCAAACTTGTTTCTGGTTTTTGTTCCATAGAACAGTAACAAAAAATCATACATCAATTTTTGAAGAATCGTTGTAAAGAGGAGGCTTTAATCTTTAAATCTATGGCAGTTCCATTTACGAGAAAAATTTTTGAGAATTTTCGGATACGTTTAAATCTGCAGCATTTTTGAGGATGAAAATGAACTTTTACTTTTCCACTTGCTACATCGTGTAAAAATATCATAGATGAAAGTGAACAATATTTTGCGAAAGTAGAGGTTTCAAGCTTTAAAATGAATCTAGGATTATTATTGTATTATTTAATTTTAAGAAATTATCACAATTTAAATATCGACAATTTTTCGGAAAACGAAAATGTAGTGTTTGAATACTTTTTGGATACACCGTATATACAATTTTTCTAAATGGATTTTTGTGTTTCCACTATACAGAGTGGTTCACCAGATATTACTTGTACCTCGATTTTCGTCATAATTATTATTCGTAGCGAAGAATGTTTATATAAGCTTGAATGGTTTCGAGGTGCATTTTTTGTAGCTGGACGCGTAGAGGAGATATGAAGGTCATCGGTATTCTTTAAATGGGATCGTGTGTTTTTTCCTGTAGCAATCGATGAAGCTTCACATTCTCTACAAAATAGTATTAACCTATTGATATCGAAAAACCATTGGGAAAAGGAGATATTTTATTTTTAGTGTTATGAAATCACGACTCACTTAATAATGTTGTAATGATTTTATTCACAGAAAACATTCAACGTGACGACCATTTACATCACGACATTTTCTGAATCGACAAAGTAATAATTGTTTCACATTATGTAATAATGCTCAGCGTATACTTTATTTTTCAAGTAACCCCATAAAAAAAATTTGGGGAGTGCTAAACCCTGAATACTTAACATTATCAAGAGAGTTGTGATTTCGTAACAACACTAAAAATAAAATATCTCCTTAACCAATGGTTTTTCGATATTAATAGGTTATACTTTCTTGTAGAGAATATGCAGCTTCATCGATTGGTGGAGGAAAAAACATACGATCCCATTTAAAAAAAAATACTGATGACCTTCATATCTCTTCTACGCGTCCACCTACGAAAAAACATTCGACTTCAACATATATAAACATTCTTTGCTACGAATAATAATAATAATGACGAAAATCGAGGAGGTAATATCTAGTGAACCACCCTGTATATTGCTGCACTCGCATTATAAGTAGTCAACATTTCAAACATAGAATACTGAAATAAAGAAAGGACAATCCAAAATTCGTTGTAGAATATCTGGGTGTACTTCCGAAAAGAACATGCCTCCGATTTTTTTTATACTCTGGATTATTACGTATTTTGACGTGCTGATTACGAATATGATAGTGAATGTTGAGCAAATGGTATTTTCATAGCGGAAACCATGAAAAAAACCATAAAAATCATAGTTTTTCCATTTATTTCCGTAAATAATGGGAATTTTGAAGAATACTTCAGATAAAAGTTGTAGACCTCATCAAAATACATAATAAAAAAAATATATATCAAAAAAATTTTGTCATAAAGATAATACTTTCTGAGAAAAATGATAGGTAATTATTGACTTATACGGAGCCACTCTCGACTTCAATGTTCTTTACATATGTTATCAAAGTATGAAAAATATCCATGTAGAATAGAACACACACACGAGGGGTACAAGTGGGGGGCCGAAGGGTTTATTTCTTAGTGTATATAAGGTTGTTTCTTTCCTTCCATAACGAACAGTCGTTTAATGTTTAATGTTTGAATTTAGGTCTAGGTTTTGGTTTAGGTTAGGTAAGGTTAGGTTATTCCTTTTGGGGATGAAGCTTCCCGCAGAGGGTGGATCTCGCTATGCGTGGAAAATTAAAAATCCAATGATACAGAAAACACTTGGGCGAGGGAGGAGCTTTGCTGTATCCCTTTCTACTATTAACTAATGAAATTAACAGTAAAACTTGATTTGTATTGGATGAGTTATATGGTGTTTTGAACATTTAATATCGTTTTTCTAAAACAAAAATTATTTTTCAAAATTACCATTTACGGAAATAAATGGGAAAACTATGATTTTTATGGTTTTTTCGTGGCCTCCGCTATGAAAATAACATTTGCGCCAATTTTCACTATCATATTCGTAATTAGCATGTCAACATACGTAAGAATCCAGAGTATAAAATAAATCGGAGGTATGGTCTTTTCGGAAGTTTATCAGAACATCGAAAATATAGTGTTGACACTAGACCTACCACTGCTGTTCAAATGATCCATTTCAGATTGTTTATTTTAGAATTATTCAATTTATCAAGATGGTCCCACTGGACATGATTATACACGCTACTTTGTTAAATTATAAATTATAGTAAAAATCGCACAAAATCTAGATTAATTCAATCATGCCATTTTAATAAGGCAACGCATATTTACTAGACAGTGGTCGGTAGGTTTGGTGTTAAATATTTTTTGGATCCACTCTATGTGACAAGAAAAAACGAGAAACTTGAAAAAACTTATAAATATTTAGAACGAGGAGTAGTTCTTTGCTAGAACGTTTAATGTCGGGTATGTTTAAGGTTTCTTTTAAAGCTTTGAGAATAGGTCAGGCGAGCATTATGTAAGAAGTCTTACTTATTATAGCTCACACAAATATTGCAAAAACTTTCTGAGATAATGAACGTAATTGGTTTACCAAGAGAGCGAGGTATGTAGGAGAAGCTTCGTGAAATTAGTGAGAAATGAAGACCGGGATTCCAATACATATTTACAAAAGCATATTATTAGAAATACTAAGAGTGTAAAAAGAGTAATTGGTAGAAGATTAAATGGTAGTAAGTTCGTCTATTAGTTCATCGGTGCAGTCGTTATAAAAATGATCGATTACCTCGGTGATTGTAAAAACTAATCAACTGATCAATCTCGGACAAGCATATTCAATTCGTTACATATATCACGAGGATACTGGACCGCAATTTCAAGATATAAGATTAATTTTCCTATCGAAAAAAATATATTTTCTTAAAGAATCCATAACTTTTGCAATTCTCTATATTTTTTCTTAAATTCTGGTTCAGTGCCAGCGTAAAAAGACAAATTTTAAGATAATTCTCAATTTTTTGGTTTTAGATGACTGTATCACTTGCTACACTGTACGCCAGTGGTGGGCACGGGTGGAGCCCCTCATACGCCTGCTTCTCCCACCAACCTCTCTTTCATGCACTGCGCACGTTCGTTGCGTACGCTGATGTCTCGTGTCTATGTTGCCCCATTATACCGCGCTTGCTGGAAGGGGACAGAGGGCGCTACGGTGTGGAATTACCCATCTCTGCTGTACGCCAATATTAGCTACTTTGTTCACAAGGTTGACAGGATTGTAATAATTATCGCAAAATTAACAAAAAATTGAAAAAAAAAATTTTTCTTACAGTTTGAAGTTGTCTATCTATATACCAAAAGTTTTACTATGATAATATATAGTTTTTGTATAAAAAAATCACTTATTTTTGCCTGTTACACGAAAATTAATTACTCCTTAAGGGATAATAGATTTTGTTCGAAATTTTTATCACGAATCTGACTTGATATTATGTTTCTAGGGGTTAAGAGTTAATGACTTTTATAGAAGTCATTGCGAAATACAGTTACAAAATGTGTTAAAATTAAATATCCCTTATTCTGAGACAATAGATCCGATACATTTAAAAGTTTCCACCTACGTTCCCTCCTTTGTTAAAACATATTAAATAATACGGTAATTATTTAGAAAGTAACACTCATCTCCGATTTTGATGAAATTTAAATATGTTATAGATTTCGACATTTTGAACAACTTTTTCCTTTTCCAATATAGGGGGTCGCTTTTGGTTTTCGAGATATTCGCAAAAGACTATTGCTAATACTCTATGGAATTTTCCGTATTGTTCCACGCTCCGTGGCAACGTAAGACTGCGGTGCGGCATCTGTTTACTTTTTTTGTAAAAACGTTGTGGGGATGAGAGAAAAAACAGGGTTTCACTCTGTATAGGGTGAGCTTTCAATTTTGAAAGACTACTCCTGAATATCCGTATGCATGGTCGACCGTTAGGCCGGCCCTCACCGCCCCCTCCGCGGCCTCACCACAACTCATTCTATTCGCATGATTTTTCCATTACTAGATCAAATTCTGGATGACAGCTATAATGCAGAGATTATGCGAACAGAATGAGTTGTGGTTAGGTCGTAGAGGGAGTGGAGAGGGCCAGCCGACCACGCATACAAAAATCGAAGAGTAGTCTTTCAAAATTGGAAGCTCACCTTATACATGTATGACCAGAGTGAGACCCTGTTTTCTCTCTCATATCCACAGCGTGTTTACAAAAAAAAATAAACAGACGCCGCGCCGGAACTAGCTTATGTTGCCATGGAGCGTGCAAGTATACGGAAAATTCAATACAGTATTAGCAATAGTTTTTTGCGAATATCTGGAATACTAAAAGCGGCCCCCCGTATATTGGAAAAGGAAAAAGTTGTTCAAAATGTGTAGCTGCATAACATATTTAAATTTCATGAAAATCGGAGATGAGTGGTGCTTTCTAAACAATTACCTATAATACATATTATGATATTAATACAGTTACAAAATGTGGTCTATTAAATATTCCTTATTATGAGATGACAGATCTGAAACAACTCAATGTTTCCACTCACGTTTCCCCCTTTGTTAATACATATTGTTACGTCGATATGGAATCATGACCAGCGTTGCCATATGCGGGCCCCCTGCCCTTCCGCACCGCGCCTAGCTGCGCTGCTAAGCCGGCCTTCGCTTTCCCCACTCTTCCCACGAACGCTCATGCGAACCGCGTGGAGCATGCTAACGGGTGTTCCAAATTTACCCAAACCAAGCCTCCGTGGCATCGCGTGGTGCAAAAGAAACAAAAGAACACCCTTTATTTTTCCTACCGGGTTCCACAGGAGGAAGAGTGGGGGAAGCGACGGCCGGCTTATCAGCGCAGCTAGGCGAGGGGCGGAAGGGTAAGGTAAAAGGCCATATTATGAGACAGATGCTAGAGAAAAATATGATATTTTCAATGAT
Organism: Sphecodes monilicornis; assembly: GCA_913789915.3. NCBI lineage: Eukaryota > Metazoa > Arthropoda > Insecta > Hymenoptera > Halictidae > Sphecodes > Sphecodes monilicornis. The sequence continues at coordinate 9,061,896 of OU565301.1, read as the reverse complement.
TTTGAATAATTAAAAACATAAAATGCTGCGAATTTTTGCGTTATTCAATTATTTGGTGTTTCCTGAAATGTAAATAATTTTTATAATGTAATTATAACGTTAAAAAATAACGATATGACCGAAAAATAGGAGTAATGTACATGTACGTATTATGAAACAGCCTGGTCACACCATGTCCCTGGTGTTCCATACTGTATGTCCCTATTTATGGAACGAATAAAAAAATCTAAAAACCATTCTTTTTTCTTATTTTAGTTTTTTATTCGTTTTTCTATAAATAATATAACACTGCAAATAAAATATTAAATAAACTGTGAAATAAAGTACTAAATAGAACATAAATAAAATAGTAAATAAAAAGTAAAATAAATGTATCATTTTCGTAACTTAAACATTTAATCTACTCTGTTTCTTCTTTAATTTTTTGTTGTATTACTTTTATTTTTTCCTGTAATTTTTTTCTTTTCATTAGTTAATTTCATTTTCTCCTCTTGAAATTTCTTTTCTTTAGAAATCTTTTCTTCTTTAATCGTTTGTTGTTTTTCTTTTTCAAGTTGCTGTTGCCACTGGCATCAGAAGTTCCAGCTGATGGTAGCTTACATTTACTAGAAGTTTCTACTTTAATCCTTTTCTTTTTAGGTAAATATTGAGTAGGCAAAATAAATGCATTTGCAAAATTTTCATTTAGAATGTTAGTATTGTCTATTGCGGAAAAATGTTGTATTGGCACTTGTATCGTAATCTATATTTATCTAATCTCATTTGACTTACCTTGATTATCTATCACTTCAATATTCTCCTTGTCTACATCAATCTTTTCTGTCTTTTGGCTATTCAAAGCTTTCCTCTTTTCAGATGATGAGTTAATACTATTGATTGGTATATCAGATATGAATAAACCATCCAGTGTAGTATCATTTACTGAAACAACAGTCTCATCTAGAAATTGCAATGTAACATTTTCTCCATGCCTGCTTTCTGATACATGTATCATCTCCAACATTGGTTCATTGTTTACACTAACAGACGTTTATTAAACATCAAACGTCAAAATTAATATTTTGTATATCATTGTCAAAAAGTTTATTATGTACAAGTAAAATTGTATTGTCCTTTCTATTTTCATTGGCAGTTTTTTGACTTACTAATTTGACTTTAAAATCAATTAAATTTTCCACACTCTTAATGGTTCCATTCGTAAACTACGATCTAAAGGTAAAAATAAATGCATAAAATCACGCATCATATAAAAAAATTGATTAAAGGCAAATAAATAATTTGTAAATATAAAATTATATTTAAGAAAGACTAATAATTTTTGATTTTGAAATCTTCATAAGTATTTATACCAAAAGATGTTCCTCCAATGTGAAGCCAGTATTCAAAAAGTGCTTGTTTCTCAATGTTGCCAGTCCATTGTCCATTTGCATTCTTAAATTCTATTAATTGATCAGGAGCTATGTTCTTCTCAACAGTTAATGAGCGCTGCCTTCCATCCTCCATCATATTACTTGAAGAAACCTGGTGCTCCCCCATAAGATCTTCTTTATGAGCAGAAACACTTTTACTTTTTGTGGTTTTTGAAGTGAAAGTTCTTTAGGCGTGTTAGGCGCAAAACCTCATCGCGGTAGGCGTAAAACCTCGACGCGGTAGGAGTAAAACTGATCTGGCGATGAAACGATGAAACAATGGAACAATGATACGATGAAACGATTTAGTAAAACATAGATGCGGTAGACGTAAAACCTCGACGCGGTGGACGTAAAACCTCGACGCGGTAGGAGTAAAACCGATCTGGTGATGAAACGATGAAACAATGAAACAATGATACCATGAAACGATTTAGTAAAACCTCGACACGGTAGGAGTAAAGCCGATCTGGCGATGAAACGATGAAACAATGAAACAATGATACGATGAAACGATTTAGTAAAACCTCGACGGGGTAGACGTAAAACCTCGACGCGCCGAAGATAAAACCGCGATGTGGTAGGAGTAACACCGATCACGCGATGAAACAATGATACGATGAAACGATTTAGTAAAACCCAGATGCGGTAGACGTAAAACCTCGACGCGGTGGACGTAAAACCTCGACGCGGTAGGAGTAAAACCGATCTGGTGATGAAACGATGAAACAATGAAACAATGATACGATGAAACGATTTAGTAAAACCTCGACGCCGTAGGAGTAAAGCCGATCTGGCGATGAAACGATGAAACAATGAAACAATGATACGATGAAACGATTTAGTAAAACCTCGACGGGGTAAACGTAACACCTCGACGTGGCGAAGGTAAATCCTCGATGCGGTAGGAGTAAAACCAATCACGCGATGAAACGATGAAACAATGAAACAATGATACGATGAAACGATTTAGTAAAACCTCACCGCGGTAGACGTAAAATCTCGACGCGGTAGGAGTAAAACCGATTTGGCGATGAAACGATGAAACGATGAAACGATTTAGTAAAACCTAGACGCGGTAGAAATAAAACCTCGACACGGTGGACGTAAAACTGCGACGCGGTGGGAGTAAAACCGATCTGGCGATGAAACGATGAAACTTTGCATCGGAACAATCAAAATTATTAATAGAATTTTTTAGAAGTAAATTAAGATTGGAAATGGTAAATAATCCTAATGAAGCGACAACAAAATCAGTACCAACTCTCGATGTAGTATTTGCAAGACATTTAACAAAATTGAATCAAGAATATTTATATCATATTTTAGCTATCACAAGCCAATTGTTTCAATAATAGAATCATGTAAAATTAAATGTAATAAAGTGTTAATAAAAATTCGAAAAAAATTAAAGAATGAAGTTTCACTTCCGCCATGTGGTCTAAGCACACATCAATTTTTTTTTAAATGTCATAATCAACAGCATTGGGATTAAACGGCACTAATTCAGATGCTTTGAATCCACTCCGAATTATGTGTTTTTCATCTTTTATATTATCTAGTGCCATTTTCAACAATAGTGGAAAATCTCCTTCTTTTATTTGGATTACATTGTTTTGCGTTTTCCACTTTGGAACAGTTTGTCTCCAGATATCTTTAAAGGGTGGAAAAAAGAAATGTCCAGAGGTTTCAGTATGGCGTAGAATTTGGATACAGTCCTATAATTTCAATATTTTTATCTCGACAGAAGGATACTACTGGTATAGTTATGTGTGAGCTATGATTATCTAAATATAATATTATTGGAAACTCTATATTTTCTTTTATTAGCCACGGGTAAATCACATTTTTTGTGTATTCATAAAATGTTTCGGTGGTCATCCATCCACTCTCTGACATACCAACACCCAAGCCCTTTGCCGTATTTTCAATAATTTTCTTAGGTATGCTTTGTACATAGGGAAACATTAACATGGGCGGGTCACAAGTACCTGCTGCACTATACATAAAAAGAACAGTGAGATTTTCTTATCCTGCATCTGTAATTTTGTATGTTGACAGACACTCTTATTTTGTTAAAACTTTATTAGAGTCAGGACATAATACAATACTAGTCTTGTCACAGTTAAATACTCTGTTTGGAGCAATACCCAGCAAATTTTTAGTTTTTAAATAGATCTCTTGCTCACAGAACCATTCACTCAAATCTTCTTCAAAATAAATTATTCAAACATGCAATATTTTATAGGTTAGTTCTACAATTTTTAACCCAAAACTTGTAATATACTTATTTATACTTGCGTTTGAAAGACATAAAAGTTGAATCAGATATTATACTTACAAAAAAACGATAAAAAGTTAGAATTAAGAAATCTTTTCAAATAAGAACACAGTTACACAAATTTCAAATTGCTGTCTCATAAATCGGCACAAGGCGGGAATCAACAAGTCCATGGAGCATGGGACTAGTGATGGTATATGGTCTCGGTTTTCTCACGCATGCGCGACGATTTTAGCGTCAGTAAAGTACAAAGTTGGGCTAAAATGGTGTACCTTAGTCACCCCGCATAGTTTCGCAAATTTTTTTTTCGATTTTCAAATATGAATTGACAAGTAACTCCTTCTCCAATACTAGTTGCCATTATGAAATCGAATATATTAACATTAACTGACCAAAATTTCGAAGTACGGTCGTCTCGTCGTGTCGTCTTGCACTCTTCTGTCCGGTTTCCCGCCAACAACAGTTCTCCCCTGCTTTCCCCACAAACATAAGACGTTCTGTACGTTCCTGCATTTAGTCGCGCATGCGCGAAAAAACCGAGACCATATACCATCACTGCATGGGACAAGCAAATTATTGTACCATAAATACGGACTTCTAAAAAGAATGTGTACATAATATGAAACAGCTTTATAATTAATAAAATTACGGCAGAATTCTAAACGTTTTTATGTAATTACGATCTACGACTTCTCAGCTTTCGATTAGGTTATTTAACATCTGTTAAAATCATTGATATCTGTTAATAAGCTTAAAACAAAAAGCTAAGTCTATTTACACTTCAGCTCAAATAAGCTAAGTAATTTTACTTAGACTTGGAGAGGACACTTCAACTTTTTTTTTTATGTTAAATACATTAAAGCAACATTAATATTTGTACACATACAAATTTAAATAATCATATTAATAAATATAATTTTATTTAAATTGTGATATGCATATATTTATAATATAATCCAGAAATTTCATTTTTGCTTATAATGTATCGTAAATGGGGACATTGACTCATAATATGGCATTTTACCTTAAGGGGCCTGGCTGGGCGTGCATATGACAACGGTGATCGTGATATTAATGAACTTGTTTCCCCACTGCCGAATGTTGAAGATATCGCAAAGGAGCTGTTCGATCGATGGAAGTCAACCCTCGATGTTGTGGTCTCCAGTCAATAGAGAGTTGTTGACGAGAAGAAGATCGACAGATCTATTCGAGACGTCAGAGCGAGAGAAAGAAAGAGAGAGAGAGAGAGAGAGAGAGAGAGAGAGAGAGAGAGAGGGCGTAAAACGATCTGTCATAAATCAAAAACTGTTAATTGATCGCTATTGTAAATAAATAGTTGTGTTCAGTGTTTAATCATATAATACATATTATAATATTAATATAATTACAGAATGTGTTCAAATAAATGTTCCTTATTCTGAGATGATAGACCTGAAACAATTTAAACTTCCCATCTACATTTCGTCCTTTGTTTCCCGAAGCACAAAAACAAGAGTGAAATCTGTATGAATAGTAATTTCACGTCAGCTCTGTTTCGGCTAATAGGGGGCTATTTTTACGATCCCGAAATATAATTAGTTCTGTAATTGGATCCCAGCGAATATAGTCGAGGAAGTCCACCATAGCATACTCATTCGCAGTTGCGAAATGTTCAAGCAAAGTTACGTATCGTACGTTCCGAACGAAGCAATTTGCTTTCCGAGTGGACTCATATAATTCACGAAATGGGCAAACCGCGTATGGAAGTGGAACTCAATTTACCTATTCGCGTCCCATTTTGCGCATGGGTTCTGAACAATATGATCGCCTGGAATTGACAATATAAAACGACAATGTACTCGGTACAAGCAGCCATTTCGGCTCCTTGAATGCTATCAAATAACTATAAACTGGAGTGCTGGAATATTTGGCGCACAGGTATTGTCAATTATTCTTAAACAAGTTCAAAAAGTAGTTAATCTTGTTTGAAGTAAGCTTCATAACAAGCCAGACTCGCTATTATAGTACGAGCCCTGGTAAAAAGTATGGAAACACATTTTAAAATCACATAATTTTCTTAAAATTAAACCAAATGAATTGAAATTTTTGGACATGTTAGAACAATTAGTTTACTAAATAACGGATAAACAAAATTTTCAAAAAAATTAGTCGGAATTGCGAAGAAAAGAATAAAAGTTGGTTTTAGAACGTTTTGATCTGAATACGTAGCGTAACTTTCATTGTTGGAGATATGTATGTATTTGCAATTCGCGCGCGTGTACGAGAGACGATTGAGTTGCCGGTCGATGGTGGCGTGGCGCTGCCTATTCGCTTCCTTTGTAGCATGTATCTGGATCGGACGGACGCTCGCAGCGATATAGACGTGTATTATTAATATTAAATAAACCGCATAGTTCTAACAGGTTATGGGCCCAGAGCGAAAGTAGCTAATTAAAGAATAGTAAGAAAGGAAGAGAGAACTATGCAAAGTAATTAGGAAAGTGCAAAAGAATTAAAAAGTAAAAATTTGAGGTTAGGCCGACACGTGGCACGATGGCTGCATATATTGGAAGTTCGAACAGGATCGAATTATTATCAAGAAATAACTACGATACGTGGTGTATCCAGGCAGAAGTATTGCTAATAAAAAATGACGGATGAGGATATGCAAATGGACAAAACCGTAGGCCCGTAAGAACTGATGCGGCCTCGGAAGCAGCGGCTCGTGCATGGGACGCCGCCGATCAGAACGCAAAATCTGATATTATACTTTCGGTAAGCGCTAACGACTTAAAACAAATTGAAGGATGCAGAACTGCGTACGATGTATGGGAAAAGCTGCGAAGTATATATGCGTCCAAAGGTCCGGCGAAAAAGGCCGCCTTACTTAAAAAGCTGACCAGTCACCGCATGTCGCATGGTGCGGATGTGCGTGAACATATAAACGACTTCGTCGAAGTTGTAGATAAGCTTGGCGATATGGACATAGAAATTTACAAGGACCTGCAGAGTGCAATGCTGTTAAATAGTTTATCCGATACGTACGAAAACTTTAGGTGTGCAATGGAATCTCGTGATAAGCTTCCAGATCTTGAGACGTTAAAGATACAGATTTTAGAAGAATTTGAGACCCGGAAACAAAAACACAGCGATGAACCTGGTGCAATGGCAGCTAAGCAGAACGAGCAAAGTGTTGAGGAGAGAACACCGTACAACTGCATGTAACCCGTGTGCGGCTCGGGTAGGTTCGGAAATCTTCGGGGCGGTTCGGTTCGGTTGCTGGGACCGTGGGGGCTAGCGAAGCGTCGCTTGAGAGCGAGAGCTGGAGTGTACGGTTGGAAAGCGTGTGACAAAGTTGTATTGGTTGTTACAGGTTTACTTAATAAACAGTTGTTGTTAGTGTTCACTGGCGAAGTTATTGGTAGAGCCCCTCTAATATCCAACACAAAGACAGGGAATAAGGTGGAAGCATAATAAGTATGATAATAACAGGTATGACAAAAATGTAAATAATAGTAGATTGCCCATAAAATGTTTCCAATGCGGTAAGTTGGGCCACAAATCATTTGAGTGCTACGCAAGAAGAGGTGCTGTCAATAGAGCAAGCGCAAGTTCGGTACAAGAGATGTTTTATGTAAACGACGTAGAGATTGAGAAAGCATGTGCAATTACAATGAATCCAGAACACAATAATTGGTGCTTGGATAGTGGTTGTGCAAAACATTTGTGTAAAGATAAAGAAAAATTTGTTGAGTTGCACCCAACGGAACATAAAGTATTGAACTTAGCAAGTCACATGTCAGCAAATGTTGAAGCCAAAGGAAGTGTACAAATTCAAACATTTCTAGACAATAATATTAAAGATATTAAATTTCAGGATACCTTGTATGTTCCTGATCTAAGAGTAAATTTAGCATCGGTAGCAAATATTACTGAAAGGGACAACGTAGTAATCTTTACAAAGAATGGAGCTGTCATAAAAGGAAGAGACGGAAGAATAAAAGCCAAGGCAAATAGAGCTGGCAATTTGTACTACATACAAGAATGTACAGAGCATGCTAAAAGTGTGGAGTGTCAGGAGAGAAATTCACATCTAAAACTGTGGCATGAACGTCTCGGACATTTGAATGTAAAGGATTTAACATATATGGTAAGGACGGAGAAGGCAATAGGGATTAAAAATTCAAGGGAGAAATACTATCCCATCATGCGAAAAATGTATACAAGATAAGCTGACTTCGACATCTTTTCCAAGGGAATCCAAAAGAATTACCAGATTATTAGAGATAGTACATTCCGATTTATGTGGACCTATGAAGACAGAATCGATAGGTGGATCAAGATACATATTAACATTTATTGACGATTATTTAAGGTGGTGCAAGTATATTTTTTAAAAACAAAAGATGAATTGTTACAGCGATTCAAGGAATTTGAGAAATATGCCGAGACGTTAACCGAGAAGAAAATAAAGTACTTACAAACGGATAATGATCGGGAGTACTGTAATATAAGATTTGACGAATTCCTGAAAGAAAATGGAATTCAAATGAGGTTAACAGTACCGCACACGCCGCAACAAAATGGTTTAGCTGAGCGGAAGGATCGCACGCTAATAGAGACGGCGAGGTGTATGTTGTTGCAGGCAGGACTATCATACGGGTATTGGGCGGAAGCAGTTTCAACTGTTAATTATATTAGAAATAGTTGCCCGGCCAAAGCATTATACGGAAAAACTCCATTCGAACTATGGATAGGAAGAGTACCGATCTTGTCACATTTGCGAGTATTTGGAATGAAAACATATATTCTAAATAAAGATCCAAGAAAGAAAAAGTTTGAAGATAGGACAAAAACAGGGATTTTTGTAGGTTACTGCGAAAGATCCAAGGCATACAGAGTGGCTACCGACAGAAAGGAAAGTGATAGTATCGAGGGATGTCAGAGTTATTGAACATAAAGACGAGGAACAGGAAAAGTAAGTCCGTCATGAAGAGAGGAAGCAAGAGGAAATTAAAAATGTAATAAAAGTGCAGGGTTAAATTAGTCATACTAATGTCGACCCTGACATGGAAAATGATGTCCAAGCTACAGGTAGAGTCTATAGGAAAGATATGTACCCAATGCATTGGAAAAGGCACCTGGGAGGCCGAAATTTGTGAGGGCAGGTATGAGGGGTCGTCCTAGAAAACTATTTCGTTACAAGGATACACGAAATGAAGGTTACACACGAAATCCAATGCAGAATGATGAAGTAGCTGAAGAAAATGGAAGCAACCAGATTGCAGAGGTCAACTTGGTTATGTTAGCCGCTAACATGGTTCACAAATCGGTCAAAAATGCACAGCAAGGAGAAGACCGAGAAGAGTGGAAAAGAGCCATTAGGACAGAGGTAAAATGTTTAATTAAAAATGATACCTTTGACATTATAGAGAAACCAGAGAACGGAAATGTCGTACAGTTCTCGCGAATAAATACCAGGCGGATGGATCGTTAGAAAAACGAAAGGAGAGGATAGTGGCAAGGGGGTTTACAGAACGCCCAGGTCTTGATTTCGGGGATACGTTCGCACCGGTTGCTAGGCTGGACTCCATCAGACTACTGTTAGCCTTGGCGGTTAAAATGAACATGATGGTGGAACAGCTGGACGTAACGAGTGAATATCTTAATGGGATTCTAAAAGAAGATATTTATATGGACGTACCCGAAGGATTCGAAGCGAGTCTAGCTGAAATAGCAGCGGATACGAAAGAAGAGAAGAAATTACAGGAAAAGACGAAAGGTATATTAGAACAAATAAAGTCCCGGAATCGTCCTGTATGTTATTTGAATAAAGCTTTACATAGCCTGAAACAAGCCGGTAAACAGTAGAATGAAAGGTTGGACGAAAAGTTGAAGAATTTAGAATTAAGTCCAACGGTTTCCGATCCATGCGTATATAGTGGCCGAAAAGGAAATACCAGATTGTATATAGCCGTGTATGTAGATGATATCATAATTGTATCTAATGATTGTAAGTGGATCGGGAACGTAAGAACTGAATTGGCCAAGGATTTCGATATAAGAGATCTAGGAAAAATCGGGTATTGTTTAGGTATTAATATTAAACAAGATGCCGAGGGAATAAGTATGACGCAAGAAAAATATGTTACCGATTTATTACAAAGATTTGGAATGGATGGCTATAATCCAGTATGTACACCCATGGATAAAGATGCAACATTAGTAAACAATAAGGGTGTGGAAAACTAGAGGAGGCCGTACCGTGAATTGGTTGGTTCGCTAATGTATTTGGCTGTGGCAACCAGGCCTCATATTGCTCACGCAGTGAGCGTACTGGCCCAGTTCAATGATTGTAATACGGAGGCTCACTGGCAAGCAGCTAAGAGGGTACTACGGCACCTTAAGAGGACATGTAATTACGGTATTACTTTCAGGAAATCAGATACCGAGATAGCGGCTTATGTGGATGCCGATTGGGGAAGGTGTAAGCTCCTCTCCTCCGACAGGAGGTTGTAGCGGCCAGCTTCGGGCGATGTTTTATGATGGGCCATCGCTATTGTGTCTTAGAGTCGGTACGCGGCTCATTGCAATCTGGCTACGACATGGGCCTGTCACCGTTTTCTTTTGTTAGTGCAATTGCCGCTCCGACCTAGGGCACAAGATGGTATTTGCACATATTGAGCGCAGTCCCTGTCATAAAACATCTGTTTCTTTTGTATTTTAGTTTTCTTCGAATCGGTGCGGCTGGACACTCAGGGCCTTAGCGCGGTATCGCTGCCAGATGCCTGGGATTCGCCAGGCTTCGCTCTTCGCGGGTTTGAACACCCTGGCAGCGTCGCGAACACCCCCTCCTTTAGTCCGTTGCGCCTATGCGTTTTGTAACGCCCGTGACTCTTCCGATTTGCTGGGCCCGTTTTCTTAGATTTAGTTTTAGCTTCCGCCCATCCTTAATTTTCATAGAGTCGGGATAAGTTTTCCATTAGGAAGGGAGAACCGAGGTGTTAAATTGGCGAACTCTCGGTCTCTTCCTTAGAATTAACAAGAACATTGAAACACTTAGATCGCTCTCTACTGTGTGGCCATAGAAACAGTCAGAGAAGTTAGTTCTCACATAGTTTAAACACTTAGCATTTTTGTACCTCACCCGACAACTGCGGTGTGCAGTTTTGTTACTGTAAATAAATAGCAGTTTTTCAAGTTGTTTGTCTTAGCCCTTCTGTCAAAGGAAGGTGGTCCTTCGAGTTTGAAATATTAGCGGGCACCTCGCAGTGCGAATTCAATCAAGGCCCGAACGATCATCTGATCAACCGCGGGCGTAAACAAGGTCGTACACCGGATACGTGTTTAATATGTCGATGGGTCCAATCAGCTATATATATATATATATATATATATATATATATATATATATAAGTTTCTCAAAGAATTAAATGTAAGTAATGTGGATAATATTGTAATTTACAACGATAATAAGGGAGCGCAATTATTGTCAAGGAATGCTATTGTTCACCCGAGAACAAAGCATATAGATATAAAGTTTCATTTCATAAGAGATGCCTTGCGAAACGAAAACTTGAGTTTAAAGTATATGTCAACGGATAGTATGCCTGCAGATGTACTCACCAAACCGTTGTGAAGGGACAACCATTATTTTTGTATAAGTGAGATGAATGTAACAGAAATTGTTTCGCGTGCGTCTTGAGAGGAGATGTTAGAAGTGTTTGTAATTCACGCGCGTCTTGCGAGGAGGTGTTGGAGATATGTATGTATTTGCAATTCGCGCGTGTGTACGAGAAACGATTGCGTTGCCGGTCGATGATGGCGCAGCGGTGCCTAATCGTCTCCTTCGTAGCATGTATCGAGACCGAGCGGACGCTCGCAGCGATATAGACGTGTATTATGAATTTTAAATAAATACCATAGCTCTAACAAAATATACCGAATTTTCTCTTTGTTAACTTCCATCGTTTACACCCTATAACTCACAACTGAATCGACCAATCAAAAAACTGTAAAAGAATTTGTTTTAGTACGGAATGTCACTTTTCCAACGAGCACAAGTCTGAATTTGTTTGAACAATACTTTACGAAATATACATCACTACAGCCATCTAGCGAAAAAATAATGGATTTCTTTTTTCCCAACCCATTATATCCTGGTAATAAAGTATTTCCTTCGGACACTGGTTTGCGCATGCCCTGCACCGGTTGCAACGATATCAAAGATTTCAATGGTGACTTCAAGATCTTGCATCGAGTGAATCGGCGCGAGTAGGCGTATTAATGCCGATACTGAATAACAACTATAGTCCTTTGAAAAACTTTCGTGAAGATCGATCGCGCTTGATCGTTTGTTATTCGCGGGTCTGAAGGATTTCATTTCTCATTTTAACAATTGTGTGACCGCGGCTGTAGATCTGCTTTCGTTTTATCGCAGATTTATCATACGCCACTGATGTTATCGTTTTGTATGCAAGTGTCATGGCAAAGATTGCAATTGCGACACTATAATTTACTATCGTTGTATGATAGTTTAACAAAAAGAATTATTCGCAGGTGTCTAGCCTTAAAACAATTCCATTTTGTTAGCAGTTTAATACTGAGAGAAAGTTTAGTTACTTCCAGCAGACAATTTTTGTTATGCATAAATCAATTTTGATTTCGCTTCTGTTGCTTGTAATCAACACAGACAAATTTTTATTTCGCTTAAATTAATCTCTTATATTGTTTGTATTGCTTGCAATCGACGTAGACAATTTTCATTCTGCATGAATATATTTCTGTTTCGATTCTGTAGCTTGCACTCGATGCAGACAGTTTTGATTTAGCATAGATCAATCTATCTTTCGTTTTTGTTGCTCGCAGTCGATTCAGACAATTATTATTTCGCATAAATCAATCTCTATTTCATTTCTGTTCCTTACAATCCTAGTGGTTGAAAACTTCGAATTGAAAATAAAATCGCGGACTGAAGTCCCTTTTAGCACCCAACTCCGATTGGATCCCAACTTACCCGAAATATTGCCCATGCCCAGTAGAGTCATGTGGGTTGGTCACATGACGCGGAAATGCTCTGCGCATGCGAAACAAACTGTTTGCCTTAATGGCTCGTATCCGCTATTTTCACTTATTAACACACCCTAAACTGTTGTTCCTCGTCTTTAATAAGTTTAATAAGTTACAATGAGTGGCAGTTCTGATAAATCAAATCAAAATGATCCCGAGCGGAAGCCGCTAGAAGTGGCCAACATGTTGCGCGTGTTTTAGTGAGATCAACGGCATGGAATTGGGAAAGAATATATAGAGTGACATTTTTCAGAAATTGTGCTATTGTGTGGGCGATCGCAAAGAGACTGTTACATGGCTCGTATATGTGCAGAAACCACCACATACCTATGGATTTCTACATAAGCCGCCATGTTAAACTGGTTATATTACTTGATTTGGTTAGGTTAGGTTAGGTTCGGTTAGGTTTAGTGGGCTTGAGGTTTGCTTAATAATCCTGATGTGCACTTTTATACCTCAATTCGGTATTAAAATTGTGTTTCGCGAGCAAAAAATTTATTTGATATCCGCGCCACTTCATTTTGTCAGCCACCTCGTGGGACGTCTACAGAGTAACTTTGAAGGCAATCGGAGGTGGGTGCTAAAAGGAACTCTTACCAAATCGCGATCGATTAATTATCAATTAATTATTCTGCATCATTTTCAGGCGATATCAACCAGATAAAAGTGTCGTTCTTTCGTCAATCACTATAAAAAGTTGTAAATAATGAATGGATATTCTTAAATTGTGTCAATCTTTTTACTGTTATAAATCGCAGTTTAATTATAAGAGTTACGAATTAATAACATAATATGTTGTGTTCACGTTGTTTCGATCGTACATATTACGAAAAGAACTTTCAGGCCATGCAATAGCTGATGCGTTGAAAGTTAGGTTTACTCCTATACTTCGTGCGTGCTAGTTTCAATTTTTCTTATCCATTCAGTATGAAATTTCGTTCGGCTCCCCCAGGGAAAGCGTGCAGCACCGCGGTGCATAAAAATGCAACGTGCATGCACTGCAACGAGCTCCTTCGGCGTCCTGAAGGATCAGCATGGGCGTTGAAGCAGGAACTCATCTTCACGGCAGGACGAGCCCAATTACAGCGTCAGCTCGTTATCGGATATAATGATATTCGAGGAGGAACGAGGCCGCAATTGCTTTTTCCAATGGATCTTCCAATTGGAAAATCGCTGGGCCCACAGTCAAGGACGCTGGTGACACGGTGAAATTGCAAGTAATTCGCGAGAACATCGGGGAATGCGTAATCATTTGCGTGGAAATGCTCCTATCCTCTTTTACCGGACCCTAAATATTTTTTCAGCAGTCTGCCGATCAATTTCTCTGTCGACTGTTCCAACGTTTTCAAATTAGTGCGGACAATATTTATTTACATGGAGATTAGCAGTCTGTTTTCTTTGACTGTCTGAATAGCTGCGACTGTCTGTCAATTTTTATGCAAACTGAAAATTGTGGACATCAATTGCAAGGAACCGATAACAAGCAAAAATTTCTTTTCTTCTTTAACTTCGAAAAGTTGAAAAATATATATTGAAATAAAGATTGATCGACAATCACCCCCGTTGGCTACAGAGCAGCCGTTTTCGTGGAGAGGGAATTTCTAAAACCCTGAGTGTTCTCCAGATGCAAAAGACTATCGTTCAACGTCGGGGCATAGTGAACACGCTATTCAGGTTAGTCACGCGGGACGTGAGAGCAGTAACACCATGGGAACACCATGAGAACGTGGCATAAGGGCGATACACGGAATTCCCCTGGTCTTAGACGCCTGACAACATTTCACACAAACACACGTGCTAACACGCACACACGCATACACAAGAGCAATATCGCGATGTATGCAACAAGGTCTTAGGAACCTATTTCTTGTAGGGATTGACTGCGATGGATGAACGGAGAGGTTCGTAAGAGGAAAGGAGACCGAGAAGATATAAAAGAGAAGACGACCGGAATTCTCCGGCGACGACGATCCCCCAAAGGTTCACGATAATTATGTCTTTGTTTATTGTCATGGGCCAGGTTGCATTGTACCACGCTCGCAGACTAATAGCGTGAATTATTCTTTGCTGGGAAACCAACACCCCCGCGCTTCCAGCGCAAATCTTATTCTCTGATCTGTGAATGAAAGAAGGTCTCAATAAGGTTGCCTTGCCCCTGCTTTCGTTCGGTTCCGTGTATATCGGGTGTTCTGCAATGAACGTGATTGAAAGACGGTTGACTAAAACGTATTTCTCTATAGTATTTATTTTTCTTTGTATCATTGTATCGGGCCGACCGCAAAGATTACTGGTAGACTGCTGATCTTTATGCAAAACAGAAATTGTCTGCACTAGACAGCAGATTTTATGCATTTATGGCAAAAATAGGTAGGAGCAATTTGAAAGAGTACAAAGATCGAAAGAATTATACTGTTTTTAGATTTATGAAGTTATTAAAGAAGAAAATCAATTTGGTACCAGTTCCAGAAATTGATGCAGACAATGTTCATTTTGCATAATGAACCGCAGTCTAACTTGCACTGATTTGATTGCGTTGAAATAATTGATACAGACATTGACCGATAGACTGTGCTGATCATCGCGCAAAATAAAAATTGTCTGCACAAATTCGAAGACGCCAAAGTCAAGTAGATGTTTGTTTCTGCTTTTAATAGTTTTGGTAAGTTGAGATTAATCTCTCGGTGCATTGCTAATAATAGAAAGTCGAAACAACAAGGATATTTTGCAAAATAAAACGAACACGTTTCGCATTGTATTTTCCATTGACTAGTGCGTGTTCTTTAATCATTTAACGTTAGTTTGTACAGTCCGCACGTGTGCTAATAATTAGAGGCAATGTTGAAGTGCTATCCCTAATACCTGGGGCCTGACAATCGTTTGAGCAACGTAACGCCGAGGCTACGTAATCAGATCGATATTACACTAGATCGATGCTGACGCTATTCGAGACGCCCTGGCTTTGCTTTTGGAATATGCGAGGTATTGAATTGGAAATCTGGATTGATGTAAGTTCCGGAAATAACCTCGTGCATTTCAAATTTCAATGAAATTATTTCGACCCTGTGGCAGGTACTGGCAGGTATCTTTGCTCGCATTTAATTAAATCTTTTGCGAATCGGCCTGTCTAAACAACATCCGAGTTATTAAACTTTAATACTAAATTTACCGAAAACAAGAATATTTATTTACACTTGCTACGATTTTTGTTACAGCGTTTGCTTAATTTACTAACTGAGGATGACGAGTTAACTCGTCATTCGTGTTTGCTATCTCTTGTCATACAATTTTCACTTTCTCCTTAAATGAACAAATAAATCTTTCACTTTAGTGTATTAGGATTCGAATTAATTGTGGCAAAATTTTGGTTATATCAATGTTATTTGTTCTACATTATGTTTCTCAGAATGTTCAAAATTGAAAATTCAAAATTGTTAAATAAAGAAATTCGACCCATCATTTGCCATGGAAACGTCTTTACAATTTTTTAAACTAAACAATATTTAATTCAAGCTATACATATACTATAGAAAATGTTAAGCAGTATAACAGTTGAGAGATTATATATGTATAATTTAAGAAACAATACGATAAAAACATATAGTTTAAAATTATTTTTCTACATATCTTGCTTCAAAATATTTATATATATATATATATATATATATATATATGCAATAAATATTGTACTATTTAAATATCTCCAGGATAATGTTTGGCTTTCCTCCAAAATAAAGACAACTCTTTTGGGGAAGTATGTAGTAAAGTCGAGCAACTCCATATCAATGAAAAATATAGCTAGCTCTTCAATGTTGCTTATCAAAAACTATAAAACGGGCATTTTTAATATAAAAAAGTTCTACCTGGTTTAAAAAAAAATTGGTGTGTGCTTAAGCCACGTGGCTAAAGTGAAACTTCTTCCTTTAATTTTATTTCGAATTTTTATTAACACTTTATGACAATTCATTTTCTATGATTCTATTATTGAAACAATTGGCTTGTGATAGCTCAAATATGTTATAAATATTCTTGATTCAATTTTGTCTAAATGTCTTGCAAATACTGCATCGAGAGTTGTTCCTGATCTTTTCGTCGCTTTGTAACAGACCTGTCTGTTATGCGACCCCTCGTACCTCACCCGCAACCAATAATTCCCGCGCACCGCCGCGAGAGGGCCGCAACCCCCCGGTTATCACGGCACGCTTCCCGCTGCTAATAATTAGACGGCACGACAATGTAAACCCTCGCGACAAGGCAAATGACACCTACCTGTCCTCTGATACCGTCACGACATTCCAAACAAACATACCGCAAACATCATCACCGACGCAACCGTCTCAAACTCCACCGAACAAGGAGTACCCTGTTCTTCCCCCACCAACCATCTCCGAGCAGAACGTCCCCTGCTCTCCAAACCTCCGCGACACCGCGTTCCGTACCACGCCCAACAGGGAGTACTCTGTTCTTCTCCCCACTGACCCTCTCCGAGCAGGGCGTCCCTGCTCGCCAACCACCGCGACACCGCGCTCTCACCAGGTCCACACCGACCCTCCGCGACGCGAACTCCGATACCGCGAACGGCAGCTAACACGTAAAAACGACACAGCACGTGTACTTATTTCCAGCACCTTAACCTCACCGTTCCACACCGACCGTTCTCCTCGCCGCGAACCCTGGCTCGATGAGTTACATGGCGTCCGAACAGGGAACTGGTGCGAAAACGACCGCGACAAGAAAATTTCGCGAACACGTACAGCACCGCGATCAACATACAACAAAAAATTGCCCGAAACTCATACCGGTCGCGCCGCCTACCGGTTAACTCCGCAGTGAAACCGCGATCACGTTCGCACCGCCAAGCGCCATCCACTGGCCGCCGATCCCCCTAGCCGCGAAACCGATACAGACCGCGCACATACCGGCCACACGATTCGCGATTCGCGATCGCGATCACGACCACCACCGCCATCTAGCGGTCGCGAACCGAACCAAACCCGATTTCCGCGAAATTTAAAGTATGCCAGTGCTAAAGCTGCACGAATCGGACGGGCTAACCAAGAAGCGATTCGTACAGGAGTTGCGGCGCCTCCAACTACCCGTGACCGGCACAATTAGGGAGCTGCGTCAGAGACTCGCCGGCTACTGCACCGCGAATCCGGAAATTTCCACCAACAACGCTACCGTAACTACGGCCAACGTCGCTGCCGTCGACCACATGGAGCTGATACGCAAGTGGGGATGTACGTGCGACGGGAAGGATCCGTTCTCCTTCCTGGAACATATCAACGAGCGGAGAAGCTCAACTGTGGTACAGGCTTATGCGACACCAGATTCCGTCCTGGAAAAAAATTACGGAGAAGTCTTCTTCGCCTCGCACCGAACCCGCCAGCAAATGGAACGGGAGGCTCGCGAACACGTACAGCGGCCAGAAGAGCGATTCAATCTATATACGAACGCTCCTCTGACACTTCTGCGGCGCGCACAGATACCGACCCGCAAATATCTCGAAACGGTGTACGAGAATATGCTACCGGAGTATGAAACTCTCATCGACCTCGAAGCCATTGACGATCAGGACGAACTGCTGCGGCAAGTACAGCGGATCTAGCGCGCTACCGAACGGAAAACCCGGCTACATCGCATTCCAGCACGACCCGCGAGCACAGCAGCCCCGAAACCGACCGACCGCCGAACCGAAACCGAACGGGAACCGATCAAAGCACGGCTCGCCCGTCTCAGTACTGCGCCGGACGACCGGTACAGTCCGGGAACGCACTGCTGGCGATGCAAACAGCGCGGCCACCAGAGTTTCGACTGCCACAACGTGCCCAGGAAATTCTGCTCGCGCTGCGACCGTGACGGTACCTCAACCTGCGACTGCCATCTGCCGGGAAACGATTACCGGGGACCGCAGCAACCGGGCAATCACCAGCCCCCGCAGTAAAATACACCCCGCGCCCATTACTACCGATAAAGATCCTCGGACGAGAAATCGACGCGCTATTAGACACCAGCGCACAGCTCTCCTGCGTCAACGGAGACGTGCAGGAATAGGACCGCGAGAAAGGCCCACGCCCGCAAGCACCCTCCACCCTCGTCGGCATCGCAGATCCTCGACGGGTCCGACGCACCGATTTCCGGCGTCCTTTGCATTCCGTTCCGAACCTTGGGACAAGAATGGTCCCAGGAATTCACCGTGCTGCCAAATATGGGCGTACCGGTGCTACTAGGCATACAAGCCATCGCGGCCCTGCAGATACCGTTGCAACCACCGTTAACTGTCGCCTCCTGGCCCACCGACTGGTTCGCCGAACCCTGCCTACAAACAGGCCTCCGTACGCAGAGCAGAACCGTCTGAAAAAGTTCCTGGCCGAGGAAATGGAACTGTTCGAAACGTGACCGGGCGGACACGTTTAATCCAACATCGGATTAAGCTAACCGACGATACACCGCTGAAGTAACGGTATCGGCCCCGAAATCCGGCAATGCAAGCGACGATCAACGAAGAAGTCGAGAGAATGCTGCGAGACGAAGTCATCGAGCCCTCCAGCAGTCCATGGATCTCACCGGTCGTCGTCGTCCGGAAGAAGGACTGACAACCCCGATTCTGCGACGACTTCCGCAAGCTGAATGAACGTTTGAAGAAAGACGCGTACCCTATGCCACACATACAAGCCACCCTCGATAAATTGCGAGGAGCGAGATTCCTCACCACCCTGGATCGCAAGAATGGCTACTGGCAGATACCGCTTGTGCCCACCAGCCGACCACTAACCACGTTCACCGTTCCCGGGAAAGGATTATTCCAATTCACCGTCATGCCGTTTGGCCTCCACTCGACTCAAGCCACTTTCCAACGGCTGTTAGACAGGATCATCGGCCCCGAGCTCGAACCGTTCACATTTTCTTACCTTGATAACATCATCATCGTAAGACGTACGTTCGACGACCATCTCGAACACCTACGAGAAGTCTTTCGCCGCCTCCGAACCGCCGGACTCCGTGAACCCGGAGAAGTGCCGTTTCTGCGTCGACAGCCTGCGCTACCTCGGGCATATCGTCGACCGACAAGGCATCCGAACCGACCCCGATAAAACCAGCGCGATCGCACGAATCCAGGCCCCCAAAACCATTCGGGAAATACGCCGATTCCACGGCATGGCTTCATGGTATCGACGTTTCGTTCCGCACTTTGCGGAACTCATGGAGCCTCTGACGAAACTTACACGGAAAAATGCCAAATGGACCTGGACCGCCACCGAAGAAACAGTCTTCCAAACAATGAAGGAGAGGCTTGTCTCCGCGCCGATCCTCGCCTGTCCGAACTTCGAGGAACCGTTCGTCCTCCAGACTGATGCCAGCGACAACGGCCTAGGCGTCGTACTCACGCAGGGCTCCGACGACGACGAACGAGTAATCGCCTATGCCAGTTATAGGTTGAATGCAGCTGAACGGAATTATAGCGCGACCGAGAAGGAGTGCCTCGCCGTCATATGGTGCATACGGAAGATGAAACCGTACCTCGAGGGATACCGTTTTACCGTACTAACCGACCACCAGGCACTACGATGGCTACAACGGAACGACAATCCGACCGGCCGACTCGCAAAGTGGGCACTAGAGCTGCAACAATACGACTTTGACATCAAGTACCGACCGGGTAAACTGAATCAAGTGGCGGACGCACTGTCCAGACCAGAAACCGCTCCGGGCGTAAGCCTGCTCCGAACAAAAAAGCACGTCGACTCCTGTTACGGCAAGAAAATCGACGCCGTGCGGACGGACCCAGCACCCGTGCCGGACTTCCGCCTACGCGACGGAAAGCTCTACCGGCACGTCCTGCACCAACTCAACTATAACAAGCCAGAACCAGGGGACGTCTGGAAACTATGCGTGCCCACCACCGAAAAGGAGGCGCTCCTCCGCCAGTTCCACGACGACCCGACCGCCGGGGACCTCGACGTCGCGAAGACCATCGTTCGCCTCGCCCAGCGGTTTTACTGGCCCGGAATGTTCCGGGAAGCCGCCCAGTACGTCCAGAAATGTGTAGTATGCCAGCGGTACAAGACACCACCGCAACAACCGTCGGGGTGCCTTCACGCCAACCTGGGGACACAACCATGGCACACCGTCTCCGTAGACCTCATCGGGCCTCTGCCTCGATCCCGCCGCGGCCACAACTGGCTCCTCGTCGCCCTCGACCGGTTCACAAAGTAGGTCGAGCTAACGCCGCTCCGCAAGGCCACCAGCGTCGCCGTCAGCGCCGCCATACCGAAAGACGTGATCCTAAGCCACGGGGCCCCGGAAATTATCAAGGTCGATAACGGGCGTCAATTCACTGGATAACCGTTCACCAGCCTGCTGCACGCGGCCGGCACCGTACACCGCCGGACACCACCATATTCGCCACAGTGCAACCCCCTCGAGCGAGCGAACAAAGTCGTGAAGACCATGCTCGCGCAATACACTGGCAACCAACACAACCAGTGGGACGAAAGACTGGTCTAGACCAGATTCGCTATCAATACCGCCTGGCACGAGTCAACCGGCTACAGCCCAGCCTACCTGAACCAAGGTAGGGAACTACGTGTACCCGGGCAGCCAGCCACCCGGAGCACGACCGAACCACCCCAACGCCGCTGGAAGAACCTACACGAGACCCGAGAATTGGCGAGACTCCACCTGGCCCAAGCCTTCGGTCGGCAGGCCAGATACTACGACCCGCGGCACCGAGATTGGAGACCCGCGCTCGGCGACCGCGTGTGGAAGAGAGAGCATACACTCTCCAACAAAGCCGCAAGAGTAAACGCCAAACTAGCCCCTAAGTATAGCGGCGCATACACGGTCGGACAAATCATATCACCCGTTATCGTCGACCTCCAGGCCGCAAACCGCCGCTGGTCACATCCAGGACCTGAAGCCCGCCGCCGGGTCCAACACCGACCTGCTACCCGCGGCGCCCGCGACCTTCGCCGTACCGGTCCTGCCGCGCTAGCTAACGATAAGTTCACTTTCTTACAGATTTCCAGCGACCAGAATGGAGTCCCTCCTTGACTTTGATGCAATGAGGGCATTGGAGGAGCTACAGGAGCTCTGCGGTGAGCCATTCCTCACGCCCGACACCGAGCCGACACCGCCAGCGACGGAGGCAGCGCCCCCAGCCGGCCTGCCCATCCCGGTATGGGACAACGTAGAAGCCCTCGCCCTCGTGCCCCGTGATTGGACTTAGGTCACTTTCAAAGTAATGGTTTTAATCACTGAACTAACTGCGAAAACTTATGTGTCCAAAATTATCGTGTATACTCTGAATATACTTAACAGCAAATGTTGTTTATGACAGCTAACTTCAAGTTGTACACGTGTGTGTGTGTGTGTGTGTGTGTGTGTGAGCCGATTATTTTGAAAGTGGCCTAAGTCCATTTGTCAATTATTTTCTGTTGACCGTAGTAACGTGTACAATGTATTTGTTGACTTGTATATATTAAAAAGTATTTAAACTCAATATCTCTAGTTTCTTTCCTTCGCCTTTATATGGTGTAATGTTCACCACATCCGGTTAAAAATATTATGCTCTGATTAAATATAACATATTTATGTCGAACGTTAATTTCTCTACTTTTTAATTTAGTATAAGAATACAAAAATATGACAATTAGTTAATTGTTATATTAAAAATATTACATTTTGGTACTATTATAATCAATATTTTGAGACAAGAACGTTTAGTCATAATCAAAAGACTTTCCTTCAAATATTCCCATTCCTATAAAATGTCATGTTTTCGCCACTTCAATGTCAATGTGACACGTCTTCCCCTTATCCGATCAACTTCATCTTTTGTAGGGATTATTTTATTACCCAATGGCACAATTTTAGGCGGGGGGAGGGGGCGTGAAGAAAATCTCGCAAAAAAATTTCACCAGGTATAGCTAAGGTCCACCCTAGTGGACATGAACGCACGGTATTTTCAAACTAAGTATTCTTGCAAACAAAAATGGCAAACAAGAAAATATTATCCTATATTTTCGATTTATTTTTTCATAAAGAATCCACTCATATACAGTTTTACTACCAATTCCGGGACATACTGCGTATAAATCAACTTTTAACACATCAGCGAATTTCGTGCGTTTCGCACAAGTTCCAAGTATCTCGTTTATAAAACCTATCAGCGTAATTAATAACAATTGTTAGTTACTTGATAATGAATTTTACACCGCACACTACAATCCAGTTAATTTCAGCATCGATAAATTAACATCTACCGGCATCAATTTAAAAAAATCATTTTCAACAGTATCGATCATCGCGAAATTCAACGCGCTAAAAGGGCATTAATTACACAGATTAATTAAGAAAACGTAATCTACAGACGGAAGGCAAGATGACGGCATGCTATCATCGGCGCGTAGGCGAAAATTCACGTAATTGCGGAATTTCGGTGTGCGGAGATCAAACTTTGGTGAACTCAAAACGCCTTCGCCATTTTCGCGTAATTAATTTAGCGAAGAGCAGTAAACTGGGTATTGGCGATAATGCCGTTTGAGGAGCAAGATCCAAAGTGATAATGAGTCAATCACATTAAGCCTGTTCGAAACTCTGTCGGTACGATTATCACTTTGTAAAGAGGCTCGTCCTTTCCCTGTGTTCTATTCCACGTCTCTACTCCTGCGAATCTACTTCATCCGATCGATTATCGTTCACCACATCAAATACGATGGATTTGTCGTCAAACTGAGTTTGAGAATTCGAAAAATAGAACGAACATGAACAATGGCATTTTTCGTTGTTCCAGAATCTGGAGCCAGAAATCGGGTCGATCCGAAAATTCGAAAGAATAAACGCAAATTTCAATAACATACTGGGAGTATATTGCGAATTTTATACATTTACAATAAGAATGAACGGGAGACATAAAATGGTAAAAACATCAAAATAATTTAATAGTGCTGCACTACCATTCATTCGCTAAAAATAATGAAAAGAAGTTACCTACTTACTTTCCATCTCTTGCAAATAATTACAATATTTTGTGTATGAACTACAGTTTCAGGATCAACAAAATTAGTCGAAACAGAAAATTCAATACAGTACTAGCAATAGTTTTTCGCAAATACCTCGAAAACTAAGCCCGAGCACCGGGTAGTTGTAATGACAAAAGTTGTTCAGAATGTTGTCCTCAACAACATATGTCAAGGTCAAGGTCATCGGAACATCCTCCCCTAAACGTAAGTTTTACCCATAATTTTTCTCAAACTTTTTTTGTTCTCAATGTGTGGAATGCGTTAATGTAAATGAAAATTAACATTAATTATCAATGTTATCAACAATTATGCATATACGTTTTTACAAATATCCAACGGCCCAAAGTTGTAGAATCCCACTGTGGTGGTCTTTAGGTATAACTTTTATATGTATAGCTCCGAAATCAAGTATTAATTCGATTATATGCGGCTGAGCAGTGAAATCAGTTATAACAATAAACATTATAGAGTGACTAAAACTACCTCGTAGAAACAATGGAATCGGTTACATGATATCAAAGTTGATTATTCATTTTGAAAGCTAAGTATTAGCATACTTGCTTATCATTTAGTTTATTACTAGTTTATTAATTTCTCACAATAAATAAAGTTATTATAACCGGTGGGTATGGATTTATTAAATGACAGTCGATCTGTGCGTATTATTTATATCTGTTTATTACATTTTTATGTAATTATATAGCTATGTATGCATTATTAGATCAAAATGTAATAAAAAAGCTATAAAATGTGCATATTATGACGAAATGTAATAACAAACTATAGAAACGAAAACATTAGGAAGGCATAAAAAGTAACAGTACTAAACTTCCGTTAACGATGCATATAGAATAAGTAATTTTTCGATAATTAAAAGAAGGCTTTATAAATGTCATTTTCAACATTTAAACCGAAACATCGCGTATGTTTGCTCTCACCGAATCATATTAAGTACACGCAATGCGAATGGAGTATAAAATTTTTCTTCGTGTTAATAATGCTCAGAAAGTGTGTTTTATCGGTAACGTTGGGTGTTGACACATGAATGGTAATGGAGCCACTCTGGGGTCCTGGGACAACAAAACCGACGACCACCGGAATACATTGCATGCCCAGTCTTTTTCTATATCTCTTCTGAAATAAAACTCTAATTTAAACAATAAAAACAACATTTTATACTTCAATTTTGTGATTTTAATGATTTCTTCCCTTTTCGATCATTCCAAGAAAATTTTTTGATGTATCTTCAATTTTCGTCGCTTCTAGAAAATGTTAATAGAAATAATAATGTATTAAATCATTCATAAAAATTATAGATTACCCTTTGTAGGTTTATAGATGCTAACTGTCAGTTTAATACAAGCTTCTGGAAAAACGACAACAGATGGCAGGATATTGATCGTTTCAGTGCGTTCCGTATGAATACATTTGGAAGCACCGTGCACTGGCAGTCCGTACAGTTTCATCGAATTTCGTTTATTTTGTACTCTGCTTCGCCGAGTTTTATTGAAGAATGATGAACCGTATAATTGTCAAATTTATCAGACCAATGTACTGTTCCCAGTGAATATACAACTCGTATTTTTACGGGGCATATAAATGGTAGTGTTCCCCAGGTACGCATAAAGTTTTTTTCAAATATGCAGAATCATACATGTCTCTTTGACATTCTCGTTGCATTAAGAACCTTGAGTACATCAAATAAACGAAACAATCAGAAGAGACATTCATTTAACAGAAGTTGATTTCAAACATTCACTTATAATTTTAACGAAACTAATAATGGCATCTAGTATTCGGTACTGTCAAAATAAGTTAAATTTGTTAAAAGTACATCTAATTATCCAAATATTCAAGGATATGTTTCAATGAATTCAATTTTTGCAGGATTTTTCTGCAGTTTTTTCAGTAACAACATCTGATAGAATAGTTGAGTTTCAAAAAATTGTTTAGGCCTGTGCTCGTTTTATTGTTTGCCATAATTAGACTGCAGACTTTATGTGTTTATAGCAAAAATGAGTAGAACAGTAAAACCATTTGATGAATTTAAAAATGCTGTTGCACTATTTCCACCTTATTACTGAGGAGGTATCCCTAGTAGCATTTATGGTTGGCCAACGGTGGCCAACGGTTGGGGGTTAGTTGGGATATGGTTAGTGGTTTTGCCTACAGGTCCCCAACGTAGGGCCGACGACGAAAAATGATGTGAATTTGCCCACGAATATCCAACGTTGGGCCTACAGATATTATAGTCGATTAAATAACGTGAAATTTACGACGGTGATACTACATTGGCCCAACGAAAATCTGCCAACATTTAAATATATCGTCTAACAGACACCAGAAATGTAATGTTGTTGCAACCAAAAACATGTTATATTCTAAATTCATTTTTTTTCATATTTCTAAATGTACTCACAATTTGTTATTTTTGCGCGATAGTTGATGCACCAAAGTTTTATTGTGTGCAGCCTTGGAGTTTATTTATTTCTTTCTCCATTTGACAAGGGGAAGGTACGGGTGTTGCATTCGCTTTTAGAACGACAGTATGCGGAGGTCTTAGTGCTCGTATACCGTAACGAAACCCTTCATATATTATGATTTACATTTGTCGACGTATCTAGTAACCCAAATCATAGCATATGCAACCACGAAATGTCTATAGTTACGACGGTAGCGTATCCTCTTTATAAGTCTAGCTTTAAGTAATCCTAAGTTAGTTATAAGATAAACACAACCAAAGACTGACACGGGGGTTTTTTAAATAAAAATCATATTTCTTTTTTCCCCCACTCGAACCCCTCATAGCCTTTAAGCGTTACTTACGTAATAAAATAATTAGTCGTTTCAAGCTAGTATTATACCAACCATCTTCCAAAGACTGTATATCTAAGAGATTCGCATGCGAGCGAACAATTAGATAAACTTGCAATACTGAGTGGTATTTTTTGAATGTTTGTTCTTACCATTTATAAGACTGTACATTTTTATCCTGCAATAAACATGCTATAAAAAAAAAAATTACGGCGGTAGCGTATCAACTTACTACGCAGAGGATCCAGGTTCAAGTCCGACGAGAGTACGAAATTTTTTTTCTTTCTTCCAATTTTTACCGTGGAGATACATTGTTTAAGTATTATTTATTATATTCTGTGAAAACAACCGTAAAAGAGAAGATCAGAACAAACGTATTATAGCGACGTAGGCTCCACGTTGGGTATGATCGTTGGCCCTACGTTGGCCGCGATCGTTGGCCCAACGAAAAAAATAGCGACATTTCTAACGGTTGGCCAACGAATACTGCAACGTAGGCCCAACGAAACGCCAACCATAAATGCTACTAGGGATAGGTGGAATAATATATGTATATGACACCGTAGAATATATCCTCAACTCACATTTATTCAAAAGAAAGGTTCGGTGTGCAGAAAAGGAGACTTGTTGTCTCGATGACGACTCGGTACAGAATGCCCTGTAAACCTTTAGAAAACTCTCCAGGAAAAAGTGAAAATGAAGGAGAGGAAAGTGAGGAGAAGGGCAATCAGAAAAGGATGCCGAAAAAGGGAAAGTTCGCCCGGGCCTGACCGTAGACATTAAACAGGCCCAAGCGAAAAGTCAGCGGAGAAGGTTAGACGTGCGTGAATCTGGTCGCCAGATGTATACGAGTATCGATCAGGCCCGCGCCGAGCACAGAACAATAGGCAAGGAAATAAAGTTTTCCAAAGCGACAGCGGCGTAGGGCAACGCTAAGGCCGCCACATTACAATCGTTATGAAAAGAAATAAACGTGTATGTGTCTCAAGTATTTTGGCATTAATGTAGACAATTTTTATTTTGCATACAAATCGACAGCCTAGTCATAATTAGTTACTTAACAGTAACGGGTATCGACTGTTCAAAATTATACACTATATTCCTAATTCAATTATAAATCTATCACTTCAGTGGGTCACGGTAGTGCAAACTATATTGTATTTGCGTTGTTTTTATGGAAAAATTTTTGTCATCTCAATTTTGCTTGTCTTTCGTTACGTGTTCGTCAGTGTCCATAAGATTAAATTTCTTTTGAGTCATTCCATGCCAAATCGATCACTTTTTTCAAGCACCATCGCATCGTCGATTTTGTTCTAAATAAAATATGTTGTAGTCCATGTGAAATTAGGGGGTGTTTAGGTCATCATTTTTCTGGTTTCGAATTGTTTTAGAAATGTCAGGGCTTCGAAATTTGCAATTTTTGCCCATTTTGGCGAAAACGGGCCTCACTTATGAATTTTTATCTCATGAACTGTTCGTCCGATTGCGCTAAATTTTTTTTATTTTGTTCGGAAAGGATTGAGCTACTACAAAATAATTTTTTCAACCTCGACAATCAATTTTATAATGTCAAAAAATTTAAATAAATTCTTTTTTTACGTTTCTTTTCGATGGGAGGGCATGTTTATTTAAATTTTGAAAAATATGGTTATATTCCTTGAAGTTTCCTCTTTAAAATGAGCACTTGCAAAAGATGGTCTGGGTTAGGTTAAAAATTGGTGTCACAAGAAGAAGGAAAAGGGCGCGGTGTACCCCTGTTTCATTATTATTTTGTAGTAGCTCAATTCTTTTCCGAATAAAATAAAAAAAATTTAGCTCAATCGGACAAACAGTTCATGAGATAAAAATTCGTAAGTGAGCCCCCTTTTCGCCAAAATGGGCAAAAATTGCATATTTGGAAGCCCTGACATTTCTAAAACAATTCGAAACCGGCAAAATGATGACTTAAACACCCCCTAATTTCACATGGACTCAACATATTTCATTTAGAACAAAATCGACGATGGTGCCTGCAGAAAGTGATCGATTTGGCATGGAATGACCCTTTTATAAAAATCTGTAGCTGTAGATTGCGGTTAGGATTGCAAGTTGAAAAGTCGGAAAACGTATTCATCGTTAATTCTGTCGAAAGAGGGCATGATTAAACAGATTCTGATGCGTTTCTTGTACCGCTTCCTCAGCAACAAAATTAACCGTAAACTCTGTATAAATAGCGGTTTCGTTCCGCCTCCGTTTCAGCTAGTAGGAAGCTATTTTTACGGTCGTGAAATATAATTAGTTCTGTAATTGGATCCCGGCGAATGTAGTCAGCGCGCAGCTACAACCATACTCGTTCGCAACTGGCGAAATGTTCAAGCAGAGTTACGCGCGTCTCCCCGAGTCAACGTCTATCGTTCGCAATAGGAAATCTCTAATATCGTTCGAAATAGAGATGCAATTTGCTTCGCGAGTGGACTCACTTCATTTACGAAATGGACAAACCACGGTCGCAAGTACAACTCAATTCGCCTATTCGCGCGCTTCATCTTGTAATCGCGTTCTTGATAATGCGATTGCATCTGACTCGAAATTATAATACAAGCATCGGGACGTCTGCTATCAATTAAAATAAGACTTTTACAATTTTTACAATATTGGTAACACGTAGACTGAAGATCTTTATGTAAAAATAAAAATGTTTTAAGTCAATCGTAAAACTTGGAACTAAGATGTATTTCTTCATTCATTCATTTTTACGAGTCGAACATAATGTAACAACATTCTTAAATACTTTTAATACCTTTACAGGTTTGCTTGTTGTTCGTCCATTTTTGCCATAAATGTATAATATCCGCAGCCTAGTACATAATGAGTATTGTTACTTGTGATTACCGTATACTGAATTGTCATCGAGAAATTTTACCATGCTTTTATTGCGCACCATTTTGTGAGATACTACCTAATGCAGTTAAGACAGATATACAAGGTGTACCGGTTAATAATTCTTAATTTCTGCGCTAGGTGGCACTGGAAGCAAGGGCATGTTCACGGTCTAAACTCTTATGTTATTTTTTTGCTATGACATAACCTTTCAAAACGCCATTGATGTTCAAACGATATCGAGTTAGCGTCATATTTTTTGTGGTAAACATGTCTGGTTTCAAACCAAATAAAGAGCATTTGCGGCACGTACTGCTTTTCTTGTTTAATAAAAAAAAAAACGCGAGTGAAAGCCGTCGTATCCTTTTGGAAACTTACGGTGACCATATCTTAACGCAAGATGCTTGATGGTTCAGATGATTCAGAAGTGGTGATTTCGACTTGAAAGACAAAGAACGCCCGGGTCAGCCGAAAAAATTTGAAGACGCAGAATTGCAGTCACTGTTGGGCGGAGACGATACGCAAGCTCAACAACAAATGGCAGTGAAGTTGAATGTTGGTAAACAAACCATTTCTGATCGTCTGAATGACGTGCGTAAAATTCAGAGGTCAGAAAAATGGGTCAGGAAAACCAGCGCCCAGATTAGGCTAGAAGACACGGAAAAGTCATTTTGCAACACGACAACGCCCCATCACACACAGCGAAAGCGGTCAAAGACAGAATTTCTGCACTTGGCTGGGAACTCTTGCCCCACCCGCCGTACTCACCAGACTTGGCCCCTTCTGATTACCACCTGTTTTCATCAATGGCTCACGAACTTTCCCAGGAGCACTTCAAAAATTACGAAGACGTCGAAAAATGGCTCGATGACTGGATCGCCTCAAAATGTGAACCATTTTTTTGGGAGGGCATCCACAAATTGAAGGACAGATGGGAAAAATGTATAGCTAACGATGGTGCGTACTTCGAATAATGCATTTTTTTCTTTTTTCCCAATTTAAATTGTTTTCTTCAGAAAAAAATTAAGAATTATTAACCGATACACCTGTTATGTTGTTAATTTATTGTATCAATTGAATACATTTTTCGTTGCAAAATGGTAGCACGAAAAAGCAGCATTATACATTCTGACATTGTGACATTTATGACATTCTGAATATGCGATTCATTCTCAGGTAAATGGAATCAACTTAACGAGTTTTTAAGATCATTAGTATTATTTTATATGGAAACCTACATATTCTTGTACAGCATAAAAAGACGAATTTAACGAATATTATAATTACATGGTTACAATCATTTAATCTCGAGATAGTCGTATCTGAAAGCTAAGATGTTAGGTTAGGTTTGTTCTTAAATAATGGTATTTAATCGTCATTATCATGGTCATTATTTAATCATGGTTATGATAGTCGTTGGATTGGTCTTTTCATGCTTTACCAGAATATTGAAGAAAATATATAGTGTTCCATATAAAACAAATACTAATAACCCTGAGATCTCGTCAGAGTTATATGTATAACTCTAACCTGCATCTTGAAATAGTATAACCTTTTCCTGCGAAGCTTTTTCATACTTATATTCATCCTTATATTTTCTGGCTACATATCGATAACAGAAAAATAAAATTTTCTTCCAGATTGAAAGAACTTAATACATTAATAATTGAATAGATTGTGTGTTAATACATGAGCACAGCTATTGCAAGTTTAATAGATACTTACCTTATACAAATAGTATTGACTTAGACCTAGCCCAGACTCGTGGTAAAAATTCACGAGTCTAACAGTCAATATCACAAGACAAATAATTAACATGCATTAAAGAAAATTTTGTAACAGTGAAGATAAATAGTGAAACAAATCTCGTTAGAAGTCCCGTCAGCTTTAAAAAACCAAAGAACAACAGTTTATCTCGATCACAGTAGAACGAACCGTAAGAGCCCATGCTCCCTGCTTGGAGAGCACGCGCGGGTAATTAGCAGGTATGTCGGGACGCGGAGATCTGGCTTGTAGGAACGTAAGAGCCGCTTACCTCTTTGATCTTCTCGCGGCGCTGATTAGTCACATCATCCAGCGGCGGATTAGGCGGTTTAATGACATAGGGTCCTGGCACTGGGATCGGCGGGGGACCGACAGCCGACGGTTCCGACTGTCTATTCGCGAGATCCACCCTGAACCGATCCTTATCCTCGTTCTTGGGCTCATCTTGGCCTGGGATCGCGTTGTTTTGTACCCATGCTGGGTTCAAAGGTCCGCTGCGCTCTTCCGGTGCGACACCACGCTCCACCACGTTCGCCAGGCTCCGACGGGTTACGAACGTACCCATTAGAAGGACGATTAGTATTACGGACAACAGTCCGCTAACTGCCAGTCTCTGCATCAGCCTCATGTCGTCCAGGCACTTGCTGCACTTCGACAAGCAGCCCGGAGTTTCGGTCGTTGCGCTCGTATTGACGAAGCTACGCTCACAAGGCAGAAAATCCTCTTTGTTCGAGTGGGCTCCAACGACCGTTGAAATTTTTGAATATATTGGATTTTTTTTTGGTTTTCGTTTGGTTCTGTTTGGTTCTGGTTTCGTGCTTTGATGATCGTCGGCTGATTAACTGCGGGAACGCTACACGGTCGTGCTGGGGAGTCTGTTGGTTGAACGTTCAGTGGGCTACAGTGAGTTTTGGTATGTGTGTACTGAATCAAATGGATGTCTCATAGAAGGTGTTACATTCTAGATTATTGCTAGGGACCAACTTTGTAAGACTACTCGTAGATAGTGATGGGATTGATACCAGTAATAACGGTTACACTCGATACAATCCGATAGCAAAGTATAGTCAGTAGGAAGTATCGATACGTATCGAAATTTCAGGTACTTGGTATCGATTATTGTGGTCTATATCAATTTGGTCACAGAGAACATTTATGCAGGTCCTTATAGACCTTCGTGTGCAGAAAACGAATCCGAAAGCCGTATGTCACCAACAGCCTCAGTTCTTAAGAAATTTAATTTTGAAGAA
Organism: Sphecodes monilicornis; assembly: GCA_913789915.3. Classification (NCBI taxonomy): domain Eukaryota; kingdom Metazoa; phylum Arthropoda; class Insecta; order Hymenoptera; family Halictidae; genus Sphecodes; species Sphecodes monilicornis. The sequence goes on along the minus strand of OU565301.1, from coordinate 9,029,450 downwards.
AAAGTAAAAAATGAAATTTTCAGCATTTTTGTTTGCTTCGGCCGAAACCTCTAGGCGAACGATTTTTACGTAGAAACATTCTGTAGACTTTCCCAAATATGACGATATTTTTTTTTATAACTTTATAAATATTTACAGTGACAAAGAAAAAGTTTAATTTTGTTGATCAGTGTTGTTATATTAATAAATAGGTTCGTTTGTGTTAAGGAACTGTTCTAAGAGATATAAAACAAGTATCGACAATAACCCTTTCGCTGCGAACAGCGCCTTTTGTCGCTCGGCTATAGACGCTTTCTCTGAGCGAACAACGCTTTCTGACGCTCGACTATGGACACTTCCCTTGAGCGAACATTTGTTTTACATTTTGGTATTAAGAACTGCATGATCATGGTTATTAATTCATTTGTTTCCGCCGCGATAGCTGCATACGCTTCTTGTGCGGATATTTTTTTTACGAGCGTCTCGTCTCGCGTACCGTGTCGTCCGTACAGATAATGTAGTACCGCGCCGACTGCTGAGAGAGCAATTCATTTTTAGGCGCTCCGCAGCGAAAGGGTTAAAACCAAGTGTCCTAAACTTTGATGTATCGATACCACAACGAAACTTATAGAATAGTGTTGATAACATCGATACGGTATCGATTCCATCGCTACTCGTAGAGAGAGGAGGTAATGAACGGATTACAGTAGAACCTCGTTTGTTGCACACGGGATCCTCGTACATCGAATACCGGTGCCTCCCACCACGACGTGTTCAAGGTTATGGAACTCGTGCTGGGTATTATGGTGGCTATGTAGGAACACAATTTTTCCACGCATTTTCGATCCTGTTTCCGTGTAACGAGAGAGGTTCTACTGTATTTTTCTATTTTTTTTTTAACATGACGCTTGAGAGACTTCTTTAGGATCAACTCTTACAGAAAGCACGCGAGATTAATCCCCGAACGGTGGACCATTCTTACAACTATACAATTAATGATGTTTCCAGACTTAGCTAGCTAAAGATTCTAGCCTAGACTTGCTAGAGTAACTGAATAGTTCAGTTATCAGAGTATCAGATACGCTGAGTCAAAATAGACCCAGGTCCTGTCGTCGGTGGGTTAATATACAGGGTGTCCCAAAAATGTCTGAGTTCCTTTAAAGGGGAGGTTCCTGAGGCCATTTGAAGCGACATTTTCCTTTGCAAAAATGGCCGTTTCGGCTTTGTTAAGGTGTTATTAACGAAAAACACGGACCAATCAGAGCGCGACCTAGAGGCGTGTTGGCAGAGACGGCCGCGCGCGACAGAAGTCGAGCGATGGTGATACACCGCGGTCGAAAGCAAGGAACAAACAAGAGAAGAAAATTTTTCGAGTCCTATGTAGGATAGTTCAAATTTGAATATGTTGTAGTCTTTAGTAGCCTATGAAGGAATCTCGAAGGATTTTTCGAAACCTTAAAAAATGTTGGTTTTACAGACGTGTAAAGAATTTTTTTTCATTAAATTATAACACTAGAACTAACACTAGAACCAAGGTAAGCAAGGTTTTCTCAGTTTTTAACATTCATAACTAAAAAGTGAAGAGTCAGTTTTATCAGTACCTATTGACGGTGTTAGAGTGTGCGGTGCTGTTTGTGCCGCGCGCCTCCGTAATATCGCGGTGCAGCGTTCGTTTTAAATAATTCTAATTCCGTCAATTTTAAAGCGCCTGCCTTTTAAAGAATAGGTCCGTAAAGAGGAGACTTGAAGCTGTCACCACGTTTTTTTTCGAATTTTTAAAACAGTCCCGGCTATAGGAAAATTGGATTTGTTTAAAACATTTGCAAAATAAATGGTGAAAAAACCATTTTTTCCAAATCGAAATATTTTCAATAGATATTCTAGTGTTATTAGTGATATATACATTCTAGTGTTATAATTTAATGAAAAAAAATTCTTTACACGTCTGTAAAACCAACAGTTTTTAAGATTTCGAAAAATTCTTCGAGATTCCTTCATAGGCTACTAAAGACTACAACATATTCAAATTTGAACTATCCTACATAGGACTCGAAAAATTTTCTTCTCTTGTTTGTTCCTTGCTTTCGACCGCGGTGTATCACCATCGCTCGACTTCTGTCGCGCGCGGCCGTCTCTGCCAACACGCTTCTAGGTCGCGCTCTGATTGGTCCGTGTTTTTCGTTAATAACTCCTTAACAAAGCCGAAACGGCCATTTTTGCAAAGGTAAATGTCGCTTCAAATGGCCTCAGGAATCTCCCCTTTAAAGGAACTCAGACATTTTTGGGACACCCTGTATTGGGTGCGACATCAATGCTCAAAGAAGTCTCACAAAATCAAAACAACTTGTCTAATCAGTTAGGTTGGGATTTAATCGACTAATATTAATAGGAGCATTACGATATTATTTTGAAGTAGTCCCTTGTACTAGACATCCATTCAATTCGGCATTGAGTCTTGAAGGTTTAACACTAGAAGTATCAGGCACTAAACTATTGTAGTTTGTAATACTTTAGGTATAGATGACGATTAATTTTGTGCTGCTTGTATTATAATATATTTGTAAATAAACAGATTTAATTGGAGCATTTTCGAAAACAAAATAATTGGATAGTATTCTGGTTCTTCGGATAGTTCTAGCGTTAAAAGTATTTCTGGGGAAGGGTTCTGAACAGGGAGGAAATTTCTGACTGGGTGAAATAGACTGATTGTCTTCGAAAATACTATATGGACTAAAAGGTATAATAATTGCCATGGTTTAGCGAGGTCGTTGATGGTGATGTAACAGGTTTGCTACCAATGTTGTCATTGCACAACGATTTTGGTACATATGTATACATACAGAAAATGAAACGAAACTTCTTTGGATTATTATTTAACATCATAACGCACAATATAACATTCAGATAATCCATCACCCCGTTTATTAAAATTGTTTCATTGTATTTCATAAAACGGATATTTTACTTTTCTTGTTAGATAAAATTTTCTAAACGATTTTATAAAAATCTTGCACTCTCCATACAAATTTCATTCAAATTAATTTCTTTTTAATTGTAGTACATCTAACTACGGAGATTGATGGGAAAACGAATGAACACTACATTTTCTATTGGTGAAACATTATTGATATTCAAACTGTCATAATTTCGTGAAAAAGCATCGTGCAACAATAAACGCGGACTCGTTTTAAAGCTTGAAACATCTACCTTCGAAATATGTGATTCCATTATTTTTTTCTAAGATGTAAACTACTAATATAGTGCATCGGAAACTGATGATACGTTTGTGTTCGAAAATGCTACATATTGAAATATTTCTAAAATCATTGGAAACTTTTCTCCTGACTGAATCCAACATGGACTTGAAAACTGCAGTTTTTTCTTTGCAATGTCCCCATAAAACTTGATCTACGATATTTTTTGGCTGTTTCATGTAATGGAAATGGTGTACCCAATCGTGGTGTACCCAATATCATCATAAAGTTGCAATTATCGTCGGGTTACTGCCAAAACAAGGTAACTCCATAATTTGAACTTTTAAGAAATTGTCGTTTGAAAATTTAAATTGAAATGAAAAATCGTCACAGCTTCAAAATGATTTATTGATTGAAAAAAATCAAAGTAAGTAACAAAACAAAAGAAAAATTCCAGTTTGTCAGTATGTTTTTCGAACATTTTTTAATCTAATGGAGTAATTAACTCCGAATTGAGTAAAAGTGGAGTTAGCTTGTTTTGGCAGTAACCCGACGTTATATTTTTCATCACAAGCTCAATAAAACGACCAAAAAATATAGCATGTGTAAGGTGGTTTACACGGCAAAATGCGGAAAAGGATGGTCTATATGTCAAATATTTCGAAGTCGTGCAACAACTGAACTCCCATCATCAATAGCCGCCCTTATAAGCGTCCTCCGCGATCTCCCTGAACTCGCGCCCCCCTTGGGAGGTACCCCAAAAGGGGTGTCGCTCATCGTCACGACGCTGCTTTGCAGTATCACGCCGCAAAAAAACCCGGGAGCTTCAGGAGCAGTGTCGCCAGATCGCTGAAATCGAGGGGAATACAATTTACCACCTCTCTGATGATCAGAGTAATATGTAACAATAGGGTGGACCTTATTTTTCGACTTTCGAACTTTTTTCGGGACACCCCCTAGAATTGTGACACTTGACGCAAAAATAATGTGTACAAAATTTGAAATCGATCGGATAACGGGAAGTGCTGCCGCATCGACTTTGAAAATTTTTTCATTTTGTAACTCGATTTTCTCCACTGTAGTATATCATTAGTATATATTTTTATATATCGCTGAATTTGTCTTTTTACGCACTATAATAATGTAGAAACAAAATGTAGCATTAATTTAAAAAAAAAAATTGGTGACCTTGAAATCTCAACAATACAACTCCATTTCTTGGTGGAGTCCCACCCAGGAAAATAAGATTTCGGACCCCAGGAGCTTTCCACCATGCTCGTTGGATGGCGAAAGTTTTATATTGTTTAAAAATATATTTATTTAAAAATCAGTTTGTACTAAGCGCCGACGAAGAAAATGGAATTCGCGACATTTGCGTCTTTCTCGTTAATATTTACATGAAAGCGTGGATTCGAGCTCCAATGGCAGCGGAAGCTCCACGTTAAGATTTGGAATTTTTACAGGAACTGTATGTATGCCGTTCTACTGACGAAAAAATAAGTTATATAGCATTAAAAAATTTTTGTAACCATTTATGGTATTTATCAACAGAAGCGGTAGCCTTAGCATTTTTTGATAAAACCGTGGAGAAGAATACGAACTTACGAATGGTGGAGGCACTTACCACTGAAGTCGACGAATTTTATAACATTGAAACCGACGAATGATATAAGAAATGTGAAATAACTCGTGAAGACTTAAAAAACTATGCTGGTAAAGGAATTGAACATTTTATTTCCCACAAAACACTACGATTTTTTGAAAGATTTTGAAATCCTATAGAATTTTTAAAAAACGATCCCGATTCATGGGAAGATAACGAGGATTTCAAATTTGGACTAAACATTGTAAAAAACTTAAAAGTTGTTAATGACACTGCTGAGCGCGGTATTAAGCTTATTCAAGACTATAATCAGTTATTATCAAAAAATGAAGAGGAGAAACAATATATTTTACAAATTATTTCCGAAAATAGGAAACAATATCCAGATGTATCAAAAAAGTCATTACGAGATAAATAAATTATTTGAACGAAATTTTCTAAAATAATTTTAGTTTTTTGTATAATGTACTGTATTATATGCATAATGTATATTGTATATATATTAATAATGTATTATGTATAAGCATATGTATAATGTCTAAATATTTTCGCTAATTATAAAAATATAAAAAAATTTCTTAGACAAAAGTTGTATTGTTTATTAAATTAAATATAATGCAAAAAAGAAATTTTTTTGAAAAGTCAATTTTTGAGATTTCAAGGTCACGAATTTTTTTTTTAAATTAATGCTACATTTTGTTTCTACAATATTATAGTGCGTAAAAAGACAAATTCAACTATATATAAAAATATATAATAATGATATACTACAGTGGAGAAAATCGAGTTACAAAATGAAAAAATTTTCAAAGTCGATGCGGCAGCACTTCCCGTTATCCGATCGATTTCAAATTTTGCACACATTAGTTTTGCGTCAAGTGTCACAATTCTAGGGGGTGTCCCGAAAAAAATTCGACAAAATAATTTTCACCAAGTATAACTAAGGTCCACCCTAATGTAACACATTGCGCGGCACGTCACGTGACCAGTCTATGGTCTTAGTGAGGGACGTTGGAATGTGCTCAGGAGTGGAATGGGATAATGGAAGGGGAAAAGGTGGAGAGGAAAATCAACACAGTTTTTGGTTGATCTGGCGACACTGTCACCGTTGCAGTGTGCCTTGATCGGCAACGACTTACATTGTTGTCGGAGGCAAACGCTTACACATGTGATAATTTTAGGAACTCGTTACAAAATACAATCTTCAGTCTACAAATTTATGGTAGATGTCATGAAAATTTTTCGTACTTTTTAAATAATTTTATTGACCTCCCTATACCATGGTAGATTACTATACTTAATATTTCAAGCATAGAAGACAAGAAAGGGAGCTGGGGTATTAGGAATAACTCGGATCATGATCATAACGTTACGTGTCTTAAGAACAACATTCCAAACTATATTATTCGATTGTTTAAATAAACAGACATCTAGGAGATCCATTTACATTGTAAAAATCGAGAATTAAATAGATGTTAATATAGTGTAACTTCTATCGTTTAGTCACAGTAAATAGTGTTTCAATTTTGACAATTTAAAATAGTTTATTGTATTTCCGCTGTTTTTCAATCATTATTATCATCGATAATTAATCCTTACAGTTATTTTTCATTATTGTTCCTCGTGGCTATTCTAATGTACCTTCGATTCTTTCTACGAGATGTAAAAGTCGTCGGTATTATTTTTATACGAAATACCATAGTACATTTTCTTCGATATTATTGCAGATCATAAAAAGACGAATCCAACGACTATAAAACCATACAGCTTCGATAATTTAATTCCACGATATTCGCGTCTGAAAGCGTTATATACCTTACACACCTTCCAGAGACAAATATCTCGAGATCAAATAATCGTAATGGTGTATGACTACTGTAGAATTTTACAGAGGGTATTATATAACACCCACCGACCGGCCACAGCGAGACTCGAACCCACGACCTTGGGATTCGTAGCTGATCAGCTCATGAGCACACCCACGGAACCCTCTGACTTTTCCTAATCTCCATACAGATTTGTTTGGGTTTGGAGGATCCTGATCGCACACTCGGCCATCCTGCACCGACATTGGCCTTCGAATATATCCTTCACAGCGTTGTCGTTGTCTTTCTCGTTTTTTGCCCACACAGCGCCGTCAACAAACACAACCACACAACTGGCAGTTGTTTTCTCGCCTCGCTCACGTGCGACACGTTCGCTACACCCGTTTCGTTTTCGTCTTCGTCCGTCACCCACTGATCTACATATACAGGGTGTTTCATCTAAACCAGGACACCTAAATATGTCCTCTACCTCTGAAAATACAAAAAATGTTTCTAACGTAATCTAAATGGTTTCAAAAGACGAATCAGATGGAAGAATTGTTTTTCATAAATTGTAATGTTTTAATAGTTTTTTCAAGGTCACTCGTGTTTTTTTAAATATATACACACATTTTTTGTTGTTGTATGTCATAGCAAACATTATTGTGCATTAATCCATGTTTAATAGCATGACCTTGAAATGACCGTGAACTCTAAAATTTGCTGATTAATGCAGAACTTACTTTCAGCGACATTTCAGATTTCAACGGTAACAGAAATTCGACCATGAACTTGAACTTGTAAATAATCACATTTATTACTGCAATAAATGTTCGAAATGATGTCCTTCCGTTGTGATACATTTCGTGAGGCTAAAGACGACAGATTGTACAGCTCTTTCGATGATTTCAGGTTTCATATCAGCACGCCCATTGTGCTCTTGATAAACCGTACCATTTAATATCCCCCATAAGAAAAAACCAAGTGGGGTGAGATCGGGTGAACGAGCCGGCCATGATACAGGTCCATTGCGTCCAATCCAACAATTTGGGAATTTTTCGTTGAGGACACGTGTTGCAATATGGGAAAAGTGTGCTGGACACCCATCGTGTTGATACCGTAATACTAACCTGGTAGAATATGTTCTAAAAATTCAGCATACTTCTGCCCAGTTTGCGTACCGTTCATAAAATACGACCCAATTATTTAGAATACCACACCAGAAATTCATGGCCCATGGTCTCTGCTTATCGAGTTGTCTAAACCATCGTGGATTTTCAACCGACCAATAATGCATGTTCTTGAGGTTCACCTGACCATGATTTCTAAAGGATGCTTCATCCGTGAATAATACTGTTCGGAAAAACATTTCATCACTTTCATATTTCCGTATACCCCATTAAGAAAAAGCGGTTTTCAAAGTCTCTTCCATGGAGCTCTTGGTGAAGAGATAAATGGAAAGGATGAAATTTTTGTGAATGAAGAACCCGGAATATGCTTGTCACACTAATACCGGTTTCACGTCCAAGTTGCCTTATACTAACATGCGAGTTTTGATTAACTTTAGCGATGATATTGTTCACATTTGCTTCATGAGTAACAGTCTTACGTCTCACACGAATGTTTCTGTTGACACTACCAGTCTCACAAAATGTTTTAACAATACTTGAGTATGCAGAACGTGATGGACAAGAACGTTCTGGAAATCTGTCTTTGTAAATTGGTATTGCTTCTCTCAGACACTCTCGAGCTTCACCGTAAATTAAAACCATTTGAATTTTCTTCTGTTCTGAATAACGCATTATGGATCGCTTGTCGATACACTGAGAAACCTAGCAGTGAGCAAACTCTTAAATACATATGTATCTCTCTCACTCTCTATGTACACAGAGGAATAATACAATGTGTTTATTTACAAGTTCAAGTTCATGGTCGAATTTCTGTTACCGTTGAAATCTGAAATGTCGCTGAAAGTAAGTTCTGCATTAATTAGCAAATTTTAGAGTTCACGATCATTTCACGGTCGTGCTATTAAACATGGATTAATGCATAATAATGTTTGCTATGACATACAACAACAGAAAATGTGAGTATATATGTAAAAAAAAACGAGTGACCTTGAAAAAAAATTAAAAAATTACAATTTATAAAAAACGATTATGCCATCTGATTCGTCTTTTGAAACCATTTAGATTACGTTAGAAACATTTTTTGTATTTTCAGAGGTAGAGGAGATATTTAGGTGTCGTGTTTTAGACGAAACACCCTGTATAACGGGAAACGGTATACCGTATCTCATGTCAGGCTTGAGCTGCTGACCAGTGCGACAGTTAAATTTCGCCATCTTTGAAATTTTTGTCGAATTAGCCACTTAGGGAAGCGCACCTGTATTAAGATATTTTGTCATTCATGACTGATTCATTCAGTGAGTTTTCTTCGCTATATCAGTGGTTTGCATTACCGACCTTATGAATTTTATATACATATTACACGTATACATAATATGTTTTAGGTATTATATATGTATAAATCAGGGGTTGAAACGGTTCTGCAAAACCGATATGAGACCGATACGGGACATATTATAGGTTCTGATGTATGAAGAACCGAAACCGAAACCGAAATCCAGAACCTAAAAATAACAGTTATAGAACCGTTATAATATCGGTTCTCAAGAACCGTAACCGTAACCGATATAAGCGGGAAACGATATTCTCATAACAGTTACAACATTTTTTCGGTTCTCGGAACTGTTTCAAGAACCGGAATTGATATCATAACTGTTTTCAACCCCTGGTATAAATCTATTTTGTATTACATTTTTCTATAAGAAATATTTTGTATTACTGTTTGAATTACATATATGAGGAATAATCATTAGTGATAAGTATAACATGAGAATAGAACTTACACCAAATACAGTATTTCATCGTTAATTGTCGTGAAATTCTGAACAATCTCGTGAAGTTGACCTTCACATGACCTTAATGCGTTCACTCATGAATAAACGAATAACATCAAATTATGCCCCACTCAATACCATTTTATTTTTATCTGAAACATTTTTCGTTGAGGATAACAATAGCGATGAAATCAAGATGTCAAAATCGGATGAGACACCCTGTATAAGGTTGTATGGTTTCGAGAGATACATACTTTGGTGTTATGAGTTTTTTGTAGGTGGACGCGTAGAAGAGATATGAAGGTCATCAGTATTCTTTAAATGGGATCGTGTGTTTTTTCCTAGACCAATCGATGAAGCTTTACATTCTCTACAAAATACTATTAATATCGAAAACCATTAGTTAAGGAGATATTTTAATTTTAGCGTTGTTATGAAATCACGCCTCACTTAATAATGTTGTAATGATTTTATTCGCAGAAAACGTTCAACGTGGCGACCATTTACATCACGACATTTTCTGAACCGAGAAAGTAATGATTGTTTTACATTATGTAATAAAACTGGTGATCTGTTGTGGCATTCAGTGATGATACGGTTTTTCATATCAACAATTGTAGTCGGAGCCTCAGCGTATACTTTATTACCACGTTTTTATTAGCTCGCTTTCTTGTTTGTTTGTTTGTTCGGTACAAATCTTACAATTGATATTAAACTAACATCCCGATGAGCTAGAGACTTGAAATTGGAAACGTATCTCAGAACTGGATGACAATGCAGTATTCAAAAAATTTTTTTTAAAAAGTCTATGCGTTTCAGAGAAATAACAATTAAATATTTTTACCGTTATTACCGTTACACCGCGGTCATCGCGTTCAGCGATCCCCACTCCGCGCGACAACGCTCTATACTATGCGTACGCACTCTGACTCGTCCCCACTCCACGAACTCACTTCGCCCCGACGGAGCTCATTATATGATAGACGATCGGTAATACATCATCGCTTTGTTTACCAAGTGAAACAACTGTTAAACCTTTCTGTTATAATTTCATCAAAATGTTTAAAATCGATTGAAATATACGTGCAAGAAGTAGGGGAGGAAGCCTTTTGACGTTGGGGAGCATGTATGATATAGGTAATAATAATATCGTGTACGAGATTAGAAATTAACAAAAATCTGTCTTTGAAAGTGTCAGAAATAATGTCTACAAAAAAAAGGAGTAGTTCGTTAATAATGATTTTCACAGGGAAGCCGCCAAATCACCAGGTATGTCATTGCATATTTTGCGTTAAATATTTTCTTGAAAAATTTCACACACACAAGATTAAAAAGCAGAAAAGAATTATTTAAATAAAAATAAATTTTTAAAAATACCACGTTTTTAAAACGGTCTAAAAAGTATAAAATAATAATAAGTAAATAAAATGGACTAAAAAGTATAAAATAATTTTTAAAAAACGGACTAAAAAGTATAAAATAATTTGAAAATAAAAACAAAAATTTGAAATTGTGAATTTTGAATAGCTGTGAAAATACTTGTAAGATTTAAAACGAAAAACGTGGGACGCATGCAATAGATAATTGATACATGAATACAAACTGTTGTATGAGTTTTCTCAACGGCTGCTACTCCCTACACTCCTTACTATTATCTTGCGTCCCACGTTTTTCGTTTTAAATCTTACAAGTATTTTCACAGCTATTCAAAATTCACAATTTCAAATTTTTGTTTTTATTTTCTAATTATTTTATACTTTTTAGTCCGTTTTTTAAAAATTATTTTATACTTTTTAGTCCGTTTTTTAAAAATTATTTTAAACTTTTTAGTCCATTTTATTTTTATTTATAAAAATTTATTTTTATTTAAATAATTATTTTTATAGTAACCGCATAAGAAAAAGTCGAGAAGTGTTATACCCTGAATTCGTAACATTATTAAGAGAGTTGTGATTTCGTAACAACACTGAAAATAAAATATCTCCTTAACCAATGGTTTTTCGATATTAATAGGTTCATACTTTTTTGGAGAGAATATGCAGCTTCATCGATTGGTGAAGGAGAAACATATAATCACATTTAAAAAAATACTGATGACCTTCATATCTCTTCTACGCGTCGACCTACGAAAAAACGTACAACACCAAAGTAAGCATCTCTCGAAACCATTTAACCTTATGTAAACATTCTTCGCTACGAATAATAATAATGACGAAACTCGAGGTTGTAATATCTGGTGAACCACGTTGTATATCTGCGATTATCAGGAAGAACGCCGCATGTCACATACTTTCACTATCGAGTTTAAAGTTTTGATCACTAATACTTTGACATAAGACATCGGTTAAATTTTCATGACTTTTTTTCTGGTAAATACGTAAATCCTATGCTATAAAGCTCAATTAATGCATAAACTCAAATTTTTTGAAATTGTGACATGCGGCGTTTTTCCTTGCAACCACAGAATACTGTCTGAAGTCTAAGGAATCGAAAACTCTTAGCACAGATGCGTTTCCCTACGTGGCATTTCCGTGCTTCAAACACTTTATATAAATTAGTGCCGAAACAGCACAAATTTTCAAAGATGGCGACATTGAAATATCGCAGCCCATTCTAGCTCATGCCGTATCCAGTTATATAAATAGATCAGTGCAGTCATCGTCATTAGTGCCATCGTGTGATGATCAGTGATCCTCCCATCCAAAACTTCAGGAGCGTGTAGGTGACCGAAAAACTAAGTCAAAAAGTCTTTTAGAGATTTGCTCGTTTTTGCTTCGTTTTCGAGAAAATCGCAAAAAAGGGAACAAAACGCGTTTTCATTTTTGTACTTATTTATTTACATTTTATTTACGTTATCATCTATTTAATGTAGATATTGTTCAAAATGTTGCCCTCTTGCAGCAATGCAAGCATTACATCTAGCACTGACTTGATAAATTGCATCTAAACATTGTTCTGGTGATATTTGGTGCGCTGCATCTCCTCAAACATTTCATAAAATCGAAGGAATTTATTTCATGAAAAAAACTATTGAAAAATTAAAATTTAAGATACCGAGTAGTTCTTTAACCTTCTTGCATTTCCCAGATATTAACAAAATTTGGTACAATAATTATATTAGCGTAATAATTCATTGTTAAGTATGGACAGATAATTCTGTCACCCATATATGGCTGACACGGCAGTCTACGTGTTAAGGCCAGAATTATGGCCCTTCGGACGCGCGAGGAAAGAATCGGAATGAGACTGGCTCCGGAGCGTCCACACAGCACTCCCTATACCAAACCTATGTAGAAAAAACTCTCCGGACGCCCGGCCCGGTGCTGTGTGCCCAGACCTTTAAAAGTCAACGATAAGACTCGTCGATTAGGCACTCTTCTATTTGGAAATCGGCGCGCATATTCTCGCAACGCTTCTAAAGCATTACCGTTGCAGAAACTGTACACGAAAACTATATCAGCGTAATCAGCGTATCACTCCAAAATATCTGAGTAACTGACTAAAGACTGATTAAGGAACCATAGAAGAAAGCAAGAATGTAAACAAACGAAAGAATGTAAAGGATAACATCAAGTGTTTACATATCTCACTGTCACAACTCACACAACAATGTCAAAACAATCACAAATACAAGTGTATACAACGACTCAAGAGAGCAACTGACAACGAGATATTCAATTTTTGCGATTTTCTCCAAAACGAAGCAAAAACGAGCAAATCTCTAAAAGACTTTTTGTCTTAGTTTTTCGGTCCCCTACACGCTCCCGAAGTTTTGCCATTTAAATTCGGGACACCCGTATACATGCGCAAAGTTTCATCGAAGTCGGTTAATGTTGTTATAAGCTACGAACATTGCAAGATGAGGGCTTAAAAGTGAAAGTCGCAGATTTTCGGTCTTTCCAGGGAATTTTGTCCTTATGTAATCACCTTTAAATGTTTGTAACTCATAACGACGTTAACCGATTTCGATGAAACTTTGTACATGTACATAACTTACTTAGACTTGCAAAACGCGTCTTTTAAATTTTTGTTACATGCACAGATTAAAAAGTTAAAAATTGTGACCTTTACTATTTTCGCCGCAATTCCGACCAATAGCAATTTTTAGAAAAAATTATTTGCACGCTACCTAGTAAACTAATGCGTCTAACATCTCAAAAAAAAACTCAAGCCGTTTGAACTAATTTTGAAAAAGTTATTCGTTTTTAAAGAGTGTCCGGATACTTTTGCACGCCACTATACATATTGAAGCTGATAGAACTCATTCATGTTACGAGCCAATAAAACAGTTATGGTGTATAACAGCCGCAGGGTGACCCAGCGGGTCACCAAGTGACCCATTTTATAATTTCAAGTGACCCACTCGAGTTCTGTAAATATAATAAACTATAAACATAAAACGAACACATAAGAAAATATTAATAACGAGTTTAACATTTTTGTTTCATTAGAAAGCTGCAGAAACGAACGTAGGCGAAACACATATCAACGTGTTGGACATCACCCTTTACGGAGTTTTTATATTTGAAAAAGATTGGCATTGCCATTCTGTCCACGAAATTTATTTTAAGTAAGAACAGGAGCAGCCGAACTACGGAAAATTCAGACGCTTGTATTCGTCTTACGGCAGCGGTTTCCAACTCTTATGCTAATACGCCTCCCCGAAAAAAAATTTTTTCCCCGCCTCCCTAACTTTTATTGAAGTGAAACTTCTTTAGGCGCGTTAGGCGCAAAACCTCGACGCGGTAGGAGTAAAACCGATCTGGCGATGAAACGATGAAACGAAATTCTATTGTCTTAGCATATACGGTTGAGGGTTCGGCATTGCTTAACCCCTTAGCTTACAATGACGCCTCAGAGGCGTCGTAAGTTTATCGGGCCAAACATGAATAAGACGCCTCAGAGTCGTCGTAAGTCTACCGGGCGAAACATAAACAAGACGTCTCAGAAACTTGGTGGGGCGGCCGTCTCAAATGTAAGCAAAGGTCACAGAGACATTCCAGAGGCGCGACATTCAGTTACTTCTCATTCGCATTCGACTTTACATCGTATGTAAGAAGTATTATAAAATCACCCATTATAATGTGTTCAAAAAGAAAAATGAGAATTGAGGACAGTGATAACATCGCTACCAATGATTTCACGACCTGTTTAGATAGTAGTAGTGACAGTGGTAGTGACATTGTACGTATCGTACGAAAAGCTACTAAGCAACTGGTGATTAAAATAAAAATGTTATTATTAATGTATTATTCAATTTGCAACAATAAATCTTTTTTTTTGTTTAATAATCAACTAATCGTAATTATTTATCAAACATCTTGCAAAGTTAATTGTACCGCGCACGTGTATATACAAATCATAGGAAGTTTGCGATTTGTACAGTTTGGAACGCTCAGTCAAGCTGTGTATTTTTGGCCCGCACAGTTGAAAATTAAATCGTAAGGCAAGGGGTTAATAAAGATTATGATAAAATTCCGATGATGCTATTAATAGAAGTTTTTAGAAGTAAATTAAGATTGGAAATGGTAAATAATCCTAATGAAGCGACAACAAGATCAGGGATAAGTCTCGATGCAGTATTTGCAAGACATTTAGACAAAATTGATTCAATAATATTTATATCATATTTTAGCTATCACAAGCCAATTGTATCAATAATAGAATCATAGAAAATTAAATGTCATAAAATGTTAATAAAAATTCGAGAAAAATTAAAGAAAGAAGTTTCACTTCAGCCATGTGGTCTAATTTTTTTAACAGATATAATAATATAGACAAGTTATAAATAATAAAAACTTTATTACAAAAAAAAACTGAAAACTACAATTAACAGAATAATTATTTTTATATTAAATTCTTTTTAATCATTTAAACCAACTACATCTATCGCATCAAAATTTAATTCGAGGGTTGTTGTTTATTGGTAGAAAATTTATCAAATCTTGGGACAATGTGAACTCGTATCTCTTTTTCGATTACTAACCTGGCTCGATATTTGGGTTTTCATTGCAGCCAGTGCCGAAAAGCCCGTTTCGCATAAATAAAGACTTACATTGCTTTGCAATACTCTCCGGTAAGATTAATCCAAAATTGAATTAAAGTTTCATTTTGAAGATATTATGGTATGGAAGTTATTATTTTATTAAAAAATGTTGACGCCTCCCAGGTTGGAAACCGCTGTTTAACGGCGAGTAAGTATGAACCACACTTGACGAAATTGACGTCACAAATTCAACATCAGTGGAGCCATTCATAACGAAGAGAACGTTTATAAATAAAGTTCATGAATTAATAAACTAGATATTGACAATTATATTTGTTCTTATAATAATTAGAATTAGAATTTTGTTCTTTTTTTATGTTTCGAGTTTAGAAGCATATAGTAATTATCTTCTCAATAAATTTTATCTTAATAACAATTCACTAAATGACTGTTTTAAAATGAAAATACTAGTATGGATCTCGATGATCGAGACGGGTCGGGAAGATATAGAGACGAGACGGGTCGGGTTCTCGGGAATTTCGGGATTCTCGAAAGTTTGAAAATTCCCGAAAATATTCGAGACTCTCGAAGGTATCGGGATTCTCGAAAGTCTCGATAGGAAGAAAAAAGTAGATTCAATGAATAAATTTTATACTGTGGTTTTCGGAAACGCCTCAAATATCCGAAATCCCATACCGCGATCGGTTTTGAAGCGATTCTCATAACGGTAATCGAGTACTAAACACCCTAAAATTTTCAAGAATCTCGACTTAATCGAGAATCCTGAAATTTTCGAGAATCTCAACATAATCGAGAATTCCGAAATTTTTGAGAACTCGTCCCGGTCTCGAAAAAAATTCTCGTCTCGTTCCGACTCGACATTTTCGGGTTCTCGCACACCACTAGAAAATACCCATTGACCTTGAAACATCTTATTAGTCACATTTAGGTTGATTTAAACCCGCATCCAAAAAAGGTTGCCGACGCGCGATCTATAATATCCTCGTAAGTTTACAGTCTCCCCAGAGAGTGTTCTCGTCGTCTGACAATTTCAAATCGACACGTAACGTTAGATTGATCATCAGACTGCGGATTTTGTGCATTTATGGAAAAAATAAGTACGTATAATTTAAAACAATGAAGAAGCTATACAAATTTAAGGATGCCGGTATATTATTCCCATCTCTATAAAATTTTTAAAGGAAGGAAGTATTATATATATATATATATATATATATATATATATATATATATATATATATATAATACTTCCTTCCTTTAAAAATTTTATAGAAATGGGAATAATATACCGGCATCCTTAAATTTGTATATAAATATATATAAAAAAAAATATATATATGTAGTATTATATATATTCTGTATTTGGCTCCCGTTTCTCGCAATCAATGAAGAAAATTTTTATTTTGCACAAAAATTCGCAGTCTGTTGATCATATTTCCAGGGAATTTGTGGATAAGAGGGTATTTGTGGATGAATTCAAAATCACTTACTTGCGAGCCACCTGTTGTTGATAACTCGAGCACCGTGACGAGTGCTCAATGATCGTTTAAAGTATCCTTCAATGACGATTGCCGCTGGTTTTCAGCTTGGTTCGATTTCATCGATACGGGCTGCTTGTCACTGGCTAAGCCTCAAATTACTGGCAGCTGCGGATATAAATCATTGATTGCGTTCAGCTTGGAACGAAGTAAAATGCGAAGTAAATCTTTTCTAGAGGATTTTGCTCGTTCCTGGAGTTCGACTCGTTGCGATCGAAGCCACGATCATGCGAAAAGCTTCGACCTTTTTCCCTTTAAGCGCTTGAACCTTCTTGCAAATCGATGATTTTGTTCAGCCTAACGATTTGAAGTTCCAGTACGAAAGACTGGAACAATAGAATTTGCAAAGATGATTGCGATCAATTATCAGCGTTGCATCCTGCTGTTTGCATACTTGCATTCTTCAGGATTCCTTCGAAGAATTTCTTTCAAATCGGAATTCTTGAGTTACTTGACTAAGTTACTGTACTAACGGTTAGTACCTGCCTACAGTGTGTATTTAATTAAATGGACATCGCTTGACTGTAATATAATGATTTTAAGTATTAATCCTTTTTTAACAAGGACTTTTTTAAATATTGTAGATATTTTCCTCAATGAATTAAACTCTATATTAAAGTCTTCAGTTCTATATGTCTGTTCAGTTCTATCATTTTCTACTTATGGGAAATATACCCAACTCCTTTTGTAGAAGGTATACATATGACGTTCGTAAAACCATGCAAAGAAATAATGAAAATTTAACTGTATAAGTTCTGAGACATGTGCAGTGGATCGAAAAAGTATTTGAACATAAACTTTCTGATTCTCGAAAAATTTATGGTATTTAACCGGTCGTAATTTCGTAAAAAAATAACCGGACAGCTATAAACATTCGCTCATTTCAAAGCTTGAAGATTATACTTTCGCACACCGCTATTGATTTACCTCTAAGATATTTTTACATGATGTAGCAGACGAGAAACTATTTAGAGAAACTACCTATTTTGGCTCGACCGCGTTTTGGAGAACTCCGTGTTCTTAACATTTTTGAACTTTTTTTATGTGATCCTGTAGATATCAATGAAGACATTCCGAAAATGTGTGTACGGTTGTTAGGAACTCACTGGTTTATAAGTTATACGCATGTAAAGGTGAGCATTTTTAAGCATTTTTGAGAGGTTAGAGCGTCGCCATATTGGATATTCGTTGAGTGGTAGAGGTAGGTAGGTCTGTTCGGCGCATGCGCTGTATAGATCGTGAGTGTTCAGCGCATGTGTTAGATAGCATGGTATATTAGCGGGATCGGCTAAATAGTACTGAGCGTATGCGCTAGATGACAAATCAGTGGTTACACATACTTTGTAAACATAAGCAATTTCAAGTGTTTTTCACAAATTGATTATTAATAAGTTTATTGTTGAGTTTGAAATGGCTAGTTCAAGTATTAGAAGTTTTAACTTTAGAGACATGCCAACTAGTAAAGACTAAGCAATTACTTGACCTCAGGATTGTGGATTGTTGCGAAAATTTAAAAAATGTCGTACTCATCGGTGCGAAATGAAAATTTATAACAATAAACATGGAATCGGTCGTTTTCGGTGTCCAGTAATTAAAATATACAGAATCACATACAGGATTTCAAAAAGAAGGTACAGTCCAAGATGGTTGGGGTTAGGTTGTCGTGGGAGTGGAGAAGGTCGGTATATATATATATAAAACATTGTACCATGGTATAATGTTTCGCATTTTGATTTAGTAAATGTGTTATTATTATGTATGAGTTTGTGCTGCCATTTAACGGATCTGTTCGGAAGTATTTAGCCCATTTTATGTGTATCACCTAGCAAATATATCAATATGGCGGCGCTTTAACCTGTTAAAAAGGCTTACAAGTGCTCAACTGTATAACTCCTTAACCAATGAATTTCGCACAATAAGATTTTCATTTTCGGTGTTTTCTCGTCGAAATCTATAAGATTGTATAAAAAAAAACATGAAAAAAAAGAGTTCTCCAAAACGCAGCTAAACCCCTATTTTTCATCAAAAACACTGCAAATTCAAATGTCTTCAAAAGTTTTCAAACATTTTTCTCGTCCATGAAACTGCGATAGAATTGAAGATTGAAGCCTCCTCGTCACAAAGACATCTTAAAAATTGATGTATGATTTTTTTTTCACTGTTCTATGGAACAATAACGAAGACGTAATTCGGTAGTGTAAAGTCCTCATGGTGTACCTTGTGACACTGTAAAATTACCTGTACATCTTTCGATTAAATATTAATGAAACGACTGAAAAAATCTGTAGACCTGTGGGGATTCATTCGCGAAAAATAAAATTTTCTATGTTTTTAGAGACGCTCGATTGCTAGACTTTTCAAGAGAAAACATGTACAGTACAATGCTCGATAATTGTCCCAAATATCTTGCCTATAATTGTCCTTGAACTGTCCCTACAACCACGGGGTATACACCGTGAGGAGCCAAGAGCCCTCGGTCGCCGAGGAGTGTAACATAATACTAGTCGGGTATGTCGGTGTGAGACCACTACTAACCCAATAACAAAACTCCTTTATTTTTTATTACTTTTTTATGGGACTTTCACCAACATATTTTGGCATTTTTCTAATAAAAATGATACCAAATATGATATAATTCTGATAATTTTTACTTGTATAATCAACAATGAAAGTTTCGGACGCAAAGAGTCGAAAGCCTTTGGACTTGTTACGTACAGAATTTGTTACGTACTCTCTGCTTTATTTCAATCAGAGATTTCCAATATCTTTCCTGAGAACGGAAAACGCCTTATTCCACCCCTTTGCTTATAGAAACGATGACTATGCTGCAGCTGGATGCAGCCAGCACAAAGCATGATTCAGTACAAGGACAGTTCCATAAGATTCCCTAATATAGCAATCTTGATAGCATCTCCACTTAGATTTCACAGTATATAAACCCTCGAATTTTAACCCTTGGGGGCAGTGCTTAAAGCACAAACGGGCTATACACGTCGTTACGCTGAATCTCGTTTTGGAGTTGGTTGTATATAGTGAGATCAGGCCTAGTCACCCTTTCGAATCAAGTAACCTTATAGATTCCGCGAGTATGGTATTAATCTATCTTGGCATAATTATTCAACCTCTCCGTGTTCCCCGCATCGCCAGTGAGTCATCCAACAAGTCTCTCAAACAACCTAGCGGCTCCCTGATTTCACATCAGGTTTGTGCGTGCACCTTACTAACAATTAAAAACCATATTCCTCTTTAAACCATAACCCGCTCGCCGGCCACGCGCGCTACCGCTCGGTCCAGGCTCGTAACAAACTGTGCCGGCGGCCGCAACTATCCGCGACTCTTTCTTTTCTATACGTTGTCTTTCTTTCAGTCCGAAACTTTTATCATTCATTACACAAGTAAATATTATCAGAATTATATCATATTTGGTATCATTTTGATTAGAAAAATGGCCGAAACATGGTGAAAGTCCCATAAAAAAATAATAAAAAATGAATTTTGTTATTGGATTAGAAGTGGTCTCACACTCATATACTCGACCCGTATTGTGTGACATTTCTCGGCGACCGAGGCCACTCGAGCTTCTGTGTCCGTCCTTACGTTCGGCAGAGGTCGAAAAATCATAACGGTAAAACTTACGTTTAGGGAAGGATGCTCCGATGACCTTGACCTTGACATACGTTGTTGAGGGCAACATTCTGAACAATTTTTGTTATTACAACTACCCGATGCTCGGTCTTAGTTTTCGAGATATTTGCGAAAAACTATTGCTAGGACTGTATTGAATTTTGTATTATATTGCCGAATTTTTATTTAAAAGAACGTGCAATTTTGATAAATGCATTGACGCTTTTTTCGAAATAATGAATTCTATGTATCCATTAGACCATTTAAATACAGAATAAAATTCTCAGTTAGATATAGATACTATTCGAGATACTCATAATTTCGTCTGCGTGCTCTCCGCCCCCCGCCACCTAGTCCTAACCAACACACGACACCACACACACCCACCCAGTGTTTCTGAGACGAAGGTTCTCACATTAAACAATGTAAAATCAACTGAAAGCAATACCAATTTGTTTTACTATCAAATGCGATAATATAATACATGTATTCTGTATTGGTCTGGGTTAGGTCTGGGTTAGGTTTTGCAATTTGTTTTACTATCAAATGCGATAATATAATACATGTATGCTGTATTCGTCTCAGTTGATTTTATATTGTATAATGTGAGAGCCATCTTTTTAGAAACACTAGGTGGGTGTATGTGGTATTGTCGCTTCTCAACCCCACAACGTGTTTACAAACAAAAAATAATCAGATGCGGCCCCGGGATAGGTTTACGTTGCCACGGAGCGTGGAAGAATACGGAAAATTGAATACACTATTAGCAATAGTTTTTCGCAAATATCTCGAAAACTGAGACCGAGCACCGGGTAGTTGTAATGACAAAAGTTGTTCAGTATGTTGTCATCAACAACATATGTCATTGTCAAGGTCATCGGAGCATCCTCCCCTAAACGTAAGGTTTACCATCATAACTTGTGCACGATAATTGTCCTTGGCCAGACCCGTGTTGTGGACAATTATCGAGCATTCACCTGCTTTCCACCTGTTACGTCATGTGAAATTGTCTTAGTAGAAGTCTGAAACTTTAAAATAAGGCCAGGTTTATTATTGTACTATTCGTTTTAACGAAATCATCACTGTTTAAACGTCGACAGTTTTTTCGGGACTGGGAAAGTTAATGTTCGAGTACTTTTTGTATCCACTGTATGTGTGGATATTTAAAAATCGTGTAAAAAAGAGTTGGGTGTATGTAAATTACGTGCAGGACGAAATTTATTAACATTAATTCTATTTTTGTTGAATTAAATAATCAAATAGTGATTCCGGAACAAAGAGAGAAAGAGAGGGTGAGGGGAGGAAGAATTTAAACGATCGTTTGATATTTATTTCTTCGTGAACAAGAATTATTTATAATGTTCAACAAATCCAATATTTCCATTTTCCCTATGAAACAAGACCATACGTTGTAAATATAGAATATTAGAATTGAATCACAGGAGAAATGTGGGTTTGATAATAATTTATGCGATACGACTTAGTAATTGTTTGAAAACAATAATTGTTACCGCAATGCGATACACGTCCACAAAGTGTGAAAGGAATATTGGAAGCGATTATATAAAAACTATTGGAATTGGCGAACCACGCTGTCATAATTGGCTAGTCAATAATAAAATGAAATTCCCAACGTTCGAATATGCATTAAGCGCAACTCGCGATATAAACCTGATACAATGGAAGCGGTATCCCGATTACCCGACCGGGTTAATCACATTTTCAAATTAACAAATCAGGGCTGGTTATCAACTTAACTTTTAATTGAGAACAATAGCACTTGCGTACTCGGCCTCCGGAGCAGTATCGTTGGCAGCCCCGTAACTCTCTGCTATATTACTGGAACGGTTGTTTTGCTATTACACGCGGGGAAATTCAATTCAGAAGGGAACGAACGGGCCCGGGTAATTGGAAATGTTTGAATTCGCGACGAATATTAAATCGCCGCAGCTGCGAAATTATTCCTTTCGGAGGCGGGAAAACGTTCGCGTTCCATTAAGCCGCGGCGACATTAACACGAAACCTACTAAGCATTAAAAGTGACTGACAGGTACTGCTTTATAAAAATGACAAGATTAAGTTTATATAGACTTTTCGCTATCTTTATAATAGTATCTCTTTGATTTAAGTAATATATTCAATCATTTCCTGTGAAAGAGACTTTATCATTTCAACAATTCTAATATACATAACCTGAGTCCGGTCAATTTTCGGCCCTACCAACGCGGCGCTGGGTTTACTGTTAACCGCTTCGTATAAATAATCTTAAGGGTGTATTCCGATTTTTCATTTGTTAAAAATCGATTTTTCCTTTTCTTTGCATATTCCTTCAGTACTTTCTAGTATATTCAAGTCTAGTGCATTCGTAAAATTAATTTAATTCGTAAAATGAGCGTAGTTATAAGCGTTCGAAGAATGCAACTCGCGTTGCGAGATATCGATAGTTGAATCTGCAAACATGTTTAGATTTTTAACGTGTTCGGAAATTATTAATTATTTAGGAGTATAAGCAAACTTTATTTTAGATTAATTATAATAAATGGAATTATGTAGGTCAATTATTTTATAACTTTATTAAAATTCAGGAGTGAAATTAAGTAACTGTTATTATAATGAGAATTTCAAATGGAATGAATAAAAGAACAGATTAACAGAAAAGCAGAACATCAAAATTATTAACAAAAAAGAATATCGTTGCATGGTAATGCCAAAACGAGTAAATAAAAAAGGTCGCCGTTAAGGCGCATCTTCAATAACAACCGATACAGAAGAGAGGTCGCGGTTGTAAAATTTGTTTCCTCCTTCTCATGGCGCCCAAAGCGCCAAGGCGGTGCGCGGAAGAAACCACGTCTCGTGGAGGCGTCACACATGTTTATCTTGTAACCACTTTTCTCGAAACTGTTTCAACGATATCTCAAATTCTTGTTTATCGATTGATTTGAAATTTTGAGAGAACCTTCAGCCCATACAATGTTATCGCATGTACAACCATTTTTAAAATCCGTCAATTTCTCCGTATTTTTTGTATCATACTAAAGGCCGTAAAATATTTAAAATATCGGTAATTGGACGTAAAAATTCTGCCATTTTGTAAATAATAAATATTTCTTTTGGTATGGACCGTAACTACGTTCATACTGACTAATAGACAGCTTTATTTCTTTGTCAACCGTCGATTCATGTTTTTCAAAACATACTCGATAAAAAAATATATAAGCTCATGTAATTTTGGTTATTTTGACGTGAAAAAAATTACACATGTACATCATATACTAACAAATATGCATGTCAAATCCCAATGCGAAAGATTCAATAGTATTTCTAAACAAAATTCGTCCAATATCCTCGAAAACCAGAATGCCACCTTAAAAGACTTTGCCTGGCTCCCAAGTTCATATCATAACATTCGAATTTATAAAAACGCTCTGAAGATCTTTGAAAATACAGTGAACTAGATATTTTAATAGTACTCCATTTAATACAGCTTACAACACAAACAGAAATCTGTTAATATTTTATTTTCTTCGTTATTTCCTTCTAAATGAAATGTATAATAAAACCGTATGATAATCCATTTATATTTCCACTACACATTATTTCTGAAGATTTGCCTAACATTTTGAAAAGCCCACCTTCAGTTTGGTATTGCAATAAAAGTTATGAGAAAATTGCACATCGTCGGAATCGCGTAGAAAATAGTCAAAGTTATGAGACTCACCGTTCTAAGTAATCCAACACATCGGAAGAAAGATCATGTCGGATTTTTATGCATAATAAAAATGTTCTGCATCGATTGCAATAAGAATGAGCCACATAAAATTGTTATTCCTTCTTTAATAACTTTTCCTTTAACAACAAGGTTAAAACAATCAATATTCTTACATTCTTTTAATCCGTTTACTGTTTCAAATTCCATCTACTCATTTTCGAAATAAATGCATAAGCATCTGCAGTCTACGTCAATGTTTCTCGGGAATGCACATTGAAATTGGTGGGGCATCGTGGACAAAACGATACAGTCGAGTGCAAGCGAGGGCAATGCGTTCGCGAAGTGGGAATCAGAAGAAGCGCATGCAGATTGGAGATTCCGAAGTCTCTGTCGAAACGTGATCACTGCATTTTTTATCGAGCCCGGGGCATCGCGAAAGGTTCCTTTCTCCCCACCTTCTGACCCCCTTCCCCTCTCTCACACCCTATTCGAACCCCGTTGCATCGTTGCATCGGAAGTCCGCGCGCATTTTATCACCCGGTCGCTGCGGGCGTTACACCTGCAGAGTTCCGATTTTCTTTCCTTTTTGCAGGCCGACGATGCACCGTGCCGCTATTTCAAAACCTCCGAGGCTGCCGCGATTCTCTCTCGCGCACTATAGTTCTTCACGTTTCGGAGGATTTTCTCCATTCGCGACACAACCGTGTCGCGTCGCCTAACGCCATTTTATTCTTTTTGCTTCAACAATCTCCGAACAAGCTCGATACTAATCCGGCGATCTCTCATTCCGGCAAATTTTCGTTTGTATCGGGTTGTTGAGTGATGACACGTTGTTACAGATATACAACGTTTTTATGCATTTATAGCGTGTATACAATATTAAAATTCAAAAAACATGTGCAGGATGTATGAGAAGTAATGGTCATCCGTCTTAGGGGTGAATCTACACCTCTTGATCGGTGGATATTTGTAAGAAAAACGTCGCAAAATTGTTTATAACAAAGAAAATTGTTGTTAAAGTTCTTTTTTACATCAACGCCTTCTACTCATCGAGAAGAGAAGAAGTTTGAAAGGAGCCATATGTCGTAAACAAATAGTTATTGAGATATAAGCTGTTAAAGTTTTTGCAAAATTTGATTGTGTGGAGTTAAACGTATAGACCAGTGGTGGGCACGAGTGGAGCCCCTCAAACGCCTGCATCTCCCACCAACCTCTCTTTCATGCAGCGCGCACATTCGAGCATCCTCGACTGATTTCAAACATACGTCTGTTAAAAATAATGTCTGAGTAACTTAAATAAATGGTAATTGGATGGAGATACGTCAGGACAATAATCAGCAGTAGAAAGTAATTCGTATGTAAAAAATGGACTACTCAGTATCATACATTTACCGTTTCCATACATTCAATTGTAATCTCATTAAATAAATCACTTCGACTTCATGGAATTTTTGTGGTTGCTGGATTGGTACTTACAGAGTTAAACATTTTCAGCTCATTACAACGTTGACAGATATTTATGAAATTTTTAAAATGTACGAAACATATATATTTTAAATTTTCAATACAGACCTACATAAAAAAAGTTGTAAAATACAACTTTTAACGCTTTCTCTGCAATACCGACCAATCGCAATTTTTTCAAAATATTTTTCTCACGCCATATAGCGAAACTAATTGCTCTAATTTTTCAACAAAAAAATCCAAGTCATATGACCCAATATTAGAAATGTGATGGTCTTTCTATGAGTATGCGAGTATTTATGTAAGTAACTGTAATTAATTATCTGTAATAAGGACGCCATTCATAATCGGGTCATTTACCATACTGATCAAGGAGAGTCACAGAGGCCGTCGAGCCAATCGGGTGCAATCGTTCTCGTGCGGTCGAAACTTCCGGCGAAAAAGTTACTAGTCAATCTCAATCAGTTTACCGACGCGGCGTGGTCGGTTCGTCATAAATGCGCGAATAAGATATCAAATACCAGATGCGATTTGTGTTTCCTGCGCTTCTGGTTTCTGTTTTCATCCTTCGTCCCTGGTGTTGTCCCTCCACCATTCGTTTTCGCGTGTCCCCGGTTGGTCGGGCGAAGGAAACTTGGATTCCGCCACCAGCCCTGTCTCCTACTTTAATTAAGGTATCGCCGCGATTAAGCGGTCGTAATTGCAGATCTCGCTAAGGTTACCAGCGTGACGAGTGCCTCGAACGAAATTGAAGGGATTAAAGACCGTTGGAAAACGGGGGGGAGGGTGGAAGGCACGCCGTGATTCGTTTGTAACGCGACCGCCACCGTTCCGAAATACTTCCGGCCGATGTTTTTAATTAGTTCGGGCACTGGGGATGTCGGTGACGCGCGGTTTAGTGTGACACGTAATTGGAAGGGTTTCCTGGGTAGTTTTCTTTGGTGTTTGCTGATTAGTTTGACTCTCCGGTTCTGGCGGAACGCTTCGCAATTTCGTTGGACCATTGTTGCGGACGTGCGATTTATTATTCATTGTCTTGAGGATCGAAAGGAGACTCGCACACAGTGGCCCACGAAAGTGTTCAAACGACTTTTCAATCAGAATAACTTGCTCAAACTTGGATCAAATGACTTCACCTTTTTCGAGCAATTGGAAGCATTGAATGACGTGCGAAAAAGGTTGTGAAAATATTACAATTGGTAGGAATTACATGGATAATAAAAAATGGACTTTTTTATTTCAATCGTCAGTGGAAATGTAAAATATGTGTTTTGTAGATCTATGTTAATTATGCATATGCTGAAAATTTCATAGAAATCGGTTGACGCAGAAAAAGAGAACACTCATCGAAAGATGTAAAACTCTGTGGATTTGAAGCAGTGACTGACCAAAAGTAGTGAAAATTTGCGTTAATCGATTTCGATGAAATGTTCAGGATGTGTATAATTAACGTAGGTCTACAAAACGCATAATATATAGGAGCATGTGGATAAATGAAGCTGATTTTAATATTTTTCTGCAGTTTGTTGTACATTTTATTGTTGATTTTAATTTTAATTTGTGGATTGTTGCAGAAATTTAATAAATTTAGTGTTCATCAGTGCGATATGAAAATATACAGAATCATGTACAGGATCTCAAAAAGAAGGTATAGTCCATGTTGGTTTGTGGTTAGGTGGTAGCGTTGATTTCGTACATGTGTTATTATTACGGCCGTACTTGTGCTGCCATCTAACGGATCTGCTCAGGACTACTTAGCCGATCTTACGTGTACCGTGTACCACCTAGCAAATATATCAATATTGCGACGCTTTAACCTGTCAAAAATAAGACTTTCATTTTCGGTGTTTTCTCGTCGAAATCTGTAGGACTGCATAAAAAAAAGTTTAAAAAAATTGGTCCTCCAAAAAAAGGTTTAACCAAAATTTGAACTGTTTCTCTTGTAGTTTATTTATTGAGCACCTCAAACCCTTATGGGATTATTTACTGTTGTACGAAAACATTTTTCAGAATAAATATACGAGAGAATCTTTTCTCAAGATTATTTTCTAACGAGATTCTAGAAGGCATAAATGATTTTATGTGAGAGCGTATATATTTTCTACAATATTCTTGTAGAGCATCAACAGACGAATCCAACAACTATAATAACCGTATTGATACGATCATACAATCTCGAGATATTCGTGGCTGAATACTAAAGTTTCGGGTTAGGTTTTTACCTTTCAGACACGGATATCTCGAGATTGAACAACCGGAACGATACGGTTACTATAGTCGTTGGATTCGTCGCTTTACGCCCTACAAGAATATTGTAGAAAATATATAGGATTGCGTGTAAAAAAAATACCAATTCCCTTGAAGTCTCGTCGATAAATAAGAAGCAGCGTAAAATAGCGAATTAAGAAATACGTATGAACAGGGTACTATAAAGAAGAGACAGACAGAGAAAGGGGCAAGAAAAGCTAGCGAATGGAAACTAAATGCGCGAAATTACAATGCACTCGTGAAGACAAAAGGGCGACTTGGAAATGAACAGAACGAGGAGACGTTACAATATTGTCCAGCAGAGGGGAGATTGTGTGGGGGGGGGGGGTGGAGGGAGAGAGGGAGGGACTTTCCTCCTCACAGCAAAAACGTCGAAGCAATTTGGTTTTTATTGTTTTTGACAATGATGCAGCAGAACAAAAAATCTAAAAAAAATTGACGACACTGCCTGTTATAGTACTTTGTCAGGGAACCAAACAGTAAAATGACATGTTTTCATATTTTTGAGAAAAAAATATTTTTCCGATTTTTTTGAGATTTTTTATTTGTTACGACCACAGTTTTCAACAAAAAATCTGAAAAAATTCTCAAAAATGCGTCTTTGGATAGAAAATATGTCACATTTTTTCAGAATTTTAGAACGCATTTGAGACCGAAAAATGAACCGAAAAGCGCAAAATCTAATTTACCCTGTAACTACCATCACGAACAAGCTAGAGGGCTGAAATTTTACTCAGAGGGGTTTTTCTTGGTCAGCTTTCGAATAGTTCAATAGCCATTGAAAAACCTCTAAGGGCAGTTTTGACCGTCTTATTTGGATAGGCCCTTTGAGTTTGAAAAAAAGACACATTTTTCAACTTTAAACGAATATTGTGATGTTATTATAAAAGATATTGAATTGTCCTTTACAGCAAAAGATTCCGTAGACTTTGTTTAAACATGTTTAAACATTCATAATGTATTAATATTCGATATCACTGTATTCGGAGAGTCTGCAGAATCCTTTGCTGCAAAGAACAATTCAATATCTTTTATAATAACATCACAATATTTGTTTAAAATTGAAAAATTTCGAGATGTTGAAACTTTTTTGCGAATATCTCGGAAACTAAAGCTTAGCGGCGGTAACATGTATAGGAAAAAGTTGTTCAGAATGATGACCTTGACAACATATTTCAACGTCATCAAAATCGATGAGGAAGCCCCTAATGTAAATATTTACCAAATAATTGATCAAGAATGATCTTAATCACCTGATAAGAATTATTAATTAGAGTCATAAGAAACACTGCACTATGTATACATTATACTATTATAATGGCGTAATTTCATTTGTTTTTTAATATTTAACTATGTTCCCCCAATTCGACAATCTTGAAACTTTTGTATATATTAGATCGGTAACAGAATATTGTTCGGTAATTATATAGAAGTTGGTCCTCCTCACCGATTTTGATGACCTTGAAATATGTTGTCAAGGTCATCATTCTGAACAACTTTCCCCTATACATGTCACCGCTGCGCGGTTTTAGTTTTCGAGATATTCGCAAAAAACTATTGCCAATACTGTATTGAATTTTTTCTCTTGAATTTTCGTATATCGGCATAGGCGATCGCTTAACGACGTTCGTAACGTATTCGTTAATCGGTAAGGAGGACCATCTTCTATATAATTACACTTTTATTTTGTAAACACGCTGTGGAGATGAGAGGGGATACAGGGTCTCACTCTGGTCATACATATATAAGGTGAGCTTTCAATTTTAAAATAATACTCTTGGATTTTCGTACGCGTGGTCGTGCCGGCCCGACGCACAGTGGTCCCAAATCCCCAAAAGCTGGCCAAAACCCCTAAACGTACTTCAATTTCTCCAACAATTGGTATCCCATGGTTCTTGGGACCGCTGATTACAAATCTGAACTCAAAATTTGAAAAAACAAAATGGCGGATTCAATATGGTGAACGCATACGTTAAAAAATTGTTAGATTTGTTCAAAAATTAGTATCCTATGGTTTTCAGAACCGCTGATTACAAATCTGAACTCAAAATTTGAAAAATAAAATGGCGGATTCAATATGGTGAACGCATACGTTAAAAAAACTGTTAGACTTGTTCAAAAATTAGTATCCTATGGTTTTCGGAACCGCTGATTACAAATCTGAACTAAAAAATGAAATGATTTTTTCTACGCTTAATAATTTGGTCACGATTGTGAAAAAAATATGTGACATGAAGGAGGTAAGATCGAGTATTTTCGTTTTTATTCCATTTGAATATCTTAATTAATAACTGAGAAAAAAATGATACAGTTAAGGTTATTTACCCTCATATTATCCTTATACATGTAAAGGGTTAGCGACTTAAAATTTTGGGGGATTATCTTTCAACCTAAAACCATTGTTTTCTCCACAATACCAATTACAATATATTAATACACAACAAATGGTGGCTGGGGCCGCTAGACTATTCTTATCCTGTTAGACCCTTTGTTCTCGACCAATACGAGCATAATGTAAAAGTTATTTGGAAAAAAGAAAAACTGTTTCACAGCAGGCACAGACACGCCAATACACGCATGCGTGCGCACGGTATAGATAGTTGATGGAGAACATTTTTTGCAAGTAGGTAATGAAAACAAGTTAATTTTATGTACCGTTTGCCTTCGAAACGGATTTAATTCAACGAGCTTCGAGCAGGAAATGGTCAGTTTAGTATGCGTTCACGCAGAGCGTAATAATGTCTGGAAATTCGTGATTCACGAGAACACCTTTACGTGTTGTAAAAAGTGATTAAAACGGATGTGAAATGAGAATTCGAAACACCATGAAATGTATTCACACGAATCTCGGGCGAGTTATACCGTTAGTTGCGAAACTTAACACTAAACCTACCATCATCGGTCAAATAGACCGGTTTTAGATCTTTTAGTTTACAATTTTTCAAGGTATAATTGTGGCTTTTCGGGAATTGATTCAATAGATTTCTTTATTCAAGCAAATGTTATAATACAAATCACACAAAGTCGAAATTAATACAGTCTTGTTATTTTTACGAGACAATAATTACAGTATTGCATCGTTAATTGTCGTAAACTTCTAAACAATAAATATCGCAAAACAATCCCTCCTTCCGCGAAGTATACCCTGTGAGTGATTATTAGTTTCTTTCAGTCAGTGCACTTTTTCTTAACGTTGTTGCCGATGGAAGAACGAATTCGGCGACGTATTAATATGATGACCTTGAAAAACCTTTGAAAAACTCAAGGTCATCTTGATATCTCGGGTAAATCATATATTAAAAATCAAATTTTAAATAGTAGCTCTTATTGGCTCAAGCTATACAGGGTGAGTCCGAAGAAACAGAACACCTAAATATCTCCGTTAGTTTTCGTTGTACAAAAAAATTCTTAGGACAAAGTTACACTGTTTAAAGGGCCACATGTAACGATGTTTTTTTAATTGGAATGATATATCTTCGTTAAGGTAATGTTGTAGCTGACAAAATAACGAATTCATCCATGTAACACAATATGACCTACAAATGACCTTCAACCCAGAAAAATGGAATAAATAAAATTCAACGTGTAAAATTCATTTGCTTTATTTCTGTTACGCAAAATGTTCAATATTCCATGAGCTGCTTACATTCAAAAGTATCGCAATACACAACATAATAACAGATTCGGTGTTGACAGGAAGACATTTATGATATCATAAATACCTTCACCTATGCGTTCGTACAGAATCGTGTTTATCAACTACTAATTACTCTGAAGACATTCTTGCTATCAGATTTCCACTGTTTCTAAGATTTATAATCTAGCAGTTTATCGATGAACGTTTCAGAATGCGTTGCTCGAACAAAGATAAGATTGATATGATTTTCATTTATGGAGGAAGTCGACAGTGTTTAAGAGAAGCAGTGCGGTTCTACAAGGACCGATTTCCTAATCGTAATTGTCCATCAGTTTCCGTTTACTTCAATGTGATAAATAAATTCCGTGAAACTGGTAGTGTTGACAATAAAAAATCTACGCAGATGAGGACTGTAAGGAATGAAGCAAACACAATTAATGTTCTAGCAGCAGTGGATAAAACCCTCATGCTAGTACGAGGCAAATAGCACGAGAAAGTGGCATTAATCAAAAATGTGTAGTGCAAATACTCCATGAACAAAAACTTCACCCCTTTCACCTATTAATTCACCAAGAACTTCATGGTAGAGTCTTTGTAAATCGTGTAAACTTCTGCCAGTAGGAATTGAGACAATTGATAAACGATAGAGCAGTTTTTAATAAAGTATTATTTACCGATGAAGCTTAGTTTACGAATCACAGGCAGGTAAATGTAAAAAACATGCATTATTGGTCATCTGAAAATCCGCGGTGGTTACAAACAATCGACAAACAAAGGCCATGGTCCGTCAATGTTTGGTGCGGAATTTTAAATAACCAAATAATTGGGCCTCATTTTATCACCGGAACATTAAATGCAGAAAAGTACATTGCATTTTTACGAGAATCGTTACCAATTCTCCTGGAAAATACACCCTTGGACATGAGTGAAGATATGTGGTATCAACATGACGGATGTCCAGCCCATTCTTCCCGTGTCGTAACACAATTCTTGAATAATAAGTTTCCAAATCGTTGGATTGGACGTAACGGACCCGTATTATGGCTAGCTCGCTCACCAGATCTTACACCCCTTGAGTTCTATCTATGGGGAAAACTGAAAGGCGATGTTTATCATGAACTACCAACCACTGTAGACGACATGAAAGAAAGAATCGTCAGGGCTTGTGCGTCGATTCCATCAGAAATGAATTACACAGCAGTAAGTTCTGTAACTTCACGGCTAAATGAATGTATAACAGCTCAAGGGAATATTTTTGAACATTTTGCGTAACAGAAATAAAGCAAATGAATCTTACACGTTGAATTTTATTTATTCCATTTTTCTGGGTTGTAGGTCATTTGTAAGTCATATTGTGTTATATGGATGAATTCATTATTTTGTCAGGTACAACATTACGTTAACGAAGATATATCATTCCATTTAAAAAAACATCGATGACCTTGAAATCTCATTTAAAAAAAAGAACTTGAAAATTTTTTCCCTTACACCGTTACATGTGATCCTTCAGACAGTGTGACTTTGTCCTAAGAAGTTTTTTTGTACAACAAAAACTAACGGAGATATGTAAGTGTTCCGTTTCTTCGGACTCACCCTGTATATACATATTTTCGTACTTGTAGTAATGTCTTGCACTGTTGTACTACTACTCGTATTTAAAATAAAATATAATTAAAAATCGTGTATTTATTTTGCGTTTCTGTGCTACTATATACATTTTTGTGATGACTTAAACCCCCTCTAATTTCACATGGACTACAACATATTTCATTTAGAACAAAATCGACGATGATGCCAGCCAAAAGTGATCGATTTGGCATGGAATGACTCTTCAGCACTTTTTATCTTTATGACTAGTAGAACGGGATACAATAAAACAAAATTGTTGACCTTTTCACCTTGAAACCTTTTCACCTTGAAAAGGACTCTTCAGCACTTTTTATCTTTATGACTAGTAGAACGGGATACAATAAAACAAAATTGTTGACCTTTTCACCTTGAAACCTTTTCACCTTGAAAAGGACTCTTCAGCACTTTTTATCTTTATGACTAGTAGAACGGGATACAATAAAACAAAATTGTTGACCTTTTCACCTTGAACTTCAAGATCAAGGTTAATTTTGCGGTACCTTTCTCACATCAACTTCCACGAAACCGAGGATGTTAAATCGAGGTATGATAGTCGCGACATATAATTTCTTTACGCATTGTACAAGTTATTATACATATCCCCTACGATAACGAACCAAGAACCGCGCATACAAATGTCGAGTTGCATCCAGAGATTACACCGAAAACTTCGCCCTCGGCACGGATAACGGCTGCAGTTAGAACGAGAGCGTCCCGCGATTACATGTCTTAGGTTTATCTGCGAATGGTGGAATAACGCCAAAGGGCCCAGAAGAACCGTTCTGGTTCGCTTCGGATTGGCCAGCTGTTCACGATTCCGCGACCGGAATAATCGTGCGATAATTTGTTTCACGAATCGTCGTCGGACGCGCACCGAGAACGATGCTTAATTAGATTCGGCCGGGACGTCGGATAAGATCTCATTAAAATTCAATCGTGGCATCTGAGGCCCATCGAAAGTGCCCGTGCGCGTTCGCTCGCTGACGCATAATAATGCGGTTTTTCTCCTACAGGCAGTGGAATGCACACGCGAACAGTCGAGCAAGGACAGTTCCTTTCCTTCGTCAACGAAAATGCGATTTTTCTCTCTCCTTTTTTTCTGGAAACGAGCTGACGCGCCGGATGCACCCGGCGCGGTCTTATCCGTAATGAAACTGTTGCTCCTCGTGGCAGGTAATTACCGTAATCTCGTTCCCGGGCTATCATAGCTGCACTTTTACCGATCCACGAATTTATTACGACGTAGGCGCGCGTTGCACGTTTCTTTCTGCCTAAAGCCCCGTGCACGCCATTTGATTGATACTGTGATGCAATTTAATCACGTGACCGCGTTTAGAGTGAGAAGAAAAAGTTACGTGTGTATACAATAAGTACAGTGGATCCAAAATGTATTCGAAAACTGTGGTAATGTTCATTAAAACATTAACGTTGTTAACGGTTATAATGGCAGTTTAAAAGCGTCTTTCCATCTGGAAACATGGAAAGTCTTTTAAGCTGCAGCACTTCGTGTACACATGCAATAGTATTTGTGCTATTCGGTTTATGGAATACAAATATATAGGATGAAGCATCTAACTGGATCATCCCGAATAATAACTAAATGGTACACATTATGACAATTTTGTGTCGTGGAATTTAAAGGTCGTCAGGGGGCACATCTAATAAGATACTCCTCGGGTGGACGCGTTCCAAAGGTTTCAAGGTCACCTTGATTTATTTTTAAATGGAATGACCTATTATTGTACCATAATTCCATTTATAAAAATTAAGGTGAGCTTGAAAGCTTTGAAACGCCCCCGCCCGCGAAAAAAAACACGTACAGTATTTCATCGATAATTGTCCACAACACGGGTCTGCGGAGGGACAATTATACGCGGTCTGCAACCAGTATGTTGTAGATTGTCATTGTAGTCACAGATAAGAAAGTCAAAAATTGTAACCTTTATATTTTTTTCTTCACGGTCTCGTCCAATAACAGCTTTTAAATAATTTCTTTGCACATGATCTAGTAAACTAATCCTTCCGTCATTTAAAAAGAAAACTCAAGTCGTTTGGTCCAATCTTCAAAAAATTATTCCTTTTTAATCCTTTGTACTCGAACATTTTAATTCCAAAATCTAGATATACTTTCCAACCAAGAACATTTCATCCTGTGATTTTTGTTGCATTGTACACATGAAATGGAACCTGTTTTCTCATACAGCATTTGAAGTTTTAGTAATTTATAGAATACAGACGAATTTAATAATAATATGAAAACAGTTTTGAATAATTGTATAGCAATTTGTACTGGCGCCTTAGAATCACCATTCGACTGCAAAGGGTTAAAGGTTATACCAATACTTTGTTCAGACACTGTATTTACCGTTTGAAATAGTATTTTACCCAGCTCTGCGCCTGTCCCATCATGCAACGGCCTCGGTCTTGCCTCGCGGAGGCGGGAGCCCTTCCTCGTCTTTTTCCTCTTATTTTTCCGACGGGCCGTCGGTCCGATCTCACAAAAGGTCCTATCTACCGGCGCATCGAGTTCGACACGGCGTTTGCAACCCTGCCACGTCGAATTACGAGACGAGGAAAAAAAATAGGAGGGTTCGAGCGAATTAAGAATCGACGGGGAAATAACAAAGAATTAAAGAGTTAGCTGGAGAGATGGAAGGGGACCCGAACAACGGGGGACAACGAACGAAAACGGAAAGGGCCAGTAATAAAATGGAACATTGTGAAGGTGCACGCACGGCAATATGCAAATGCGTCGAAAGATATGCGTGTCAAACTGGAGACAGAATAAAATCGGATAAAATATTCCGCTCCAAAGAATCCAACTAGTAAATAACTTGTACCATTCGCACCTGCGCAATTTTTTTAGTCCCACATATACATTATTCAGATCACTACTGTTTATTAACGCATAAACTACCGGCGATTACTCCATAATTTTTGGAAGTCTATTTTAAATAGATCCTTCAGCAGCAACAGAAACTTTGATTATAAACCAACAACTCATTATCAATAACGTAATCTAATAATTTCGTTTGGAACTATTGCGTAGAAGAAGATTTTTCAGCTTTCATTTGGTACAGCACAACTATTGAAAAGCTTATTAATAGGCTTTCGCCAGATAAAGAATCATTCTTGTTTCTTGAATTTTTGAACTACAGTTGTTTGGTATCGATCAGAGTGTACAATGTACTGATTAGTTTTTTGATATTTCTATTTTTATTGAGATACGACGGCGATCTTGAGCTTTTGTAATAATAATAAGGGTGTACTTCCAAAAACACCATAACTCCGATTTTTTTTACACACTATAAAATTGAAAGCTCAGCCTATCTATGTATGATCAGAGTTATCTACAGGAGTTAATTCTGCTGGTTTCTTTTGTTATTCCGCATCGTCAATTTTCAAAGACATTTCCTGGATTTTCGGGCCGCATCTGTTTATTTTTTGTTTGTAAACACGTTGTGGAGATGAGAAGCGATAATACCACACACACCCACCCAGTGTTTCACACGCACCCAGTGTTTCTAAAACGAAGGTTTCCGTTATGAAATTAACATTACCGATAGCTTTTGCAAATATCTCGAAAACTAAAAGCGACCCCCCTATATTGGAACAGGAAAAAGTTGTTCAAAATGTCGAAATCTATGATACATTAAAATTTCATCAAAATCGGAGTACGCAGACCTTTTCTATATAATTACCGAAGAAAGTTACAAGGCACACAGGAGAATAATGCAACATCCAATTGAAGGACTTTGCACAATGCTAATGTCGGCACATCAATTTTGGACGCTTGTATGTCGATAATAGTTTATGCAGAAGCAAAAGAAGTATTCTAGTGTTTTGAAAACGTCTTCGTGTCACCTTCAAGAATACGTAATCAAAAATATAGGTTTCCATTCAAAATTTCAATTGTAATCTCTACAAAGCTTTTCAAGGTTACTGCAAGGTCAAACAAATTCAAATATCATGTACTTTCTTCCATATTCTATAACTTTCGTATCGTTTATAATTTTCGACTAATGGCATTTTGTTCAGAAAACGAGTTTTGCAACGTACAGTGAGTCGACTTTAAAATTCAAGACGAAGTGGAATCACGTTCTCCTCGAAGGATTCGAAAATTTCGTTCCACGAGACACGAAGCTTCCCTCGGCGAATTGTGTAATGACTTGTTAAACCAGTTGGACGTGGCTCTCGCATGCTTCGCCCGCAACCGACTGTACTGTACACCGGCAAACCGTGAAGTTTGGCTACAACTTGGTGGATCTTCGCCACCGACACACCGCCCCACAATACACCTCAGCAATCAAACTACCCGCTTGTTTCCGTTGCCACGGTCCAACAGTCCAAATTCTCTTCTACGAACCGCGTAAACTCCTTCAATGAACCCACTCCGACAAACCATCTATCCGAAAATCGATTCCGAATATATAAAATTCGCAGAATCGTGTACGTTGCAAAATTTCACTGCGAATATTCGTCTCAATCAAAGCTGAGTAATATACTATTTCAAATATCAAGTAATAAATAGTCTACATTATTTGAAATTATACATACACTATTGAAAATATAATATTTTATTTGTTAGAAAAAGTTCTGAAAATAAAATATTTTATTTGTTAGAAAAAGTTCTGAAAATAAAATATTTTATTTGTTAGAAAAAGTTCTGAAAATAAAATATTTTATTTGTTAGAAAAAGTTCTGAAAATAAAATATTTTATTTGTTAGAAAAAGTTTTGAAAACAGTATTTCATTTGAAGGATTCGCTAAATTGGGTAAATATTACGTTTAGTGGACCCACCTCCAACGACCTTGAATTTAACATATGTTATCAAAGACGCCCTCCTAAGTGACCTTCAAAAAGTTTCAGCCTTCGCTCGTTGTTATACGTAAATATGTTATCAAGACCATTCTTTGAAGTAACCTCCGAAATTTTCATAGATAGGACATATTTTATTAACTCTGCGTACAGATTTTAAAATTCAGCTATGTGTTACACACAGTGGACTTGTCGAAAAGCTGCGACTTTGCCGATTTGAAGTGGATTGATGTTAGGGTCTCGAGGGGGCTGAGAGGGCCGGCCATGAGGTAGACCCGACCATACACGCAAGAATTCATGCGAACTACGGAACATTGTAAGCGTAGTCGGGCCGACCTAACGGCGGATCCTCTCCGCCCCATCGCCACACTAACGCCAACCAACTTCAACTATATCTTCTCTTTGAGATCTTGTATATGGTCTTGTATATTTTAATTACCGTTCGATGATAGCTTGTACCAGAATAAAGTGTACTTGTAACCTAAGTGTGACTAAAGTTTTTAGCGAATATCTCGGAAACTAAGACCGAGCGACTGGTACATGTATAGGGAAAAGTAGTTCACACTGTTGACCTTGATAACATATGTTCACCTTGACAACATATGTCAAGGTCTAGGTCATTGGAGGTTGGTCACTTAAATGTATTATTTACCCAAAATTGTGAGAATTTTATTTGACGGGATGATTAAAAATAAAATATTCGATTTGTTAGAAAAAGGTTTAAAAATAGCACTTTATTTGTAGGATTATCAAAATACAGTAATCCCACGATCTAAGTCCTTTTTCGGTTCTTTGTCGGGAGTTAGATCGTGAAGGGACACTATTCTTTTGTGACCGCGTCGACCGCGCCGAACGTAGAAAAGGACAGCATGCAAACACGGACCGCGCGGCCGACGGTGCAACAAAAAATAGCGTATCGGTGAGACAATACTAGTGCAATAATAAAACTTCTTTATTTTTTACTTATTTTTAATGAAATTTTACGAATATATTCGTGGCATTTTTCTAATGAAAATGATACCAAATACGATATAATTCCGATAATATTTACTTGTGTAATAAACGATGAAAGTTTTGGACGTAAAGAAGGACAGCGTATAGGAAAGAAATGACGATAAGAGTCGCGGCCGCCGGCACAGTTTAAAGGCCCGCGTGTCCGTACAATGTAATGCCAATAAAAAATTACCATCATTCATTACACAAGTAAATATCATCGGAATTATATCATATTTGGTGTCATTTTGATTAGAAATATGC
Source organism: Sphecodes monilicornis (assembly GCA_913789915.3). Lineage (NCBI taxonomy): Eukaryota > Metazoa > Arthropoda > Insecta > Hymenoptera > Halictidae > Sphecodes > Sphecodes monilicornis. The sequence continues at coordinate 8,990,015 of OU565301.1, read as the reverse complement.
CACGAATATTTTGGTAAAAGTTCCAGGAAAAAACAATAAAAAATAAAGAAAATTTGTAATTGGATTAGCAGTGATTCACACCGATATACCCGACCCATCATCAGTCACGGCCCTTCCGGAGATACCCCGCAGTGGAAGGAGTAAGCCAAGGGACATAGATCGCAATGTTCCGTTGGACTTAGATCGCGGGGATACTGCAGTGTGAATTTTATTTAACGGGTTTTATAGTTTCTTGCACTTTAATATTACTCGATTCCTCAATCTATTTTCATCATCAACAAATATTTGAAATATATTGTACTGACACAAAACTCAAATATTTTGTGTTAAGTTTTAGATTACCAAAATCATATTATTTTATTTGCGGAAATGTTACCGTTTACTTGAAATAGTATTTTATTTGAATTATAGAACGACAACTATTTAAAATAATGTTTTAATTATTTTTTCTCCACAATTTTACCCACCTCAGTTCTCGCTTTCGCGTGCAGATTCAGCCGGTGAATAAAATTCTCAGTGTTTTTCAAATAAAATACTATTTTACATACTATCTTAAAAAATTTTTCTAACAAATAAAATATTCTATTTTCAAAAGTGCGCATATAATTTAAAATAAACTAGAAATGGAAAAATTTATTTCCGATTATCGATTTATATTCTCGTGCAGAATAACCCCATTAAATAACATGTTCACTATTTTCAGAATCCTTTAAATAGAATACTATTTTAAATACTATTTGAAAAACGTTTCTCTAACAACTAAAATTTGTCATTTTCACTTTTACACTTACTATTTGAAACAGTATTTTACCGATGTCAGAAGTTTTTATTTTTATTTTGCATAAAAACCGCAGTCTTTTAATATGAACTTTAGGTGAATCGAAAGAACGTTTGTTCTCTGACTAAACGTCTGACCAACTGCCGTCCCATTCTACCGGCAAGCAGCGCGACCACATATCGATCAATTTTCCTAGGACTATGTCTGACATCATACCGGTCTCTACCACTAGCAGGGTACATCGTGGGCCGTCGTCTTAGCGAGAAGTGGTTGACTTAATCGGGGGACGTAAGTTAGTGGTCCCGAGTGTCGGTGACGTCAGTCGACGGCGTCGGAGGTTTGCGGTGTCTGGGGATGCGGGAGCTGCCGCGGAAGACCCACCCACGAACCGGAGATAGTTGGACCAACCATGATAAACACGCGGTATCCTGGGATTAACACGTTGCCCGCATTGTCTTCGGGGCAGCTCCTTCATTCTGGCGCTGCGCTGGTTGTATGCAAGCTTCACGACCCTAACCGCCAGCGGACCCGTACGCCAAACGATGTCGGACGACTTTGGCGGGGAAGCAGTTCCCCCGCCCTGATGGAAATTGGTTGTACGTCTACCCTGGCGAAGGATTACACTGGAATTTTCGCCTAACGAACCTTCCCTTAGCTCTTGGGACACAGGCTTGGGCATTATTAAAATAAATTATATGAAAAATAATATAATATCTGATTTGGCTGCATGTCATTCGAAATAATCATGTTATGTTAGGTTATTTGAACATCCAAATAGTTGTTTCAAAGTTATTATTTGAAGTTCAAATGAAATTGTTCATTTCATTTCATCTTTCATTTGATTAAATATTCCTTCATTCATACCCCTCAAAATTCTATTTATTTCGTATACTAAAAAACAATTTTAAACGCGGGTGTAGCTAAACTACAGTCATTAAACTAAAAAAATTAGCATATCTTTTAATAATTACTTTTTTTTTAATAAACTTTTAATAATCTATTTACTTCAATAATCTTTTCGTGAGGTGAAATTATTTATAAAACATTATTTGAACATAATTTATATGATTTAAATGCCAAATGAAAATTATAGAGACAAACTAAATCTATATAATAAATTTATAAGTGTTATACAGGGTGGAGCACGAAACGTGATCAGCTCAGATTATTCTGCTGTTAGTGGTTCGATCAGAGTATTTTTTAGTAAAAATAACATAGTTCCAAGAGAGCTTTAAGATGATTATACCAAATATTTTGTCAAACCTTTCTGTTCCAGAGTTATCAATCACCTCCAGTTTTTGTATAGGCAAACCTACAAATTTTTTACACCCATCTTTTGGGGGACACTGAGACAAATTCGGCAACAACGCTCCGTGGTCCGCCCTGTATATGATGACTCTGTATCGTTAAGCGCCTCTACCCGCGGCGCTGCAGTGGCAACGCACATAAGAGCGCGGGAACTCGGAGATTGACAACAAAAAACAAACGCAAAGCTAATTAGCCTTATGGCTAATTTGCATGTGTATGAACAATCTTGCACTGAGCAATCCTTCAGAAAATAAATTGTTTATGCTATTTTTTAGAAAACGTCTATGTAGCGAAATTGACCGACGGTCACGGATTCCGTTAGCGAAGGAATAGGCGGGAAACGCACAGCGCTGTGCGCGAAGGTGAAAAAACTTTAGCGACACGACAAACACTGCTTCTTACGAGAACAAAGTGGATTGTATTTGATTTGAGGATGAAAATGTAGTACAAGAATAAACAAGATATGAATAATAAATGAATACAGTGAAACTAGATCGATTTGAAGATAAAAAGCGACGTCGCGTACGAGAGAGAGAAATCAGCGCGTAGTTGAGAAAGGACAACGAGAGAGACGACAACTGATTTCTGCGAATAATAAGCGCGAAGTGACGAAATTTCGGGGGAATCGAGAGATTCCGCACAATAGATTTATGGGGATTTGTTTTCGAGGATTACCCGATGAGGGGGCGCCCGCTGATTGGGTCACCGTCATCGCGTGATCCTGCCGAGGAACGACGCGGTAACGCGAGTCGCTTAACGGCTTCGCAGGAGATCGCGATCGGGTGGTGACGTCACGACGGGGCGAGGAGGGCGCGTCGCGTCAACAGCCCGTTTGAATTCGCGCGATCGCGAAAAGTCTATATTATACATTTGAATTGTACGAGCGAAATAACGAACGAGCGACGGAAGAACAAGCGAGCGTCGGTGTGCCAGACTGTGTCGCGGACAGTGATGGGAATGTTGGCGCTTTTCACGCGCATGCGCGGCGATTTTAGCCTCGGTCAAGCACGAAAATCGGGTACCTTGGTCGCCCCGCTAATTTCGCAAAATTTATTATGATTTGATTTTGAAAAATGAATGTACAACATGTGTACGTATATATACAGTGAAGAGCAAAACTCAATCAGCACCATTTGAAACAGTATAACTTTTTTTAAATTATTACAGATGACTCGAATGTTTTTGAGAAGTTGGAAGGATTATTTTATTACAAGATGAGTAAAAAACTTGTGAAAAAAATTGCAATTAGTCGGAACCGCGGAAAAAATAGTAAAAGTTGACATTTACGACTTTTTTATCAGGGCCTGTATTGAAAATTTAAAAAATTGATAATGTACACTCAAATAAATTATATATATGCTGAAAATTTCATCGATATTGGTTAATTGGTTTATGAGTTATAAACGATTGAAAGTGGTAATAATTGCAGTTATAAGTCGAAAATCGTGAAAAATCGGTGTCATGTTTCTCGGCGACCGAGGCCTCTCGAGCTTTACGGCCCCTCAAGGGGATACACCCCGCACTAGTGGGGATATCTCAGGGACAATTATGTGCGAGACATTTGGTACAATTACCGATGAAATACTGTAATTGAAAATGATAAAAACTGTGAGAAAATGCGAGTTAGATCAATCGTAAACTCAAAAATGAGAAATTTTTCGAAAGTTTTCACAATAGAAAAATGAGAATTGTAAAATTGGACAATTGGTGTACAATTGGACAGCTCTGTTATCATTGTGAAGACGATCATTTTCTCACCCAAGTGTTACACAAGGTTCAACATTTTAGTGTCACGCCTAATGATTATTAAATTAGTAATTATCAGGGTGACAGTCACTCAGAATATTCATTTTACCCAACACCGACACGCATTGGCTGTCTCTGTTTGAGATCTTCCATTCTGGCTCCGTCATGTACACTCTGCTCAGCAGGAGCATAATCATCCCTCGGAATTTCATCCTCGAAAGCATGAATACATTAAGCTACAAGAAGGAGAAATGAGCTGTCCGGTGGCATGGAGAAGGGATTGACAGGACACTAACAAAGCTGTGACGAACTAATACCTTGGATTAAAGCAACAAATTATCCAATACACAAAAAGTCGCACATCAAAGATCGCATAAATTGTTTAGCCAAATGTTCATTCATGATACTCACTTTTCAAGTACAGTATTTTATCGATAACTGTCCCAAATGTCTGGCCGATATCTGTACCAGAACAGTCCCCACTTCCGCGTGAGGGGGCAAGAAGCTCGAAAGGTCTCGGTCGCCGAGAAGTGTAACATAATACCGTTCGGGTATATTGGTGTGAGACCACTACTAATAGAATGAGAAATCTTCTTTATTTTTTATTATTTTTTTATAGAACTTTCACCAACATATCCGTGGAATTTTTCTAATGAAAATGATACCAAATAAGATTAATTGCGATGATTATCGATCGTTATCGATAGATATCGATAAAATCGACAGTTATCGATAAAATACTGTAATTATTGATTTTTGAAGGAAATATACCCATTTTCTTCGATAGGAAAATTAATCTTGTATCATAAGAAAAATATATTGTTGAGACGTGCTTGTTATGTGGCAGGCCCTAATGTCGATTTGGGTCTAAACTGCGGTCGATTTTGGACAATGCCATTTTTGAGAGTCCTTTTCGTGTCTTTTTGACGAATTTTATGTAATTAGGTTATAATTCCCGCCGCGAGTAATGTTGGGGCCCGCTGTGGCGCGTCGCTGTCGTTCTCTGCCGCGTGTGTAACGTTCGTTGTTCGGCACACGTGTTCTTGCTATATTCGTAATATGTATCAGTAATACTACTTATCATTTATATGTGTTTATTGTATTGTACTGTGTGAATAAAACTATGAATGTTGAAATATAAATTACTCTAACCCAATTGCGCCATCATTTTATATTATTCATTTTCCCTATTTGTGGTGTGTAACTCAGCGGCACACTAATTGCAGATTGAGCACTGACACGTCACAACAAATATTATAATTAAAAAATTAAGTTGAAATAGTGATTTTGTACCTCGAGAGATTTGCAACGAATTGAATAAGCCTAGTCCGAAAATGATAAGTTGACTAGTTTTTACGTTAGTGTGCACGCCAGTTTGGAAAACATAGTTCCGAGGAACATGCGTGTCATACGATATATAATAAGATGAATCGAACAAAAAAAAAACACTTGTACTTCAAGACTATCTGTTTACACCTTCAAAAGGTACAGTCGCATATATCCAACAGATAAATTGTGTTTCAATGATCGAACCTGTGCGCCGAAATTCGAAACACAATTAATCAAAAATTTCGATCGATAAACACATTTAATTTATCCAACAGATAGTTTGAAACAAATTCTTAAAAATCACTTGTTCTTGCTGCCGTTACACGAGAAGCCCCTCGCCCTTGACACGTCGACTTCCAAACCAGCAACCTCAAAAATTCCATGAATTCAAAGTAATTTATTTAGTGAAATAAATATTGAAAAATTAAAATGTTTGAATCCTGCGTACTCCTTCAACTTCTTTGCATTTCCAGAACTCGACCTGAGTGTACTTCCGAAAGCGACAACCATCCGGCTTTGCTGTAATTTTTGCCAGAACTTATCCTTGATTAGAGAAGAAAGTACCTAAAAGGATTTTTGGCGACAAAGCCTCGTTTGCCCCCCAGCCCCCTTCAAAGTTTTGACAGTTCTTACTATACATTTTCGAAAATATTGATTTTAGAGAAAAAAGTTTCAAACAAAAAATTAAGCTCATAAAAAGCTCTACAAAAAAGTTGTATACATTTTTTACGTAAACCTATTATTTTGGCTGTTATGACCCAAAATAACTCGGCGGGGGACATATTTCCGATTTTTTTATATTCTGGATTCTTACGTATTTTGAAGTGCTGATTACGTATATGATAGGGAAAATTGGCACAAATTTCGTTTACATTTGTTGTATTTACTCCTGGATTTTCGTATGCGTGGTCGGGCATGCCTAACGGCCGGCACTCTCTGCCGTATCCACGACCTAACCCCAACTCATTCTAGATTACCTTTGCATTGTAACTGTCATCTAGAGACACATACAAAAATCCACGTGTTTGCGAAAAAAAACCAACCTTATAGCACCCTTACATTCCCATAGAGTGTGCAGGAATACAGAAAATTTAATACAGTTTTTTCATGATTTCCGCTATGAAAATAAAATTTTCGCCAATTTTCCCTGTAATATTCGCAATCAGCACGTCAAAATACGTAAGAATCCAGAATATAAAAAAATCGGAAATATGTCCCCCGGAGGGTTATCGTTTTTGGAAGTTTATCCTTCGACCTTTTGTATAATGAATATATTAGCGTAAAAATTAATGTTTAAATGTGGACGAGTAATTCTGTCATCCATATACATGTGACACGGCACACAACGTGTTGCAACGTATCGTGCATATTCAATTTCTTCGCGCCAACAGATTAAAGTAACTAAAAAAGAGAGAGAGGGAGAGAAAGAGAGAGAGAGAGAGAGAAAGAAAGAAAGAGAGGTAATGGTTCGAAGTTTGAATGGTGTTAGCGGCACGCGGAAGTCGTTCGTTTGCATCGCAGGGGAGAGAGCTCACAAGTTTCCCGGGGCCGCCGCCGCCCTTAACGAAGTTTCTTTTCCGGGCGTAGTTAACCGTTCCTTACTTACGTCACTCGGGCTTAATGTCTATTATTTTCCAACCAAAGGCGAGGGGTGGGGGCGTAGCGGTGGAGGAGGTGGAAGAGGCGGGGGCCATTACGGATTCATTGTGACGAAACGTAGCTCGAGAACGCGAGCAATAAAGCCTGTCGTCGTCTGCACCGGCAGGTGTCAAGCAGACTCGACGAAAGCTTCCCTTTCATCTTATCCACGCCTTCGGGGGCCAACATCGGAGGGCTGCACGGTTTCCGGCGGATGTGGACTCGTCGTTAGCCAGGTGAGAGGGACACTTTGTCAGGCAATAACCTGTTTTGTGACCTGCTACGTTACCGCGGCTACAACGACGACACTCCGATCCCCTGACTCGGGACAATTACCCCCAAGAAGTTTACCACCGTCCTTGGAATTTCATTTTGATGCGGTGCGCGCCGAGGAATGATGCGCAAACTGTCGAGGAATCGTGCTATTTTCAGTCTTATCTAGCTTAACAACGAGATAAGGAAATTGAAAATCCCATGTCCCGTTGCGCGACTCAAATTGGTTTAACGACCTCGGTACGGACGTATGTTTTGGCACCAGTCTTCATAGTTTTTTTATTTTGTTAAATGCAACGTTTCCTCTTATAAAATATTAGAATAGAAATTGTCTCGGGCAAGTTATATTCTCCAAATATCACACTATTCGTAACAATGTTAAATAACAACGCATATAGAATTAATTTCGTTTTTTTATGTAAAATGAAGGTTGTTCGAATTTCTGGAAGAATTTCGGCAAGGAGGTGGTTGACGCCCCCCCCCCCCCCCCCCCCCACCACCACTGCACGAGCTAGTTGAGCGAGACAGCGGCGTATTGGCACATGTCATGTTATCTATGAGTGCCAAACCGAATACAGAATAATTGCCGATAATTACCAGGTGTAACGTGCTCACCTGTGGTGTCGCGCGTCGTCATCCACCCCCCACTCTTGTACTTCCCCGCAACGTGGAAGATTTCCGGTAATATGTATTATTCTGTCTATCGCCACACGGAGCATATGTTCACACGCGCCGTTTTCTTCCCGCACGTTTTCAGCAGGTACTGTGCCGCCGGAGAAACCGCGCTTCCGAGATATCGGAGTATCGTAAGCCAGAGTGAATTGTAATCTGACGACCCCCAAGGTAAAATATACTATCAAGTCAGTATAAACGTTACATTAGAGTGATTTCTTTCTCTCTTCGATTAACCATACGGCCTCACGTTCGGACACGTACATTAGTTCTAATCCCGACCGGCACTGCACGGAGTGGGCTGCAAGCACTCCACCCACTCCTTCTGAAAATTTACTAGGCAATTATTAATTCGCAACATAGGGAATGTGCTAACCGATAAATCCCTTATTTAAGTGGACCGTCCTTGATTTCACTGCTCTGTCTTTTACAGCTATTTTTTTTCTGAAATAGCCATTTAAATATAAATGACGGCCAACTATTGGATGAACTATTTGCACTTATTCCGCTACTGAACAACCAGTGAAAAAACCCAAAGATCAAAACATTAAAAGCATGTATTTACATAAAATGATAGTTTGACAAGTATTGTATGCAGTACAAGAATTTCTTAAATACAATTTATTAGAAACGAGTTCATTCTTGTGGAAAAACAAATAGGTTTAACACAATTGGATGTGTGTATGTTCTGTCGCAGTAAGTAGACAGTCTGTCTAAACAAGCTTTTGTACACGTACTGTACATTGCCTGCCACATAAAATACATTTTATACAATTCTGTTTAAAAGTATGTGGGCTGTTCTAATTTTTTGAGAATCTATGACGTAAATTTATTTTCTTGAGCAGCTGTTGGTCCGGTGTCGACCAACTTTGGAACCACTATGCACATTCAAAAGAAAAATACTTACAGTGTTATTAACAGTATTAATTAATTGTGTATAATGTTTTTATCTGATTAATTATGATTCGCGAATCAAGTTCAATCTAGGCTCTAGTCACAATTCTGCTCATCTTCTTTACATTAAGGCAATTATTACAGTAATATATTCTAGTACATGCTAGTACATTCTAGTGTTTTCTAATTTAATTTGGAATATGGTAGTATTTTATAATTTAATCTGGAATATGGTAGCATATTCTAGTATAGTCTTGTTAATTTTAGTCTATTCCAATATTTTCTAATTTAATGTGGAATATGGTAATATATTTTAATATATTCTTATGCAGGGTGGAAATTATAAAGCGTTACAGACGAATATCTCAAAAAATATTGATTATACGCAAAAATGTTTCGTATGAAAATTGTTCAGTACCGAGGGGGGCATCATGTGTTGGAACTTTTATTTTTTCCGGTGGTCACTCCAAGGTGAGGTAAAGGTCAACTTTCTTTTTTTAAGTGGACTGATATGTTTTTTTATCCACCAGCAAATAGTGCGTTTTAAGATGAGTTCGATTACCTATGACTCAAGGTCATTCAAGGTCGAATTTGCAGGGAAATGCAGAAAAGGTGTGATCGTTTTATTTGTACTTCAGTTTAGTATGTGTTCAAAATGATTACCGCTTACTTCAAAGCACTTAACAATTCTTTGTTTAAATGATTCTCTAACTTTGCTCAACATTTCAACATTTATCTTAGCACAAGCTTCGCATATTCTTTTCTTCGCATATTCGTCGACTTTCTTGTTTTCACGCGTCGTAGGCTCAATGGACATTACAGTGTTTTTAAGCGCAGAACCTGAACGGAGAAGACGCTGTTCTAGTCTTTTAAATGCCATGTGCGATTTTGATGGTTGATCCGGGTAGCGTTGTGCATACAAATTAGCAGCCATTTTGTAATTTTTCCTGCATTCTCCTAGTACCATAAACACGTCAAAACAATTTTGATACAGTTCCATTTTCACCACTCATTTAAGTACTATCGTTCAGCGAAGGATACCTTAGTACGAATAGTAATGAAAGTAAACTGACTATCTTACAGAAGAGCACAGTAATACATAAATACGTTTGTTTTCATTGCATTGATAATGATGTTGTCCTGAGTAATGTTGATATTGAACACATGTTATCGTTTTGGTGTAAAAGTTCGAAGGCACGAAGTGAAGCACAAATAAAACGATCACACTTTTTCTGCATTTCCCTGCAAGTTTGACCTTGAATGACCTTGAGTCACGGGTAATTAAACTCATCTTAAAACGCACTGTTTGATGGTGGATAAAAAAACACATCATTCCATTTAGAAAAAAGTTGACCTTCACCTCACCTTGGAGTGTCCACAGGGGAAAATAAAAGTCCCATCACATGATGTCCTCGTCGTTACTGAACAACTTAAATCTGAAACATTGATAGGTATAATCAATATTTTTGGAGATATTCGTCTGTAACGCTTTATTGCGTTTGTATAGTCATATATTCTGGTATATTCTTGTATATTCTAGTACTTCTAGTATATTATCGTATACTCATGTATATTGTAGTATAATCTAGTGTATTATAGCACATTCCAGTATATTCTTGTAGATTCTTGACTATTCTAGTATTTTTAAGTACAGTCTAGTATATTCATGCATACGAGGTGTGTAAATTAAGTAATGAGACTGATTTTTTTTCAGTTTTTTTATTCGAATAGAATTACAATTCAATTTTGTCTCCCTCAATATAACATCCTTGTGAAGCCACACAGCGTTGCATATGGTTCTTCCAATCCTCATAGCAGTGCTGGAATTCGGATACTGGAATAGCCTTCAGCTGGCCGGTTACAGCCGTTTGAATGCTTTTCTCATCCCCAATTCATTGGTCAAAATCTGATGAACGGTGGTGTAAGTCAAACTCAACTCTTGCCCGATCATTCTGACTGTCAACCGACGATCTGAACGCAAAAGATCCCGGATTTTGTGGACATTTTCATCGGTCCTTGAAGATGAAGGCCTTCCGCTACGTGGTTCATTTTCAATCAACTCTCTTTTTTCTGAAAATGCCTTAAACCACCGAAAAACCTGGGCTCTTGACAAAACATTGTCTCCGTAGGCTTGCTGAAGTTTTGCAAAAGTTTCCGTTGTACTGTGCCCAAGTCCGAAGCAATTGATGTCACTCATTTTTAGAACGCACTGGAAAAAACCTTTTGACGAAACAAATTGTAATGAGCAACCAAATAACTCTAGCGAGTTCAAACCCGTACTGAAAACGTATCACATGTTCACATGTCGCCCCTCCAAGTCCCGCGTCACAAGTGTTGCCAGATTGAATGCTACGTTGCCAGTTTCATTACTTAATTTACACACCTCGTATATCATACCACATTATTACATATTTTATGTAACTTTAAGCTATGTTCACACTGAAGCAACATCGAGCCAACATTTTGTCGCCTTTTGTCGCCTTCTACTTCTTTTATTCGTGAAAAAAGAAAAAGGCAACAAGAGGTAACAAAAAGTTGCTGGAAGTTGCTTCAATGTGAACATTGTTATACGTGAAGAGATGCTTATTTGATCGTTATAGAATGTTAATTTTGTACAATGGCGTGAATCGAGCTTTCACGAAAGCGGCTAGTTTAGATCACGATGGAAAAATATACGAAACACCATTGTATTTCGGGAAACGTAGTAAAAATTTTAATCTAGCACGGATCGTGCTCCAATTCCCAGCGTAACGTGACTCGAGGTGGCTGACCAACCTGTTGGCCGCAAACCGCATGTGGCAAAATCCTCGATCAAAGTTCCGCTGACATGTTGAAATCGCAAAAACAACCGATTTCCTGTTCGACGGAATTTAGTTGTCACACGCGAAGCGTAACAGGGCTCTGCTATTTCTGACCGAGTTTAATTAATTCGTTGTGTACCGTATAATGCTGGACCGCAACGTAATAAAGCACAGAGTATTATTGCATCAATTGTATAATTTCTAACTACAATTAGCTTCTTGTTGATCATAGTTATATACATTTGCAATGAAATACATTATTAATTTGCAATTACTTATAACGGAACCTTTACAATCGAAATGCATTTATGCTTTCAACTCAAACTTTATAATACAATCTAATATTCTGTAAATTTTCAAGTCTAGAATGGTATTAAAAAATTTATATTGTTTGATAGCTACCGTTTGTCGTTTCTAACATTTTCATACAAGTTAACAATTATATTAGTCATTATTTCGAACACGTTGAATGAACTATTTAATATGAGGACCAATTAGAAAATAAGAATCGAACATGTATAACAAAATTTGCAAACATTTTTCTGCAATATATGTAATGTTGCTGTAATATATAATACACTGACAGATAAAATTAAAAGATTACTCAATTTCGGATGAGAAATCGTGGATGTTGAAACTGTTATATCTACGTGGACAAATCGCACAACAATCTATCAGTGTTTGTTCAAAAATAATTTCATATCATGTAACAGGTGAAAAAATAATATTTTCTCTTTTCTGAAATTTTATCGACTCAAACGTTTGTACGTACATGAAAAAATGTTTTCATGTTTGAAATAATACCAGCTTCGGAGATTAATGTAGAATAATATATAAATATATTCTCAAAGAATGATATACAGTAATATATACAGTAATATAGAATGCTATCATATTCTCAAAGATTGGTATAGAAAATGTAAGTATATATTCAAAGATTGAAATAGAATGATACGTAGTACAAGTGTTTTCAGAATGATTGAGAAAATAATAGCAACATAACAATGAGAGTCGAACAGGATCGGACGAACTCGATCGACGAGAAATTATAATAGATGAAAACGCCAAGTTGGTTAAAGGAAATTAAGTTTGATAACTGCTTTCACACGCAACTACGAAAGAACTCCCTCGAGCTTTGCTTTACGGAAAGCTCGAGCTTCACAGACTTGGCTATTATCCAGAAACTATTTCTGGCTGTATATTCTGTTTATTGATTTCTGAAACATTGAGGAGGTGTTCGTTGACGTTTAAATATCATTCCATTCATTATTGAAATCGATGAAGTTTTTCTTCTTTGAAGAGTTACAATGGAATGCCCTTAGATTATTAATAGACTGACTAGTATGACAATTTTCCTTTTACATCTTCCATTCAGAGCTTAACACTAACCGTACCTGGTTTCTTAGTGTGGAGATTAAGATAGTTTTATACTCATTGGTAAGGAGATCAGAGGATAGGTGGCGCACCGGTATGAGGATGTATGATGCGTGAGGATGGATGTGGGTATTAACCCTTTCGCTACGGCAGACTTTGATGCGCACCGCTCGTACTATACGGCAGGAATTCAATCGCGACCTACACTGAGAACGGCGAAATTTCCTGTCGGCGTGCGTTTCTCATTGTAAAGTGAACGTTTATTGGCGCCTATCGTTTCAGCGGACCGAAGTAAGATAAGCACCTATAGGCGCCAATAGTAGCACGACACCAATTTTTAAACGTGCCTATATGCGACAACGGTAGCCGAAGGGTTAAGGAAAACGTGCGAGATTGTCCACATGCGGGTCCCCACGATTTTTCAGCCTCTTCGGATGGTCGGACAGAAAAGTGTTTCGTACCGAAGTTAATCGGTATTTAACCGACAAGAAATTGCAATTTTTTAAATTAAAAACAAAACCAATTTTCAACAAAAAATCAAGGTCGCTGTCATATCTTTAAATGGAACTGGGTATTTTACCACGTTTTTATTAGCTCGCTTTCTCGTTTGTTTGTTTGTTCGGTACAAATCTTGCAATTGATTTTAAACTAACTTCCCGATGAGCTAGAGACTTGAAATTGGAAACGTAGCTCAGAACTGGATGACAATGCAGTATTCAAAAAAAAAATTTTAAAAAGTCTCCGTTTAAAAGAAATAACAATTAAATATTTTTACCGTTATTACCGTTACATCGCGGTCATCGCGTTCAGCGATCCCCACTCCGCGCGACAACGCTCTCTACTTTACTATGCGTACGCACTCTGACTCGTCCCCACTCCACCAACCCACTTCGCCCCGACGGAGCTCAGTATATGATAGACGATCGGTGGTACATCATCGCTTTGTTTACCAAGTGAAAGAACCGTTACACCTTTCTGTTATAATTTCATCAAAATGTTTAAAATCGATTGATATATACGTGCAAGAAGTAGGAGAGGAAGCCTTTTGACGTTGGGGAGCATGCATGATATAGGTAATCACAATATCGTGTACGAGATTAGAAATTAACAAAAATCTGTGTTTGAAAGTGTCACAAATAATGTCTACAAAAAAAAAAGGAGCAGTTCGTTAATAATGATTTTCACAGGGAAGCCGCCAAATCATCAGGTATGTCATTGCATATTTTGCGTTAAATATTTTCTTGAAAAAGTTACAAAATTTGTTGGAAGTATTATATCATCAACGCAGCCATCCATTTAAGTATGTTTAATTTAAACATTGTTGCGATACGCAACACTCATAAAAATGTTTGAAATCGATTGAAAAATTTCACACACACAAGATTAAAAAGCAGAAAATAATTATTTAAATAAAAATAAATTTTTAAAAATACCATGTTTTTAAAACGGTCTAAAAAGTATAAAATAATAATAAATAAAAAAAAATAATTTGAAAAAAATAAAAATAAAATGGACTAAAAAGTATAAAATAATTTTTAAAAAACGGACTAAAAAGTATAAAATAATTTGCAAATGAAAACAAAAATTTGAAATTGTGAATTTTTTATAGCTGTGAAAATACTTGTAAGATTTAAAACGAAAAACGTGGGGCGCGTGCAATAGATAATTGATGCATGAATAATTCACCTAAATCACTAAAAATTTTATTGCTCCGCAAATGATATAAACTGTTGTGTGAGTTTTCTCAACGGCTGCTACTCTCTATACTCCTTACTATTATCTTGCGCCCCACATTTTTCGTTTTAAATCGTACAAGTATTTTCACAGCTATTCAAAATTCACAATTTCAAATTTTTGTTTTTATTTTCAAATTATTTTATTCTTTTTAGTTCGTTTTTTAAAAATTATTTTATACTTTTTAGTCTTTTTTATTTTTATTTTTTTCAAATTATTTTTCTTTATTTATTATTATTTTATACTTTTTAGACCGTTTTAAAAACGTGGTATTTTTAAAAATTTATTTTTATTTAAATAATAATTTAACTTCATAATATTGTAGGCGACGTCGAAACGAATTCAACAACTTGCTATACGATGACTTTCAGATGAATTTGAAAAAAAATATCACCATGTGAAATATTCTGACAATCAATTGTCAGAATATTTAATGTATTCCGACGGTACATAATAGCAACGCCTCGCATTTAGAGGTAAACAGATGAACGTAAACAATGCTTCAGAACTTAACTCACAAAAAATCAAATTTATAAGGAGACAAATTGAAAACAATTTCATAGAATAACTAACAGATCTTGCGACACAAACGAACAACAGTTGAGGAAATGAGCATTCACAATGTTCACGTTCATTTGTTTACCTCTTATAATAGATCCGGCGAATACGGAGGGTAAGGTAAGGTCTCATATTTTAACGTGTTTAACTGTTGCACCGTTATTTGTGACTCATGTGGTCAAGCATTGTCATGGAGTAAAATTGGTCCCTTTCTATTATCAGTGCCGGTTGCTTTTCTTGCAATTTCTGATGCATTCTTTCAATTTCCAAACTTCTGGGCTATAATGCTCTGCTCTGACCTTCCACGAGGTTCACTTTCAGAACATTTATCTCCGTTTTCGAATTACCATCGACGAACTGCGTACGCTCATTGACTGTATAATTACTAAACGCAGCGTTAATGTTTCGAGCAGCAGCTGCTGCGTTTTTACCACTTTCCCACTCGTAGAAGAAAAGTTCGCGAAAATGGCGAAGATTTATGTAAATCTGTGAGGTTAGATGACCAAGAAAAACAAGTGAAGGCCGAATCTGACAAAAGAAGGCCTGCCTTTACAGTTAGATATAAAATATGTCCAAAAATTCTAATATTTCTTGTTAAAAGAAAGTACTGATTACCAAAATCGAAAATTTCATATGTTACAACGAAATATCTAAGAGCACCTAATTACAAGTTGTTTCGGGGGTCCAAGAGAAGGAAGAGGCCTCCGCTAATTATCAATATCGCGGACATCGACTATCGGAAGTTGCTCGAGACTCGCTCGAGCGAAGATTCAGCACCGTAACAGGCAATTTATCGTTATCCCATGGTGCAATCTTTTTTCGTGATACACAGCTATGCCGAACTTTCGCCGACACATTCTCTCCCCTCCCCGCCCCCCCCCCCCCCCGATTCTCCTTTTGCTCGCGAGAGCATGCTCACGCCTACACGCATGCATCCACTTAATCACGGTGCGCGTAGCCTCGAATGTTGCGAGCGATGCAACACGATACAGAGAAGGAAGGAGTCCTCTTCCGTTGTAAGATTCTCGCCTCGTGGGTCCCGAGCTCGAGAAACACACATGCATACCGCTCTCGTTGTTCCAACACGGAAATAAAATGACTGGGACGCGATACTACGCGAAAACATCCTTAATTTGGACGGGAAACAACGTCGTCCGCTATCGACAGTAATTGCGAGAACTGGCCCCGAGACATCCCCGACCGAGGCTCAAGTGAATCGAACCGCAAGGAAACCGATGCAACGAATTCGACGAATAAATCGAATTGATCCTTTGTACACCTCCTCCTCCTCCTCCTCGTCGTCCTCCTCCTCCTGGTTTCAATCCCGGTAAATTGAATTTATTGCGCTTTGACGTGCACTTCCCAGATCGCAAGCGTTATTGCACTACGACGATTCCATCGACCCGGTTGATATCCTTTGCGCGTGATTACGAAGTTTCGGTGATGTTGTTTTTGTTCGAAAATACACTGCCGTGCAAAACTAAGGGAACATTTAATTATCGCCGAAAAATGGCTAATATTTAAAGTGTTGTAGGATGATCTGTTCAATGAATGAACAGTTAAGCTTCATGTTTTTTTAACTTAGCATTCGCAAAGCATGATTTAACTTCCTGAGTGCTATTTCTATGAGACGGCTATGTCATTGTTAAGATCTTGCATTCCCGAACACATTGCTAGTGACATTTGATGGTGAGAGTTTGTATAAAAAATGATACGATTAAATGAAAAATGGGTCAAATGATTGTTACGAGCCTGTGCCGAGCGGTAGCGCGCATAGCCGGCGAACGGGGAACACTTTTGTGGGGAACACTCAAAGATGTTGTATATCGTCAACAACCAACTACACCAGAGAACATGCAAGAAAGAATAATTAGATATTGTAGATCAATTCAAACAGAAACAATTGAAAGTGCAATTGATTGCTTTGTAAAACGTTTAAATGTTTGTGTTACTGCTCAAGGTCATAATTTCGAACATTCAATTTAAATCAAATAAAATGATTCCACATTTTGAAGTTATCATTGATTTATCATAAATTTTCTAGTTCAAGGACATTTGAAGGTCATAGTGTACCACATCATTGAGCTCGTCTTGACATCAGCTACAACACTGCGAAGTTAAAAATATGTGGTGCAATTTAAAAATCATCGATGACCTTCAAAAGACCTTGAAAACGACTACAATCGGAACATTCTTTTATATCACCATATTTGCACCCTTTAACAGTACAACTTTTCTCTCTGACATTTTCTTCTATCTCTAAGCCTAACGGAGACATTTAGGTGGCCTGTTTCTCGTGAATCACCCGGTATACTACTACAGTCTAGCATATCTAGGATAGTAAAATGCTATCGCACATTCTAGTCTATTCTTGTATAATCTAAAATATTCTAGTATATTTTGGCGTATTCATCTTCTATATATTCATATCTATCTATCTTCTATCGCTTTTTAGCAACATTGGCGTTGATAAATATATTTCTTTCAATATTTCAGAAATTACATGTAGACAAAAATTGTATAATATGATTTACGGGTCTTCCAATGACAATTTTCATTGTGCATGCAGTCATTTTGAAAAACACTTTGTTCAAGAAATATATTACAAATTAACATATTTTTACGAATTCTTTTTATCGAATTTTCTGCACACATACTACTACACTAAATTAATATGATGAAATGAAATAGTCTTTACTGCAATGCAATATTCTGCTCTACGCTTTCAATTTGGCGGATAGAAGATTTGGATTTGTTGTTAATTAAACTTATTGTATACATAATTGAAGGGTGCTGGAAGAATAAGTGTCAGGCAAAAAAATCAGATGACAAGCAGAACAATGGTCAAGCATCTCGACGCGCAGTACTGTCAATAATAAATTTGCCTGAACACGTGCTCCTGTATTTTCCTGGTTCTCCCAGGAGTGATTCTGACATTTCGCGATTCCTCCCCGGAGCCGGTGATGTGCACTCTTGTTTCACGTGTGACATTATTCGACAGTTGCACAAAAATAACCGATTCACATCGAGACAGCTAACACCTGATATTTCGATCTAATGTCGCGTGAAACTGGTCTTCGTATTGGATTTTAAATGTATCTTGCAGCCATTGTAAATGAGGTTCGGGAAATTCCTGGACAAACAGGATTTATTCAGGATTAGGTAGGAATTACATAAAACTTTCAGTAGAGCAAGGATAATACATACATGGAAAAGGAGTTGTTTTATTCGAAATTGTAGGATTTACGCCAGGCCGGGGCATTTTTGTCTCAATTGAGACAACACCGTCCCGACCACAACGTCCACTGTCCCCCTTCAGTATCCACAGTTACCATAGAGAAAGAACGCCATATTCTAGTATACTCTAGTATACTATATACTCTAGTATACTATAGTCTTGTACATTCCAGTATATTCTAGTATATTCTAGTATATTCTAGTATATTCTAGTATATTCTAGTATATTCAGGTATATTCTAGTATATTCTACTATATTCTAGTATATTCTAGTATATTAGAGTGTATTCGTCTATATTCTAGCACATTCTAGTAAATTCTACTAAATATTAGTATATTCTAGTAGATTCTATATTCTAATTATAATAATTATTCTAATATTGTATAAATTGTATATATACTAGTATATCTAGTATATATTGTAACGCAATATAGTATAAGTAGTGTCATATTAACAAGGAGAAGACGCGGTCACGGAGTCTCAGATTTTCTCGAAACTTTGCATATTGGTAGATTTCGTTCTCCTGTTTATGAAAATGTAGCATTATAATCGTCGATACTCAACAACTTTTGAGATACGTTAAGGTTGATGAAGTTAGTGTTTCTTCCATATTGTGTTCCTTTCCAATAAAATTTTTATATTTTGTTTCCTATAGATATTATGAGTGTATTTTTCATGTGCAAAATACAATTAATTAATATAGATAAACTGAACAGAAAAAAAAAGAAAAAAATAGAAAAAGGGATATGAACACTGGCCTTCCCGGTAATGAATCTAGTACGTTACCATCACGCAGTTTGGCACTTGATAAGAACTTCAACCAAAACTGTACTTAACGGTTTAACGGGTATAATGAAATTTAAATTGTAAATATCGCAATTAAAACTATTAAGTATCGACGCCTATAATACTGTGGCGGCTACTTCCTATGCTCGTCAACAGAGGGACATTACGACAACACCTTTCCCGCTACTACCTGAATCTTCCTCTGTTTGTATATATACCGTCCTAAACTGTCCTTACGACATCCCGCGACTAAGGCACGGGTCCGCTAGATAGCCTTACCGACGAGTCCTCTAGCGGGCCTAGGACGAAACGCTTCCTTCTCCTTTTTCCTCCTCTCACACACTTTTCTGCCGCCATAATTCGTGACCCCGACAAACGAACAACAACGCTACCTTCCGAGCAGAGGAGACGACGACATCAACAAACCACGGACAACATCAGGAGGACTGGAAGGTGACTACTCTGTCACTGCCTTGCCTGAACTACTGCCCGACCAATAGCGAGGACTTCTCCCTACTATGCGCTTCTGACGTCATCTTCGCAGCATTATATGGTTTAACGTTTCCGCACCTAAATTTATGCGACGTTTTCGTATCTACATTTGTGCGACGTTCATCCATTGTTTGTGCGACTATATGAATTCTACAAGCGGCTTAGGGAGCTACTAAACTTCGTCAATTCGGCAGCATCACTGGCGGGCACACTGACAGCACACGTTCCAGCGACCTCCTTGGATTCCGGCGGAGATCAGCGTAATTAGAGGGAAATTTGTCCAGATATCGTTGACCACTGGCAAGGGGGTAATGTGGCGGCTACTTCCTATGCTCGTCAACAGAGGGACATTACGACAACACCTTTCCCGCTACTACCTGAATCTCCTCTGTTTGTATATATACCGTCCTAAACTGTCCTTACGACATCCCGCGTCTAAGGCACGGGTCCGCTAGATAGCCTTACTGACGAGTCCTCTAGCGGGCCTAGGACGAAACGCTTCCTTCTCCTTTTTCCTCCTCTCACACACCATTCCAGCCGCCATAATTGGTTACCCCGACAAACGAACAACAACGCTACCTTCCGAGCAGAGGAGACGACGACATCAACAAACCACGGACAACATCAGGAGGACTGGAAGGTGACTACTCTGTCACTGCCTTGCCTGAACTACTGCCCGACCAATAGCGAGGACTTCTCCCTACTATGCGCTTCTGACGTCATCTTCGCAGCATTATATGGTTTAACGTTTCCGCACCTAAATTTGTGCGACGTTTTCGTATCTACATTTGTGCGACGTTCATCCATTGTTTGTGCGACTATATGAATTCTACAAGCGGCTTAGGGAGCTACTAAACTTCGTCAATTCGGCAGCATCACTGGCGGGCACACTGACAGCACACGTTCCAGCGACCTCCTTGGATTCCGGCGGAGATCAGCGTAATTAGAGGGAAATTTGTCCAGATATCGTTGACCACTGACAAGGGGGTAATGTGGCGGCTACTTCCTATGCTCGTCAACAGAGGGACATTACTACAACACCTTTCCCGCTACTACCTGGATCTTCCTCTGTTTGTATTGTTACGAGTATCGATATGTCACGATAGCGAGACATCGCGCCGGATGGTCTTCGTTGCAGCGTCGTCTTAGTGACGACGATACAACGGAGACATGAGAGTGTCGATTGACGAACGTCGTTGAGAGAAGACACAAAGTTAAGTACTCCTCCTCTGTTGAATAAAGATCTATTGGTATTTCATACGGTTTATTTATTGAAGATGCCCCGAACCCGTAACAGTATATATACCGTCCTAAACTGTCCTTACGACATCCCGCGTCTAAGGCACGGGTCCGCTAGATAGCCTTACTGACGAGTCCTCTAGCTGGCCTAGGACGAAACTAGTACTATATTTTCATAAACAGGAGAACAAAATCTACCTGTATGCAAAGTTTCGACAATATCTAAGACCCGATGACCGCGTCTTCTCCTTGTAAGCTCTATAATATTATATTATATTTTATCTCACTATGTTCATTATATTCTGATCACGAAGAACGTTACGGCTCCTATAAATCTAAATAAGACAAAAAGTACAATCTAGGCTCAAGTAATACGATTGTTTAACCTAATCCTGTATATCTAAATAAATGTGCAAACTTCTGGTGTATGACAAATCAGTAAAATAGCAACGTTCCGTTCCTAAAAATTAAATGTGTTAAAATTTAATCAGCTAGTTCTAGCACCTTGTTCCTAAACCACCATGCTCTTTGGCAAAATTTTATGGGAACTGTAATTAACCCCGTGAGCACAACGACTGGTAATATTTTTAACAGGAATAATAGCGTATACTTTAAATCCATTGTTGATAACTTTACATCGTTAAGCAGTTTGCACCAGTTTCTGGAGTTGTGAACTATACAGTTGGCAAACGTAACTGCGGAAAATTGTTCAGCTTCCATGCTTACCGCGTATAGTTCTCGTTACATCGATCCTATCCTTCTTATCGTTACGTATTTTCAATTAGCTGCTGGTTTAATTAGTTCACGTTGCGTGGTCCCAAAGATCGATCCAGCTATACTATTTTCGTGTAATTTATTGAATCTGAATAGCAAACGTGCGTTATTACGCAACGTGTCATCGACAGGTGGTAGAGAATAGAATACATTTTTCAAGTTTATTTATCGAGCTCACAGTTGAAAATTATGAGGTCGCATTAAGCCGATGATCTATTTCGAAAAACTTTAAAACGAATGTTAACTGTTTTCTCTGCGACGTGGATTTATTGCTCGCGTGGGTCGTTTGCATTTTTTTTTTAACAGAACACTCCATATATGCTTCTACGAAAAACGAGAGTTGGTACATTTAATAAAAAGAAAATAATATATTTATTGATACATAGGTTTACATATTAGGTGTACAAATCAAACCGAGAGCATGTGTTTCAAGTTTTGAAAATAATGAAAATCATTTTATATTCAGTTACACCATTTTACAGTTGAGCGATGAACCCAGTAAAAAGTTTTCCATATAAAACAATGTTACAAATGTTTAGTTGTGAGAACTACAAATCCATTTTGTTGATCATGATAAATGCTTTATTTATTATCGATTTAAATGAGCGGTGTCCAGCGTAGAGGCCCCTCACGCGCCTGCTTCCCCTTCCTACTGTCAGTTTGCGCAGGCGCAATGTGTTCTCCCCCCGCCGGCCAAGAAACCGAGTAACCGACCCGAGTGTCACAAAACAATCGATGATCATCTTTTTAACGCGGGAAGCGAGCATATTGGTAATCGGTTCGCCGCGTCACGGCGGTATGGAAACGGCGAACGGTGGTGGAGTCGGCGTTCAGCTCCAGGAGCCGAATTTGGACATCGCTGATTTAGATGCTCGAAAAATTGAATGTGAATTATGAAAGTTGACATCTGAAGTTGTATAAAGAAGCATTTTTACGTAATAAAATACATTAACTGAGATTAATATTTTATAGAGCTATACACTTGCATCAAGTGATAATTAATACTTTACTTCTTTGTACTTCTCTCCTTCTTTCTAATTAAGTGATAAAAATTCTATCTTGGGAAAATTAATTAAAAATATTTTACTAATGTCTTTACCGTCATCAGTCAAGGTTCTGAACGTATTAATCGTCCGATTAATGCTTTCTACCGTAATTATTATAATGTTGGATCTTAATATTAGACCAAATTCGATTCCGTGTATTCTTCTTTAAATAAATAAATTATAAACGATGAAGAAACTATATGAAATGGTTTTATCATTCGCTGTAAATATAACTATTTATAGTTTCGTACAGAAAGTGTTAAAACAAAAACAATTTCAAACGACAAAATGTATGTTAAATAATTTCTAAATGTTTATTGATATTGGACCATAGAATTGCGTCGCATTAACGCAGATTTGCTAGCAGTCTAACGAAAACAACGACGCCTGAATCAGCGTAACGCAATTAGCGCAAACGTTTCATTAAATTAATAACAACTGAATTACCGTGGCGGCGCAACCACTATTAAACATGATTAGGTTGATTAAATGATACCTGGCATCAAATTTCAGAGCAGTACGCACAACGTGTCGTGAGGTATGTTCTTGAAAGTCCCAGCAACCGTATCGACAAGCACGTTTGATTAAGCTAATTGCTTTCGAAGTATTTTACCCATAACGCGACCGACCCTGTCCGCTATAATTACGTTTCACTATGGGACGCGACCGCGAATTAGTCGTTCCAAACTATACCGTATCGTTTCATCAATGAAGTTTTAATATAAAGGGACCACGTAGAACTGCGATTCTCAAACTTTACTGTAGCATGATAAACTACAAACTGATTATAATAATCTTCCTTTCATTTTTCACATCAGGTTCATTTTGGGGAAATTAAATGTTAGAGGTTTTGTGGGGAACCGTGATATAGCGGTGGATAATGACGATACTATTTAATGTTTTACTGTACATACTTTTATATGTACGCTAAGAACGCACACGACATACTCTCTAGCATGTGGTCACTGCGAGACCGCTGAGCACACTCCCACGTCCCCCACTAAGACCGTAGACTGGTCACGTGACTTGCCGCGCAACGTGTTACATATTACTCTGGTCATCGGAGAGGTGGTAAACTGTATTCCCCTAGATTTAACGGATCTGGAGACACTGCATTCGACCAGTGTCACCAGATCGCTGAAACTGAGAGGAATACAGTTTGCCACCTCTCTGATAACCAGATTAACGCGTGCATATGTACGCATTCGTGACGGGGACGCTACATGCAACACGCAGTGGAATAGTATAGTGGAAGAGGAAAAGGAGGAGAGGAAAATCCACCTAGTGTTGGGTGTTTCTGGCGACACTGCATTCGACTGACATCGGCATAATTCGGCCGTCGTCGCTCATATTCGTACAGAAACGCTCGCATACCTGGCACACATACATTGCGACAGAGAACATTCTCACATTAAATTTGGAATAAAAATTGAAATTTATTCTAATTTCAAATATTAATTATTCTATGTATTAATCTGACAATTAAAACTTTTGTTGTTGGAATTTCATTTTCTCTGCAATCAAATTTATTCTACTTATTTGAGAATTAATATTGTTATTCATGGAATTTTATTTCATTTGAAATAAAATTTATGCTATTAATCTGAGAATTGAAATTTGTTGAATATGCCGCGCTTTTGTCGACTACAAGTTTGGGGACTGCGACATCTATATTTTTCTGTTCTACTACATATGTATATATTTTTATATACTGGGTGAGTCACATAACGTTTGCACCTCAAATATCTTTGTTGTTTCTAAAGATACGTAAAATAGGGTAAGGACAAAGTTGAATGGTTCAGTAGTGCTAAAATTTTTGTTTTTATGTCATGTTTTTAGAGATTTTCAATTGAATGACCTTGAGTAATTATAGTCACTGAATTCGTAATGAAAGAGACTATTATTGTAGGTGTTTAAAAAAAGGGTGGTTCCATTTTAAAAAGTCGAGATGACCTTGATATTTTATGTAAGTAACTGCATATATATATATATATATATGTGTGTGTGTGTGTGTGCGTGTGTGTGTGTGGGTGCGTGTGTGGGTGTGTGTGTGTATTTAGAAATAAATAGTTATAAAAAAAACTCGAGAATATTTAATGGCACCCCGACGATCCCAACCAACACTGAGAATTGAAACTGTTGCTGATGGTACTCTTCGAATGAAAATACATTTCTAGAAATTACAAATAAAATTTGTATTGTTCAGTAACTTTTACAGCTGAAATAGTACATTATAGTTAAATCAACTATTAAAGTCTACTAGTAACAAATTACCGAATGTGTGTGAATCACTGACATAAAAGAAAGTATAATACAAAATAAAAGGTGTTGTGATAGGTGTGTGAACATCATACTAGAAATATAAAAAATTATGTATTTGTCACCATGATCATCAATGATAGTCACAGGAAATTCTAATTATTAGAAATAAAATACAAAATAAAAATGGCCTGCATCAGTTTCTAGCTACAGAAGTTACGTAGACATTTACTTCTTTTATAAATAACTATATTTGTCACTATCATCATTATTGATAGTCGTAGAAAATTGTAATTATTAGAATGCAGCTTCTGATGCAAAAGAAAAATTGCATGAATTTCGAGGGACAAGGGACAAGGGACAAGGGACAAGGGACAAGGGACAAGGGACAAGGGACAAGTTTTTTGGTCGGCTTATATACAGTTTTGTTGGGCCAGCAGTCCACCAATCAGCGAGTCGGAAATACTGTCGCTCAGTACGGTGCGAAATAAGTTGTCTAGGCGACATAAAACCACATGATGGGGCCTGAGTCGCGCTACCTACGTTCGGTGTTGGGCTTGAGTCGCCCTACTTGGACATCAGAATGTGACCAGGTGTCCACTGCAATAAAATAATTTATCCTTTCGCTCTATTGACGTGAAAATAAAAAGTAGAGGTGCTCAGAACCGGTGTTCTGCGACGGATCATTCCACATTTTCTGCAGACATCAACAGACCAGTAGTAATCAAGATAACCAACAACATACAATTGTTATACCTCGGAATTGGCTGGGTTTACGATGAATACCAGTGCTAATTTGCAGTGTATTCGTTATAATAATTTGGAATTTTTTTTCTACAACACCCTGCATGTTATTGCGGCAAACGTGAATGCGTTGCGATGCCACGGATAAGTGGCGTCCCAATTATATTTCGAATTTCCCGTATACTACAGGTCACCGGCGTGCTTTAATACTTTATGGAGTGGCGTAATCGCTCTGAATTAGTAATGAACCGATTACGCTCATCTCCGGAATATACCTGCTTTCTGTACGAGCAACATGGATCCCGTCGGCGCACAGTGGTTCAGAATTATCAATGTGTAGCTAAAAGTCAAATTTTCAAACATAAATTGCTATGTCACCCATCTTTTTTTTAAGGAAGATTTAAAACAAGCCAAAATGTAAGTCTTAAAATTATCCTAAGTTTTTTCCCCTGAAATTAACGTTGTTTGCCTTATCATATGTTTTTGTGGGTAATAATTTCAACAAAACTAACTGTAATTAGTAACTAAACTGTAGTTAGTCACTAACAAACTAAATGTAGCGTTGAAGAGTGTTCTTTCAGCTACGTGTATGTATCATCTACATTTAAGATAATTGTCTCTTCCGAAACACCTATTTTTCTGTTCCTTTTTTCTTTAATGAAGCTTACAAAGCGGTCGTCACAAGTCGTTACGATGAATTTTGCATAGAAGTAAAATAAATAATAATAATAATAATTAATAGATAATAATTTCTTGCTCATATTTGTCCATGTAAAAGTTACAACAATAAATGGCCAACGCGTCCAAGTGAGTAACGACCCAAATCACCAAAACATGGCCAAAACACAAAGAGTACTTTAATTTAGTTAAAAGTTAATACTCCGGGGTCTTCAGGTCGCTGATTATGAATCTTATTTCAAATCCGCCAGTTGTTTTTTATCATTTTGGCATCAGATTGATGTTCAGCGACCCAAACAAGATGGGAACACTAATTTTCAAGGAAATCTATTTTTGTAACTTTGACATCAGATTGGCATTCAGCGACCCAAAAATCCGACAATTTATTTAGCTACATATGTGCTATATTGAATCCGCCATTTCGTTTTTTGTTTTGGAATTGATGAAAGAATTGATGATTCGTTCAATAAAAACGTCATTTTCAACAGATTTAGGGTCGTCATACCAATGAATGGTGCTATCAAATTTAATTAGGACCTGCAATTCCCGAATACTTAGGTCCTTTTACAGTCCAAAGAATATTACTACTGAACTGCAAATGTTTAGTAATAATTTTTTAGATGTTTCAAATTTTAAGAAAGTGTAATCAAGTAAAATCTTATTTTCTGTGGTAGCAACTGTTGTAGATCTGAAATAAATAAAAACCCTACTAAATTCAAGACAATACAACACAATTTTTCAGGAATGGATGACACTCCAGAGCTTTCAAGTGCGTAATACTTTCCCCCATCATACAATTTTTTCAGGAAATATAATGTCATGACAACAAAATTATGAATTTTTATGCAAAATTAATTCTTTTAGGCACGCAATACAAGTTGTCCCAAACATGTTGTACTTTCGAAGTATATTTAAATGTTCTCTGCTGCATTATTACGGAGTTATTAAGAAAAAAGCATACCAATCAGAGCGCGGCTACAGTAGACTGATTCCGGCTCGGCGACAGGTTCTCATATGCGTGGAGTTCCCATTGGACGAGCTGCAATCCGTCTACTGTAGCCGCGCTCTCATTGGTCCATGTTTTTCGTTAATGACTCCTTAAGGGAGAAGCGGAGAACATTTTCGCAAAGGAAAAAGTTCCTTCAAATGACCTCAGGAATCACTACTTTCAAGAAAATACAACATTTGGAGACATCCTGTATATTTTCCAAAGGCTGTATATTGACAAAAACAAAATAGAATTTTATTTCGATGTAAAGGAAATTAATAACACACATATTTAGCAGACCCCGTTGAAATCTTCGTCACGAATGTGAGACGATTTTAAAGTCCAGGGGGTAAATACACATATTAATTCATAGCTCTGTCTTCATTTTCTTATTCCTTAATAAACAACTAAAATACATTGAAGTTTTGAAAATAATCCTCAACATTTTCTATGTACATCACTTTACAGGAGATTGACGAGTCCAATAATCAATTTGAATATAAAACAGAGTTATAATTCATTAGGGCTACGAATTAGTTTGTACACCTAATCAATTCTTTCTGGAAAACTGGAGAAAAATGTTAACTATTTACAAGATTTGTGGAATCCTTATACAACGAAGACTGTTGAAAACCGGCACAGAAGAATCTATTTTACTGTGTTTCACACGAACATCGCAAGTGCACAAAATGCACGCAGTGTATTGCTCGACCTCGTAAATATTAATTTTCTTGAGCTCGCAATTAACGGCAGAAATGATATCAGTTATGAAACGGCCCAATGATTTCTCGCTCGGTGATTCTAAACATATTGATGATCAAGTGCCTCCGCGTTTAAATAGTATGGTGCAGGCTCATCCACTATCCAGATAACTCGCGCACGATTCTTAATTCTGGACCGGTTATTTTAGATAATTATTACCGACCAATTAGGCTCTGTACATAGTATCGGCTCGCTCACTATCGTCTCTCGATTCGATCACCAAATCTTCATCGATAAACCGGGAATTTTTATGCAAAATATAAATTTGCTGTGCTAATTGCAAGATACTGGAACCCAGTGTCGCCAGATCGGTTAAATCGAGGGGAATACATTTTAGCACCTCTTTGATGACCAGAGTAATATGTAACACGTTGCGCGGCACGTCACGTGACCAGTCTACGGTCTTAGTGGGGGACGTTGAAGTGTGCGCATGGTAGTGGAATGGGATAGTGGAAGGGGAAAAAGAAGGAGAGGAAAATCCACCCAGTTTTGGGTGTTTCTGGCGACACTGTGGAACCCAGTGAAAGTTTGTTTCTCCCTTTAATAAATATAGTAAGTTGACAATGTTGTATTGGCACTTTTAAGTCCTTTTAACTTATATACTGTTTTAGATTTTAGCTACTCATTTTTATTTAGTCTGAACATTCTAAAACCTATGACAAGTCCGTAAAATACCCACACACACTAGGACAATAGACAATCTAAGCGGAAAAAAGTCATGTCGGGAAATAGATGTATCTTAAAATCGACCAACTAATATCGCCAAAAATTTCAACGTGTATATAATTTATTTGAGTTTATAAAACACATTTTTTACATTTTCAATACAGGCCCAGATAAAAAGAGTTGTAACAATCAACGTTTATTATTTTTTTTCGCGATTCCGACCGAGTGCAATTTTCTCAAAATTTTCATTACACATCCTCTACTAAATTAATCATTTAATTAATTTCTAGCTTCACAGAAAAACTGTAGTCGTTTGGTCCATTTATCAAAAAAAATTTTAAGTGTGTTTGATCATTTGTAGGAGTCGCTGTATTTTCTTTTATTATATAACGATCACATAATACATTATTAATACATAATATTTGTATTTTATGTGTGATTTATTATAAATTGTCTCATAAATGTTGTGGTTAACGTTTGTTGTAAATGTATGTAAATAAAAAATCCTTTACTTAACGTGTGCAGTTTATTCTTTTATTTCGAAAGCACTGGAACCACGGTTCAAGTATTATAATAATAATACATAAATAAAAAATTCTTTACATAACACATGTAATCAATTTTTTTATTTTGAAAACACTATAAAACCAAGTTTCAAGTTTGAAAATAATATTTGGTCGGGCTCGACTGCGTTTTGGAGAACTCCGTATTCTTAATTTTTTTGAACTCTTTTTTATGTGATCCTGTAGATATCGATGAAGACATTCCGAAAATGTGTGTATGGTCGTTAGGAATTCACTAGTTTATAAGTTATACGCGTGCAAAGATGAGCAGTTTTAAGCGTTTTTGACAGGTTGGAGCGCCGCCATATTGGATATTCGTTGACTAGTAAAGGTAGGTAGGACTGTTCGGCGCATGCGCTGGATAGATCGTGAGTGTTCAGCGCATGTGTCAGATTGTATGGTATATTTGCGGGATCGGCTAAATAGTACTGACCGTATGCGCTAGATGGCAATTCAGTGGTTACATATACTTTGTAAACATAAGCAATTTTAAGTGTTGTTCACAAATTAATTATTAATAAGTTTATTGTTGATTTTGAAATCGCTAGTTCAACTATTAGAAATTTTAACTTTAGAGACGTGCCAAGTAGGAGAGAAAAACCAATTACTTGGGCTCAGGATTGTGGATTGTTGCGAAAATTTAAAAAATGTCGTGCTCATCGGTGGGAAATGAAAATTTATAAGAGTCATTATGGAATAGGTCGTTTTCGAGGTCCAGTAATTAAAATATACAGAATTTCAAAAATAATGTCTTATTATTCAATGTAAATGTGTTATTATTACGTATGTGTTTGTGCTGCCACTAATGGATCTATTCGGAAGTATTTAGCCCATTTTATGTGTATCACGTAACAAATATATCAATAGGGCGGCGCTTTAAACTGTCAGAAAGGCTTAAAAGTGTTTAACTTTATACGCGTATAACTTTTTAACCAATGAATTCCGCACAATAAGATTTTCATTTTCGGCGTTTCCTCGTCGAAATCTATAAGATTTTATTAAAAAAAAATTGAAAAAAAGAGTTCTCCAAAACGCAGTTGAGGCTTTGATCGAACCTTTGATTGAACCATAAACAACGAAAAACGATTTCTGACTTTTTCCACCTAGAATGGATATTTGTCCCATTGTGTCACAGTGAGAATAATAAGTTATTACAATAACTACAATTACAATAATAATAATAATATTACAATAATAATAATAAGTTTCATTCAACTGCGACAAACAAGAGCCAATTAAAAATGTCTTTTACGCTTTACTAATATTATTAAGTTACAACTTATACATTGATATTCTTAAATCTTCTAAATCGGTCTACTGCATTGAATACCACCCACCCATTTTTGTCATAAATGCATAAAATCTGCAGTCTAGTTATTACTAATAACGTTCGCAACAACGGAATAATGTTCGACTGCACCGCGAACGGATTAATAGTGTGTATCGAGCTTTAACATCCGGTGGAGTAGCGTGTAGCATCGACATCGTTGCTCGATCTTACGTAACGACGTCTAAATACACGTGTGCGTGCCCATTTGTTCATTAGTCACGCGAATTATACGAGCGGCGCGTTGTTTGATTTCGAGCCGTGTTCATTCTTCAATTAAATAATGGCCCGATAACAAAGATGTCAGGTTTATGCGTCCGGCGCGGAACACCTGATTGAAGGGTTCATCAAATATTCGACAAGTATTTACATGTTCACCGTTTATAGTCCCAGTCGGATTCCACGCGTGCAGACTCGTGAAATATTTAACAGCTCTCGCCGCGCGATCAATACATCGTTACGCGTCTCCCGCGACGGAAACTCGAATGCCCGGGCATCCTTCGTCTGGAATCCGTTTAATTAATCTTTCATTCTCTTTCGATCGCCTGGCTATGGGATTAATTCGACTCTAAATTCTCATAGTGTTCGGAGCTGTATTAAAGAAATCCTCAATCTTCCGTTTCTTCCCCATCTTCCGGTCTGTAACCCTTTTGCGGTCCGAAGTGTTTTCTCTCTTTTATTTCAGAACTCGTTTTATCAACATATAATTTAATTATATTTTTATATGTACCTTTGTCAGTCTATGTAGAACAGCTGAGAAATACTGCAATTATTTTTACATATTATGAAATTGTGGCATTATCAATAAATTCACTGTAAATCAGTAAAAATAGTAACCATTGGTGCAAAAGTTATGGTCGAGTCTGCCTCGACATATCGAATTTGCAGAACAATATATAATATATAACACAATGGGATTGACCAAAATGAAACAGGAATGGAGAAAGCAACTATTTTGTTTAAGCACAGTTGTATTTTTGTATTTGGGTTTAAATAAAAAGTGAAATGGAAAGCGTGACAGAACTGCTCTACGTTTATCGTGTTGATTTTCTCAAGTTTTCTAAAAAATTTCTAGCCATTTTTTAAAGAACACTTAAATTTCCTGTATATTTAAAAATATTGTGTTTCTAAACACAATGGACCATCGTCTGTCGATTAAAGTGCAGTTACGTTTCAACAAAAGATATATAGTCGGATAAGGCAGTCAATTGTGCGCCGAAACCAATTGGTCATTCGACGGGAACGCCAAAGAAAACCCTCTGTGGCAAGTGTCAAGCCGGCACCGCTACCATAAAGGAAGTTATAGGTTAAACTCAGTGAATGAATTATGCTCTATTTCTTCTGTTCCACTTAACAAAGACTTACGAAAAAATTCATGAGTATTCTACCTAATGGCACACATGACTGTGAAATTTTACCGAATTTTTCACTGCAATGTCGATTTTCAAAAAATTCCAGATACTTAAAATTAAAACTGATTTCATATCGAAGTTATCAGATGACTACGTTCATATTGTTATGGTAGTTGTGTCTTATTATGATTATTAATGTGTATTTTTTCAGATTTTTCGGATTAAGCAAATATCTTTAAACAATTTTTCATTCCCAACAAACCGAAAAAAACGCATATTTCTCACAGAAGTTTTAGTCATATGTACCAGTTTTACAAAAATTCAGTAGTGAGACATCCTCGAAAGCACAGTTCTTAATAATTTTATAAAGTGGTTTTAATCTGGTTTTCGAGACCGCTTTTTATTTTTTTAGAAATGTTTGTTAAGGATTAATACTGAAAGGGTATAGCAAGATAAGATGGCCAAAAGTGCCTTTGAACCGAATTTTATCGACGATGGATCATTCGACGAAAAATCAGTTTTTGGTCTCTTTTCCCTAGTTAATGATGTTTAGAAATTCTGGTAAAAATTTGACACATGTCAAGAACCAAAATACATACTTTGCAATTGGTTACAGATTTTTAAATTAAAAATTCTGCTTGTAAAAAATCAAATAACTCAAAAAAATCGAAAAAAATGCAGATTTCACATGGAAGTTATAGTGTGACTAACTTTATATTTTTACAGTACCGATATATTATTATAAGTATCGTATATGAATTTTTTCACAATTTTCGGTTTCTTGCGCCGTTGTTAAGAAAAATAAAAACCGATTTTTTCGCCATTTTTTCCTTGAAAAACTAAGCTAACCTCAAAATTGTAACATTTTATTTATTCTGTAAGCCTATTGGACGCTGATAAACCTTGAACATTTCACAGAAATAATTAAAAAATGCAATTAACTTGATTAGTATTCTGCTATGTCAGCGCATAACATCTGAAAATATTAACCATGTTTCCAACAGCTCGATTAGGTTAGCGCATTAGGCGCTCGATTCTGGACATGATTATACTAGGTTCGCGCACGGCATAAGTCTACTTTTTTTTTTATTTAATCAATTCTTTCTTTTTAACTTTTCTAACTATGTAATAATCAATGGTATTTTTCTAGAATTCTCTTAGAAACAATATTTAAATATTTAGAAAATATGTAAAGGTAATATACGGCAAAAAATAATTTCGGAGCAATCGTTATTTCACCCATTTTTAGTTATGCATCCTCTTCATTCTGATAGTATTCAACATTTTCTGCGATAAATCTATACGGGTCTTCAAGTTTTAAATAATCTGTTATACAGAAAAGAAATAAATTCAAGTTTTAGAAATTGTCCCATTGTTATTCAATTTCTTTGAGACTTTTGCTTTTTGTATCTCGTCTTTGATGTGGAAGAGCAATTGTGTACGAACCATCCAGATTCGTTAATGAAATATTTCACCCTTCTCTAATATTCAGTGAACTAAGCAGATGTTTCGATATCTTTTAAAGTAAAGTTATAAATCAATGAACACATACTACTGAAACGAAGAAATATATGTATGTATTGTTGATAGAGGTTTTCGAGATATTCACTCACACTTGCAAGAACTTGGCATTTGGAACAGACTACGGAAGAATCTAATGCTTCTCGCAAAGTAACCAAAGTTCGCAGGGTAGTTAAGGAATTCTACAAAAATACTATTGATTATTAAATAGTTAGAAAAGTTAGAAAAAAAGGAATTGATTTGTTTAGGAGCGCGTTAATAATTTGAGCGCGCACTCTTTGTAAGATACAACGTTTATTTTTCGAACGCGATCGTTCGACGTTCACGATATGTACAAGAGTTCAACAAAAATAACAAAAAATGTCACGGCACGAAACTGTAAACAATGTATGAAATTAACGTAGTAAATGAAATGATGCAAAGAAACGATAACAGAAATGAATTGTTTTAAGACTGAAGTGAGACGTTTGATGCAACGTGATGCGTTTTGCGCGGATCGCAACTTGATGCGAGATAATTCGTACCGTTCGGATCGAGCGTTCGGAGAATTCTTCCGATTTCTTAGAATTCAACGGTCGACGGAGCTCGCTGCCGCGATGATAGGATTTAAAAGTAAATATTTTTAATTAAAATGATTGAAATTAGTTTTATTAACACGATGACTCATCGCGCGTGACGTCAAATTCACGCGCGACTTTAAGCCGCCTGATTCCCAATTTGCCTGGGAGATGGCTCGTCATGTGCCTCACGGCCACGAGCCCGCCGATCCGCTGCGATCGTGAACGGATCGCGAGTGGCAGTGCGCAGGCGTCGCACAGGACCCCTCGTCCAATCCTAAACAGATTAAATAAAAAAAAAGTAGACTTATACCGTGCGCGAAGCTAGTATAATCATGTCCAATCCAGCTGTTGGAAACATGGTTAATATTTCCAGATGTTATGCGCTGACATAGCAGAATACTAATCAAGTTAATTGCATTTTTTAATTATTTCTGTGAAATGTTCAAGGTTTATCAACGTCCAATAGGCTTACATAATAAATAAAATGTTACAATTTTAAGGTTAGCTTAGTTTTTCAAGGAAAAAATGGCGAAAAATCGGTTTTTTTGTTTTTAACAACGGCGCAAGAAACCGAAAATTGTGAAAAAATTCATATACGATACTTATAATAATATATCGGTACTGTAAAAATATAAAGTTAGTCACACTAGAACTTCCATGTGAAATCTGTATTTTTTTTATTTTTTTGAGGTTTTTGATTTTTTACAAGCAGGATTTTCAATTTAAGAATCTGAAACCAATTGCAAAGTATGCATTTTGGTTCTTGACATGTGTCAAATTTTTACCAAAATTTCTAAACATCATTAACTAGGGAAAATAGGCCAAAAACTGATTTTCCAATTTTACCCCATAACTACCCTCCCGATCGAGATACAGGGTTGAAATTTTGCACAGTATGGTTTTTCTTGATGCCCTATCGAATGACCCATAGTCGATAAAATTCGGTTCAAGGGCACTTTTGACCATCTTATCCGGCTATACTCTTTGTATTTCCGCGCCACGTATGTAGGAGACACGAGTCATCGTGTCGACCGTTTATTCTGTTCTTCTTTCGTTCTGTGTACACCGGTAAAGCACGTGTAAGCACACGTCGTGTAATAAATGTATAATTTAGTTATTTAGAATTGTGAACAGTTTGTAATCCGATATCCATGTCCAATAATTCTTAATATTTTGTAAAGATCCATTAAACATTCTATGTGTTTAAAAATCTTATGTTTGTAACCAGTGGACCGCATTATCGTCTCTCAATTAAAGTACAGTTAGGTTTCAACAAAATTGCAAACGCAGAAGAGCAATCTAGCTAAACGGACGGTTAGGCAAACGACATTGGTAATCAACTGTAAGGAGAGTCAACGATTTAGGCCAAGGATGGGCATTTTTGTCTCAATTGAGATCGTCCCCATCATAGTGCCCACACTCCCCCACCAGCATCCGCCGTTACCGTAGAGCCAGTGATGGGAACTCCGTGAGCGCTGCGCGAAAATACTACCACCACTTTGCTTCCACTGCGCAAGCGCTACACACAAGCGTACCTCTACTCTGTCCGTGTAAGGGGAAGACGGTACGTCAGAGTGATGGTAATATTTTCGCTGCATAGATCAGGCCTGGGCACGGTTGGGGATCCTCAAACGCTTGCTTCCCCCACCAACCTCTTTTTCATACAGCATGCACGTTCGTCGCGCTCACTGATATCTCGTGTCTTCGTTGCCCCATCATACGGCGCTTGCTGGAAGGGAACAGTTAGCGCTACGGTGGGGACGGTATTGCCTCGACTGAGGCAAAATTTCCCATCCCTGGTATATGGTCTCGGTTTTCTAAAATGGGGTACCTTAGTCACCCCGCATAGTTTCGCAAATTTTTTTTCGATTTTCAAATATATTCCCCATCGCAAACAGTGCGCAGGTCTCGCGCATGAAAGAGAGGTTGGTGGGAGAAGCAGGCATTTGAGGGGCCCCTACCGTGCCCATCACGGCTCTAGGTTAAGCGAAGTGAAAGAAATTCCAGACTGAAAGGCTGCTTACATGGCCATTCCAATGACGGGGACACGAATGACTAGGAAACCGCACACGACATGGTGGACCGCTCATTCTTAAATGCCTGACGATTGAACTAGAATGATCTAATAGTCCGTGCATCGCGAAGAAAGTTCTTGATTAATTGCAGCGTTTCACCAAGGGTACTTATTATCACGCGATCACCCCTGACACGCTAGTCACATCACACGTGTTAACAGACGTTTCAGCTCGTTATAACTGATAAATTAACATCCTGTGCTTAGGAATTTAAATTGATACGTTGCTCTAAAACCGAAAAAGACCAAGAGAATGTTTCCACTTAAATAATTATATTGGTAGTATAGAGTAATGTAGAGACAATTTGCACACCTAATAGGTTAACTTTCTGTGCTAAGGAATTTTATTAACTGTTATAATGATGTTCTAAGACTGTAAAAGAGCAAGAGAAAATTCATCAGTATTCATCAGTGGACTGCGGACTTTATGTATTCATTAGAGAAATGAATAGTAAACATTTGAAACGGTAGAAAAATAAGAAAAATCAGAAAATACTGTTATTTAGTTTTCAACTTTTTAAAATCATTGAAGGAGAAAAGAATTTACTGTTTGGCTCGTACGTCTTGCAATTGATGAAGAAAATTTTTATTCTGCATAAAAATTTTATTTGCATTTGCTGTCTGTTTATCATTATAGTTCCACAAAGTATTTGAACACAAAATTTTCGAATTCCGAAAAATTGTTCATATTTGGACCATGATAATTTTGCTAAAAGAGATAGCACAATAATAAGTTTCAACTCAATTTAAAGCTTGAAGACTCTACTTTCGCAAACTATTATTAATTTTTCCTAGGACATTTGTGCATGATATGAGAAGTGAAAATCAGGAGACACGTTTTTGATCGAAATTGCTCCTAATTAAACCGTCTGTTGCAGTCACAACAAATTTTTTTCCCGAATGTATCTGTCACAAATTTGAAAATTGAATCTTCCCCTTCACAACGACTGCTTAAAACTTGATCTACGATTATTTTGGCTGTTTTACAGTAAAAAAAATGAGACACAAATTTGGTCGTGTGAGGCCTTTACGGTCTACCTAATATATTTTTTTTTGTATAAGGTTTTATATCGCATCAACATCGAGGTCATTAGCGACGAACTTCCACGATGACTTTAGATTTTGTGGAAGACGTTGATTTCGTTAAGGCATTCAATACAGTATTTTATCGATAACTGTCCCAACCATGGGTCCGGCCAGGGACAGTAATAGGCCAGGTACACTATTATTTGACTTTTGCCGAACGTAGAAAAGGACGGCGAAGCTCGAGAGGCCTCGGTCGCCGAGAAATGTAACATAATACGGGTCGAGCATGTCGGTGTGAAACCACTACTAATCCAATGACAAAACTTCTTTATTTTTCATTATTTTTTTATGGGATTTTCACAAACATATTTGTGACACATTTCACGGCGACCGACACCTCTCGATCTTCGCGGCCCCTCACGGGATATACCCCGCGGAAGTGGGGATAGTTCTGGGACAATTATCGGCCACATATTTGGGACAGTTATCGATAAAATTCTGTAGTATTTCTTGCATGTTTTTCAGACGTAAGAGCAGTATTCGAGTTGATTTTAAATTTGAGAAGCTGAGTAGAGAATTTTTGGCAGTCATATAAATGATGGTGTACTGTGAGTGGTGTTTCGCATCAGATGGGAAGGTCTGACTTCTTTATGAGAAATTTATGTGTCATCTTGCAATGACCAGCTCTCAGGCGAGAAAGAACGATTCTTTCTTTTCTACTTATATGACTGCGTCAGATCTCTTGAAAAAAATATGTGGTTATGTTATGGATTTTTGTTGGTTTCGATTTCATATGTTGTTGCATTCTTTTTTAATCTTTTCTCTTTCGTACTGGATGATTTCTTGAACTGAGATAGGGGTTACGTGTTGTTTAGTTTGGTGGGTGGCTGTTTTGTTGACCCTCGGATCTGCTTGTGTATTCCTACGTATTCCTTGATACGAGGGAATCCTTATAATACAATAGTAATTTTCTTGTTGATAGCGGCAAGTTCTGTGTACAGTATTAACCCTTTGGCGTACCTGCTAACTCCCGATTGCCATAATAAACAAGAAGGTCGGTCACGTGTCGAGCCATTTAGCTGTTTAACCGTGTGCTCGAAGTTGCGCAAAATGTATGCGTCTTATGACATGTATATTTCGGCGCAACGAGAGGAATTATGAAATAATAAACACGTTTGGGCACAACTAATACTTTTAAGATGTCTGGAAAGTAACTATGATCAATTCAGCGGTGAACAAAAATGATTTATAATTTGAAAGTGGATAATGTATCAGTAACAATTTGTAAATTAATGCTTAATTTAAATTAATAATGTTTTGAGAAAACTCGTAAAAAATGAGTAATCTTCGTGTTAGTGTTGTGTACGTTTGGTCCGAACGAAGTACAATGAGCCAGGTTCGTGTCGTTTACGTTTGGTCCGAACGAAGTTTTTATCATGAGTCAGGCTCGTCCTTATTGTTTTTGGCCCAAATTTCTTACCACGAGTCTCATTTGTTGTTGGAGGCCAATGGGTTAAGGAATTTCTGATAATTTCTTGTGGCAGTGTTTGTTAAGGCTTGGGTTACGCTCATGGAGTCAGTCTGTATATTGCGTGGTCTTGAAAACCAGAAGGATATATGTATATGTTTAATAGCGTCGTGTACTGTATAGGCTTGAGCGGTAAAAATGGATGTTTGTATACGTAGACGGTTTTTGATAGTATTATCATCTGTAATAATGGCGTTTCCGACTCCATGTTTAGATTTGGATGTATCGGTTAAAAATTTTTTACAACATGCGTATTTTCTATTAAGTTCTAGAAACTCGATTTTATGTTCAAAGCTTGATCTAGGGTTCTTGTTGCAATCGGCGAGAGTTATGTCTATTTCCGGAGTTTTTATATGCCAGGGAGGGATTTTATTTTGCTTCCGTTCTATAATAGTTACTTTCTGCGTTGCGATTGAGGGGAGGTATTTTTTAATTGCAACATATAGTGCTGATTGGAGCTTTATTTATTTTTTTGCGTATAGCTCATAATATATGTTGTCGAATATATGGGGCTAGGTCGCATTGCTGGGAATAGTCTACCTAATATTATCGCAAACATGGCAGTACACCTTTCATTCAAAGCTCGATAAATCTAGAAAAAATTGTAGATCAAGTTGTACATACTCGTTGCAAAGGGAAACCTTCGAATCTTTAAATCTACGGTGGCTTCAGTCATGAGAAACCCATGTTGTTACAGACGTTTCAATTTGTAACATTTTGGACCAAAAAAGCGTCTTCAGTTTGCCAGTCGCCGTATCATGCAAAAATATCTTTGACAAAAATGAACGATGGATGGCAAAAGTAGAGGCTTCAAGCTTGAAAATGAGGCCAGGTATATTGTCGTATTACTTTTTTTAAGGAAGTTATCATACTCCAAATATCGACAACTTCTCGAGATTGGGAAATTTGGTGTTCAATTAATCGTTGGATCCACTGTACATATGAACACTGAAATCTATGTATAATAGATTAACATATCTCTGCCAAGGTATTGCATTACTCTGTAAGAAGAGCCCACATTTGTGAACGAAGACGAGATATG
Source organism: Sphecodes monilicornis (assembly GCA_913789915.3). Lineage (NCBI taxonomy): Eukaryota > Metazoa > Arthropoda > Insecta > Hymenoptera > Halictidae > Sphecodes > Sphecodes monilicornis. The sequence goes on along the minus strand of OU565301.1, from coordinate 8,950,245 downwards.
AAATTCGTGATTCTTGAACCCGGTGCAATTTGCGCGGATGTGACAGAACGGCATAGCGTGGCACGTGTCGACATATGGGTGGAATAGATGAAGCTGACGTGAACAAGAACGCGATAGTTAGCCTAACAATAAGCGACGCGACCCGAGACGGTCAGGATTCTTCGTGAGGTTCAACACAGGAAGAAGCTATTCTGCAACACCTGGAATCCTACTTCTGCTCGAGTTACGTAATTTCGCAAAAGGGCGTCTACTTAACCTTCAAGCACTCTGCGGTCTTTGCGACACGAATGGTCCTTGTACAGGGTTTCCCAAAAATGTTGTTTACCTTGAAAAGTGTTAAACGTCTATGAATGGTCCTGGCAACCACAGATTTAGAACAATGGAGGATTAACCCTTAGCACTCGAATGGCGACTCTGAGGCGCCACTACAAATTGCTACACCATTATTCAGAATATTGTTTACATGATTAAATTTGTTTATATGTAATAAATTACTAAACATTTAAATATTGTATGAGGTACTATATCAGTTTCGTACGCATGTAATGAAAAAAACTTATGTACCATGAAAATATTCTAGGTTAGAAGATATGTTTGGTTTTTTAGTTGAAGGGTTAATAAGTGTTCTATGGATATTATATGTAGAGTTGCACTCTTGGCATTGAGGAGCTGGATTTTCTGATATTGTGTAGGAGTGTATGACTCTAGAATGTTCAATTTCAATTCTTGAGACGACCGCTTGTCCTTTTGTTGGTAGAGTGAACGTCGTTTCCCGATTCGCGAGGAACTCGTCGGTGAAATTCCTGATGTGGTTGAAAGCCTTCTGTTCCCATTCATCCTCCCACTGCGAAGTCAGTGTATTTTTTAATTCCCTCCAATTTCGTTACTGATGATGTTACGTACAGAGAATTCTCTCTGCTTTATTTCGATCAGAGTTTTCTAATCTCTTTCCTGAGAACGGAAAACGCCCTATTCCAGCCTTTGCTTATCGAAACGATGGAAATATGGAAATCTTGACAGCATCCCCACTTAGGTTTCACAGTATATAAACCCTCGAATTTTAACCCTCGGGGGCAGTGCTTAAAGTAAAAACGAGCTATACACGTCGTTACGCTGAATCTCGTTTGGAGTTGGTTGTATTTAGTGAGATCAGGCCTTGTCACCCTTTCGAATCAAGTAACAGTATAATTATTCAACCTCTTCGTGTTCGCCGCATCGCCAGTGCATCATCCAACAGGCAGTAGTACTTAGGTAACTGCACAACACTGTTCATACACACTCAATTCTTACCGCGACAGTAACAGTTGTAACAGAGCCAGTTTCCTGTAATATACAATTTAGTTCAAGGTAATTTTGAGTAACAATTGATTTTAACCTACCATTCAAATCCAGTAATTCTTAGTTGACCGTCCCCACATGATACAATCTTACCGCTCGGGTTGTATCAATTAATTTATAATATTAATGTTACGAGGCCGTTACTAACATATCCTAGGAGCTACCTGATCTTGTATCAGGAACCCAAAAACTGTTATCCAACCTATGCGGCTCCCTGATTTCGCATCAAGTTTGCCCGTATCCTACAGCTAGTTGGATGACCAGCCCGCGATATCCGCCAACGCACCGCGTTGTCTTAGCGAGTAAGATGTTTTCGACCACCTTCGACAGAATCACCTCCGAACCCTGATTCACCTCCGAACACTGAATCACAACGTCCAGGGTTCAGCTCTATCCTTACCCTTTCCCTTCCACTTTCTAGATATAAGTGCGCGTATTCCTAAATCGTAAGCATTTCATAATTCATAATTCAGCATTCATCATTCAGACTCTAACTCCGAACTTCCACGCGGAAACTCTGACAAAATCGATACTTGCCGAGCACTGTACTTACAAAGTCTTCAATATTGTGTACTTTCGGAATAAACCTTAACATCGAATAAACATATATATATATATATATATATATATATATATGTATATATATATATATATATATATGTATATATATATATATTTCTTTCATACCTAATACCAGGTTCTCTTTCTTCATTTCCTCTATTGTGTTCCAATTTACATGTCCCAGTCTTTGGGGCCAAATATATATTTATCTGTCGTCATCGTCACTTCTTCATTTTTTATTATCTTTGATTCCACGTAGTATCCATTTCCTTTTCGTACTGCTGTCATCTGTACCTTATCTTTCTCCTTATATATTTCAGCACCACGTTTGTTGAATTTTACAGTATATCCAAAATCTGTGATTTTTGCCACTGAAAGTAAATTAGCATTCAGGTCTGGAACACATAATACATCTGTAAGTTTTACTCTATTTTCAATTTCTTCTTGTTTCATGACAACCTCTCCAATACCACTAGAAATCAGTTTCCTCCTTTCCTTATCCGCTAGTGTGATTTCCCTCGCTTCATGCTCTAATTTATCAAACATTTTTGTGTCATTTATCATATGGCTCGTGGATCCTGAATCTAACAGCCATTCCACATTTTTAACATTTACATCTCTAGTTTCGTTTTCAATTCCTATTGTCTTATTTACGTAGGTTCGATCACTTACAGACATTATATTTTCTTCGCTTGTTCTCATCATCGCTTCTCCTCTTCCACGTCCATATCCATACCTTTCCTGATGACGTCTTCTTTGAAATCTTCCTCTTTGTCCTCTTCCTCGAGTAGGTTTACTATTTCTTGTATCCTTGCAGTCATTTGATTTATGTCCATATCCTTGGCAATTAAAACATTTTATCTTTCCATAGCATTCGCTTGACACGTGACCCTTTTTACCACAATTAAAACAGTGTATTTCGTTACACATTTTTTCCTTAGCACGTCTTATCCCTTCTTGATCTCTCTGGGTTCGCTCACCTCTTCTTCTTTCATTTCTCTCTTCTTCTTGTTTCAACGCAAATCTTATTTCGTTCATAGTCACATCTCTTTGATTTTTAAATATTCTCACATTTTGGTCAAATTCAATCCTTAAACCTCTCATCACATAAATCTTTAATTCATACTCCTCTATGATTTTTCCCAATTGTGCACATTTATTTGTTAAAGCTTCGGCTCTGTTGATATATGTATCCACGCTTTCGTCTTTTGTCATTTTTAAATTTGTTAATTCACTCAAGGCTTTTACTTTTATAGGTTCAGATTCTTCTGCCATGTTATGTTTAATTTGATTCCATAATTTTCCTGCATTCTTCTCTTTGCAATATTTCAAAACTTGTGCCGGTGACATGGTATTTATCATTATTGCTCTCGCAGCATGGTTTCCATCGTCCCATTCATCCCATATTTTAAATTTTTGCTCATAATTTTGTTCTTCCTCTCGAGGTTTCTCTGGTTCTTTCTTTTCTATCACTTTTTTCCATAATTTCTTCGCTCTTAATATTCCCTCAATGAACATTCGAGTTAAGGTTCGTTTTCACCCGGAATGCAACAAGCTCCCCGATTTCGCATCGGGTTCGTCTGCGCGTGTACCTCTTAGTGGCTCCCCGATTTCGCATCGGGTTCGTCCACGAAGTCTCTCAAATATCCTAGCGGCTCCCTGATTTCGCATCAAGTTCGTCCGTGCACCTTATTTATTGGAGTGTACACCGAAATGCACGAGTGCAGCGGAAAGAGGAAGGTCTTTTTTGACCTGCGTTTTATTGCGCGCCTAGTGCCACGTTTTCTGTTTCAGCACTGAGAGGCCTAAGGAGCCATAGGGCAAGTCGTCGTCAGTCGGTCCGAACTAACCTACCGAGCAGGTCACAGTCCGTGAACACTTTCTTTCCATTTTTTATATAGAGTCACTTTGTGTTACGTGCAAGTATTATTTATACTTGACATACGTGCATTCCATGTGTTGTTTCGACTAATAAACTAACTGTGTTACGTGCAAGTATTATTTATACTTGACATACGTGCATTCCATGTGTTGTTTCGACTAATAAACTAACGTTTATTATAAAGGGTTGTCACATTCATTCGCGCAGTACATACCTAAAACCAACATTATTAACAATTAAAAACCATATTCCTCTTTAAACTATAAACCGGTCGACGGCCACGCGCGCTACCGCTCGGCCAGGCTCGTAACAATGAAAATAATGGAAAAAGTATTTATTGTGAAATCTGTAATAAAAGTGTGAAATGCATCAACATCAAATATTTCGAATACATTTGCATAGTTTTTCGTGCACAGATGTCATATGCTTCTTAAGTATTTATCGTGCATAAATATCCGGAGTCTATTGCTTACAATGGCGCTTACTTTGATGAATAAGTTCGTTTCGAAATAAGTTCGCGTTTGTTTAATATGTTACTGCTAAAAATCGAGCGTTTCATATGCAGCAACGTAATAGTTAATATAGAGGCACGATCAGTACTTTTCAATTAAGCCGGAACAGGTGGCCCGAAACAGCAAGGAATGCTCGCGGATCTAACAGTCATGCTTGCCGTTTCGAGCCAAACGGAATGTTGTAATCCGTAACCCCATAACGAGACACTGGCGACTGCTGTCGCGTCGTGTCACGCGAGCCAAATTAATTTCACGATAAGCGACCCAGCTACTTCCTAGAGTTGCCGCGGATCTAACGGGGGAACAAGGATTTCGTTTAATTACTTTGACACGGTGTCTAATTGCACACCAGCGAGTACGCCTGCTAGAGACCATACAACTGTTACTGGAGCCCGCCGAATGCGAATTACTCGAACGCCTAATCCGATGGATGCGGAAGAAGAAGATAATGACGGTCACATAAGCTACAAATTGCAACAAAAGCACAATAGATCGAATACTTTGGACTGCCAATTTTTGTGCATTTATACCGCGTGCAAATCGGAAAAATACGAGAAAACGTTGCATACACTGGTCGACAAAAGTAAACTTTTTTTTTGCCACAGAGAACAGGTATCGACATACTTATACAGGGTGGCAAACATAACTCTGAACAGCTCAATATCTCGAAAACTATGCCATCGATTTTAAAGTTCTTAGTCTTAAATTGCGTGGAACTGAAGGGCCTTTCTGACTACATAAACGTGAAGTGGCCTCCCTTCCCCTTTAACGGGGGAGGGGAGGTACCTTTGTAATTTTAAATGGAACCCCCTATAAAATGTTACATATTTAGATTCTACCGGAAAAAACAAGTCAATTTTGTCTGAAACATTTTTTTGTCAGATACTTCCATGATGAGACATAACAGTTTGAAGTTTCGAGTTGTAGGTAGTTGAAGCTCTCGGAAATAACGTTATGGAATTATACGCGCTTGAGTCCATTGCTTATTCATGAAGAAACACAAACAATAATATTTACAATTCTTGAGTTTGACTCACTTATCTATGAAAACGTTTTCAGTTTAGAGCTGTTATTTAAGCAGTAACATTGTGATTACGGCTACTTTTGACACAGAAGTGAGTATGTTATTAACGTTAGGTGAATGCCAAAAAAATTATCGGCGTGCAGCAGTGATGTTTTTTGAACGTTATGGGATCAAAAAATGTCATGCAACATTTCATAATTTAGAAAAGCGGCTTCGCGAGCACGGTGAATTGTGTAAAAAAACTCGCAATAAACCTAAAGCGGTCACTAATGAAAATAATAGTGCCAGTACTTTTGCTGCAATTACATTAAATCCTCATATTAGTCAACGTACACTTGCACAAACATCACATATTAGTCGTTCATCGATTCAACGAATTTTGAAACGGCAAAAGTATCATCCATATTACATGGTTTTATCACAAGAGCTTTCGATAGCAGATTACGATCACCGCGTAAGATTTTGTGAGTGGCTGCAGGGTGTTGTGGAAAATGACTTTTTGTGCAAAATACTTTTTTCCAATGAGGCCACTTTTATGAATTCAGGGCATGTAAATAGACATAATCTGCATTATTGGGCCGCGGAAAACCCAAATTGGATGCGATGTGTTCCCTTTCAACATCGATGGTCTTTAAATGTTTGGTGTGGCCTAATGGGAGATTTTGTGATTGAACCTTATTTTTTTCAAGAAACTGTAATATCTGCAAGTTATTGTGATTTATTAAAAAATCATTTGCCTGCGCTTTTGGAAGATGTGCCACTGCACGTTAGAAGAGAAATGTGGTTCCAACAAGACGGCGCTCCTCCACATTTTGCAATCATCACCAGGCAATTTTGGAACGAAAAATTTGGGAACAAATGGATAGGTCGTGGGGGAATTCGTCAATGGCCTCCTCGATCCCCCGATCTAACACCATTAGATTTTTTCTTATGGGGATATGTAAAGGACAAAGTTATGTTTGAACCACCGACGACAAAAGAGGATATGAAACAAAGAATACGTGACGCTTGCGCTTCAGTGACTCCCGAAATATTAAAAAATGTTAGAACAACTTTGGTATTTCGAGTAAATAAATGTTTACAAGCCCGTGGTGGACATTTTGAACATTTAATTTAAAGTACATTTTATTTCTTCACGAATAAGCAAAGGACTCAAGCGCGTATAATTCCATAACGCTATTTCCGAGAGCTTCAAGTACCTACAACTCGAAACTTCAAACTGTTATATCTCATCATGGAAGTATCTGACAAAAAAATGTTTCAGACAAAATTGACTTGTTTTTTTCCGGTAGAATCTAAATATGTAACATTTTATAGGGGGTTCCATTTAAAATTACAAAGGTAGATCCCCTCCCCCGTTAAAGGGGAAGGGAGGCCACTTCACGTTTATGTAGTCAGAAAGGCCCTTCAGTTCCATGCAATTTAAGACTAAGAACTTTAAAATCGACGGCACAGTTTTCGAGATATTGAGCTGTTCAGAGTTATGTGGGCCACCCTGTATATAGACTTTCGTGTGCAGAACACAAATCCGAAAGCCATTCGTCGCCATCAGCGTCAGTTTTTGAGAAATTTGATTTTGAAGAAAAGTGAACAATTCAACTTTCAGAATTTTCTTTGTATCAGCCGAGAAAGCTAGACGAATGATTCTTACGTAGACAAATTCTGTAGACTCTCCCAAATATGACGGTATTTTTTTTTATAACATTATAAACATTTAAGCACGTGTGATAAATGTTTAATGATCCACTCCATGACCGTCACACTTTTTCTTCACAACTCCGACCAACAGCAATTTTAATGAAAGTTTGTTTACGCATTATCTAGTAAACTAATCCTTTTAACATCTCAAACAAAAACTCGTTATTTGGACAAATTATAAAAAAGTTTATAATTTTTATAGTGTGGTCCCAAACTTTTGTCAGCTACTGTATACGAAATGTTCTCACTTGAAGGGAACGATGTACAACATTCTGTGGCCTGTACAAACAACAGCATAAATGTAAGAACAGAATAAAACGTAGTTACATCGTTCCACATTTCGGATGATCACAGTTCGAACTATAAGCGTTTCGCTTTGTTCAGATGCATTCAGTTTAATATGTCCACTGTGAAATTGAGGTTACTAACTCATACCCAATTACTCATTGTCTCAGTCACACGAAGTGCAAGGTCCATAAGCATAGTTCATGCTAAGTTATAGCAACGGGCAATGTGAATCCGCGCAAAACCCGAACTACGTACATACAGTCCGCGACAATACTATAAGACATCATATAAAACCATGTAATTTCGTATTAAAAGAAAGAATTTCTCCTATTTACGAACAGTGCGTTATTGTTTACATCAGGAGACGTTTTTCAACGTAGAGTGTTTACTGACGTTTATAATAATTACAAAGCTACATCAAAATACCTCGTATTAGCCGCAACAAAACTATAAGACAATTGCGTTTTGTGTAAAAAAAATAACACGTAAGTTTATTTCTAGTATTTATTAATAATGTGCGGTGCCACCTTTATTTTTTATAACTTCTAACATTTACAATAACCGTCACTCATTTGACGCCTTTGCAAGAAAACCTCCTCCAATCTTAAATCATGAAAATAATGACTCAGACCATCAGGACCATCCAAATTGAAACGTTTTTCGTCAGTGAAGAATTAGCTTCTTTCAATTTGGATGGGCCTGATGGTCTGAGTTATTATTTTCATGATTTAACGCGGCAGGGCCCACGTGAACTTCTGAAACGAAAGTGTCCACGTGAGGTGTTCATAGACCCCCAGTGAAAAGCAATATTTATACTTAATGTTTTCTGTTTATTGTAACATTTATTTATACTTTTGTTAACATAACAGTATAAAATATATATACACCATATACGAACTAGTTATCAGAGTAGTCATCTATGCCTTCTGCAGGAAGGTGCACGCACAAGAAAGAAATACTTTCCAAAATATGAAGAAAGTATAGTAAGAATTGTAGTGATACAAAAACAAGAATAAACTGACTGCAGTGTAAGACATCGCGTATCCAGCAAGGGTAGAACGCGTGCAGCTGGGACGCGGCCCGAAGAACGGACCCTCAGCGCGGGACGAGCGACGGCTACCTGCACGTCGACCACTGCCCCCCCCTCCCCCCGTCAACCCCTGGCCCTGGGACTCTTGACTCCGAGAAACAAGGGATGACTCCGGGCAGTCATTCTGTTGACTACTCCCACACCCGCCGGAACGTTTAGCCGATAACTTTGCGCTTAGCACAACCTCTCGAGCCGAATTTTATAAGCACGCGTCAGTATGGAAAATATATAGTCTTACAGCACTGTGTAAGTAAACGATGCTCCTGTGAAGAAAGCTCAACGGAAACTGAAATACTGAATATCAAGAAGACACGGTTGAAACACTCGGTAGTATACATAAAGAGAGCCGAAACTGTAGAAATACATTTTGAGCGCACAACACAGAGCCGGCGACACATCAATACAGCCGGTATAGAGTTTTAAGAAGCTACATTGTATGGCAAAACTGTAGCGAAAGAAATATGAGAAATAGATAGCATATCTCAACGGTGGGGATCCGCTGGAGCCCCACGTGGACACTGACGGGTTAAGGAAGGAGGAAGTTTTCTTGCAAAGGCGACAAGTGGGTGGCGGTGAAGTAATGACAAGGGCGGTAATAGGCTACTATGGGAAAACAAATATTTCATTTATTACCAGAAAAATGAGTAGCCAATTATATATGGACGTTGTAAATAAGCAATTATCAAACCATGCAGCTAGGATAGCGAAACAAAAATTCATTTTTCAGCAAGATAATGCAGCTGTGCATACTGCAAAGGTAGTGCAAGCTTACTTTGACATTAACAGAATAGATGTTTTACCATGTCCCGCGGGATCCTTTGACTTAAACATTATAGAAAATTATTGGGGAATACTAGCTAGGGCAGTATACTCTACAGGAAAACGGTTTAATAGCGTGGAAGAGTTAAAAATGTGCATTGAAGAGGAGTGGACACGTCTAAGCCAAAAAACCAATTAAAAACTTGTATAAATCGTTACCAAGAAGAATGTTAGATGTTATAAAAAGTAAAGGTGGCACCGCACATTATTAATAAATACTAGAAATAAACTCTACGTGTTATTTTTTTTACACAAAACGCAATTGTCTTATAGTTTTGTCGCAGCTAATACGAGGTATTTCGATATAGCATTGTAATTATTATAAACGTCAGTAAACACTCTACGTTGAAAAACGTCTCCTGATGTAAACAATAACGCACTGTACGTAAATAGGGGAAATTCTTTCCTTGAAACTATATGGTTTTATGTGATGTCTTATAGTATTGTAGCGGCTATAGTCGTCATTTTCCGTGCAAGAACTGTGTTGTGAATAGAACGTGTGTGACATTTAAAAAATAATGGTGATCTATCTAAAGCAAAACTTTGTTATGGTAACATAAAGAAACACTTTGTAACACTATAGCATTCATGGCAGTAAACTTCTGGCTGCGTCACTTTAGTTTATCTCACGTTATGTTCTCGTAAATCCAGTAGATTATACGAACCAAACAGAGAATAATATTACTTGTTAGAAATAAGTTCTTTCCAAAGCGTACAACTAGTATTCAGTAGATCCAAAAAGTACTTTCCATTCTCGAGAAGTTGTCAATATTTGGAGTATGATAATTTCGTTAATAAAAGTAATACGACAATATACCTGGACTCATTTTCAAGCTTGAAGCCTCTACTTTTGCAATCCATCGTTCATTTTTGCCTAAGAAATTTTTGCATGATACATCAACTGGCAAATTGAAGACCAGGGGGAAAACAGTTATGATATCGATTCCGTTTCTTGAAACAGTTATGGAGAACTGAGAAAGTCTCATAACTGTTGCAAGGTATATCGGTTCTGCCTTATTTCCGTTACGGTTCCGGTTCTTCAGAACCGAAATTATATCGGTTCATAATTGTCATTTTTCTGTTCTCCGAGAAGTAACCGATATGCAGTGTGTTCACGCTACTACTAGTCAGCGTTTTTCTCGCAAAAAGGAAACCTTAGACAAACATGAAAAAGGAAAAAATTTTTTTAGAAATCAAGGTGACTTTTAATTCCTCGAATGGAATGCTATTTTTCTTTTATATCATACGAAAGCGTGTGTCAAGACAAATTCATTCGTATGCGAAACAATGACATTCAAGGTAATACAAGGTCAGAAATGGAAGAAACACTTTGAATATTTCGTAAGTAATATTTTGTAAAGATATTACTTACGATACATCGCCCAGAGATGTAAAAGACTTCACATGCAGAATAACGCAATCATATGCATTAATATCTCGGATAACAATACAAGGACTTACCAATAATGTAATTAATATAGCCGAAATATGCATTCATGCTCATGGAAGTCCCATTAAACATTTACTGCAGCTTCGTCAATAAAGTATTCTTATGAACGCATTAGTGCAAAATATTCAAAATGTTTCTTCCATTTCTGACCTTGTATGACCTTGGAGGTCGTTGTGTCGTATATAAATGAATTTGCCTTGACATGCGCTTTTGTATTATATAAAAAAATATATAGCATTCCATTGAAAAAATTAAGTTACCTCAATTTCTAAAAAAATAGTGCAACCAAAAAAATGCCCACGCCATGCGTGCAAAAAACAGTATCGCTTTCTCCATTTATATATTTGTCTAATATTTCTTATTTGCGAAAAAAAACGCCGGCTGATAATAGCGTGAACACCCTGTATATCGGTTTTGATTGACCAACCTAACCCAGAACCGAAAAATAACAGTTCAAAACCGATATAATATCGATATACGTCAGAACCGATATACAGTGAATGCTCGACAATTGTCCCAAATATCTTGCCTATAATTGTCCCTGAACAATCCCTACTACCGCGGGGTATACCCCTTGAGGGGCCGAGAGACCTCGGTCGCCGAGGAGTGTAACATAATAAAAATAAAAGTGCGAAAGTACTCGCAGTAGCAATATTGCCCAAAAAGCCGTTACTCTTCGTTAACACTTTTAGCACTTTCTTGACCTATTGTACACATTTGGTAACCAGAAGTTGAGCCATCGTGGAGCTCTTAATTTCCACCTGCTTTGTTCAAGTCAAGGCGCTCTTCTGGTTTATGGCCACGGTAATCCATTGGGACACGCGGATTCCCCGCTCGGGGGTACAAGCGTACCTGCGAGTTGCCCCCGGTTTGGGGGCGCTCATTTACTCTTTCCATTCCATTTGAAAACACAGTTCCATCGAACAGTTGCTGAAATGAAAATCGGCAGTGTGCTGTTGAGAGGCCGTATACCTTGTTAGCTGTTCTGAACTAGTCTTCCTACGGTCGCGAGCATGGACGGACGATTTTTCGTCCATGGGCAATCGAAACAGTCGATTTACGTGCATCAAATGTGAACCAGTTGTGCGTGATATGTGGATTTCTGTGAATTACTTGTGTGGATTTCATTCAACGTATGTGGACCCTATGGATATGTGTGAACAGTTTTACTGTGATCGTGAATAAATTAATAATGTGGGCCGCATTGTGCAGTGAATGGCCATTGACCCTTTCTGCTCGATAATTTCATAGAGCGAATAGTTAAAATGCTCTTGTGAATTTTACCAGCAGGCAGGTTCAATGTTGCACACCGAATAAATTGTGAATACAGGAATCATTTTCACCTCGCTGGGTCTCTACATGAGAACCAAGGTAAGCAAGGCTTTCTCAGTATTGACGGTGTTAGAGTGTGCGGTGGTCGCGTATCTAACAGCTATTCATGCCGCGCGCCTTCGGGGCCGTTCGCGACAGTAATATCGCGGTGTAGCGTTAGCTTTAAATAATTTTAATTCTGTCAATTTTAAAGTGTCTGCATTTTCAAAAATAGGTCCGTAAAGAGGAGACTTGGAGCTGTCACCTCATTTATTTTCGAATTTTTAAAAAAGTCTCGGCTATAAGAAAATTGTATTTGTTTAAAACATTTTCAAAGTAAATGGTGAAAAAACCATTTTTTCCAAATCCAAATATTTTCAACAGATACTCTTATATGTTCACTATAAGCTTCTAAAAACTCATTTTCCTCATTACGTTAGTTCTAGTGTTATAATTTAATGAAGAAAAGTTCTTTACACGTCTGTAAAACCAACATTGTTTAAGATTTCGAAAAATCCTTCGAGATTCGTTCATAGGTTACTGAAGACTACAACATATTCAAATTTGAACTATCCGACATAGGACTCGAAAAATTTTCTTCTCTTGTTTGTTCCTTGCTTTCGTCCGCGGTGTATCACCATCGCTCGACTGCTGTCGCGCGCGGCCGTCTCTGCCAATACGCCTCTAGGTCGCGCTCTGCTTGGTCCGTGTTTTTCGTTAATAACTCCTTAACAAAGCCGGAACGGCTATTTTTGCAAAGGAAAATATCGCTTCAAATGGCCTCAGGAACCTCCCCTTTGAAGGAACCGTGACATTTTTGGGACACCCTGTATACTGGTATTTCCTGGTTGTACCTTGTACCTTCGTATCCTTCATAGAAACCGAAATACCGGTATGACGTCATATCGCTATATGAAAATTCCGGTATATTTTCTGATATTTGTCGGTAATATTTTAAATTTTCTTATTTTATTTAAACAAAAAAATTTCATAATCTTTTTAAATCAGGGATTGAAAACTGTTATTATATCGGTTCCGGTTCTTGAAACAGTTCTGAAGAACCGAAACGATGTTACAATTATTTATAATTTAAACAATTTTTAAATAACAAAATTTTTATAATTTGTTTCTATATTCATTAGTTGAATTATAATTTAAATAATTTATTGTGAAAATAATTGTTTATATAAATGAATTTTCATAATTTGTTTCTATATTCATTATTTGAATTATTATGTCAATAATTTATTGTGAAAATAATTGATTACATAAATAAATTTTTATAATGTATGGAAATTTGATTCTATATTTATTATTTGAATTGTTATTTAAATAATAATTTATGGTGAAAATAATTGTTTAAACAAATACATTTTTATAATGTAGAGAAATTTGTTTCTATATTTATTATCTGAATTATTATGTGGATAATAATATATTGTGAAACTAATTGTTTATATAAATAAATTTTTATAATCTATAGAAATGTGTTCCTATATTCATTATTTAAATACGTTTACATTGTTTAAACATTTATTTTAACAATAAATTGTTATTGAAATAATACTTCAAATAATGAATGTAGTAACAAATTATACAAATTTATTTATTTAAAAATTGTTTAAATTATAAATAACAAAAAATAACTACTTAAATAATAAATATATAAGGTTTCTAGGCGCTAGGTGTCTACACGCACACGATCCCCGAGCACGAGAAGCGCCATGAGCTCACGCACACTGTTACAGCTTAGTTATATAGGTGGCGTTCGAACGACATTGTATCGCAGGATATAGAAACAGACATAGAAACCGAAAAATACCGGTATTTTATATCGGTTGCCGGTATATAGCTCTGTTTGCCCAATACCGGTATCGAGATTATACCGGTATGACGTCACACGACGTAATACCGGTATAATCTCGACACCGATATTCGTAATACCGATATGAAAATTTTACCGGTATTAAGTCCCAGGTTTTTACAGATGTGTCCTCTCTATCGCGGTTCGAACGACACTGATCTTACGTAAGATTTTTTTTAAGAGTTTAGGGAGGGCATTCTGCATGTCGAATATTGAGTTGTTTTCTTTTTCCTATACCTTCAAGTTGCACCCACTGATTTTTGTCATAAATGCATAAAATCCGCAGTTCAATAATAACAAATGCATTAGAAACATATGCTTTATGATAATCTACTGTCGCCAAAATTGAACTATGGATCAATAAAAATTGGAAACAGTGTCACAGACGATTTATATTACAGTTTGCGTCAAAAATTTTGTCACATATCGAAGTTTTAATTACTCGCAGGAAGAGAAGAATAAACTTTCGTTATTTAAACAGTCAAATGGGTTAAACCTTATTTTGGAGGACCAATTTTTTTAAACTTTTTTTATGTAGTCCTATAGATTTCGACGAGAAAACACCCATAATGAAAGTCTTATTGCCAGGAGTTCACTGGTTCAGAAGTTATACGCGTGTAAAGTTGAGCACTTTTAAGCCATTTGACAGGTTAAAGCGCCGCAATATTGGTATATAGGTGGTACACATAAGATCAGCTAAGTAGTACCGAGCAGACCCGTTAGATGGCAGCACAAGCAAGTATGTAATAATAACACATGTACGATATCAACGCGACGACCTAACCCCAAACCAATTTGGACTATACCTTCTTTTTGACATCCTGTGTATCAGTAAATATTATCCTATGTTTGAGAATACTACGTGAACTAGTTATTTCGAAGATGAAGAATTGTATAGAAAATTGTTATCATACCATTTTCGATGTTTTATCTACACTCCGAATTAGACGTATTGTCAGTAACATATCTTTAGACTGCGAATTTCATGCACTCGTGATAAAAATGTTAAGATTAAAGGCAAAACAGGAAAAACATTTAAAGCATTTGATGATACTGTTGTATTATTTCGAACTCATAAAAATTATTAAACAAAGATATAAATGTCTAAATAGATTCTATATCTCGCGGTTAAGACAATTTTGATATTGCATAAAAATCCGCAGTCTACATATCACTATAATATCCTGAATATTCATTCTGTTGCTCAGTTTTTGGTATCGCGACGGTTGTTGCACAGTAATTTGTGCAAAATTGTTCTTTTTCTCGTTTTTTGGCAACGCGAAACTACCAGAATCGCCGTGGTCCCGTTAATCATACTTCATAACGAGTATGGTACTCACCGTCGAGTTTGCTCGCAAACTAAGCCACCGTGGTTCTTTTAATTAAAGAAAGTTGACTTTCTTAAGGCGCGCCCGCGTGCGGATCTACCGCGAAATACTCGCCAATTTATTAACACGCCCGCGGCGGCGCGGCGGGCGAAAAAAATTAGCAATACATAATCTCGCGCCTCCCCCGTCGGAAGTCGAACCCGTCCGGTCACAGATCAAAAAATACTTCGCGGCAAGAAATTAATTAAAACTGTTTAACCTTAGAAACGGAAATAAATTATACACGGTCCGGTGTGTAGACACGCGGGTGTGCCCTTGAAAAATAACGTCGAAATTTTAATTAAAGAAAACGCGCCGACTTTCATAATTTAAAAGCCACGAGGAGAACATGCAGAATCTGAAATTATTTCCCTATGATGGAAATACTATAACAATGTACAGATTAATTACCAGACTATGGATCTTTATGCGTTTATAGTATGTGCACATTTTTAAAACACAGTACAATGTGTATAGTAACAAACAATAATAGTATTCCTACTCGACGAGTATTATTACAGTGTGATTCTAATTGATAAACTAAACTCCTCCTCATTTATTAACACGTTATCTACGGGCAATTATTTCATAATTTTTGTAAGTCTCTGGTCCGTAGCCAAGAACATTTTAATAGATACTCCAACAGCTATAGCAACTTTAATCGTAAACGGTAAATATTACGTTTAGCGGAGGCAGCTGTGACGACCTTGACCTTGACATATGTTGTCAAGGTCACCCTCCTGAGTGACCTTCAGAAGGCTTTAGCCGTCGCTCGTTTCTTGTTAAAAAGTTATTAACAAAATAATTTCCATAAATGTGCTACTTATAAGCCAGACCTAACCCAAGCCTAATCCAGATCTAAACCTAAACCTAAATTCTGATTGTCATCTACAATGGAAAGATTATGCGAATAGAGTGAGTTGTGGTTAGGTCGCGGGAGGGCCGGAGAGCACGCATACGAAAATCGAGGAGTAGCCCTCTCAAAATTGAAAGCTCATCTTATACGTATATGTATGACCAGAGTGAGACTCTGTTTTCTTTCTGATCTCCACAACGTATTTACAAAAACAGTAAACAAACGCCGCGCCGAAGCAGACATACATACGTTGCCACGAAGCGTGCATGAATACGGAGAATTCAATTTAGTACTAGCAATAGCTTTTTACAATTATCCCGGAAACTAAGTCCGAGCGACGCACAGAGTGGTATTTGAGCTGAAAACCTGGCCAAAAATCGAAATTGTAAATATTTACATACAGGGTTGTGTTTGCGTCCCAGAATAGATACATAAACGTGCAGTCACGTGGTGCACCCCTTATCATTGATTACCCATACAGTCATCCGTGCCTGCGCTTAGAACATAGCATTTGTTCGATAGGCATCTGTTTATTCGCAGCATTCGTTCGTACGCATCTGTTTCTCGTGATAATATTTATTTTGTAAGTGATCTTTGCGGCGAAATTTGTGATGGATATTGTTACGCAAGGTATGTACATTATATTAATCATATTTTTGGCAATATTAAAATTTTTTTGTACGTGTTTCTACCGATCTGCAAGCTTGACTAAAAGTTCTTGGATTTTCATGACTTTTTTGCATATATTAGTGTTTTTAAACATATACCACTCATCGCCACAGCATAAATGTTACGTGTTGTTAAACTTCAGGTTATTTAGAATTAGTATACTGCAAAAAAGTTTTCACAAGTCTTCACATTACAAAAAAATAATGCTCCAAATATAACCCCTTTTGGCTGAACTGGAATTAAGAGGACTAAAAATTTTCAAGTTTTCCGTATGCGATGCTATACGAATCAGGTTTTGGTTACCGGAGTTCACTGGTTGAAAAGTTATACACGTGTAAACATGAGCAATTTTAAGCGTTTTTTACAGGTTAGAGCGTTGCCAAATTGGATATTTGTAGGGTCTACTGTTGAGCGCATGCGCAGGATAGATGGTGGGTGTTCAGCGCATATGATAAACAAACATCCAATAGGCGGCGCGGTGTTCTAACTTCTTCTAAATTCTTGCCAGGTTAGTAAATTTAGTTAGTTAATATCCAATTTGGCAACGCTCTAACCTGTAAAAAACGCTTAAAATTGCTCATGTTTACACGTGTATAACTTTTCAACCAGTGAACTCCGGTAACCAAAACCTGATTCGTATAGCATCGCATACGGAAAACTTGAAAATTTTTAGTCCTCTAAGTCCAGTTCAGCCAAAAGGGGTTATATTTGGAGCATTATTTTTTTGTAATGTGAAGACTTGTGAAAACTTTTTTGCGGTATACTAATTCTAGATATCCAGAAGTTTAACAACACGTAACATTTATGCTGTGACGATGAGTGGTATATGTTTAAAAACACTAATATATGCAAAAAGGTCATGAAAATCCAAGAACTTTTAGTCAAGCTTGCAGATCGGTAAAAACACGTACAAAAAAATTTTAATATTGGCAAAAATATGATTAATATAATGTACATACCTTGCGTAACAATATCCATCACAAATTTCGCCGGAAAGATCACTTACAAAATGAATATTATCACGAGAAACAGATGCGTACGAACGAATGCTGCGAATAAACAGATGCCTATCAAACAAATGCTATGTTCTAAGCGCAGGCACGGATGACTGTATGGGTAATCAATGATAAGGGGTGCACCACGTGACTGCACGCTTATGTATCTATTCTGGGACGCAAACACAACCCTGTATGTAAATATTTACAATTTCGATTTTTGGCCAGGTTTTCAGCTCAAATACCACTCTGTGCGACGGGCAGATGTAGAGAGAAAGTTGTTCAGAATGTTGTCCTTGACAACATATGTCAAGGCCAAGATCATCCGAGGTGCCACCCCTAAACGTGATATTTACCTCGTAAACAAACAAGTTACCCCAGTAACGCAATCTAATAATATTGTTTGGTATTGTTACACAGGATAGAAATTATAAAGCGTTACAGACGAGTATCTCCAAAAATATTGATTATACGCAAAAATGTTTCAGATGAAAGTTGTTCAGTACCGAGGGGGGCATCATGTGGTGGGACTTTTATTTTTCTTCGTGGACACACCAAGGTGAGGTGTGTTTGCGTTTGGATGAGCGAGCCGCGGCGTCCGCCGGACATTCGCTCGCGTAAACGAGTGCAGAGAGGAGCGGAGAGAGAAGTAGGACCACGTCGACCCAAGCGATACAGGTTAGGCCATCTATTAATCGGTAATAGAGGCCAAATTAGGACAGAGCCACCTGTATCGCTGGCGACGATGACGTCACCCCGAATTTGCGAGCTCTCTCGACCGAGAGCCGTTACAATTTCTCTCTTCTTCTGTCTGCAATTATACGATTAGAGCAGCCCACACCATTTCAAGCATTAATACAGATGAATCGAATTATGACGTATACATGATTTGTATGAATTTGAGTACCAATTATTTTAGAATATTCGCAGTCTGCCGTAGTTATCCGTTTTGAAGGCAAACAGAAACAAAATGGCTTTATAGAAATTTCGCACTCGCATTCTGCTGCGCGCTGGTAAAAATTAAAACAAACGCAAAATGCAAACATAGCTGAGTAGATAGCACATTCCATATATCTGCGTGGCAACAAAATACAAATACAGTTACAACGGAGCAACGAAATTAGTAGTATTTTCAAAATATCCGCGAAAATAAAGTTGGCTTATAGAATTTTCAGACGGTGTATACGCCGAATACTCGAGTGTCTGGAGAGTTGCCTAAACGAATCCACAACCGAAAACAGTAACCATGAACACATGGATTCCCCCGGTAGGCACTCGAACCCACCAGGTTGCAGAATAACGTACGAAATCCGGATCGAAAACCGGCCGAATTACTGGGTACGGTCCGTGGTCTGAATGGACTAAATCGGGACCCCTTTTGTCGCGTGAATCACCCTTCCAAAATTCAATCAGTAACATTTAACGGGCTCGAGGCGTTCTTCTATTTTCTCGTGGCATCGGCCAGCGTCAGAAGGGGAACCGAAAGGGGTGAGAGAAGAAAGAGAGAGAGGTTTGTATCACCGGTTGGAGGGTGCTCGAGAGATCGATGGTACGGGGACAAGGCTCGAGTATCCATCGCGAGCACAGTAAAATCGTGTTCCAGGCGATGGCGTAAGTGCACTTGAACCGGCCGATGCACAAAGGCTGCAGATACTTGCTCCGGAGCCACGGTTTCGTCGCTTACTCTCGCCGTTATTTGCTCTTTCGATTCATTTCCAATGTCTACCCAATTTCCACGGGGTATTGGCCCAGCTCGATGCCTATAGAGAGACAACGGGAGAGAAAACCAGAGAGAGAGAGAGAGAGAGAGAGAAAGAGAGAGAGTCACTTTGTTGGACCGGCTGAAAAGGGACGCGATGCCTCGCGAAGCCTCGCTCGTCAGGGGTTCAATGCCGGCAAAACTACGGGCGAAACACGTAGGGCGATCGCGGAATGAACTATTCGGAGCAGCATTCAGCTGACGAAATTCCAATAAATACTCATTTGTCCAGGGATATTTGATTTTCTGCGAACGCGCCGGAAGAGTTCGGTCAGCAGCGCGAAGATCCGGCTGCCCCGCCATTTTCCGTTTTCCATTTCGCGATCGCCGATGATGAATGCGCCGCTTCGTTTATTCACCCATTCCGTTTCCACCGGTTGATCCACACCCGTGTTTTTTTTCTTCTCCTTTTGTTCCTCCTCTTTCTGCATCTCTCTCTCTCTCTATGTGTGTGTTTATGCTAGCGTGCGCGCGTGTGTATTTGTGTGTGTGAGAGAGAGAGAGAGAGAGTGCGTGCACAGGCCATAAAAACCTTATTTATTCGTTTAACAAAACAGCAAACTATGTTCCGTGAAAATAAAAGTTTTGTACATACAAGTTGAGATCGTAAAAAACAATTAACTATTATAAACGAAACCAAACAACACAATTATATCGTTTTATTAACGAAAATAGAGAGGTGTAGTACATTTATTTGTCACAAAATTTAGCATACACGCAACATATTTTTGCATAATAGCAATTTTTTGCGGTGTATCCTTTTGCATGTAGAACAGCTTCTAACCTTTTTGGTATAGGTTCTATGTACTATATTTTTTGTTGTGGAACTTGAGATATCCGTCCACATTTTCGTAATTTTAGTTTTTTTGCCAATATATGCAAAACTTCAAAATTTTCTTCTATCTATGTAGTAACTCCGACAAATTAAAAAAAAAGACCTCACCATAATAGGCAACATTCCTTTATTCTAATGTTGTTAGTAGATTTTTCGTTAAATAGATTGAAAGCCGGTTAGTCCCCGGTTTACATCGAAGTTCCCCCCGTTATTAAGTAGTTCACTGTATTCGCGGAAGCTCGCCGGCTCTTCCGTAAATCGCAAGAACGGAATTCAGTAAGACCCTCGCAAGTCCTTGAAACTTAAAACAACCAACATGCTCGGGTTCTTGCAACGTCGGCTGTATCTACTTGGCCTACCACAACATCGGAAATTCCGGGATCCTTCAGCTTCCGAAACAATAATGCGGAAATCTCCGGAGAAGAGGATCAAGGTCTGCGATTTTCTGCGTTCCAGTAAATCATAGTTGATAATGCGCAGCTGCCGATCAGATCTAACCTTCGACTCAACGTGCGAATTATCTTTAATGACATTATCGCTAATGACAGTTCACAGATTCGTAAACCACGCTTGCAGATAAATAATATGTTGATTAGCCGGCGCAACCTTCGAGTGGCAATGATCACTCGACCGTTCAATAAATTCAACTTATTATGAAACGAGTACCACTGATACAATTAGAATTGCTATGATCCGTAATGCGATGGTAATCTGTCATATGACTGTTTTCTGACTCAGACTATAATAGACTACTCGAGACTGTGGGATGATAACCGAGTTTATTCAATGAATGACTAAGTCACCGTCAATCTAGGTCAACAGAATTACTGCTGAAGTTGAAGTTATATTTGACAACCGCTATAATTAACGTGAAAACTAGTCGAGAGATTTTGTACCGTATTTTGAAATTTATTGTAATGTGATTTACTGTAGAGTACGTGCCATACAACTTGACTATATTTCGAATAAAAGTTCGATATAGGGTGTCTCACTTAACTTTGCCACCCCTAATAACTTTGTTATTTATGCAGACACTAATATTAATGCAATAACAAAACTTTTTTGTTGTTTATTATTCTTTCATGAAACTTTTCCCAACGCATTCGTGACATTTTCCTGATTGAAATAACACCAAACACGATATAATTTGGATTATATTTACATGTTTAATCGGCGATAAGTTTCGGGCGCAACGAAGACAGCAAATGAAAAAGCAAAAGTGATTATTAGTCGAGTGGTCGGCATACATCAAAAACACCGATCGCTGAAACAGATAAATGCAATTGTAAAACTTTTTTATTTTTCATTATTTTTTTATGAAACATTCACCAACATATTTGTGATATTTTTCTGTTTAAAAGGAGGTCAAATTATACATAATTCGGTGCATATTTGCCTATGTAAATTTGTACTTTCAAAACTTATTATCGCCAATTAAACATGTTAATTGCTCCGAATTATGTCATATTTGGTCTCATTTTAATCATAAAAATGTCACGAATATGTTGGTGAAAGTTTCATGAAAAAATAATTTAGAACGAAAAAGTTTTTTCATTGCATTGGTATTGGCTGACCGACACGCTGGTGCTGATTGGGTTCAGTTTCTCGACTCAACGCCGGTGCCAAAATATAAAGGAATCATGAGGAATCATGCCCGTCGCGTAGAGAGCAACGTTTCGGACCCGAAGTCGTTGTATTCTTCGCGACTCTACTGTACATGGTTATCAAAATAAGGCTATACGAGGTATTCACCTGATTTTGACATTTGGTTCACGTCACTATTATGATATGTAGCAAAAGAATTTCTGGCGATTTTTTAATGGCTTCGAGGGGAGCATATTATGATACTATTAGTTTATTTGTAGGTGGACGCATATAGGTCATGTGAAGGTCAGCCTTGATTTTTTATAAATTGAATCATATATTTTTTAATGCACTCATCGATACAGTTCGACAGTCACTGTAAATAAGTATTAACCTATACATGTCGCAAAATCATTATTTTAAGAAATATCTCTATTTAAATATCGCTTATCATCACTTAAGGTAAAGGCACCAGTAGTTGACCATGCACCAGTAGTTGACCAGTTATTAGAAAAACATAAAAAATAAGGTTATTATAAGTTCTGCACTTTCGATGAAAGCGAACCTCGGATGACACAGTATCTGTTGGTTCAATTTTAAAACAATTACATGCGAAGTGAAGTATGCATAGTAACAACGGACGTCTAAATTCATTAAGGTAAGTAATATACCGACATATTTCTATTTCCTTAACGTTTCTGTTAAGAACAGCTGTACGTTTCAGGTAAACAATCCATACGTTGTGAACTTTTCGCGACTGAATTATTTACTTTTTAAATTCTCACAGCGTTTTATACGTGATAAATGCATCGTTTCTGTTATTCTAACCTCAAAATAATAGTTTATTGAGTGGTCAAATTCTGAATACTGTTATTTGAACAATTTTCAGAAGTTGACCCTCCGATAGATCAACGTCAATTACTAACGTGACTCATTTAAATTTATTTGCGATTTATAATGTATCCATTTTACATCTAAGATTGTTAGGAGTACAAAACATAATTCTAAATTTTGTAGCATACTGTGTTTTAGAGGATGACCACATGGTCAACTATTGATTGCTTCCACGGTCAAATAATGACTCGCAACGTCTACTCTGTTCCGGAATTGAATTTGTTATAGAATTGATTTGTTTTATTTCTTATTTTATCCTTTAATTGTAATTTGTGCTGGTAATTGTTGAAACTAAATGATACTAAAATGATTTCTAACATTATTGCTTTAACCTTCTTTCTAGTATAAGTGGTCAACTACTAACGAACAGAAGGTCAATTACTAGGTTTTTCATTTTTAAGAGTGGTCAACTTCTGAAGCAATTACTGAATTTTTAAATATGTTTTTTTAAATTTGTGTAATTAAACTTTTTTTAAAAAGTGGTCTTGTTACATAATTTAGAAGACTTAAAGAGTGTCTTCAGGTATCGACTCTCGCTATTTGATGACAGAGCACGTGGTTACTATTGTTCACGTGGAAAACTTCTTTTAACTGGTCAACTACTGATGCCTTTACCTTACACTTTACATGATAGGTTAAATGTAATGATTATCTACATGACAACACTTTTGAAATCGACGGATTAGTGATTGTATTACATTGTTTAATGCATCGCACGATATTTTGCCACATTTAAATGGTCTCATAAGAAGAAGTAATAAGAGTAATATGTATAATATAGCAATATAGTAAAAGCGTAACATATACATATATTAGACAAACATGGTGCAACTGTCAAATGATATCTTAGAAAAATAATGTAGGATCTTAGGATGAAGGAGGGCGCCGGCCGGGAATCGAACCCGGGACGGCGCGGATTGTCGCTGATCAGCTCCTGCACATACCTATGGAACCCTCCGACTTTTCCCAATCTCCATACGGTATTTGGTCTGGGAGGTCCTGATCTCACACTCGGCCACAGTGTCGCCAGATCGCCGAAATCGAGGGGAATACAATTTACCACCTCCCTGATGACCATAGTAATCTGTAACACGTTGCGCGGCACGTCACGTGAACAGTCTACGGTCTTAGTGAGGGACGTTGTAGTGTGCGCAGGAGTGGAATGGGATAGTGGAAGGGGAAAAGAAGGACAGGAAAATCAACCCAGTTTTGGGTTGATCTGACGACACTGCTCGGCCATCCTGCTGCGTCATTCGTCCTCGAATGTCCGTCACAGCGCCATCGTCTTCTTGTGTCTGTTTGGCCTCAGCGCCATCAACACAACTCGTCATCAATTTCGTCACTTTTCGGGAACACCATCCTACTGCCCTCTCTAGCAGTTTTTCCCTAGGATGTACCCCTTACTTCACTTCGCCGCCCTTTCGCTCACGTGTGACCGTCTTCGCAACGCTTGCTCACTTCGTTCGTCGACAGTCACGGTCGTTAGCGCCTCCATGCGGGAATCGGTGTTCCCCCGATCCCGGACGAGCTCCCAAATGTAGGATCTTAGGAAAAAGGAGGGCGCCGCGCCGGCCGGGATGTCGCGGTTTGTAGCTGATCACCTCCTGCACATACCCGCGGAACCCTCCGACTTTTCCTAATCTCTAAACGGTATTTGGTCTGGGAGGTCCTGATCTCACACTCGGCCACAGTGTCGCCAGATCGCCGAAATCGAGGGGAATACAATTTACCACCTCTCTGATGACCATAGTAATCTGTAACACGTTGCGCGGCACGTCACGTGAACAGTCTACGGTCTTAGTGAGGGACGTTGTAGTGTGCGCAAGAGTGGAATGGGATAGTGGAAGGGGAAAAGAAGGAGAGGAAAATCAACCCAGTTTTCGGTTGATCTGACGACACTGCTCGGCCATCCTGCTGCGTCATTCGTCCTCGAATGTCCGTCACAGCGCCATCGTCTTCTTGTGTCTGTTTGGCCTCAGCGCCATCAACACAACTCGTCATCAATTTCGTCACTTTTCGGGAACACCATCCTACTGCCCTCTCTAGCAGTTTTTCCCTAGGATATACCCCTTACTTCACTTCGTCGCCCTTTCGCTCACGTGTGACCGTCTTCGCAACGCTTGCTCACTTCGCTCGTCGACTGTCACGGTCGTTAGCGCCTCCATGCGGGAATCGGTGTTCCCCCCATCCCGGACGAGCTCCCAAATGTAGGATCTTAGGAAAAAGGAGGGCGCCGCGCCGGCCGGGATGTCGCGGTTTGTAGCTGATCAGCTCCTGCACATACCCGCGGAACCCTCCGACTTTTCCTAATCTCTATACGGTATTTGGTCTGGGAGGTCCTGATCTCACACTCGGCCACAGTGTCGCCAGATCGCCGAAATCGAGGGGAATACAATTTACCACCTCTCTGATGACCATAGTAATCTGTAACACGTTGCGCGGCACGTCACGTGAACAGTCTACGGTCTTAGTGAGGGACGTTGTAGTGTGCGCAGGAGTGGAATGGGATAGTGGAAGGGGAAAAGAAGGAGAGGAAAATCAACCCAGTTTTGGGTTGATCTGACGACACTGCTCGGCCATCCTGCTGCGTCATTCGTCCTCGAATGTCCGTCACAGCGCCATCGTCTTCTTGTGTCTGTTTGGCCTCAGCGCCATCAACACAACTCGTCATCAATTTCGTCACTTTTCGGGAACACCATCCTACTGCCCTCTCTAGCAGTTTTTCCCTAGGATGTACCCCTTACTTCGCTTCGTCGCCCTTTCGCTCACGTGTGACCGTCTTCGCAACGCTTGCTCACTTCGCTCGTCGACTGTCACGGTCGTCAGCGCCTCCATGCGGGAATCGGTGTTCCCCCGATCCCGGACGAGCTCCCAAATGTAGGATCTTAGGAAAAAGGGGGGCGCCGCGCCGGCCGGGATGTCGCGGTTTGTAGCTGATCAGCTCCTGCACATACCCGCGGAACCCTCCGACTTTTCCCAATCTCCATACGGTATTTGGTCAGGGGATCCTGTTCCTACAATATTAATAATACTTGGTGGTTATTAGAGAGTTGCATCGAGGCCATTTTAGGTTCTAATGGACGAATAGAAGATGGCGGATGATTATCACGACGCGGTAGTCCGAAACAGGTGTGTGTAATTATAGTTTGAGCATCAGAACTTGCCGAAGTGTCGGAGTTACGATCGCCGACACGTTCAGTTTGTCAATTTCGTTGAAGTTAACCGGCGAGCCATCGCGAAATGACCAAGTCTTTCTTGCGGCGTTATTAGTTAGCGCGTGATGCCAATTAAGTGGAAGCAGCTCGCGCGCGCGATGTGGAGTGTTCGCAGCGAGTTTACACCGAATGAGGACAACTGATATATTCATGGTTATTGTTTGAGATACACAAAATAGTTTCCGGGCAACTTCGCAGGAACTTACGTTATTGCCACCGCTGCCAGTCGGGCTCGATAGTTGCCCTGTCCGATAACTAATCAAGCTTCAACTGGGCGAAAAACGGCTTTTCGCAGCACGATCGAACGTTTCTTGGCCTCAACGGTTTAGCGAGTTGCAAATTGTTTGCACGTTTCGACAGAGTTGCCCGTTTCGTCTTCGGATCGAAAAATGTGGCGTTTCTCGCTGCTATCTTGTTTCATTTTCAGAGTATGTATAGAGATTATATTTTCAGAGTTTTCTTTGTTGAGCATTTCCACAGTGAAATTTGAATATGTCAACGTATTTTTATAATTTGGTGTAATGGTTGACACCCAAAAGACAAAAAACATGTGCGAAATTTAAGAATATACAGCAATATGCACACAATATTTTTTAAGTAATGCGCTGTGACGTTGCAGATTTTGCGACGTCACTTTTCCGTTATTTTTCACGACCAAAACGGCAGTTCGTATGGACCGGACCGCCCCTTTGCGAGACGAACGCACATTCACGAATTTCGAGAGCGCTCCCCGAGGAAATTCCGTAGAATTAAAGAATCGGCGGCTAATTCAAACCGCGCGCGCCGAGTACGGCAAAGTTTCAGAACATGCTCCGTGCACCACCAATCCGCTCAAGAAAAAAAAAATAATGTAAAGGTTATCGGTGTTTCTTTTACACATAACTACATTTTTTTATTATTGCATCCTGCAGCTGATCGAAAAATACATTCATTATGTATAGTAACATGACCTTGAAAAGATCTTCGAATTAAAGTTTAACGTGAAACTTATGTCGAATATCTTTGGCCAAGACTTCTGAATCTGTAAATGCGAAGAAAATATTTTTTATCACATTAAAAATATCGATCATCGGATGTGTTAAGACAAAACTCACTTTCTCATAAGTTATCATCTTCAGGGATGTTCAAAATGGTGTTCTACTACAGAGATACATTTCCTGAAACGTGCAATGACCGACTGTACTGATCTTTCAGTTTTTTCGGAATTAATATCAGCACAAGCTCTAATTTTTATGTTCTCTGGTGTAGTTGGTCGTTCATGATAAACTATTCGATTCTAGTTCTAGTTCATTTCAAACAGTATGTCGATTCACTGATAAATTGAAACTGATCAGGATTTCAAACCGTTAGGTATCAGCAGTATTACGACAGTAAGCATGTTTATTTATATTCACGCTCTTGATTGTCGAGTCTTGGTCAAAGCGTGCGATCTCGATAGACATGAGTTTGTTGTTAATATTTTATTATTAATCCGTTTTTTGTTATAATACATATCTGAATGTATTTTTCAATCAGCTACACCAGGAGGGTCCAACCAGTAGCTTCGGAGATATTCGAGGCACCTTCCCCGCTGAGGTTCTTCCCCCACTCTTAAACTTCATCGTTATAATGTATAGTAGTAGGAAGCTCCCACCACGAGAGCCGCGCGACGCGCGAAGCACTCACTAACTCTACGGCTGTACGTACCTATATAGTAGTGGGAAGAGTTTCGATAGTGGGGACCTTGCAGTTCTCGGAGAGGAATACGTTGGAAATCCCTGAGCTACATGATGCAATCATAAAAAAAGTAGTTATGTGTCAAAAAACATCCAGGACCTTGATAACTCCGAAAAAATTACCTTGGGGAAAAAATATTCTTGCCAGATACTGGTCTTTTGACTCCATGTACATTACGTAAAAAATATTTTTAGCATCACAACAAGCTGAAGAGATATTTAGGTGGCCTTACTCATAAGGACCACTCTGTATAGTAAGCAAAGACATTTTGAGTGGTACAAAGGTCCACTGCGCGTAGTACGGCCCTGGCGAGTTGAGAAAAGGCTGCAATGGCCGCGTGGCGAGAACGCGTCGTACACACGGACTTAAAGGACTGTGCCTAAGCCTGCGGGGGTGTGCCAAAATACGGAAGGGGTGTTAACTTGTCGGCCATCTTGAGTGGCAAACACTGTGGTGCTCTCTATAGGCAGTGTTGGGATATGGTGCAAGATTTCACGCGCATGCGCGGCAATTTCAGCCTCAGCAAAGTAAGATTCTCGATAAAATGGGGTACCTTGAGTACACAGCAGAATTTTAAAAAATTGGTATGATTTGATTCTGAAAAATGAATGTATAACATGTGTATTTGTGTATATTTTGTAACTCGTAGGACACGTCCTGAAGTCTTTTTCTCCGGAATAGATTGTTTCGATACATTCCCGCCAATATAACTGTCTCAGGGCTGCACTACCCCTGTCATCATGATATAGATACATTACTGTTTTGGCCGCGTTTGCGCGTGAAATCTTGCACCATATCCCAACGCTATCTATAGGCAACTTTAAGTACTAGTTGCGCGAATTTGCAATTCAATGATGCGGAAAATAGATACACATAATTTATTTATAAATTTACTCGACCATTGCAATGATCAAAATGCACTTTACGACCATAGGATACACCTTATAAAGTGTATAATTAATAACTATGTTAAGGTTAGATACAATTATATATCTAAGCAAAAAAATAATGTTGCCAGTAGTAAAAGAACCTATTTGAATAAACTAATAATGTCTCAAGGAACCGCCCTTTCAAGGAAGAACGACATTTTTGGGACACCCTGTATATACAAATACACTTGTTATGCATTCATTTTTCAGAATCAAATCATATCAATGTTCCCGCAACGTTATATAGATGGCAACACTAGTTTTGCCACTTAATATGGCCGCAGTCTACCATCCCTCCGCGCTCGCGGTACGACCCCTGTCGCCCATATATCTACTTTACGCTGAGTCCTTTACGTCCGTGGTCGTACACAAGCTATCAATGAATATTTTCTTGACCTGCTCATATCCTAACCAAATCAAATACATTTCGTGAATCAGAAATGTCTGTAGAATGCAGTACTGTATAGGTAGTGAATTCCTGCTAGATAACGGATTTTTCACATAAATACAAAAATAGAGCGTAGAAACTACTCGCGTCAGCTATTTTTTAAACTTTAACAAGCATTCACAACTATTAGAAAGTACAAAAAAATACAATTGGCTATATGGATATACAAAGGAGATTCCCCTCTAAGTTTAGTTTTCGCGTAACACCTAATTTTTTTATCAAAATCATTTTTACAAGAGCCAATGTTTTCGAAAACGTTGCGTGATAGAGCAATTCTACTTCCGGATTCGGTTTTAGAATGAAGAACTCTATAAGAATCTGCCACAGATATTGCAAAAAAAAATAAAAAAAAGTTTTATTTTATTGGACTGTGTAATCGATACTAATACTATTAACAATAGTTAAAACAGATTGACAAATTTTTAAAAAATGTTATTATTTCTTAAAAGGTGTCCTCTTAATATTACCCCTGACTCCATTTCTTCCGCCACATTAAAATGATTAAAAAACGTTAAAAATTCCAGGGTGTTGTTAGCGACAGAATTTTTATTTTGCTTGAACTAAAATCAGTTTGCACATGTTCTTGCAACAGTTGAATCCACTTCTATCCAAGAGAATTGATTTTTTGAAAGTGGAATATGCTCTGAAACATTCTTTTGTCCAGCACTGTACTTTCGAGGGTGCGTCGACCGGTCGACCTACGATTACCGAGATCGATGGGTTGACATATCGTTGCCGATCGATAAGGCGCGATATAATTTCGGCGAGGCAGGCCCGGGATAAAGACAGTGATAATCCGGCTTTCCGTGGGGCGGTAATAAGAGCGAGATTTCGGGCCTCGGTCGGATTAAAGCGCCGCGAGGAATCCGAAGATGTTAGCCCCCGAGATTGGGAAGCTGATACTGGAGGTGAACGGCCGATTCACTCGAGATCTTTCGTATCGGATTATGCCACGGCGAATCTTACCGGCAGTTTCGGTGGATTCGGGTAATTCTAAATAATTTTTTCCCCGGAACCACCGTGACGGCAACGAAAAAAGAACCGAGAGGAAGGAGCTAGGCGGGTGGATCGAACGAGTCTCTTAAGGGCAAACAACGATATAATGCCCCGAAATAGCCTGCTCCTCGTGAATTACAGAGCAACATTGCTCGGGGACCGATCGGAGCCAATTTTTCTGTGTACCAGCGTGCAAAATTAAAGAAGCACTGAATTCTCGTCGAGAAATTGTTAATATTTGAAGTGAGATACAGTCGATCCCAAAAGTATTCGAAGGACACTGGGAGAAATGGACTCTGCTTGTCTTAAGGAACTTGAAATGCGCAATTAATCACCCTGGAAAGGATGGGAAAATTTTCAAAAATTAGCTTGTATTTCTTGACTGCGGATTTTATGAAATGATGAGAAAAATGAGTAGGTGCTACAGTATTTAATCGATAAATGTCACAACCACGGGTCCGGCTAGTGATACATCGTATTCAGGTATACTATTGTTTGACTTGTGCCGAACAAAGAAAAGGACAGCGAAGCTCGAGGGGCCTCGGTCCAGTGTCGCCAGATCGGTTAACCCTTTGCGCTCCGAAGTATTTTAACTCCATAACCAAACTTTTTTTCTCGATCAAGGATATTTCCATTCTATATGATTTTTATCATTTTGAAGAAATGGAACTGATATAATACTTCATAGAATACTTAAATGTTTGGTAACGAATTTATTGAATATCAATTTAATAATGTAAATAATATTTTGAATAATGGTATAGTAATTTTTAGTGGTGCCTCAGAGTCACCACTCGAATGCTAAGGGTTAAATCGAGGGAAATACAGTTTACCACCTCTCTGATGACCAGAGTAATATGTAACACGTTGGGCGGCACGTCACGTGACCAGTCTACGGTCTTAGTGGGGGACGTTGGAGTGTGCTCATGGTAGTGGAATGGAATAGTGGAAGGGGAAAAGGAGGCGAGGAAAAAACAATAAGTTTTGGTTGTTTCTGGCATCACTGCCTCGGTCGCCGAGAAATGTAACATAATACGGGTCGAGTATGTCGGTGTGAAAAGAACACCTAACCCAGTGACCAAGCTTCTTTATTTTTTATTATTTGTTGGTGAAGCTTTCACCAACATATTCGTGGCTTTTTTCTAATGAAAATGATACCAAATAAGGTATAATTGCGACGATATTTACTTGTGTAATGGACGATGGAAGTTTCGGAAAATTATTGTAAATATGATCCGAATTATATCGTGTTTGGTATTATTTTAATCAGAAAAATTCCACAAATATATTGGTGAAAGTCTCATTAAAAAATAAGTAATAATAAAAAAGTTTATTATTGGCACTACACTGTGAAGACACTTAGGCCTTTGAACTATGCCGGCGACCGCGACTCTCCGCGTCTCTTTCGTTTCCATACGCTGTCCTTCCTTGTGCCCGAAACTTTCATCGTCCATTAGTCAAGTAGATACCATCGGAATTATATCTTATTTCGTATCATTTCCATTAGAAAAATGCCAAGAATATGTTGGTGAAATTTCCATCAAAAAATAATAAAAAATAAAGAAGTCTTGTCATTTGATTAGTAGTCTTACGACGAGGTTTCTTGAGCTTCACGGCCTCTCACGGTATATACCCCGCAGGAGTGGGGATAGTTCTGGGACACTTATTGTTCACAATTTTGTGACACTTATCGATTAAATACTGTATTTAAATCAGTAGGCAGATTAAAAATATTTTAGAATATCAGTATATTAACTTAGGCTTCTTAAAATCTTTACAAGAAGCAAAGAATTTCTACTTGGTTCCTATTGCTTGTAATTGATGCAGACAATTTTCATACAAAAACTAGACTACAAAATATAGAATAAATTTAGTTTATGTCCTAACTTACGTCCTCACAAAAATATTTCGAACAGAAAATCCTCTCGAATAATAGCACAAATCCTGTCCTTATAAAATAACATTCTTACAAAGTTCTATTAGCAAATAACGTGTCAGGCGACTCTAATAGATGGAATGAATTTAATTTATGTCTTAAGCTACGTCCTCGCAAATATTTCGAACAAAAACATCACTCGACAACTGAAGCCCTGCCGTTGTATGTAATAAAATTCCTGCAAAGTTCTCTTTGCAAAACCATTTCAAATGATTCTAATAAATGGGATAGCATGTATTCGAGTACTTATCGATTCCTCGCTCGCTTCGATTCGAGGAACGTTGCACACGTTTCTTGTAGCTCACGGTGGGACGCCATCGAACTGCCCCTAAATCCTCTTTAAATTCGAGTCTTCAATCGCGACCGCATTTTCCGGCAAATCGTATTAGTCGGAATGAAAGAAAAATGAAACGGATCGGTATCTTGTGGCGAAATCGACCGAGGCACCTAGTCTGCGCAAACGTAACCACCTACACGCGCGTGTACTATGCACATAAATAGACACGTACACACCGTGCATACACGTTCAACTGCTCCGCAAATTTATCGTCGGCGAACGAGCTGTCAGGTGGCCATTTCATCGTACTCTTGCGAAAAAACTTGCTGGAAGTAAAGATCGATTCTTGGTAGTTGATCCTTGCGTCCACTGACTGATTTCTCTCTCTCTTTCTCTCTCTCTCTCTCTCTCTCTCTCTCTCTCTCTCTCTCACTCTCTCTATCTATCTATCTATCTTCTTCTCAGCGACGTTGTGTCCTCTACAAAATTATTGCGGCCCATCGATCATCGAAATTTGACACTTATATGCACCGAAATCTCCCTAACAGTCCAGGACCCACGGGTCAAGGATGATCGATCGCTCTTCATCGCGATTGATCCACAGCTACCGCGTGGAATACGTCGTGGGTCGAGGGTCGTGTCCTTCTTCAAGGCTGCCTCGGGATTTTCATTGGCCATGGTGGACCATGACTGTCGAAAGATTTGATGAAACGGAAAACGATCGAGTCGAGTTCAGCTCCTTTCCGATGTGCATAAGCTTCCAAAATTGTCGAATTCATTCAATTCATGATAAAATTGTATTCTAATGTAGATCGAAAGTATGTGTCATGAATACCATGGAGACGCAAATTAAAGATGCTAGCAGAAGATGATATGATTCTGAGAGATCAAAAGAAGAGAATGACAAAACCGTCTGTTCAGAATGAACACATTGCAAAAGTGTTCGAACTCAGTCAATTGATAATAAAACTGTACTGGAGTTTTTAATGTAGATCGAAAGTACGTGTCATAAAGCCCATGGAGATGCAAATTGACATCCGAAGACGTCCATGCTCAGAGTTGAATAAAATTTTGAGAATAGGTTCCGTTTTTACTAGAATGATTGTCAGAAGGATTTTCGGTGACTCAAAAAAAATGTTTACAATTTTAATGTCATTCTCTATCTTACCGTAAACGGCCCACATGGATTCATAGCTGTATTACTAATTCAATTAATTCGTTTCGCACACAAATTCCTAGCCAGACCTAACCCAGGCCTAACCGAGACCATTTTGTTTCAAATTTCCCACGGTTTATTATTAATGTCAGAACAGGACTAATCGCGACATCTATTATATCATTGTAAGGCAAGTGTTAGTCACGTGATTACACCTGTAATGCGTTCTTAGCTACGAGCGACGTGAAGGTAGCGTCCCGGCGGCTTCTCGTTTAGACTCTTGACCGAGTAACACGTGCTAAACCAAATTGTATTCTAAATATATATTCAAATATATCTCTTCTAACAACAAGTTGCTTTACCCACTCGCACCAATTCCATCAATTAAACCAACTCCACTACCAGATTAACAACAACATCAGTAGTCTAGCCAAACCTAACTCAGACTAATGTCATTTCCACTCGCTCTAAAAATAAACTTTTCGGGTTATCCACACTCCTTTCTTCTCAGAAACACTGGTGTGTAGCCCAACTTTGTAAGTTACTGACGCTCAAATTTTCGCGCATGCGCTCTTCGTCAGTAAGGTAGAAAGTGGCATTAAAATAGTAAAAAAAAGTTTGTCGGTAAGATAGAGAGTGACATTAAAATAGTAAAAACATTTTTTTCGAGTCGCTAAAAGTCCGTCTGACAATCATCATTTTAGTCAAATGTCTCCAAAATTTCATCCAATTCTGAGCATGGACGTCTTCGGAAGTTCAACCTACAATTTTCTAGAAGGAGAAGAAAATGTATATCTATTGTATGTCTATATATTTTCCAATGGCCGTACATTAACAACCAGGTGTTGAAAACAGTTATGATATCGATTCCGGTTCTTGAAACAGTTACGAGAACCGAAAAAATGTTATAACTGTTATGAGAACTGATATTGGTTCTCGCTTATATCGGTTATGGTTACTGTTTTTGAGAACCGATATTATAACGGTTCTATAACTGTTATTTTTATGTTCTGGATTTCGGTTTCGGTTTCGGTTCTTCAGACTTCAGAACCTATAATATGTCCCATATCGGTCTCATATCGGTTTTGATGTTCTGCAAATATTTTTTGGTTCTGTATCGGCTATACAGGGTGTCTCGAAATTCCTTCAGAATCCGAAATCGGAGGTTCCTGAGATTATTTGAAGCGACACTTTCCTTTGTAAAAATGGCGTCCGCTGCTTTGCGACGCCACGCTAAGCGGGACATGTCGCCGAGTCGGACCCGTTCGCTGTAGCCGCGCTCTGATTGGTCCGTGTTTTTCGTTAATGATTCCTTAACGAAGCCGCAGACGCCGTTTTTACAAAGGAAAATGTTGCTTCAAATGATCTCAGGAATCTCCCATTTCCGGATGTTGAAGGAATTTTGAGACACCTTGTATAGTCGATACAGAACCAAAAAAATAGCAGTTGCAGAACTGCAAAACCGATATGATATCGATACGGGACATATTATAGGTTCTGAAGTCTGAAGAACCGAAACCGAAACCGAAATCCAGAACCTAAAAATAACAGTTACAGAATCGTTATAATATCGTACAATTGATGCAGACAATCTTTATTTTGCATAAAGATCCACAGTCTAGTCGTAAAGGTCACAAGTATACTTACACACGCCTTTCAGAAGCTAATTTGACTCTGAAAGATGAATGAACATGGAAGAAACGAAAGAACAGAAGTCAATGAGAGATAATGACAAAATCATCTGTTCAGAATGCGCTATTTTTCCTGTATAAAAATAAATGGTAATGAACAAACGATAACTAAATTAATAATACATAATAATGGTATGGATAATGAAATGGTAACTTTGTCCTGAGAAGTTTTTCCATAGAATTGTGAACAAGGGAGATATTTAATCGATGGTTTCAGTTTACAAAATAAATCTGTAGAGTGTGTCAAAGGGAACCGAGTCGAATCAAAGGGAAATTCTTAACCTCGTGCACGTTGGAGTGGTTATTTTATGAAAAGTGGGGGCCGTTAAATTGTTTCAGATTGGCTCGACTGTAGATAGGCCAGTAGATTTTCAGCGGAGCGAGCCGAAATGGGATGGTGAGTGAAAAATCGTGGTTTTAAAAACGCGTGTAGAGCTGCAGCCTTTTGGAGAGACCGAGCGAAAATTGCGGTTTAGCGGAGGCACGGTGAAAAACACTGGACCGAAGAAAGCGGAGAGAGTGAGAGAGAGAGAGAGAGAGAGAGAGAGAGAGAGAGAGAGAGAGAAGGGCTTCACGGGAGCAAGGGAAATAGAGACGTTACGCGAAGGTAAGCGAGACTGGGTTTTTAAAGGAGAGAAGAAAAAATGGAGTGAGTGGGAACAAGGAAACGAAGTGGTATCCACGGAAAATGGAATCAGAAAATGCCGCCGATGTACTGGTGAAACTAGTATAGTTCATATTAACAGTTTATTTATAGGCAATTTCTTAATAGTCTTTTCAAAATAAAAAATCAACGATTCAGAATTTTTCAATATTACACTGTTGAAAAGCGATGACAATTCGATTCATAGATCAACAAATTTTTGAAAATTAATATAATGTACTAACTTCTGTTGAAATTATTATTTAAAAGAAAATTATTGAGCTTCTGTTACATACAGCTCAGACATTGAAAAACCTATTAATAGGCTTCCGGTAGATGTAGTGTTAATTTGTCAAAATGATGTATTTAATATTAAGCTGACATATCTAGACCCTGCAGCTACACATAAATCATTTAACGGCTGTTCTTTCTTTTGGAGGACCAGATGTTTTTAACTTTCTTGAACACTTTTTGAACTTTTTTTATATAATCCTGTAGATATCGATGAGAACATTACGAAAATGTAAGTATTATTGTTAGGAATTCACTGGTTTATAAGTTATACGTGTGTAAAAATGAGCAATTTTAAGCGTTTTTGACAGGTTACGGCGCCGCCATATTGGATATGCGTTGGTGTTGAGGACTGTTGAGCGTATGCGCAGGATAGATGGTTATAATACGATATATTCTAATATGATATATTCGTGGATCGGCTAAGTAGTACCAAGCGCATGCGCTAAATGGAGCGGTATGTTTAGTAGATAGGAGCACGTGGATAAATGAAGCCGATTTTAATATTTTTCTGCAGTTTGTTGTACATTTTATTGTTGATTTTAATTTTTGGATTGTTGCGGAAATTTAAGAAATGTAGTGTTCATCAGTGCGATATGAAAATATAAAGAATCATATACAGGATCTCAAAAAAAAGGTATAGTCCAAGTTGGTTTGGGGTTAGGTGGTAGCGTTGATTTCGTACATGTGTTACTATCACGTACGTGCTTGTGCTGCCATCTAACGGATCTGCTCGGTACTACTTAGACGATCTTACGTGTACCACCTAGCAAATGTACCAATGTTGCGGCGCTTTAACCTGTCAAAAGGGCTTAAAAGTGATCTACTTTACACGCGTATAACTTCTGAACCAGTGAACTCCTGGCAATAACACGTTCATTCTCCAAAAAAAAGTTTAACCTTATTGGCTATTATACTCGTTGGAAAATGTCTGGCTCTTCGATGATCGTTGACAATAGTGTTAAATAGTGTTTGAGGACTGTCAAAGCCAATTGTGTATTACAACATGCAAATTAAGGCTACTAAAAATGTTAACATGTCATCTACCGAAACCTGTTAATAGGAAAGATAGATTAATTCCGACAAGACGAAATTAAATCACAGAGCAAAGGTCTGTATAATCTTCTGTAAAACCCTATTTAACAAAGTCGTTTTCTTTGAGGACAGAAGTCGCCGGTAAGAAACGGCAAATATTGACTTATTTAGCGAAGGAGGTTCTTCTGAAAGAAAGGCGGCGAACCCGACGGGCAAACACCGACGGAATTCATAAACTGTTCGTTCCCATAATGCTCTGTCGAGGGCCGAAGGTGCCAGACTTGCCGCATACTTGCGTCCTATTAGTCGCCGGCAATTACGCGTTAATGCTTCCAGTTAACACATTAATTATTTACACAAGGCGACCGCGGGATTAAGGATTCCAAGAGGCTGCCAAGTCTACGGATTTCTTGAGGTTGCAGAGACTGCCTGCTTGCCTACCGCGACTGACTAAGCGTTCGCCGGACGAAGGAATTTAATTAATTTCAGAAAAGATCATCTTAATTCGCGAGCGCCCGCGTTCAACATTTTCAAAAGACCAACTTCAACATTCCTAAAAACCGAGAGACTCATTCGAACGAATGATTAATTCCTGGCTGGTTTCGCGTAATTGAATTTCAGTCCGGTTCGTTGATAAAAATCAAATTGAACTTATATTTGCGGGTTCGTTAATTAAATTCCAAATGAATTTCCAGTTCTACATTTTTGGTGACTGAAAGTGACATTTAAATGGACTTGCTGGGTAATTAGTTCTTTGAGATTGTTATTTTCTGTGGAATGTTCTATTAGTTTCCATTATAAGATTTATGTATTAGGATTTAATAAGAAGTGGTTTGAAATACTTTTCTTAAATAAAAATCCGCAGTCTAGTAATTGGTTTTAAAAATATATTTTCGTTCTCAAGAGTTATTTGACGCGTAATCAATATGATGGAATCATAGATAATGATATTTGCAAATTCTTTGTTTGAAAATGGAAAACTGGTTGAAATTCTGATAAAAAGAAAGAAAATTAAATTTTGAATATCAAGTATTTAAAGGCTCTTCATCTTTAACACTTTGACTGCCAAAGCAGCGACCTCAAAAATTTCATAAAATCGAAACAATATATTTAATAAAGTAATGATTACAGAATTAAAATGTGTCACACTGAGTAATGTTTTAACCTTCTTGCATTATGCAGATATTAACCAAATTTGATCCAATGATTACATTAGCGTAATAATTAATTTTTAAATATGGACAAATAATTCCGTCACCCATATATGGGTGACACGGCAGTCAACGTGTTAAAGTGTTTAAAGACTATACAAATAGTCTGTTACACTGCTATTATTGTTAAGAATTTTCTTTTCCTTAAGAAAGTGTGATTAATCTTATCTTCCATACATAATAATAAAACAATGCACTAATTACACTACTTTATCAGAACCACTGAAAAATATGCCAAATTAATTAATTCTCAATTTATGGTTAATACAATTACAATAGGTACAGAATATAATTTGCAATGACTGCTTCAATTGTAACAAAAATTGAACACTAGATTACTAGAAGTAGTGGTCACATATCAGGTTACATAGTAACACACTAAAGCATCTCGTCAATTATAGCGTCGTCTCATAATCGATTCACTCGGCTAAGATGTAATTGTAGATCTCATGCTTGATACTTGTAGTCGGTGAGAATGTTTGCTCCTGGGAACGTGTCCGAGCCACTTAAGACTAATATACACAAGATTAGAACTGAATAGTTTGAAATTACAGGGCGATTAGATAGAAATGTCGGAATCAATTGTCTAAATGCTGACAAACAATTAGACACAATTGAAAACAATATGCGGAAAAATTCGTACAAAAACGTTGGAAACACTTGTCGCCTTTAAAAGTACCAATTTGTAATGCATCATTCAAGATAAAAATACTAATTAAATTAATTATTGTATTTGAGCCGCTTATTTGTCAAATCTACAATATAAAAAATAGAGAAGGCAAGATTTTTATTTGGCTCCTGTTACTTACAACGAATGCAGACAATTTTGATTTTGCATCAAAATCTACAATCTACTTGTTACTAGGCTGCCGATTTACATGATAATAAAAATTGTTTGAATTAATTGCAAACGCACAGAAGTGTAAACGATTGAAAAGAATGCAATAGCATTTTTAAATTCTTTAAATGTTTCTTCTACTTTGCATTTGATCTTAAATGCATCAAATCCGCAGTCTAGTCATTCAAGAGTTTTGACCGAAAAATGTAACAAAGCTCGGAAGGTGGTTAATTAATTTGATCTGTGACGCCCATTGATTCATAAAATTGGTGGACAACATTCATATCTCCCTTAATTATGCAGTATTTATTACAAAGAGGGCAGTTCTAGAGGTTCCTTAACTCGTAGAATCTGATTATGATATTATTTATTTAGTAGAATAAAAAACTGCCCTTATAAAGCTACCTTTGTAGGTGTTTTACCCTATACAAAAATCAAAAAATTTGCTTGTTTGTTTGGAATATGATTTTAATTAAATGTTTATATATTTTACGATTAATTATTTAACTCTTGGTTAGTACAGCTTCCAATTGAATAGCTTATCCATTTATTAAAGACCTCAAAATATATGTGATACAAATATACATACGTCTGAACATGTAATAGAAAGATTTAGTAAAAAATTGTACAGTAAATCGTCTATAAACGCATAAAAGTTGTAACGAATAAACGCATAAAATATATCCCCTCCACTTAGTAATTTGATCTCGGCTCGGATATATCGGTGTGAGCTACTACTAATGCGACGCGGAGAGTCGCAGTTGTTGGCACAATCCAAAGGCCCGTGCGTCATCACAATGTAACACCAATACTTAATCTTTTTTATTATTATTTATTTTTTTATGAATCTTTCATCGATATATTCGTGGCATTTTTCTGATTAAAACAAGACCAAACACGACATGATTTCAAATGTGTAAATACTGTTGTAGTATTTAGTGGTTTAAATGGCTATGAACGTTTCGGGCGCAAAGAAGGACAGCGTATGGGAAAGAAACAGACGCGGAGAGTCGTGTCGCCTTTACACGCGCTGTCCTTCTCTACGTTCGGCTCGGCCTTTGAAGCTCGAAAAATAGCTACCCGTAACGGATAAACGCATAGCTATCCCCCCGAGGTTTATGCGTTTATAGAGGATTTACTGTAATATTGAACGGAATAAAATTTCAAAAAGAAAACGAATGTAATAAATAATATTTACCAATCAAATGTTCGTATATATTTATGCAATGACAACGTGGTTAGGTGGTGAGGTCAATCAAGGTCACCTAATTTGAACACTTGTACTAGCAGTGAGTACGTAAATAATATGTTTCACCTAAATCGTCGAAGTCTTCGAAGAATGCTTTGAGACAATTTATTTTCTCTTGCAGTTAATCTTGAGTGACCTTGAATGACCTTAGTCATTGTATTCGTCTTGAAATACTCTATCAGAATGTAAGTAAAAAAACATACTGTTCCATTTAAAAAAACAGAGTTGACCTTCACATCTCCTTGACGCCTATACCTATCAAAAAACCAGTAGCGTCAGATTATGAGCCCTTCGATTCCCAATAAGTTTGGTCTGAGGCATTTTCTCCTATCTCCAACAAGAAGCGAGTTATTCAGGTGGCCGGTTTTAAGTGCCTCGCCCTGTATAGCCATCAACGTACGATTATAAGCGATCACATTTCAAACAAGTGCAAACCACTTACAAGGAGAAGACACAGTCATGGGGTCTCAGATTTTCTCGAAACTTTGCATATGGGTAGATTTCGTTCTCCTGTTTATGAAAATATAGCATTATATGCGTCGATACTCAACAACTTTTGAGATACGTTAAGATTAATGAAGTTAGTGTTTCTTTCGTATTATATTCCTTTTCAATAAAATTTTTATATTTTGTTTCCTATAGATATCATGAGTGTATTTTTCACGTGCAAAATACAATTAATTAATTAAAATAGATAAACTGAACAGGAAAAAAGCCATCAACTTACGATTATAAGCGATCACATTTCAAACAAGTGCAAACCACTTACAAGGAGAAGACGCAGTCATGGGGTCTCAGATTTTCTCGAAACTTTGCATATTGGTAGATTTCGTTCTTCTGTTTATGAAAATATAGCATTATATGCGTCGATACTCAACAACTTTTGAGATCCGTTAAGATTAATGAAGTTAGTGTTTCTTTCATATTATATTCCTTTTCAATAAAATTTTTATATTTTGTTTCCTATATATCATGAGTGTATTTTTCACGTACAAAATACAATTAATTAATTAAAATAGATAAACTGAACAGGAAATAAGCCATCAACTTACGATTATAAGCGATCACATTTCAAACAAGTGCAAACCACTTACAAGGAGAAGACGCAGTCATGGGGTCTCAGATTTTCTCGAAACTTTGCATATTGGTAGATTTCGTTCTTCTGTTTATGAAAATATAGCATTATATGCGTCGATACTCAACAACTTTTGACATACGTTAAGATTAATGAAGTTAGTGTTTCTTTCATATTATATTCCTTTTCAATAAAATTTTTATATTTTGTTTCCTATAGATATCATGAGTGTATTTTTCACGTGCAACATACAATTCATTAAAATAGATAAACTGAACAGGAAAAAAAGGAAAAATGGAAGAAAAGGAAAAGGGATTTGAACACTCGCCTTCCCGGTAATGAATCTAGTACGTTACCATCACACCGTTTGGCACTTGATAAAAAATTCAACCAAAATTGTTCTTAACGGCTTAACGCGTATAATGAAACTTAAATTGTAAATATCCAAAAAATTATTGAGTATCGACGCCTATAATGCTATATTTTCATAAACAGGAGAACGAAATCTACCAGTATGCAAAGTTTCGACAAAATCTAAGACCCGATGACCGCGTCTTCTCCTTGTTAGTATACCTAACATTAAGTAATTTCGTGGTATGAAATTTTGGGGTTTTTGTCTACTTATTTTATGACTCTGACTGACTGTGCGACGCATGAAACACGCATTTACGGCAAAGCAGCGGAAACGTTCGAATTAATCAATAGATCGATCAAAGCCTGCAGGAACACGGTAGTTCATCGTCAATCATTAATCACAGGTCAGCGGATCGAGATAACAGACAGCAAAGAAACCCACCGGTGTATTCTGATATTCAACTCCCCCGGCGGGAATGAATCATTTAAACACACGGTCCCGGCAACTTCGTAATGATATCTAATTTAATGTCCAGCACGTGACACTGAACGATCGTTCTCATCAGTTACGCGTTGCAAACTTTCCCCGATGCACGAACGGACCATATTAACCGGCCATTTCTGCACTCCTCCTCACCCCACGCACGTGCCAACAACGTCACGAAACGCGGAAATGACCTACGCGGGAATTCCGCGTGCGTTTCTGCGGAACGTGCACCGCCACGGCCGATCCCGGGGAGAAGAAAAAATTCGATTACCCCGACCGATCGATCGCTGATAATGATAACTCGTTACCGGCAAAAAGCACTGATATTTTTCACCCGTTTCATTCATCATTCGCTAACCAGACATTACTCGATTCTCCATTACCCTAGTTCGTAGTAGGTGACGTCATGCTGAAGACTGGCGGGTTCAAGAGTCGAATAATTAGCGGCGATACTGAAAGTTTTCAAGTTGTTAAGAGGCTAGATGTCTTAAAATAAGAGATGATCAACAATTTTCTAAATATATAAACGGTAAAACTTACGTTTAGGGGAGGATGCTCCGATGACCTTGACCTTGACATATGTTGTTGAGGACAACATTCTAAACAACTTTTGTCATTACAACTACCCGGTGCTCGCTCTTAGTTTTCGAGATATTTGCGAAAAACTATTGCTAGTACTGTTTTGAATTTTGTATTATATTGCCGAATTTTTATTTAAAAGAACGTACAATTTTGATAAACGCATTGATGCTTTTTTCGAAACAATGAATTCTATGTATCCATTAGACCATTTAAATACAGAATAAAATTCTCAGTTTGATATAGATACTATTCGAGATACTCATAATTTCGTCTCCGCGCTCTCCGCCCCCCTCCACCTAGTCCTAACCAACACACGACACCACACACACCCACCCAGTGTTTCTGAGACGAAGGTTCTCACATTAAACAATGTAAAATCAACTGAAACCAATACCAATTTGTTTTACTATTAAATGCGATAATATAATACATGTATGCTGTATTGGTCCGGGTTAGGTCTGGGTTAGGTTTTGCAATTTGTTTTACTATCAAATGCGATAATGTAATACATGTATGCTGTATTCGTCTCAGTTGATTTTATATTTGTTGGGTTTAGGTATGTATTGCGCGAATGAATGTGACAACCCTTTATAATAAACGTTAGTTTATTAGTTGAAACAACATGTGGAATACACGTATATCAAGTGTGAATATGCTTGCACGTAACACAGTGACTCTATATAAAAAAATTGCAAAGAAACTGTTCACGAACTGTGACCTGCTCGGTAGGTTAGCTCGGACCGACTGACGACGATTTGCCCTATGGCTCCTTATGCCTCTCAGCGCTGAAACAGAAAAACGTGGCACTAGGCGTGCAATAAAACGCAGGTCAAAAAAGACCTTCCTCTTTCCGCTGCACTCGTGCATTTCGGTGTGCACTCCAACAATATTATATAATGTGAGAGCCTCCTTTTTAGAAACACTGGGTGGGTGTCTGTGGTATTGTCGTTTCTCATTCCCCCAACGTGGTTACAAAAAAAAATAAACTGATGCGGCCCGGAACAGATTGACGTTGCCACGGAGCGTGGAAGAATACGGAAAATTGAATACACTAT
The DNA here is from genome assembly GCA_913789915.3 of Sphecodes monilicornis. Lineage (NCBI taxonomy): Eukaryota > Metazoa > Arthropoda > Insecta > Hymenoptera > Halictidae > Sphecodes > Sphecodes monilicornis. Next base: position 8,906,265 of record OU565301.1, on the reverse strand, counting down.
TGGCAATAGTTTTTTGCAAATATCTCGAAAACTGAGACCGAGCACCGGGTAGTTGTAATGATAAAAGTTGTTCAGAATGTTGTCCTCAACAACATATGTCAAGGTCAAGGTCATCGGAGCATCCTCCCCTAAACGTAAGGTTTACCATATAAACTTATGTATCATTGCAAATTTAATATGTGCGTCCCATTGCGTGATGTTTAAGAAGTACTTGCTGAAAATGTGAGCTAAACACATATCTGAAACTAGAAGGACGAGGCAGCAATTTCCCCAAAGTCGTTTCTACGAAACACTGTTTATGGTAACAAATATGTGTACATATCTCCTCTGTTCTGTCCTAAGACGGAACAGATGTTTCGCTACATGCAAACATTTGCATGACTTCGATTTACCCTTAGCCTGCCACTTGTCCAATTGCACTATCAATTGAGATAGCGACCCTGGCCAAGGTTTACGCCTTACCGGTGCAAGGTTTACAACGCCTTATCGGTTCTATCGAGTGAAGATACCACGCGTCCCCCATACCCAAGAGGGTGAGATTGCTCCGAGAGGCGTGAACAAGGTTACTCTCTCCTCCGCAAAAGTAGAAGATTACAAGTTATTATAATATCCAATGAAAGACAAAATAGAAGACAGAGATTCTTGCATCCCGCCCACAGCGAAGTTAGCAGCAAACAGTCCCAAGCGACGAAAGTCATTATGCTCAAGTCTACCATTCTGCTCAGAACGTTTAAACAAGTAATATGAAGTCAAAGATTCAACCTCTGAGCTACCAACGATTACAGTTCAGTTTTCACAATCACAAGTATTTTTTATATATCTGTCGGTACTGATAACGTCAGTGCCGAAAGTTCAAGCAGATACGCACAAGAGTATCACTTGCACACGCGGCACTGTTCATTTCAATTGGTCAAGTACACGACTAAAAATCCTCTTTTTCAAAAGTTTAACAATTTTTTAAATGTACAGGGTGTTAATTTTAACTCGAACCTAAATTATTTCCGCTACTATTAAATGTAAGAAAAAGTAACTAAATAGGATGTACATGGTTTTAAGGCGTGCACCAGATGGTAATAAAAAAAATCCTTTGAAGGTCATTTTAACGGTTTTTCAAGGTCATTGTATTTTTTTGCGTATTAACAGGTATTTTTCATAATCCAATGTGTTAGTCGGCGGCAAGATGAGTTCAACGACCTACACACCTTGACCATAACCTTGGAGTAACCTTGACGGCGAAAAAATCAGTTTCAGTTTGAAGAATACAAAATTAATAAAACGAAAAGGGTAATATCACCTTATTTTATTAGTTGCTCAAAATGCTGGCCATCCGCAACAAGACACGTCTACACGAGAAGTGAATGACTGAATGGCATTTCCGCGATTCATTGTGCATTTCTTCTCTTCTCGTGTACAGACGCATCTTGCTGCGGGTGGCCAGCATTTTGAGCAACTAATAAAATAAGGTGATATTACCCCTTTCGTTTTGTTACTTTTGTATTCTTCAAACTGAAACTGATTTTTTCGCCGTCAAGGTCACATCAAGGTCATGGTGTGTAGATCGTTGAACTCATCTTGACACCGACTACTACATTGCATTATGCAAAATACATGTTAGTATGCATAAAAAGATACGGTACCTTGAAAAAACCGTTAAAATGACATTCAAAGGATTTTTTATTACCATCTGACGCACGCCTTAAAACTATGTACATCCTATTTAGTTATTTCTTCTTACTTTTATTAGTAACGGAAATAATTGAGGTGTTCGAGTTAAAATTAACACCCTGTACAAGACTGTGTTTGTTTAAAAAATCAAAATATACATATTACTCTACGATGTTTAAATAGCATTTGCAAACAAATTCAGTTAAATAACTTAAACAAGAAGAAAGCGGCAGCCTTTTTCATTGAACAGTTGGAAAATAAGATTACACAAGAATCTTCCTATAATAAATGACGCGTTGCGAATGTTTCGACAAACGTTAAGAGTTCTGACAATACACGTTCAGATCAATGCAATCTCGTTGTAGTAGTGGACTGAAATACAGTCACGAAGTAGTCGTTTTAACTGGTTTAGTAGTTTCGATGATAACATCGACTCGCGTAATACGATCTCTCGAAGATCACGAATTTTTTGCAACATTTCCCGTCGATCTTCCGGGGGCGAGTGACTGTCCGCGGCGAACGTGGGAACCGATTCCGTTAATGAAGTTACGGGCACGAACGAGGTAATTTAATTGAGCCGGGAGAAAAGCTATCGGCCGTGACGCGCTCGCTCGTCCTGGATATCGAACTTATTTTTACGCCGTGCAACTAGCTATTCTTCGGTGAATGATCCGCTCATCGTGCCGCTAATGAATACGCTCCCAGCGTTCTTCGACACCGTGCGTGGAAAACCGTGGATGTGGAATCGTTGTCCGATAACCCGGTTATGTGGTCCGTAATTAACTCGCTTTAATTATAAATGCGATCCCACTCAATACGGCGTGGGTTCGGACTAAAAGTTGTGCGAACGAGCCGGCCGCATTTCACAGAGGGTGTATGTTTTTCGCGAGGACTAGGAGAGAGAGGGAAAGCTTCTTTGTATAATCCGCCAACGTTCGTTCCAACGTGTGCCCACGAAATGAATCCAATTTCATGGAATTGACACTTCATTCTGTCATTATTATTCATACGTCGGCACGGGAATCTGTTGACACACATATAAAACAGCGGCCAGCGCGGATTGTTGCTCTCTGCGTCTGGATATCTTTCTTTCTCTCTCTCTCTCTCTCTCTCTCTCTCTCTCTTTCTCTCTCTCCCTCTCTCAGAAGATGGGGAGAGACAAAGAGGCAGAGAGAGAACGATCTTTGCACGTACAGTATTTCACCGGTAATTGTCCCAAATGTCTCCGACATAATTGTCCCTGAGAGATCCCCACTATTGCGGAGTGTACCCCCTTGACGGGCCGTGAAGCTCGAGAGGCCTCGGTCGCCGAGAAATATGATACCATGCGGCTCGGGTATATTGGTGAGACCACACAAATCCGAATTTCCAACTTCTTTATTATTTTTCTTCATTATTTTTTTATGGGACTTCGATGACCATATTTGTGGCATTATTCTAATAAAAATGATACCAAATATGATATAATTCCGATGATATCCTTCCTCGCACCCGAAACTTTAATTGTCTATTACACAAGTAAATATCATCGGAATTATATCATATTTGGTATAATTTTTATTAGAAAAATGCCACAAATATGGTCATCGAAATCCCATAAAAAAATAATGATTAATAAAGAAGTTGGAAATTCGGATTAGGTATGTTTAGATTTCTCGGTTACCGAGGCCTCTCGAGCTCGGCTGTCCTTCTCTACGTTCGACAAACCTCAAACAATGATATCCCTCGCGCATAATTGTCCCTCCGCAGACCTGTGTTGTGGACAATTATGGATGAAATACTGTATTTAGGGCTTGCAATCCCGCAGAGTGGGATCCCTCAATCCCGCGAGATCCACGTCATTTTTTGGTCCCGCAATTCTTACATAGGTGATGCGAGATCCCGCAAACTTTGCGGGACTATGCGTGTAGGGCTTGCAATCCCGCAGAGTAGGATGCCGCAATCCCTCAGGATCCCGCGTCATTTTTGGTCCCACATTTTTTACAGAGGCCCCGCATGATCCGCGGGACCCCGCATCACCTGTAAGTAATATGGGACCAAAAATGACGCGGGATCCTGCAGGATTGCAAGCCCTACACGTACTGTTGTCGCCTTGCGTAGAATTGCGTCAGTGGACAATGTGGACAAGCTAGTGGTGTCTGGGGAACGAAAGGGAAAGGATAGAGAGGATCCAGGAATGGAAGGATCTGAACCCACTGATCTATACAGTCCCGTTTAAAAAAATGTTCGATGACCTTGATACCTCGGAAAAAACAAACATGAAAACAGTTTTTGGTCTACTACAATATTTGCCCATTTGGACCAAACAATTTTGTCCTCTTGCATTTTCTTCTATTATTACTTAAAAAAAGAGCAGTAACTTGTCCCAGATCCCAGAATCACTCTGTATAACTGGACACGGCATAAGCCAGAATAACCTGCGATATTCTAATTTTGTTATCTTTGATAACTTTTTCTTCCGCAAAAATTAATTTTCGTGAAAGCTAAAACTCACTCAAGAATGCGAGTCCTCGACAAATTTCACGGTAAAGCAACACAGTTTTGCGTTTTCATACAGTGAATTTCAGCCACAAAAACCTGAATTGCGCGCACTAAAACTTACAGTTCTCGTTAAAATATACAGGGTGGTCCACGCAACTTGTTCACCCACAATAACTTCCAAAGTATGCAATGTATGAAAAAACTTATTCTAGAAAAGTTGTATGGTTTGAAGGAATACATTATGTCATTTATATACTTCTTTTGTAAGTGGGCGCGTTACAGAGATCTGAAGGTCAACTTCGTTTTTATAAATGGAATGCTATATTTTTCATGCCAAAATATCGATGAGCATTAAATTTTGAGTAAAAAAGTACATACTGAACTTTATTAGCCGTAAACCTAATAGTTAATGAATAATTTCACTTTGTTTCCAGAAAAGGGTCTGTGCATGATATCAAGTAAGAGTTTCAATACCAGCAATGATTTCCGTAAGACCGCGGATCTTACGTGACAATGTTTATCAACATCTATTCAAATTATTCGTTAACTAATAGGTTTACAGCTAATAAAGGTCAGTGCATTTTTACTCAAAATTTAATGCTCTTCGATATATAGGCATAAAAATATAGCATTCCATTTAAAAAAATGAAGTTGACCTTGAAATCTCCGAAACGCCTCCACTTACAAAAGAAGTATGTGAATGATATAATGTATTCCATCAAACCATACAACTTTTCTAGAAAAAGTTTTTTCATAAAATGCATACTTTGGAAGTTATTGAGTGTGAACAAAGTTGCGTGGACCACCCTGTATAGTACTGCATTCAGAGAAGTTGAAAATTTTTGGCCCCCTAAAGTGAAGTTCAGCCACCAAGATTGTAATATCATTCTAAAATCGGACATTTCATATGCAACAACCTCATATTTTCCACTAATTGATATGATTGAAGAGATAACAAATTTTCTATGTGGCGCATTGCAATTGATGTAGACAATTTTGCATAAAAATCCACAGTCTACTCATTATACTTATTGGATTCTCTGTTAATAATAATTCTTCCTCAGGCTTATCGTGGGATAAATCTTGTCACTACATTTCGATTACTTAATACATTATTTAATCGATGAAAGTCACGACCACGGGTCCGGTCAGCGACACTTCCTGTTCAAGTATACTATTCTTTGACTTGTGCCGAACGTAGAAAAGAACAGCGAAGTTCGAGATATCTCAGTCGCCGAGAAGTGTAACATAATACGAGTCGAGTATTTCAGTGTGAAAAGAACACCTAACCTAGTGACAAGACTTCTTTATTTTTTATTATTTTTTTATGGAACTGTCACCAACATATTTGTGGCATTTTTCTAATGAAAACGATACCAAATATAATTGCGACGATATTTACTTGTGTAATGGACGATGAAAGTTTCGGTAAATTAATGTAAATATGGTCCGAATTATATCGTGTTTGGTATTATTTTAATCAGAAAAATGCCACAAATATATCGGTGAAAGTCTGATTAAGAAAAGGTAATAATAAAATAGTTTTATTATTGGCATTGCACTGTAAAGACGTGCGGGCCTTTGAACTATGCCAGCGGCCGCGACTCTCCGCGTCTCTTTTGTTCCCATACACTGTCATTCCTTGAGCCCGAAACTTTCATGGTGCATTACACAAGTAAATATCATCACAATTATGTCTTATTTGGTATGATTTTCATTAGGAAAATGCCACGAATATGTAGGTGACAGTTCTATAAAAAAATAATAAAAAATAAAGAGGTTTTGTCATTGGATTAGTAGTGGTCTCGCCGATATACTCGACCCGTATTGTGTTACACTTCTCGGCGACCGAGGCCTCTCTAGTTTCAGGGCCCCTCACGGGGTATACAGTATTTCATCGATAATTGTCCACAACACAGGTCTGCGGAGGGACAATTATGCGCGAGGGATATCATTGTTTGAGGTTTGCCGAACGTAGAGGAGGACAGCCGAGCTCGAGAGGCCTCGGTCACCGAGAAATCTAAACATACCTAATCCGAATTTCCAACTTCTTTATTATTCATTATTTTTTTATGGGACTTCGATGGCCATATATGTGGCATTTTTCTAATAAAAATCATACCAAATATGATATAATTCCGATGATATTTACTTGTGTAATAGACGATTAAAGTTTCGGGCGCGAGGAAGGATTGCGTATTGGAAAGAAATAGACGGGGAGAGTCGCAGTATTACCAAGATATAACTTTTTTATTACTACTTATTTTTTTATGAGACTTTTTCTAATAGATTTGTGACATTGTTCTGATTAAAATGATACCAAACACGATATAATTCGGATCATATACAGGTGTATGGTCATTATGTATAGGTCAGGTACATAACATCGGTGAGGCAACAGTAATACAATGACGACATTTTTTCATTTTTAATTAATCTTTTAGGAGACTTTTACCATCATATTTGTAATATTTCTCTGAACAAAATTTTTCTGATTATACATACATATCTATTTTTTTAATTGACGATGGAGTAAGTTTTAGTGACAGACAAAGAGAGTAAATAGTAAAGAAAAGGACACTGCAAGTCGCATCGTCTCGTTGAAAATATATAGGATAATACGAACAATTGCAAAATATGTCCGGTCCCATAAATTCACCGTACGACAATTGTCGGCCCTCCGTTGCAAACTGCATCTACGTGCCTAAATTCAAAATGTAAATCCGTCACCGTAGAACCTCGACAATGGTTTCTCCGGATTTTCTTAGGTTTCCTCTGCTCAGCATTGTTACTATGTATGATCGACCAATTCACAGAAGACAAGACGGTTAATGTAGATGTAGCTGAGGTTCTGCCCGTTTTCAAAGTCGCGAAATGTCCCAGTCAGGAGAGTGTGTCTTTAATGTCTTTATCATTTAATTTCTTTGTCTGTCACCAAAACTTACTCCATCGTCAATTAAAAAAATAGATATGTATGTATAATCAGAAACATTTTGATCAGAGAAATATTACAAATATGATGGTAAAAGTCTCCTAAAAGATTAATTACAAAATAAAAAAGTGTCGTCATTGCATTACTGTTGCCATCACCGATGTCATGTACCTGACCTATACATAATGACCATACACATGATCCGAATTATATCGTGTGTGGTATCATTTTAATCAGAACAATGTCAAAAATCTATTAGAAAAAGTCTCATAAAAAATAAGTAATAATAAAAAAGTTATTCCTTGGTAATACATTGTGAGGACGCGCGAGCCTTTGAACTGTGCCGCCGACTGCGACTCTTCGCGTCTCTTTCTTTCCCATATGCTATCCTTCCTCGCGCCGGAAACTTTAATCGTCTATTACACAAGTAAATATCATCGGAATTATATCATATTTGGTATGATATTTATTAGAAAAATGCCACATATATGGTCATCGAAGTCCCATAAAAAAATAATGAATAATAAAGAAGTTGGAAATTCGGATTAGTGTGGTCTCACCGATACACCCGAGCCGCATGGTGTCGTATTTCTCGGCGACCGAGGCCTCTCGAGCTTCACGGCCCCTCAAGGGGGTACACCCCGCACTAGTGGGGATATCTCAGGGACAATTATGTCGGAGACATTTGGGACAATTACCGATGAAATACTGTACTCCGCGGAAGTGGAGATTGTTTTGCGACAATCGAAAAATTCGAAAATGCAGTCATCAGTGGAACACTGATAAATGTAACATTTTTTCTGGCTGGATCACTGACAAATTGACGGGGGCTGTCGATCCATGGAAATCGCTGGTAACTTGGAAACGAACCCCGCAAATGAGAAGAGCGTCGAAGAGCAGAAAACGAATGTTCCTGTCGGCGTCTCTGAATAGCGATGTTTTTCGGCGGTCCGTGACGAGATCGCATCGAGTGAAATAGCAAAGGCGAGCATGTGTCGCACGTTGCACGTGATTTCGGTTCGCACACGGAATTCCGTTCGCGATGTTCATGGGCATTCGTCGAACGTAAAGCGGGTAATAAGACCGTCAATTTCGCGCTTTGAAATTAGAAAAGGCAAGACAACCGGGGGATAGGGGTTGGTTGGGGGGGGGGGGGAGTGGTCTGATAAGTCATGCAAGGAAAGAGTCGGATACGTGATTTGTCGTGGACCCGACGGGACGGGATTTTATCGGGGAATTCGACTCTGGTGGCGCACGAGAGTTCCGTTTCCGGTCCCCTTTTTATGGTTCCTCGACCGTGGAAATTATGCGACGTACGAGAACCGGCGTAATTCAACCGACGGACCCTGGATTCCTCTCGCGAATAATAATTGCGGAGACGACTGCGAGCCATCTTCTCGAGAATGAGCAGATATATCGCGAGATATCGAGCCTCATTATATTAATATTCTAATATGGAGTCCAAAATTATATTAATATTCTGATTACACCCAACACTTTTCCTTAAAACACAGTGTAAAAAATGCTAAAAATCTAATGAAAACAGCTATATAAATTCCGAGATAGGCACAGTGGTTCCAAAGTATACTTACAAATGTTTCATAATCTTCTATTCCTTCGGTGCATCCACAGGACACTACCATTTTCACGAATCCTTCTTAATAATTGTGCCTGTCTTCCAGCTTCAATGGCACCACCACTGTCTTTTATATCGTCTATTTAAGAATGTAAACTTGAAGGAATCGAATGCCTGTACTTACAAAAATCGATATTTCCAGATGATTCTCGAAAAATCAATATCTCCTTGGAAACGATTTCATCTGTTTCAATCAGAGCAGAGTTTTCGCGCGGGTATCGCAAAGAACGCAGAACTTTTTTGATCGTGATCGGAGTAATTCATAGTTCGCTATCACCATTTCTAAAAGTGTGTTGTGTAGTGTTTAGTGATTGTGTAAAAGTGTGGTGTTTTGTTCGAAAATAGTGTTTATAATCTAAAATAGAGGATATAAAAGACACTGGTAGTGCCCATATTGAAGATGGGATACAGGTACAATTATTAAGACGTATGCGTGAAAATAGTAGTGTCCTGTGGATCCGCCGAAGGAATAGAAGATTATGAAACATTTGGAAGTATACTTTACATTAGTATTTTATCATGTAGAATTAATATTCTTATCTTTAACAATGTACATGTATACGGTTTTATTCCATAGTTTGCAAATTCAAATGTATAATCTGAATGGGCAGGGAGACGTTGTCATGGTACGGGCATACCGACAAATGTCTCTTTAAATTTCGTTTGTCTCGGGGCACGCACACGATCATGTTCTGTCTCATCGACACCGTCGGGTGGACTGTAGTAGTAGGCTCAGTGATGCCAGAATCGTGGAACCGAGGAACTTGCCCCTCCGGTGGATCCTCCGGCTGGACCCCCCCCCCCCCCACTCTGGCGTACCGTCGTCGCCTTACGTTGTTTCTTACTGCGCACGCGCTACACACAAGCGTACCTCGACGCCGTCGAGTCGAATAGGCAACTCACACGGACAGACTAGAGGTACGCTTGTGTGTAGCGCGTGCGCAGTAAGAAACAACGTAAGGCGACGACGGTACGTCAGAGTGGGAGGTCCAGCCGGAGGATCCACCGGAGGGGCAAGTTCCACGATTCTGGCATCACTGAGTAGGCTTTTGTCTATACATATAACTCCACACAATCAAATTTTTCGAAAATTTTAACAGCTTATATCTCAATAACTTTTTGTTTGCGACTGTTGAGAATAATGCATTACATCTTGTATGATTGTGGATTCGCCTTTAGGCAACTGCGAGCGCGAGAGTGCGAGAGTGAACGGATTGCGTCACTTCGGCAAGTGATAGCAAAGAGTGGGGTTGTGTCTCATTGAATAGGATTGTGATAGAGGTCCGCGTTGACAGGACGGTTTGGTTATGACTAGTAGTTACATATATACAGGGTGGCCCACATTACTCTGAACAGCTCAATATCTCGAAAACTATGCCATTGATTTTAAGGTTCTTAGTCTTAAATATATATATATATATATATATATATATATATATATATATGTATATAATTATGTGCTGTGTAAAGCGGTGTAATAAATATTGTTTACACTGGGTGGTGCATTCAATCCACTCCAACAAGAATTAGACTTCCAAGAGCGACATATGGCTCCTTTCAAACTTTTTCTCTTCTCGATGAGTAGAAGGCGTTGATGTAAAAAAAAACTTCAACAACAATTTTCTTTGTTATAAACAATTTTTGCGGCAAGTTTCTTGTTGTAGTGTAGGTTTACACAGTGTTCCGAACTCTCTTCTTTGTCTATATATGTATATCTTTATTCTGAACGATACACTTTACGGACGATATAAACATAAACGACTGTTCGCACTGACATGACGGTTGTATACAGAGTGAGTCTCTCTCTCGTTTCCTCGCGTACGCCGCATTACAATTACTTAAATACTAATAGAGATGTCGCGATTGTAATTATCCATCGGTAACCTAGTTATTCTGGTTTCCAACATTTCTCTTACAAATGTCCACCGATCCAGAGGTGTAGATTCACTCCTAGGACGGATGTCCATTACCTTTTATACACCCTGTGTATAGAAAAATTGCTGTACCATTTTTACATAAAATGTGGCTTCACGTGCTATATTCGAATGTTAATTTTGTTTCAAATTCTGATTAAATTGCTATTGCGTTTCTATTATATTTGTTTACGTGTCATCGTACCAACACAGGTTTAATAAATCGAATCACTAGACTGCGGATTTGATGCATTTACGACAAAAATGAGTAGGTGCAATTTTAATCATGGGAAAAAATAAAACAATTTAAGGACATCAATGTATTAGCTTCAGCTTACTAGAATCATTGAAGAATGAAAGAAAATTCTGCATGACTTTTGTTTCTCGCAATTAAGACAAACCATTTTTATTTTACGATAAGTTCCGCAGTCTACTGATCACATCTATGAATGAAATAATTCAAGCTTATATGTAACGTATAAAATTCACGTGACATTTAACACATTGATCATGTTGAGACGTGATTATTGTATGGCCGGCTCGTATTTCGGGTTGGGTCTTGTTGTGTCGTGTCAGTGCTCAAACAATATTTAGTGAGCCGCTGAGAAACACTCCTCAAAGAGAGGTAAATAAGTAATAAGGTAATTGGGTTTTCGGATAACTAATATAAAACTGAATATAGTGGACTGTATAATAGAGAGATGATGTAACTATCGATTCTACTTCGCAACTGTTAGTTTCGACTCTTAAATCGCGACTGATCTTACAACTAACGCGTGAGAGACAAGTAACCTCGTGGGGTTGAAAAATCCCTCCACAAAGTACAAAATAGAGGGGGTCCCAGCCAATGATATAATATTTGGGAGGCTACAAATGACCTCCCAAAACAAGGGCAACGCCCATAGACGAAATACGTCGTAACGAGTGTCACTAAACAGACGACACTCGGTTTCCTGCAATTTCGCCGGAAACCATAATTTAGGCTTTGGGCCACAGGCCCCCCTTGGCGCTAAGCGTGGGCCTAGGCTACGTCAAGTGCCATTGAGAACTGCACGGCTAGGCTGACTTTCCCATGGCCAGCTGATACTTTCCAGCCGCACCAGAGTCATAAAACAATAAATTCGTCAGAAGACACTAGAGGACCCCTTCGACAATGGCACTGTTCAAAATCGACCGTAGCGTAGACCCAACCGAAATACGAGCCGGCCATACAATAATCACGTCTCAACAGGTCTACGCTACGGTCGATTTTGAACTGTGCCATTGTCGAAGGGGTCCTCTAGCGTCTTCTGACGAATTTATTGTTTTATGACTCTGGTGCGGCTGGAAAATATCAGCTGGCCATGGGAAAGTCAGCCTAGCCGTGCAGTTCTCAATGGCACTTGACGTAGCGTAGGCCCACGTTTAGCGCCAAGGGGGGCCTGTGGCCCAAAGCCTAAATTATGGTTTCCGGCGAAATTGCAGGAAACCGAGTGTCGTCTGTTTAGCGACACTCGTTGCGACGTATTTCGTATATGGGCGTTGCCCTTGTTTTGGGAGGTCATTTGTAGCCTCCCAAATATTATATCATTGGCTGGGACCCCCACTATTTTGTACTTTGTGGAGGGATTTTTCAACCCCACGAGGTTACTTGTCTCTCACGCGTTAGTTGTAAGATCAGTCGCCATTTAAGAGTCGAAACTAACTGTCGCCATTTAAGAGTCGAAACTAACAGTCGCAATTTAAGAGTCTAAACTAAGAGTCGTGAATTATCTGTCGGTGTTATACCGTCCCCTTTATACCGTCTTTCACATTTTCTATTAAAGTTACATAGTTATCCGAAACCCGATTATTACTTATTTACCTCTCTTTGAGGTGTGTATCTCAGCGGTTCACTAATACTGTTTGAGCACTGACACGACACAACAGATCAAAATCTAAAATATAAATTTGATTTTCAAGGCGACGGTTCAGAGCCGCTATTACTTTAGCCAACAACCGAATATTTTGACAATTACTATAATATATTTATTTAAGAAACCAGTGGTTCAGCTCCTAAATTTCAGTAATATTAGGTTGTCCCATATGCTTCTTCCTTTTTTTAATGCGAAATGAATACATGATATTTCTTGTTTAAGGTTGATTTATTGTGTTGTATATGAACCGTTCTGCTCTATTACCTTCTCTTTCCAAAATTGTTGAGGCATACTTGCAAAATATTCATTAAGGTGCGTTTTTATTTCGCTTACAGATTTGAACCGTTTATCATCGAGAGAATTTTTTAACGAGAGGAAGAAGTAATAATCGGATGGAGCAAGGTCTGAGGAGTACGGAGGATGAGTACTCCGATGACCTTGACCTTGACATATGTTGTTGATGACAACATTCTGAACAACGTTTGTCATTACAACTACCCGGTGCTCGGTCTTAGTTTTCGAGATATTTGCGAAAAACTATTGTTAGTACTCTATTGAATTTTCTGTATTCTTCGTGGCTACGTAAGGCTACCATAGTTTCGAATGAGCTACACCTTAGATAAATAAACATAGCAAGAACTCATACATCCGAATGTGACCCATAAACAATGAATTCTATGTATCCATTAGACCATTTAAATACAGAATAAAATTCTCTGTTTGATACATGTAGATACTATTCGAGATACTCATAATTTCGTCTGCGTGCTCTCCGCCCCCCGCCACCTAGTCCTAACCAACACACGACACCACACACACCCACCCAGTGTTTCTGAGACGAAGGTTCTCACATTAAACAATGTCAAATCAACTGAAACTGTTAGGGTGGTCGCGTCCGAAGGAGGTAGGGAGCGACCGCATGCGAGTGCGCCACCTGTGGAGATTCGTGTGGGATTGAGGAGATTCTTCGATTCGAGGCGTCGTAGTCAGTCGTAGTTGACACGCAACAATAACGCTCCATGACAATGCTTGTAACTTTTACCTACGATAACTTCCTAACGAATAAGTGTATAACATAAGTATGTTAATAGTGGTATAAGGAACACAACAGAAACCAATACCAATTTGTTTTACTATGAAATGCGATAATATAATACATGCATGCTGTCTTGGTCTGGGTTAGGTCTGGGTTAGGTTTTGCAATTTGTTTTACTATCAAATGCGATAATATAATACATGTATGCTGTATTCGTCTCAGTTGATTTTATATTGTATAATGTGAGAGCCTTCTGTTTAGAAACACTGGGTGGGTGTGTGTGGTATTGTCGCTTCTCATCCCCACAACGTGTTTACAAACAAAAAATAAACAGATGCGGCCCCGGAACAGGTTTACGTTGCCACGGAGCGTGGACGAATACGGCAAATTTAATACACGATTAGCAATAGTTTTTCGCAAATATCTCGAAAACTGAGACCGAGCACCGGGTAGTTGTAATGACAAAAGTTGTTCAGAATGTTGACCTCAACAACATATGTCAAGGTCAAGGTCATCGGAGCATCCTCCCCTAAACGTAAGGTTTACCTAGTTCTTTTCTTACGACCAACGCAACATGCGGTTTTGCATAGAGACGCAGTTCATAAGGCCGGTCTCCGTCAATAGGTGCGGAACCTAAACTTCACATCGATTCGCATATACCATCTTGATTAAATGCTTATATACCGTTGTCCTGGGAATGTTAGTGGCATCCACTATCTTGCGCACACTATATCGCGGATTTTCAGCGAGCATAGCCTTGATAAGGTGCGTATCCGTCGTTGCTGGGCGGCCGCTGCGGTCTTCATCTTTCAAGTCAAAATTTCCAGCTCTAAATCTCTTAAACCAATTGCGGACGGTCCTAATAGTCATAGTACCACTCCCGTAAACGGTGCAAATCTCGTTTGTAGTGTCCTTTGCACTATTACCTTTTTTAAAGCAATGAAACATAATATGCCGCAAATGTTTCTTTTATCTATCCATATTGAACGGTGTAGAAACAAATTTTAAAAGAGACTTTGTCATCAACGAAACGTACTTTAAAAGAGCTCTGGGACGACTGAAACCGATGCCCTAAACGGCCAAAAGATTAGCCTGCATGTTTATATGAACACAGACAGCTGGAGTCATTCATAGCCTGACCCGGAAGAAACTTATGGGATACCCTTATATAAATCACAAAACAGACCGGTAACGAATATTCCATATAATGGTGACATTAATGCACGGTAACACCGACACAGGGTTAATAACGGCGGAAACCAGGTAACCAATGTTCCACCCATATTTCCCATCGCGGTGTTTGCCTCATGCTTCTTCATTAATTAGTATGTCAGCTTCTCGTTCCGTTTACTAGGCGAAGGACATACCGGTTATGCCTCTGATAACCAGGGAAACACGACATTAGTCTTATTACGCCACCCGAAAAAACCACCCCTCTAATGAACTAATTACCTCGGTCCGTTAATGAATTAATGGACGAGATGTATTATACCTGCTTAGTTAGCCTAGGGTCAGACGGGACATTAGCCTCGTAATAAATCTGTGTTCGACTATGTGTCGAATGCAACAACTTCGAACTTGAAATACCAGTCGAAAATGAATGAATTGTAACCAGGGGTTGAAACGGTTCTGAAAATATCTGTTTGAAACAGTTATACAGGGTGTCCCACATAAATGGGAACACCTAAATATCTGTCGTATTTACAGTCCTATCAGAAAACTTCAGAGGACATAGTGACACTATTGCAGAGGGCAAATATAATGGCAAAGAAAAAAATTTTTTATGTCGTGTTTTTGTAATGAAATTTCAAGGTCACCGATGTTTTTTTAAATGGAATAGTGTATTTTTTACGATAGCGTGATAGACAATAAAAAATTGAATTTAGTAGATACTACCTTTTTGACCTTGAAATGACCTTGAGCAAGAATAATCATGTTGGAGCGGATAAAATGTGGAAGTTTAAAATTTACGTGTTTCAGCAAAGATTACGCGTTGTTTACGTCGGGTTGACCTTTACAAACCACAATAAATGTTTGAAATATTTTTCATAGTAAACAGCGTATATTTATGTTAGAGTATGTATCATTGAGATCGTTAACAAAAGGTTAATCGGTTAGAATAAGTACGTTGTTCCTTCTGCATTCTTCGAATTCGAAACGTGAAAGTGATAACAATGCGTTATACTGTACAGGAACGAATTGATATAGTTTTCCCTTATGGCGAAAGCCACCAATCTTTGAGGCAAGCAGTACATCTGTATCGTGAAAAATTTGTGAATCGTATTTGTCCTTCGCTACACGCATTTTCCGTTGTGGTAAAACAATTTAAAAATACCGGTAGTGTAAGTTCTAAAAATCGTAATAAACAAAGAATTATAACGCACGAAGAAAATAGAATTAATATCCTAGCTGCAGTATCTAATGATCCACATGTAAGTTTGCGACAACTCGAACAAAAGTCCGGTATTAGCAGAAGTAGTATTTCACGAATACTGCAAAGAGAAAAGTTTCACCCATATTACTTGAGTTTACATCAGGAATTGTCTGCCACCGACTATTTTAATCGTGTCCGGTTTTGCCAGTGGACACGATCTCAATTAGAAGTGGACAATACTTTCTTTCACAAAGTTCTTTTTACGGATGAGGCATCTTTTACCTATCATGGGCAAGTAAATTTGCACAATATGCACTTCTGGTCAGCTGAGAATCCACGATGGTTAAGAGGAGTAGAAAAGCAAAGATCGTGGACCGTTAACGTATGGTGCGGAATTTTATGGAGTAAAATAATAGGCCCGTACTTTATACAAGGAACTTTTACTGGTATAAAGTATGTTGCATTTTTACGCCAGGATTTGTCGGGCCTTTTAGAAGAAATTACGTTATTCGATCGGGAGCGCATGTGGTTTCAACATGATGGTTGTCCAGTGCATTATTCTAAAGTTGCTAGAACGGTGCTAAATACGAAATATCCTGGGCGTTGGATTTGGCGACGAGGAACAATTCCATGTCCAGCCCGTTCTCCGGATCTTACACCATTGGACTTTTATCTATGAGACAAGATAAAATGTATCGTGTACAAAGATAAACTCACAACGCCACAGGATATGCGGCAAAGGATTACTACAGCATGTGCTTCAATTACGTCTCAGGAAATCGACAATGCCCACAGATCATTTAATGCAAGATTGCAATATTGCATAAATGAGGTTGGTCAACATTTCGAACATTTATTATGATATGTAAAGGACAACCCGCCGTAAACAACGCGTAATCTTTGCTGAAACACGTAAGTTTTAAACTTCCACATTTTATCCGCTCCAACATGATTATTCTTTCTCAAGGTCATTTCAAGGTCAAAAAGGTGGTATCCACTAAATTCAGTTTTTTATTATCTATCATGCTATCGTAAAAAAATCTACTATTCCATTTAAAAAATCATCGGTGACCTTGAAATTTCATTAAAAAAGACTATATAAAAAAATTTTTTTCTTTACCATTATATTTGCCCCCTGCAATAGTGTCACTTTGTCCTCTGAAGTTTTCTGATAGGACTGTAAATACGACTGATATTTAGGTGTTCCCATTTATGTGGGACACCCTGTATATCGGTTCTGACTGAAACAGTTATGAAGAACCAAAATGATGTTGTAACTGTTATGAGTATATCGGTTACGGTTACGGTTCTTGAGTACCGATATTATAACGGTTCTATAACTGTTATATTTAGGTTCTCGATTTCGGTTTCGGTTCTTCAAACTTCAGAACCGCTCAGCGCAGCTACAGCGGATTGATTCTGGATCGGCCAACGGCAACGCCACGGTAAGCGGGACCTGCCGCTCTGTTCGCTGTAGCCGCGCTCCGATTGGTCCGTGTTTTTCGTTAATAACTCCTTAACAAAGCCGCGGACGCCGTTTTTGCAAAGGAAAATGTCGCATGAAATGATCTCAGGAACCTCTTATTTCCGGATGTTGAAGGAATTTTGAGACACCCTGTATAGCCAATACAGAACCAAAAAATATCAGTTGCAGAACTGCAAAACCGGTATGAGACCGATACGGGACATATTCCAGAAATCCAGAACCTAAAAATAACAGTTGCAGAACCGTTATAATATCGGTTCTCAAGAACCGTAACCGTAACCGATATAAGCGAGAGCCGATATTCTCATAACAGTTATAACATTTTTTCGGTTCTCGCAACTGTTTCAAGAACGGGAATTGATATCATAACAGTTTTCAACCCCTGATTGTAACATGCAATGAATAGACTGTGGAGTTTTTACGCGAAATAAAAATTGTATCCATCACCAATTGCAAGACATAGGAGCCAAATAGAAATTTCCTTTCATTCTTCATAACTTTAAGAAGTTGAAAATTATATATCAATATCTGCAAATTTTCTAATTTTTATACCTTTTCAAAATTTTTACTAGTAATTATTTTCAAATAAAGGCATAAAATCCGCAATCCAACAATGAAATATTTCCTGTGTTTCATTTCGTGCCATTTTTTATTATTTCGTCAATAATATTATTCAACGGTTTATACCCTTGTCTGCCCAAAAATCAGTAACATTCTTCCAAAATAGTACCTCGAGGCAACCGGAACAATTTTAGAATAGAACAAATTTTGCGAAGCTTTAAAGATAATTTAATTAATCAAAAAAGAGAAGAACTTTCAAGATAACAAAATAACAAACAAAGGTAGAGTGAAATATATTGGAAGCGCAGAAAATTTAATTGGTAGTACTAGAACTATTTCAATATCTATTTGATTGAAACACACACACGCAAGTCAGCTTTTTCCTGAAAATTCTAAATACTCGAAAACGAATTCGAACGGTGTTCGGAATGTTTTATTACTTTTCTCTCTAGAATCATTGAACTAGGTCGACAGGAATCGTCAATTTGATCCTAACAAGAGATTAGCTACTACACGATATGGTTTTGAATCATGAAAAATTCAATGTCTCATCGATCTCGAACGTCAATTCGAAATTACTTTCTCAACCACAAATAATATTTAATTGTATCACACATTTAATAGAGAAATTAGCAAGTACATATACTAAACGTAAGTGATCCGGATTTAATGCATTTATGACAAAAATGAGTGGATTGGAAGAATTTCAGAATTTTAATTGATTACTCCCATATTATTAAAATTATTGAAGAAGGGCAATAATTTTTATGTAGCTCCTGTTTTTTGCGATTAATGCACGAAACTTTTATTTTGCATGAAAATCCGCAGTCTGCTGATGTATATTGGTTTATATTTATGACGAGATTGCATTCATTAAAGTTTCATACAACTTTTCTCACAATACGTGCTTCAATAAAGAAATTCACTCAGAAATATCTCATGAAAATATTTCTACAATTTTAGAAATTCTGAAAGAAAAAATTAGAAACAAGTCATTTTGACTCTGTAGTCCTAGTGTTAAGATAAATTGCGGATTTTATGAATTCATGACAAAAATGGTTGGATGTTCGCAACAGTAAACAGGTTGAAAGAATTTCAGAATTTTAGTTTATTACTTCCAACTTGCTGAAATTATTGAAGAAAAGCAACCATTTTTATTTAGCTCCTGTTTCTTGCAATTAATGCACGAAACTTTTATTTTGCAATGAAAATTCGCAGTCTGCTGATGTATATTGGTTTATATTTATGACGAGATTGCATTCATTAAAGTTTCATACAACTTTTCTCACAATACGTGCTTCAATAAAGAAATTCACTCAGAAATATCTCATGAAAATATTTCTACAATTTTAGAAATTCTGAAAGAAAAAATTAGAAACAAGTCATTTTGACTCTGTAGTCCCAGTGTTAAGATAAACTGCGGATTTTATGAATTCATGACAAAAATGGTTGGATGTTCGCAACAGTAAACAGGTTGAAAGAATTTCAGAATTTTAGTTTATTACTTCCAACTTGCTGAAATTATTGAAGAAAAGCAACCATTTTTATTTAGCTCCTGTTTCTTGCAATTAATGCACGAAACTTTTATTTTGCAATGAAAATTCGCAGTCTGCTGATGTAGATTGGTTTATATTTATGAGAAGATTGCATTCATCGAGGTTTCATGCAATGTGCTTTACTAGAGAATTTTATTCTGAAATTTCTCATGAAGAAACGTCAATAATTTTAATAATTGTAAACGAAAAATTAGGAAACAACATTACTTGCGTTCGATTCTACGTACTGGAAGCATTGTTCAACAAACAAAGCCGAGAAAATATATTCAAAGAAAAAACGAGGATCCCGAGAACACAACATCGCTCAAAGGGTTTGCACGAAGAAAGAGGAAAGTATTATCACAAAGACCTCGCGAATGAGGATCAAAGTGCAGCTTAAAGTTCAGAATGCTAAATGCCAACAGAAAGGAAAGCATGTAACCGAGGAGGACAAGGAAACCGTATGAATATACATGCGCCGAAAGGGGTCGCTACCCTCTCCCGCGGTTGTATGCATCTTTACACGCAGGAAACAACCTGCAGAAGGTAATTAGCATTTTACCAACCGGCGTTTTCGCCGTGGGGATACTGCCCGAAGGAAACGCACGCCAGTTTCGTAGGATGTATGCTACGAAATTGAATTATTTCGCTGTTCCCGATGCCGTGTTTCCCTTTTCTCGAAGTTCCTCATGCTCGACTACTCTGGTAAATAGTATGCCCCCTGCAAAATACAATCTTCGGACACCGTTCATTGAAGACGTCCAACAAAAAAGAATGGGGGAGAAGGTATTCGTATAAAATTACGACGAGCCTGTTTACCAGCACTCACCTTCGCAAACACCTTGCAGCTCGAGTGCATTCTGTTAGTTTTAAAACCGTGATACGTGCGACTGTGAGTGCAGTGTCTTCTATAAAATAATATGTGACCGTTGAAGTTGAAATCTGATTTGTAACTTGAGAAATGATGTGTTTGAAGAGGTTTGGGACTGTGCAGATTCGACTAGTGTTTATTTATTAAGGTTGCGATAAATTTTCTGCGAAGTTATTAAGAAATAGTTTAACTAAAACTATTTTATTTTGTAATCAGTAATTAGGAATAAGTTTGTATTGTATTGTAAATTTGTATTGTATTATAAGTTCGTATTGTATTATAAGTTTGTATTGTATTATATGAATAAAATTGTATTATGGGTATTACCCGTTAATAAATATTATTGATATTATTATTGTTGTTTTATATTACCTTGCGTACATTATATATAATATTATGTATTGTATATAGAGTTGAGCAAAATTTATATCTAAATAAAAATTTTGAATAACGAATGAAGATAAAGTATCTTTTATTCGCGAATCGTTATTTGAATAATTATTTATCTAAATAATGCCCAACTCTGATTGTATTCGACATATACATGTACCTGTATTGTCCTTACTAGTATTTTTTTAAATAGAGTTGTGAGGAAATAAATACAGATTTCATATTATCAACTTCTACATTAAAATTTATCTTTTTCCCAATTATAATCAACAAAATGAGTTAGGCATATTTAAAGTAACTATAGCAAAGTAAGAATGAACGAATAATAAAATAAATGTATGTATATTACAGTTACAGTTTCCATAAATATCTATACAGAATCAGATGCGATGACGATTCCCCTTTCCCCTCTAGCACTTTACCACCAAGGTACTGCGATTTCTCAACAGACTATAGCACTTGGCCTCCTGCGTCATCTTTTAATCTTGGAACATAGGACGTTATCTGAAGCCGGGTCTATAAGTATACATATATGGTCTAAGATTTAGACGCTCGTAGTTCTTACAACATACACCAGATGACCCCACAGAAGGGCGCGAATTACAAAATCCGTTTCCCAACAGTTAAATATAATGCAAACAATTAATAATACGAATTGGCCACTAGTAAATTTCAAAATACTCTAGAATCCAAACGAAAGCAGAAAAACCTACGATAAAAATATTGAGCTAATCTTCGAAATCTCCTTTTATAACTACAACACGAGCAACAGAACTCAACCCTGTAAATTCCCTGAAAAAAATTGCTAACGCAACATTGGGCCTTAATGTGTTAAAGAGATGTGCGAAATAGAATAACTTAGATTTTCTAACAAATTAGATCGATATTCTGATCGTACATTTTCAATGTTACGTTTGAATTACCGACAGAGCAGTGATAAATTTCAATTTGTGCAACGCTTACTTTATTTAACAGTAGTTTCGTTCCTATATTTCATCTATGACAGAGCTACGGGTCTGGTTCGAATCATGGGAACAAGCTCCCACGATAAATCGGTCGTTCTCGTTCTACACCGTGGATTTTTCAGCCGTCCGGGTGCTAGGGACAAGAAATTGCACCGGGAAGACGAAGTTCTCAATGTGCATCAACGACCGTGCGCCCTCGGTCGTGTAATCAGAACTCGAAAAAACCTGAGTTGCGCTTTTCTCGCCGAGAAAATACTCCGAGACTCGTGTGAACATTACGCCGGTTTTCTTGCAGCATTCGTACGACGGAATTGTGATCGCATTTTATTATATTTAGCTGATGAAAAAATAATTCTGGTTTTTGTTCATGAATTTTAAAGTTATACAAGTTGTGCAGACCATCGTTTTAACCCCACATTTTGCACGCAGTCCAATGACCGCTATCCATAAATGACACAGCAAGAGTAACCGGAACAAAAAATTTTGTTGTATACTAAAATAGCGTACAAACTAAGTACAAAATGTTGTATATTTAAAAAAAGAATCCCTAAATATCATCGTTATTTCAAATCATTCAAACAACGAGAAAGTCCCCTTAATCCCTTGCACTATGCTAAATATGTATCAAATTACTTGCCCTTGAACAAAAATGAAATTCGACTTCGTGATAGTTGATATTTACCCGTCAGAGAATATAATAGGCATATAATTAATTCAAATTTTACCTTCTATCCAAATCGTTTCAAACGAGAAAAATATCATATTGTTTCTGTAACCGTAAAATAAATCATAGTGCAAGGGGTGAACGCGTTAAACGCTATGTCAGTCTCTGGGGACTGACGGTATTGAATTTACGGAACAATACAGGGTGGTCTAGTAAAAAATAGCACTTGACTATCTTTGTAATTTTTGAGATATTGAGAAACTTTATTAACAAATGCTTTTCAGTATAAAAAGTAATATAACATGGTAGTAATAGCTTTGTTGTAGGTGCAAGAGTTTTAGAGATTTTAAGGTCACATTTACGTTCCTAAATAGAAACATTTTTTCGACACACATAGTTTAATACTTCTTTTTATGGAGAATGATGAGCTGCATCGAATAATGCATAGAGAAACATATGTGTGTCGAAAAATTAATAATTTAAGAGATATTTCAACTTTAATTTTGTTGGATTCTGTAGATCTTATTTATACAGGGTGTCCCATTTAAGTTGAGATTGTAAATAATGTCGAAGACATGATTTAAAAAAAACAAACTGACACATGTTCTTTAGTGTTTCGAGTGGGGAGTCAAATGGCACAAGTTTTCTAATTCGTGGGCGTTTTTAAGGTTATTTCAAGGTCATTTTGTATTTTTTATCATAAACCCATATTTTTTATTTCGGAATCATATTCTACGTAAAAAAATGCACAACTTTGGTTTGAAACATTTTTTTGTACGTTTGTAAGAATTTTATTATGTGTTCACGAATCTTTTATTAAACGAATTACTAACTGTCTAGAAGTTGAGGATAAACATTTCGAGCATTTATTATGATGTTCTTAAATTAAATAAAAAAATCTTCCAGAAGAAAGTAACGTTGTCATTTCAATAGAAAAACAAAATTATCCTTGACATAAACATGAAAAATCAGCTAAATATCTTAAGAAATATTGAACTTACAAAAAGATGTTTCAAACAAAAGTTGTGCATTTTTTTACGTAGAATATGATTCCGAAATAAAAAATATGGGTTTATGATAAAAAAGACAAAATGACCTTGAAATAACCTTGGAAACGCCCACACATTAGAAAACTAGTAGTGCCATTTGACTTCCCACTCGAAACACTAAAGGACATGTGTCAGTTTGTTTGTTTTAAATCACATGTCTCCGAGATTTTGTACAATCTCAACTTAAGTGTTCACGCTATCAGTAGCCAGCGTTTTCCTTGTAAACAGTAAATAAAAAAAAAAATAAAAGAGGAAAAAGTAGTACTGTTTTTTGTGCGCAATACAATGGCGTATGTAATTTTTTGGGGTTTATACTATTTTGATAGATATGAAGGTGACCTTCAATTTCTTAATTGGAATGCTGTGCATTTTTTATATCACATGAAAGCGTATGTCTAGACGAATTCATCCGTTTACTACACAGTGACCTTCAAGGTGATGCAAGGTCAGAAATGGAAGAAACATTTTGAATATGTCACACCAATGTGTTTACAAGTATCCTTTATTGGTGAGGCTACAGTAATTGTCCAATATGACTTCCTTGTGCCTGAATGCACATTTCATCAATATTAATTACATTTTTTGTGGCTTCCTCTAATGTAGTCCGAGATACTATATAGTTTACATGCTTGTGCTATTTTGCTTTTCAAGTCGTTTACATCTCTCGACGGTGTATCGTAAATGAACTCTTTTATAGAACCCCATAAAAAAAGTCCAGCGGTGACAAATGTGGAGATCTTGGTGGCCACTTGACAGGCTCACTTTTATAAGGCATTTCACTTTTATATGTTTTCTGGTTGGTAGGTTTAGTGTTAAAAAATTGAGGGTCGCCTTCATATCTAACAAAATAGTATAAACACAAAAAAATTACGTACGCCATTGTGTTGGGCATAGGAAACAGTACTACTTTTTCCTCTTTTACTTTTTTCTGATATCTACTATTTACAATAAAAACGCTGGCTAGTGATAGCGCGAACACCCTGTATATAGTATAATGTTATATAGTATTAAAAAATGTTCACACTGTCTCGATAGATTTAATTGATCAGATTAAATAGAAATGGGGTGAGCAAGTATTTTGCTTATGCACAGTAGTATTTTTATATTTAAACTTAAATAAAAAGTGAAATGGCATGCGAGACCAAAGTTGCTCCGCATTTAACGTGTTGAAGACCCGAATAGACCGCATCAGAACCGATCTGGAACAGCCAAGGACGATGAGCAACTGTGTCGTCGTCGTCAGACGTAATACCAAAGAAGATGGCACTCCCAAACACCGTCAAAGAGACTCGCGGGTCGACGAATCAGGTTGTGTCGTTCTTATCAAACGTGAAGTACAAATATCCAGCTAATCAGGAGGATCGTTGAAATTCGCAGCCGGTAAACTCCGACGCTCTGATTCACCGGCGTCCTTAGGAATATCCTCGGAGGAGAAGAGACGCCGCCGCCGATGACGTCGACGACGACGACGAGGACGAGAGAGACACGGAGAAGAAAACGGCAGAATAAACGGAAGGAATACAGTAAATTCCAGAAACGAACGGACGATTATAGCTCGACGGTTTCTTTTAGTTATGCAAACTGGCCGACCCGAGAACTTTCGCGCCTGGAAAGCGTCGGGATATTCTCTCATTAAAGGAACTGGAACTAGCTGCAGCCATAGAAAAAAGTGCATCGTTCGCCTTGTAAGAGTTCTTTGACCCCTCCCCCCACTCATCCCCCTTGCCGCCGAAAAATATGACGAGCTCGCACGAGAATCGACTCCTCGACGTGATTTCGAGAGATATGCCGGCCATGCGGCTTCAGGGTACCTAAAACTTGAATTTTCGGTGTTCAAACTTTGACGTTCGGTGTTGTCTATTAACGTCCGACGAGAACCGGCCGAAGATAATTTGTACGCTATTCGGTCAAAACACCAGAAGGAAGCGAACTGGCAAGTTCATTTATCCACGCGAGATGCCAAGAGGATTTTTATATGTATCCCCGAAATGGGATGACCTTGCCCTAAGAAGATGTCGCACGTCGGCAAAATCGTTGTCGTCCAACCGAGCGACCAGCACGAGAAGAAACAAACGAAACATCTAATGATCGCGTCCAAATCGACGATGCGTGTGTGAGGAATACCTTTCCAAGAAGCTAATAACAGCCAGATTTCGCACGCGACACCGCGGTCAGAGAGGTCCGTCTTATCAAAACGCATATTCGCACATGCCACCTGCGTCGTACGGCACGCGATCGATCGAAGACAACCATCGCCCCTTTGTCTAGAGCTGCCTGGTAACACCATTGATAAGAGACATGTATACAAAGACGCCGCACAATAAACAGACAGTCTTGGGTTTGAGTTCGAACAAGCACGACTCTTTGATTCTCCCCAACTCCGTATCCTCTTACTACGGTTCGCGAGACGTTTAAACCACCGGTCGACAGTATCTCGTGCCAGTGCTATTTAATTAGTTACTTTTTTTCACATTGTGAATAATTCCCGAGGCACGTGCAACGTCGTATTTGTCGGTCGTACTGTTTGAATTTGAAATTAGTTTGATTTCTGTCATGAAAGACCCCAGGACACCATTACAATACAGTGAATGAAAGGAAATATTGGAACAATATATTTATTAATAATTTCGAATAAATTTCCATGCTGTCTATTATCGTTCGTTAGGAATCAGTAAAAGCTAATTTGTATGTAAAAGACATGTCAGTTTTTTATCTGTTATGTGATGCACAAATATCCTAGAAAAAATTAATGATGGTTTGCGAATGTAGAGGCTACGAGTTTTAAAATGAGACTTTTTTTATTGTATTAGCACATTTAACCCTTGGGTAGTCAACCAGAATGTTCATTGTTGTTGGACAATCGGGGTAGCGACAATTTTACTGTTATTTTTGTTCACTGAACGTTAATCTACGCGAGATTGTAGAAAGAATGGGGATCCGGAAGGGCTTTGCAATATTTTGTCAGAATCATTACAAATTACTAAAGGAAATATGGAAATGGTTACTCGGTTGGCTACACAAGGATTGAAACAGTCGAGAAATATTACAGTGTCCGTACGTACCATGTAATTGTGGCCAAATTGGGGCACGATTACGATAACCGTGGCCCCTACTTTGAAGGTTATATTTGTGTTCCTGGGAACATTTTAAGAAAAAAATGTGTATATAACAAGTATCCAATGGGCTCCGTTTAGCCGGTAAAGTAGATTTCTTGTTTTTCATAAAACTGCAAATATCTCGGAAACTATGCGAGATATGGCAAAATATTAAGAGACCTTTTTTGTAGGAAATTGAATTTCTAACAATTTATGTCGTATGACTTTTTTCTATTAGCTGCGCAGTTTCCGAGTATATTTATATTTCGGTGAATTCGAGATATTCGAAACTACTCCTGGATTTTCGTATGCGTGGTCGGGCCGGCCTCACGGCCGGCACTCTCCGCCCCCGCTCGCGACCTAACCCAAACTCATTCTGTTCACATAATCTTCCCATTGTAGATGTTATCCAGAATTTGGTCTTTTCAGAACCCTTTTCACTTTCCCCGACCATTATTTCACGGGAGAGGCAGTTGTTCTCCAACTTCACCGAAATATAAATATACTCAGAAACTGCGCAGCTAATAGAAAAAAGTCATACGACATAAATTGTTAGAAATTCAATTTCCTACAAAAAAGGTCTCTTAATATTTTGCCATATCTCGCATAGTTTCCGAGATATTTGCAGTTTTATGAAAAACAAGAAATCTACTTTACCGGCTAAACGGAGCCCATTCGATACTTGTTATATACACATTTTTTTCTTAAAATGATCCCAGGAACACAAATATAACCTTCAAAGTAGGGGCCACGGTTATCGTAATCTCCCCAAATTGGCTATTACAATTTGAATCAAGAAAATATGTTGCTATTGGTACAAACTCAATGTCGAGTGTTACTCCATACAGAACTAGAAATGGTTAAACGTCCATGATATTATTAAAGATTGCCTTATTGTATTTGGAAGTGTCTATAGGATCATTCTATTAAAGAATCACTTGTATAGCATGTGAGGTTGCATTCTTTTGCTGCATCATATGAAATTCAAGCGTCGCGCGCGATCGGTTGAGTCGTCGCCTGTCGGGCGTTGTCGGGTCTTGTCGCGAGTTATATGTGGGAGTTGTACTTCGAAGTGTTGCGCCGCACAGTGGGGTATTTGCCCGATTTGAGTGGCCAAACATATTTCAAAATTCGCTCAATATATAAACTGCTGTAACTTTGCTAAAATTTATCCAAATTTGATAAAAAAAAACAACCATTTTAGAGCTTGAGATGTCTACTTTTTGTACTATATACCGTTTTTACTGAAATGGATATTTTGAATGTAAAATCTGTCTATAAAGAGGAGCATATCAGATTGTAAAGTTTGTAGTTATTTTTCAATCAAGTACTGCTGATTATAATGAATATTTTAACGTTATTCATCTATTTTATGTACACTATCGAAAGTGTAATCATTTACAATTAAAATATCTTTTTAAAATACTTATTACAAAGAATGCTGTTTTTTAAATATGCATTTATCCTATAAATTACACATTCGAAAATGGCAAATACGCTCAAAAGAAGGGAAAGGTTCTGTCGCGGAAAGAAAGAAAGTCATACCACAGGAGTTTAAAGCACAAATAGGACTTACTATTGATGTACCAAAAACTGGTCTCGGCAATACAAACGACATATTAGAAACAATTTCAAGGGGTTACAAAATAGATGGAAATAAATTTGGAACATACACTATGGACACTGCAAAATATTAATCCACGCACCATTAATTATTGAAAATGTTATTTTAAACACTTTCGCCGTTACAGAGAAAATAATGCACGGAAATGTTCTACGAAAGCATGTAACACAGACGTGCTCAACAGATTTTTTAATTACTTCCGATCCTCTGATATCCAGTATGAGACAGATTAGAATGAAAAAGTCAAATCCCTTTTTAAGCGAGACATTGGAATTGATTCTACCTTCTGAACATCCATCCACTGAAGAAGAACAAAGATCAGAAGAAGAAGATAATGGTTATTGTTTGTTTGACAATGAGCGTTTATGAGTTAAACAGTTCCTTCAAATAATTCCTTAGTAAGTACTTACTTTACGGAGATATAGCGAATGCGTACATGCAGGATGTGAAAAATGCTGCGATTTTCACGCACGCGCGCGATGGCCATTTTTTCATAAATCAACTATAAAAACACGGAGTCGGACGTAGTCGGAACCAATTTTTCTTGCATCTTAATCATAAAACTTCAAAGTATACAATGGCACATAAATGAACACCGGGACTCACCCTGAAGTATAACAAAATCATTACCAAAGTCTTAGAATCATAAAAAAGGTGACTGAATCGTTGGTTATCTTTAAATATTAATAACTACAAAAATGTATACAGTGCAAAAGTGAATTTCTCTTAAAACTATACCATATACTTAGCTAAAAAATCTTCTATAAAACAAAGATATATTAAATTTATGTAAATAAAGTAAAAATTACTAATAGGTGAATTCGTTGAGAAATGACAGCGTGTTAACAGAACTTCAAACTTCCGACTTTCAGTGCTTAATGGGTACACGAATGGGAAAACGAATGATGGGAGATTGTTCCTCATATTCAACTAACTCAAGCAACAAAAATTTTACAATTTATGTAAAATTTTAAGAATTGAATTATGGCCGCTCAAATCGGGCAAATACCCCACTGTGCGTCACGTCATTTTTCTTTGCATGCACTTGTGTGATCGCTCTGCGTCTCATCATGTTGTGCGTTACGGCAAGCAAGCGTTCTAAGTGTTATATAGAATTACTAACTATTCATTTTCTTAATGTTATACTACATTAATCTGTAGTCATGATTCTACAGACACAGTGTCATTTTTATTTCTTTCCTTCGATCGAGCGTTGAATAAATATTCTACTTTATGTATCCTATACCAGCGACGGCGCCATTACTTTCAAACATAACCTACCATAGCATCTACAGTCAAATTAAATAAAATTGTTAACTCTAAAAATTCAAGTTTATCGTTTAAATTACATTTTCCAGATGGATGCAGGGGAAACATAACTTTCAGATAAAAAAAAGGAAAAAATTTTCTAGACAGTATTATACATTACACAAACAATAAATTGAAGATTCATCCTTTCAGAAATATTGCTGTATTTTTTTGTCCATTGTTCACATAAGAAGAATTATCATTGGACTACAAATTTGTATGCACAATAAAAATGACCATTCTAAGAAACGAAAGTTAAATAAAATTGTACCTACTCTATTATTTTAAAAAGCCAGAAACAACAGCAAAACGACATTCTTAAATTTTGATAATGTCTATTTATTGAATTGAGGAACTTAAAATGCACAAAATCCGCAGTCTTATGATCATGAACAACATTTTCCCGGAGATTATCTTACCTCGACTGAACAATTGATTTACCAGCAAGGAATCTAAAGAATCGATATCAGTTTCTCGAAAGAAAGTGTATAATAAACCGGACGCGCGGATTTAAATCAAACTGCTGGAAACTACGACAGTTAGGTAACCGCAGAAACATAATCGTAAATTGACTTTCAGCACGGTGTTATTAACTTCAGAAGTCCGGATGAAAATAAAATTACGGGAACACGTTTCATTACTTCGTGTAACGTAATGCGCATTGGAGAGGTGTTCCTTTCCGTTTCTCCTTCATCTCTATGAGAATGCATTCTTTTGCCGCATCATGTAATGATTCGATGTAGCTTTGTAATTTTTATGAATATCAGTAAACACTCTGCGTTGAAAAACGTCTAATGATGTAAACACACTGTACGTAAATAGTGGAAATTCTGGGTGAAGTTCCTTTTAGCACCCACCTCCGATTGGCTCCCAATTTACCCGAAATATTGCCCATGCCCAGTAGAGTTATGTGGGTTGGTCACGTGACGCGGAAATGCTCTGCGCATGCGCAACGAACTGTTTGCGTTAATAATTCGTATCCGCCATTTTCACTTATTAACACACCCATAACTGTTGTTTCTTGTCTTTAATAAGTTACAATGAGTGACAGTTCTGATGAATCAAGTCAAAATGATCCGGAGTGGAAGCCGCAAGAAATGGCCCAACATGTTACGCGTGTTTTAGTGAGATCAAAGGTTGAAGGCAATCGGAGGTGGGTACTAAAAGGAACTCTTACCGAAATTCTTTCTTTTAATACGAAATTACATGGTTCTATATGATGTCTTAGAGTATTGTCGCGGAGTGTAGTACGTCTTTTATTAAATAAACTCGAGTCACGTTCTGTTAGAAATAAATTCACCGCGCTCACTCTGCTACTTCCTGCGCGCCCTCTATTCCATTCTGTTCTATTTTCCGAAATATATTTGTCTACTTCTTCTCTATCTAATTATGACACGTGTATATGTATATTATATAGAACTAATAAAGGCATGTAATATATAAAATGAGTCTAAGAGTGAACATAAGAATTAACTAAATCTAACACGTTCTAAGGAAGTGGAAACAAATGAGGTCGTAATTTGCTCCTCCTCTCTCATATACTCCTTCAATAGTAATGCTCCGCGAAATTTTCCATCAAAGGGAATCGCGATTCTCCGGCGTTCCAGAAAAGATACTAGCGTTTCAGAAAAGTTACCTAATCATTAAAATATTCAATGAATCGGTTGTAAAATTATAATTAACATTGAAATGTTATCCTGTTTCTTCAGACCGTAATATAGTACACTGGGATATTTCTCAAAATTCGAATAAAAATTTATTGGAATACCTCCCGGTGTGCAGTTTAAGGCTGCAGAGTCCAAACAATCGACAAAACATTAAAGACATCTTTTATTTATAATTATTAGTAGACTCGGGACTTTTATGCGAAATAAAAATTGTCTGCATTAAATTCAAGCTATAAGAACTACACAGATATTTGTTTCTTTTCTTAACAATCTCAATGGGTTGGAAATAATACAATAGTATTTTTAAACTCCTTAAATAGTTTCACTGTTTTGAATTTAGCCTATCTCTTTTCATCATAAATGCATAGGAGATATTTAAAACAGTAGCAAGATTAGAAGAATTACTGGACATCAATATAATTTTACATAAAGATCTGTATTCTATTCGTGATATTAACACGTGGACTAGCGTACTGAGCATGAATGGTTGAAACATTTTTGTAAATTCAATTTTATTAGGATCTTAACACGCTCGCTACTAGTGTCGCACATGCGTGACGACGATCACCTTGTATTTCATCCAAAGAAAATCAAATCAATTATACGCATGCCGTTCCTTAAAATTATAACGTGTAACACGGTATTCGGAGAATTTAAAACCTTTCTGTCACGGCATTTTCTCTCAATTTTACAAAAGGTTTTTACTGCATTTAATAAAATAGTGTAATCATGAAGACTATTTCTGAAACAGAAGCTGGTAGATAACGTGTTCAAGAACTGAAAGGATCGTCAGAGTAATCATAGTAATGAATACACTGTAATCTTTGTGCAAAATAAATATGAGCTGCTGCAATTGAAAGAGACAGGAGCAACGTATCTTTCTCCTTTTAATAATTTCGTAGACTCTAGAATATTATAACACGGTTAACTATCACAAAATTTATTATTTTCTATATCCAGTTCCCTGTCATTCTCCCTTTGCTCAAGTTTAAAAAAAGATTCTGATAAATGTGAAATTGACGAAAATAAATTTGGAAACAAATTATTTTCAGAAAAATGGTTCGAAATTAATTTTCCAATTCGCAGAGTTGCATTCTCGCGGCTATACCTTGGCGCGCGGACCATAACTTCAGCAGAGTCGGCGGCTGCCAGTGGTCTCCGCCATAATTTCTACGCAACTTCTTACTTCTTTATCTACTTTGGTATTTTACTCGCCCTTCAAACGAAAGCGGCCGCAATAAGCGTTCGGATGGTCACGGCCGGAAATTAAAGTTCCCGGGTTTACTTCCAGTTTTGAATAGAAATAAAGAATTGAGTTTTACTTAAATGTATGAGTAATAAAACGCAACACGCGAGGGAGAGGTTATGTCCTCCTATTACATTTCTTTTTCATTCCGGACCGAGTCTGAAGAGAGGTCGTCCGCGCAGGTTATGACACAGACACAACGTAACAAGGATCACAAGATCGTTCCGACGTTTCATACTGCCTCATAAGAGCATCTTTATCGCGGTAAATTGTGGTGGGCTCACACGCTCCGCTACTTACAGTTACATATATTGGGATCTCTATACGGCGTGTCATAATTTTCCATTTACTTCCTCCACGGGGGCAACTTGCAAACCGGTCTACGTCGAAGCTCTAAAATATTGTAAGACGTCGCGTAGCCTACAGGGACGAAATGCATGCAGCGGGACCGCGGTCCGAGGAACGGAGCTTAGCGCGAGGACCCTGGCCCTAGGACGCTTGACTTCGACGAGCAGGGGATGACTGTGAGGGTGCTGGGCAGGTGTTGAAAGCAGTTATGATATCGATTCCGGTTCTGGAAACAGTTACGGGACCGAAAAAGTGTTATAACTGTTATTGAGAATATCGGTTCTTGCTTATATCGGTTACGGTTACGGGACTTGAGAACCGATATTATAACGGTTCTATAACTGTTATTTTTAGGTTCTGGATTTCGGTTTCGGTTGTTCAGACTTCAGAACCTATAATATGTCCCGTATCGGTCTCATATCGGTTTTGCAGTTCTGCAACTGATATTTTTTAGTTCTGTATCGGCTATACAGGATGTCTCAAAATTCCTTCAGCATCCGGAAATGGAAGGTTCCTGAGATCATTTGAAGCGACATTTTCCTTTGCAAAAATGGCGTCCGCTGCTTTGTGTAAGACTTATTAACGAAAAATACGGACTAATCAGAGCGCAGCTACAGCGGATTGATTCTGGGTCGGCCAACGACGACGCCACGCGAAGCGGGACCTGCCACCGAGTCGGACTCCGTTCGCTGTAGCCGTGCTCTGAGTGGACCGTGTTTTTCGTTAAGAACTCCTTAACAAACCCGCGAACGTCGTTTTTGCAAAGGAAAATGTCGCACGAAATGATCTCAGGAACCTCTTATTTCCGGATGTTGAAGGAATTTCGAGACACCCTGTATAGCCGATACAGAACCAAAAAATATCAGTTGCAGAACTTCAAAACCGATATGAGATCGATACGGGACATATTATAGGTTCTGAAGTCTGAACAACTGAAACCGAAACCGAAATCCAGAACCTAAAAATAACACTGTCCAACACCAAAATTTTTTCCTAATAACTATTGGGTGGTTCTTATAGAGTTTTTTGCGCTGATTCCGAATCTGTCCTTACTTTTTCGCCAACACGTACAGTTTTCGAGAAATTTGAATTTGAAAAAAACCTATTTTTCAACTTTAAACAAATATTGTGATGTTATTACAAAAGATATTGATTTGTTCTTTGCAGCAAAAGATTCTGTACTTTCCCGTATACAGTGATATCCAATATTAATACATTATGAATGTTTAAACATGTTTAGACAATCATTAAAGACGGAGGGACACCACTTTTGCACCAATTTTTGAGGATATTTTTGAATTTATCTCAAAAAATAAGGTTCCAGCGTAAAATCGTACTATATCACGTGATAGAGCAGACTTTATCTTGAGAAACCTCCCTTTGAAGTTTGCAACATCGACATTTTAACTGAACCAGGAAGCAAAATATCTTCGCCCGACATGAGTTGCCGCCAGTGGTGCTCTTCCACTAGCGCGGTCGTTCGTCGGGAGACGGCGCTGCGCGACGTAATGGCGATGCAGTGGCTATAAGCGCGCGATTATGTCAGCTTATTTATAATGAAATATATATAATATATATAAAATATATATATAATATAAATAATGAAATATATATAATATATAAAATATATATATATATAATATATAAAATATATATATATAATATATAAAATATATATATATATAATATATAATATATATATATAAATATAATATAAATAATGAAATATATATAATATATAAAATATATATATAATATATAAAATATATATATATAATATATAAAATATATATATATATAATATATAAAATATATATAATATAAACAATGAAATATATATAATATATAAAATATATATATATATAATATAAATAATGAAATATATATAATATATAAAATATATATATAATATAAATAATGAAATATATATAATATATAAAATATATATATAATATAAATAATGAAATATATATAATATATAAAATATATATATAATATAAATAATGTATATTATAATTATATTTCACATTAGCGATATTATATAGATTTCTGTATTAAACTATCCTTTTGTTACGAAAGATCTTTTTGTATGAAATATACTATGAACAAGAGATAACATTAAAAAGATACATCAAATAATCTATACAGAATAAATGTACTAATAAATAATAAACAACAATAGTATAACATTTAATAAAATTTAACATTTAAATAGGGTGCCATAATTGCACGCTTATAGCCACTGCATCGCCGTTACGTCGCGCCGCGCCGTATCCCGACGAACGACCGCGCTAGAGGAAGAGCACCACTGGCGGCAACTCATGTCGGGCGAAGATATTTTGCTTCCTGGTTCGGTTAAAATGTCGATGTTGCAAACTTCAAAAGGAGATTTCTCAAGATAAAAGTCTGTTCTATCACGTGATATAGTACGATTTTACGCTGGAACCTTATTTTTTGAGATAAATTCAAAAAAATCCGCAAAAATTGGTGCAAAAGTGGTGTCTCTCCGTCTTTAATGATTGTTTAAACATGTTTAAACATTCATAATGTATTAATATTGGATATCACTGTATTCGGGAAAGTCTACAGAATCTTTTGCTGCGAAGAACAAATCAATATCTTTTATAATAACATCACAATATTTGTTTAAAGTTGAAAAATAGGTCTTTTTTTCAAACTCAAATTTCTTAAAAACTGTACGTGTAGGCGAGAAAGTAAGGACAGATTCGGAATCAGCGCAAAAAACTCTATAAGAATCACCCAACAGCTATTAGGAAACATAAAAGAAGTTGAAATTTGTTGGACAGTGTAACAGTTATAGAACCGTTATAATATCGGTTCTCAAGAACCTTAACCGTAACCGATAGAAGCGAGAACCGATATTCTCATAACAGTTACAACATCATTTCGGTTCTTCATAACTGTTTCAGTAAGAACCGATATACGTATAACTGTTTGAAACAGTTATTTTCAGAACCTTTTCTACCCCTAGCGCTGAGCGAAAAAACTACCCCCACTCTGCTGACGTACCGTCGTCTCCTACTTTGCTTCTACCCCGCACGCGCTACACACAAGCGTACCTCTACTCTGTCCGTGTGAGCTGCTTGTGCGACTCTGTTGAGGCAATAGAATCACAGACGAGAGATAGGATAGACCTAACATCTTATGGGACTTCGTGTCACGTGTTCTGAAATACCGATTGTATAAAAAATCAGAGGTTTTGGTATGCCCTCTACGATTTAGAGTGATGATTTTAGGAATTATATTGAATTTATGGTATCGAAAGAATCGTACCGGAGGTAACGAATATCCGAGAATATTCGTCGCATAGTTGTCAATTTTTACTGTCGTGTAATGCGCAGAGCGTATTTCGGCTATTTTCCACGTTATTGTTACAAGTTTGGAAAAGTAAACGAAACGAGGTTATACATGATAAATTCAACCTGAATATTTAATCTCTGTTTAAGTATAAGGCTCCGTGTATCTAAATGCTTTTTCGATTCATATAAATAAACTTTTATTTATTGATAGTAAACAAAATAATAATTGTTGTTGAAAATTGAAATACCTATTTAACGCTATTTTTATCTTGGAATTGATTCATATAAACAGTTGTTGGTTTCGTTGAACCTAATGCTATGAAATACGATTTTCAAAAGAACGACAAAAAATATGCAAAAGACTGTCAAGAAAAAATTGGATGACAGTTGTTATGCGAGGCTCCATATTCGTTACAAGTTGCAACGGGTCTGTTATTATATATTAATATTAAATATACAATTATTAGTACTTTTTTCCAAATTTGACAATGAATTATATTTATTTTTTTATTTTAAATCATTTTCTTCATGTATTTTACAGTTTTGAGCTTTAAATTATAATATTTAAAAGTTGCTTATTATTACAAAGAAGAGGAGTTCAAAAAATAATTAAAATTCTTTTATTGATATGATTGCTGTACCTTAAAATACGTGCCTTTCCTTCAGCTTAGTTCCACTATTACTTTTATAATTAAATCATTTAATTTTTCATATACATATTCATATTAAAGGTAATAGTGTTAACAGGATGGGTCGCGTGACGGCGTGAAAGAAGGTCTTTACCATCCCAGAATATGTTAAATGTTCGCAAACATCCGTAAAGAAGCAAACAATTCAAGAAAATTATGTGAAAAAAACTACTTTTTAAAAATTGACGACCACATACATATTGTTTTTGCAATTCTGCATTTTCCATTTCTACCCAATCGTATAAACCGCTATTAACGAGCCGCGTTATACATCTGTCATTGTCGTTGGCCGGGAAACGATGAAACGTAGTACTGTCCGTTGAATTGCGGGTTGTTAAACAGCAATTTATATACACGCACTTTTTATAATGACACCTTTATTAAGAGTTTGATATTCCGTGTTTTGTTAATTAATAATTAATTAATAATAAAGTTAATGAATAAAGTAATTCGATACCGAAAAATTCAGGATTTACCAATCGACTCGTAACTACTTGTAAGTCCTCTTCCGCTATTCGGAGATAACTGCTCGAGCACGCTAGCTCGACAAAACCCGAAAATGGTAATGCTTGCAGAAATTTTCCGCTACAAAAAATGGAATTTCCACGGTTCTTTTTCCGGGGCTCATTAAGTTCTTTACATGTAAATTGCAATTTCGAAATAATCTTTTTAGTATAAGGCAATGTCCATTTTATCCAGCAATGAAGTAATCAGTGCACTTCCGCACAATAGGGCATTGTGCCCATCACCAGCGGCCCAAAAGAAGCCCTCTGGGGATGTTTTGAACGTTTCGGATAATCTAGAAAAAATGTGTTTCCAACAAACGCTAATCACTTACTCAGTTATCTATAAATCTCAATAGAAAAAATTAATTTTTTTGATAAAAAAAATATGGTCCCCTTATTTATTTAAATGCCACTAACCAGATAGCACTCGAACGTCCAATGTACGTCCGTACCGGACATACGTACGTCCCAGGGACGTACGATATGTCCGAGATATGTCCGATTTATACCCGAGGTATGTCCGACAGAGGTCCCAGTTACATCCCAGTACGTACATAGGACGTCCCGCGCGGACGTTAATTGGACGTTTGTCGGACATATAAAAGCGTGTTTGCACCTTAAAAAATTTTCTAAATATGTAAATATTGGTTTAAAAGAAGTCTACAAAAATACCATTGATTATCACATAGCTAGAAAAAGAGGAATTGATTAAATAAAAACGAGTGGACTTATGCCGGGCGGGAACCTATACTCTGCACCACGAGAGAACCGTACCGCGGGAAGACCGGTTTTCGTTCGTTGTTGCGCATCTTTGCCCTGATTGGTGGTATTCTCACTCCGTACGCTCCTTTTCCCAATGAGAAGTTCGCTGCGCCTTCCACGACGGGTCAAGCTGCGCGAAACGGTACGGTTCTCTCGTGGTGCAGCATATAGTATAAGCATATTAACATTCGAGCGCCTAACGCGCTGACCCAACCGAGTTCTTGGTAACACGATTAATATTTTCAGGTACTATGCGCGCTGATGTACGAGGTAATCGTAATACTAATCAAGTTAATTTCATTTTTCAACTATTTCTGTGAAATGTTCAAGAATGAATAAAAGAATTATAAATATTGAAACATGTGTAATAAATGTTTAACGTCCAAAAGATACCCATTACGCACAAATTTTTGGTAACATTTGTCGACTTTTGAATTTGCACCTGTTACATCGTGTAAAAATATCTTGGAGGAAAATGAACACTGTTTCGAGAAAGTAAAGGGTTCAAGCTTTAAAATGAATCCATGCTTATGGTTGTACTATTTGTTATATGAAATTATCACAATTTAAATATCTACGATTTCTTGCGAATCGGGAATGTAATGAATAAATATTTTTTGTATCTGGACAGTTGAAGAACAAAGGAAGACATTTAAAAATTTGTTGACGTAAAAAATGAAATAATAATATCTTTTGAAGAAAAAGAACTTTATTTACCTTGCGTAATAATTGAAGAATAATGAATCATTAATAAGTTCCACGGGAGAAAGTCTTCTCGAGACGCACACGCACATTTTCGTATCTATGTGGCAACGTAAGGCGATTAAAAAGTAATAAGATACTTTTAAAAATGTATCGATGCGCATAAGTAAGGCAAGATACCTCTCTGATGTCGGCGAAACGTGACACATGTATAATGGAACACTGTTACAAATTTATGAAACCAAATAATTCAGAAAAGTAAGTAACTTCAATGAAAACATATCAAATATAAGTATACTGGTTTCTTATGAATGCAAAAACATGGGACGATAGTAAAATATTTTCAGCAGTTTTCGCTCCATACGTTAACTTTGAAATTAATTAAAATCGCGCTATCAGTCTTGTATTCGTAGAGCATACACTTGTAGATTCGCGATGCCAGTGAACTCCTGGCAATGAGAATTTCATTTTCGGTGTTTTCTCGTCGAAATCTATAGGACTGCATAAAAAAGAGTTAAAAAAAATTGGTCCTCCAAAAAACAGTTTAACCATAAATAAACTTATTACGTTCGTTTCAGAAAAGAAATATAAATTGTAGATAGAAAGTGCATTGGTACTTTCTTTATCTAACTTACAATATATATGGCAATCATTTAATACGACTCGTAAGACAAAATTAGTAAAAAAAAGTAACACTATTTAATAGGAAAAACCAAAAGAAAAAGAGCATTCTTCTTGAAGCACTAATCACTTAAGCAATCATATTTACTCACGACAATTGTCAGTAAATTTTCAAATTAATTTTAATGAACGCTCTTTTACGCAGTACATACGATACGGAAGAAACACGGATAGAAATGAAAGATTTTTTTCACAGTAAGCAAGTAACGTACACATTGAGAAATTACATTACATTATCTTGTATTTCAATTACATTTTATTTCAATAATACTCATGATTCGCGTAATTAGCAATTAAATTAAGTGAAAGGTTCGAATTACATAATGCAATTACAATGTAATTCAAATACTGTGTAGATAAAATAAAATGTAATTAAATTACGTAATTCAATTACAATGTATTTAAATTAGCGTAACACTGACACAACGCTGGGATAAGTGTATCAATCGAGGAGGAAAATACTTCGAAGGTGACAATGATCAACAGTCCGAATGCGAAAGCCGAAAAAATTCGAAATATACAGGGTGGGGCAATAACTATGTTCAGTTTGAATATTGCCGTTATTTGTAATAATATGAAAAAATGTTATATAGAAAACTTACACGCTATAGAGGGGGACATATTGTGACACAAACATTTTCTGCGTGGGTGGAGGCATAGAGGAGATTTCAAGGTCAACTCTATTTTTTTAAATGGAATGCTATGTTTTTTTTATCACCATGTGATAGCCAGTCGTGAGACGAATTCAGCGAGTTATCATTGAAGGTCATGCAAGGTCAAATATGGTAGTAAAATAAACTTTATTACATTACGGAAGATGCTCGAATTGATGACTGTTTGCGTCAATGCAAAGTTGCGATCTTCGTATCCCTGCATCACGTGCATGTCTTATCGTTTCTGAACTTATTCTAGCAC
Organism: Sphecodes monilicornis; assembly: GCA_913789915.3. Taxonomy (NCBI): domain Eukaryota; kingdom Metazoa; phylum Arthropoda; class Insecta; order Hymenoptera; family Halictidae; genus Sphecodes; species Sphecodes monilicornis. The sequence continues at coordinate 8,865,949 of OU565301.1, read as the reverse complement.
ATGCTGTATTATTTCATAGACCCTCACTTTTACATAAACGAATGGTTTTGTAACATTGTTTATGTTATGGCAATACATCGCGTATAGCTAGACATCTCATCAGCTCGTAATGTAAACATCTCACCAGTTCGTAACATTAACATGAATCGGTCAGCCAGTCTCGGTCGATTGTTAAGTCAAGTAGCTGCGTGATCATCAAAATGAAGTTTTCTCTCGAAGAGCAAGTGGATATGATCCTCATTTATGGAGAAATGCGACAAAATTCGATAAGAGCTCAATCCTCGTATGCTGAACGATATCCAAACCGTACACATCCTTCGCACCGAACATTTGGAAGATTGTGCAAAAAATTATATGATACGAAGATTGCAACTTTGCATTGACGCAAACAGTCATCAATTCGAGCATCTCCCGTAATGTAATAAAGTTTATTTTACTACCATATTTGACCTTGCATTGTTGGATGACCAACCCGCGATATCGGCCAACGCACCGCGTTGTCTTAGTGAGTAAGATGTTTTCGACCACCTTCGACAGAATCACCTCCGAACCCTGAATCACAACGTCCAGGGTTCAGCTCTATCCTTGCCCTTTCCCTTCCACTTTCTATTTATAAGTACGCGTATTCCTAAATCTTAAGCATTCATAATTCATAATTCAGCATTCAGCATTCATCATTCAGACTCTAACTCCGAACTTCCACACGGAAACTCTGACCAAATCGATACTTGCCGAGCACTGTACTTACAAAGTCTTCAATATTGTGTACTTTCGGAATGTGGGAATAGTATTGTCCGGGTAAAAATAATCAGCACTCACGTATAACACACGATAAACTTTAATACGGATATAACAATAACATTAACAAGTACTAACAACAACAAACAATAAACAATAGAAGAAACGGAGAAAGCTCTTAACTACGCGTAATAAGAACGCGTGAAGGAAAACGTCGAGCTTGACTAACGTTACTGAAAAACGAAGACCGATACGAACAGTACGGCATTCAAAGAGCTTCTGCCTGTTTTCGTGGACGCGCCGAAAATCGTCCCAACGACAACCAGGCTAGATAAAACTCTACGCGTTTCAAAGGCATCGTGGGAAAGTCCTTTCCAAGAAACGCGTAAGATCAGGAAGTGTTCCCGCGACGACCGAAGCTCTGGCAATCGTCAGTTTTATTGCCCGCACTCGAGTTCGGCCGCACGCAGTGCATACTTTCTGGAAAAAGGGAAAGTATCCTAAACGAATCTTTCCCTTTATCACGTACGCCACACGGAATAAACCTTAACATCGAATAAACATATATATATATTTATATTAGTGAACATTCAAGTTAAAGTTCGTTTTCACCCGGAATACAACAGCATGACCTTCAATGATAACTCGCTGAATTCGTCTCAACACTGGCTATCACATCGTGATAAAAACAACATAGCATTCCATTTAAAAAAATAGAATTGACCTTGAAATCTCCACTATGCCTGCACCCACGCAGAAAATGTTTGTGTCACAATATGTCCCCCTCTATAGGGTGTAAGTTTTCTATATAACATTTTTTCATATTATTACAAATAACGGCAATATTCAAACTGGACATAGTTAGTGCCCCACCCTGTATAGTTCGGTTACTTTTTGAACAGACCTCGTAAATGTAAAAGTGAGGGTCTATGAAATAATACAGCATGTGCTAGAATAAGTTCAGAAACGATAAGACATGCACGTGATGCAGGGATACGAAGATCGCAACTTTGCATTGACGCAAACAGTCATCAATTCGAGCATCTTCCGTAATGTAATAAAGTTTATTTTACTACCATATTTGACCTTGCATGACCTTCAATGATAACTCGCTGAATTCGTCTCAACACTGGCTATCACGTGGCGATAAAAACAACATAGCATTCCATTTAAAAAAATAGAATTGACCTTGAAATCTCCACTATGCCTGCACCCATGCAGAAAATGTTTGTGTCACAATATGTCCCCCTCTATAGCGTGTAAGTTTTCTATATAACATTTTTTCATATTATTACAAATAACGGCAATATTCAAACTGGACATAGTTAGTGCCCCACCCTGTATAGTTCGGTTACTTTTTGAACAGACCTCGTAAATGGAAGTTATCAGTTCCGTCCGAAGAAGACAAACACAATGGTAATCTCAATATACCAAGATATCGTATCATGAGTTGCGAAATTATCAAAAAAACGTGAAGGGATAAATTCAGTTTACGTTTTTATAGCGCGCCGGTACCTTCATTAAGACTGCGTCTTTTATGGTAGTCAGTAAATCAACCATGCATTTTTATAGCGATACACTTGCCTTCACTTCGGCTCTGTAATTAATTGTTATGGCTTCAAAACGCTGGCGAGTGTATTTCGATAATAAGCGAATCTTCGAATAATAAACTCTAAAATAGTGTGCTGGGGACAGTACAATTAAACACGGTGCGTATTCCAGTCGTAAATGTACCTTTATATTCTTTGGGATGTAAAAAACCGCGTTTTACCGTATTTTGCAATTTATATGAACATATACATATACAATCTTTAGTAACAAATTTGTTACAGATACAAAATAATTTTTATGACGGCTGAGGTATCCAATCATCTTGTGCAATAAAACTAATAATCTAATAAGAAGACGCATTTATGACAAAAAAGTTGGTGCAACTCAGAAGTAGACTGAGGATTTTGTTCATTTATGGCAAATATTAATACGTGCAATTTGAAAGAGTACAATAATTAAGATACTTTAAGGGTATCAAAATATTATTTTCATCTTTTTGAAACTATTAAAGAAGAAAAGAAATTTCGAATCGACGAATACAATTTTTATTTTGCATAAAGACCTGCGGTTTACTTGTAACAGTAAAAACGTTAAATAAAGTTAAGAATGTCAATACACTGTCTCCAGCTTATTGAGATTGTTAAAATAGAAAAGAGTGTTTTATATGGTGATTATTTCTTGCAACTGATGCTAAGAATTGTTTATGTTGCACAAAGATTCGCAGTCTACTAATACATCATATTGACATCTCAATATTAGTCATAATATTATATTATAATAGTTATCAGTAGATAGCAGATTTAATGCATTTATAATCAGGGGTTGGAGCGGTTCTGAAAATAACTGTTTGAAACAGTTATATGTATATCGGTTCTAACTGAAACAGTTATGAAGAACCGAAATGATGTAACTGTTATGAGAATATCGGCTCTCGCTTATATTGGTTACGGCTACGGTTCTTGAGAACCGATATTATAACGGTTCTATAACTGTTATTTTTAGGTTTTGGATTTCGGTTTCGGTTTCAGACAGAATCAATCCGCTGTAGCTGCGCTCTGATTGGTCCGTGTTTTTCGTTCATAACTCTTAAACAAAGCAGCGGACGTCATTTTTGCACAGGAATATGTCGCTTCAAATGATCTCAGGAACCCCCCATTTCCGGATGTTGAAGGAATTTTGAGACACCCTGTATAGCCGATACAGAACCAAAAAATATCAGTTGCAGAACTGCAGAACCGATATGAAACCGATACGGGACATATTATAGGCTCTGAAGTCTGAACAATCGAAACCGAAATCCAGAACCTAAAAATAACAGTTATAGAACCGTTATAATATCGGTTGTCAAGAACCGTAACCGTAACCGATATAAGCGAGAACCTATATTCTCATAACAATTATAACATCTTTCGGTTCTCGTAACTGTTTCAAGAACCGGAATCGATATCATAACTGTTTCAACCCCTGTTTATAATATAAATGAGTAGGTGAAACATGAAATAGAATATGAAAATAGAAATAATAGAATATAATAGAATAAAAAGAACTTAAGAGTGTTAAAATATCATAATCACTTATTACAACCATTAAAGGAAGAAACACATTTTTATTTCGTTCCAGCACCTTATGATTAATGCAGAACATTTTCATTTTGCATAAAAATCCGTAGTCTAGTTATCACTGCGCTGCATTTGGTAATACTTATCCTTTTTTGTCATAAGTGAATAAAATCTGCACTCTGATTATAACTACAATTATTATTATGTGAAGTTGAATAAAAACTAATAATTATCTGAATATATCATCATAAAAATGACAAGAAAGCACCAAACCTTTTCAAATAGTAAGAACGATTTATAGTTCCTTGAATTTGGTGTAATTCTCAGTTGAGAGTTACACAATTTTATACCGAAAGTGTAATTAATTCTGACAGTGAAAAAACACTGACGAATAGTCTTTACTAATAGAAGTGTAATCCTTATTGGCACAGAGTACTTCCACGTGATTAATAAAAACTGATTCAGTAATATTTATTCGGGCTGAACTTCGTCTTGGAGAACTCCATGTTCTTAACTGTTTTGAACTTTTTTTTATGCGATCCTGTAGATATCGATGAAGACATTCCGAAAATGTGTATATGGTTGTTAGGAATTCACAGGTTTATAAGTTATACAAATGTAAAGATGAGCAATTTTAAGCGTTGTTGACAGGTTAGAGCGTCGCCATATCGGATATTCGTTGAGTGGTATAGGTAGGCCTGTTCGGCGCATGCGCTGGATAGATGGTGGGAGCTCGGCGCATGTGTTAGGTCTATATTTGCGGGATCGGCTAAATAGTACTGAGGTTTGGGGTTCGGTCGGCATGGGAGCGGAGATGGCCATGGTATAATGTTTCGCATTTTGATTTGGTAAATGTGTTATTATTACGTACGTGTCTGTGCTGCCATCTAACGGATCTGCTCGGAACTATTTAGCCCATTTTATGTGTATCACCTAGCAAATATATCAATATGGCGGCGCTTTAACCCTGTCAAAAAGGCTTAAAAGTGTTCAACTTTATACGCGTATATTTTTTGAACCAATGAATTCCTCGCAATAAGATTTTCATTTTCGATGTTTTCTCGTCGAAATCTATAGGATTGCATAAAAAAAACTTGAAAAAAAAAGAGTTCTCCAAAACGAAGTTCAACCTTTATTCGTGTATATGTTCAAATATTTGAATAATATATTTTCAAAATCTCGAGAAATTTACGATATTTGGACGGCGATAATTGCGTTAAAAAAATATTGAGTACGACAATATACCTGGACTCATTTTCAAGCATGAACCCTCTACTTTTGTCACCCATTATTCACTATGGTCTAAGATATTTTTTCATTATTGAGCAACTGGAAAACTGAATACACCTTTTTCGTCCAAAATGTTACAAATTGAAACGTCTGCAAAAACATTGAACAATTTATCTCGTAACTGAAACCATTGTGGATTTAAAGATCGAAGTTTCCCCTTTACAACAAATGCTCAAAACTTGACCAACAATTTTTTGTAGTCGATGTACCGAGCTTTGAATTTGAAGATGTACCGTAATCTTTGCAATAATATAAAATACATCATGAGTGCCTTACACGACCAAACTTGTTCCGCATTTTTGCTCTGTAAAAGAAAATCATAGATCATGTTTTAAACAGTCGTTGTAAAGGGCAAGATTCAATCTTCGAATCTGTGGAAGGTTCATTCACGAAAAAAATATTTAGGTGCTTTTACAGGCGATTCAATTTGTAGCATTTTCGACCAAAAACTTGTCCTCAGTTTTTCACCAGCTATATCATGCAAGTAGAGAATTCGAGCTTTAAAAATTGTACAGGTTTAAATATTTACAACCTCTCGAGAATTGTACAAATACTTTCTGGATCCAGCGTGGATTACAGTATTTTTTAAACATATTTAGAAATTAATTTTAACGTATTGGAAAATAATTAATTTGATAAAAGATTGAAGGATGCAGAAGAGTTTCTGGAATAATCGCTATTGTTTGTATTCCTCTCCAGTTTTGGTGTAGGTTGATAAAACTAGATTACTGCGATTTTGTAGGACACTTTGGAACGTGAAATATCGGATTTTTGGAAAACACTTGCACACCACAGCGAAACACTTAGGCGATCGAAGATTCTGCTCAACGCGACGATAAGGCCAAGCCCTGAAAAGACCTCGTGGCCTAGTTGTCGAACTAGGGACAGCGAATCACTTTATTCGATTTTGGTGTACCCCGTATCCACATGCCCCGGGAAAATGTAGTTGAAGTAGCTCCACGTAAAGACAATATTGATCTTTATTCAACAATGAATATCGTTGGCGTTGTGCAGCCTGATTCAAGGCTTACACAGAAATGAAAATATTCGAAGAAACAGTGGAAAAATATATGAAAAATACGTCACGGACATTTTTATAGTGCTTGAGCCTCGAATCTCTTTCTTTCGTTCATTTATCTGGAATTTTGTTCAATAAAACTATTAATCTGGACGAAAACTCAGATAGGTTTTGGGATACATCGGAATCTGCTTTCACAAGCTAGTAATTCTACGAATAGAAATACATTTCTGAAAATATCCTAACTACACTGTGCAATGATGGTCTGCTATAGATGATATTTCATTATTACACTGCGAATTTTATGGATTTATGATAAACCTGGATACGCACAAATTAAATCAGTGGTCATATTAAAAAGATTTAATCAAATCCGTGTATTAGTAAGACAATTAAAAGAATATAACATTTTCTATTGTGCTCCTGCGTCTTGCAATCAATGCAAACATTTTTTATTTTGCATAAAGATCCGCAGTCCACTAATTATGTATACTTCTTTAGTTTTACTTTTTGAACAACATTGAAAAAGATCCCAAAAGTTGGCACGTTGTGTGTTCCTTTGACTTTACGTATTGTTTGAACATAGTTACATATTCACAATTAATTCATACGATTTCATTCAGAAGAGTGATGAACAGCTACAGCGGATTGATTCGGCTCGGCCAACGGCGACGCCACGCTAAGCGGGACCTGTCGCCAAGTAGGACTCCGTTCGCTGTAGGTGCGCTCTGAGTGGTCCGTGTTTTTCGTTAATATCTCCTTAAAAAAGCCGCGGACGCCGTTTTTGCAAAGGAAAATGTCGCATGAAATGATCTCAGGAACCTCTTATTTCCGGATGTTGAAGGAATTTTGAGACACCCTGTATAGCCGATACAAAACCAAAAAATATCAGTTGCAGAACTGCAAAACCGATATGAGACCGATACGGGATATATTATAGGTTTTGTAGTCTGAAGAACTGAAACCGAAACCGAAATCCAGAACCTAAAAATAACAGTTGTAGAACCGTTATAATATCGATTCTCAAGAACCGTAACCGTAATCGATATAAGCCAGAACCGATATTGTCATAACAGTTACAACATCATTTCGGTTCTTCATAACTGTTTCAGTCGGAACCGATATAGGTTACAAATAGATCGAACCTTGCGCCGATATCAAATTATTTAGATATATCTCATAATACGATCGATAGAAATTATAATTATATAGGTATAACTGTTGCAAACAGTTATTTTCAGAACCGTTTCAACCCCTGGTCGTGAATATCCGCGTCTCTTTCATTTCCATACGCTGTCCTTCCTTGCGCCCGAAATTTTCATCGTCCATTACACAAGTAAATATCATCGCAATTATATCTGTTTTTGTATCAGTTTCATCAGAAAATTGCCACAAGTATGTTTGTGAAAATCCGATAAAAAATAATGAAAAATAAAGAAGTTTTGTTGTTGGATTAGGAGTGGTCTCACACCGATATACTCGACTCGTATTATGCTACACTCTCCGGCGACCGAGGACTCTCGACCTTTGCTGTCCTTTTCTACGTTCGGCAAAAGTCACGGAATAGTATACCTCGCCCATAATTGTCCCCGGCCGGACCCGTTATCGATAAAATACTGTATTCATAAAAAATATCTATATCGTTGTCTGAAGTGTATTCAGTGTAATGGAGAAGCGTTCGAAGATGTTCTTCAATACAGATATTTTCTAGAAATATCGAGATAACTAATAATTTTTTTGTATGTCTACCCTAATCTTACGTAAAATGACGAGAGGAATTTGTCTATGTAAAAAAAGTATGCATTTTCATTTAAAGAAATAATGCAATTGTTGGTTGCACATTAGGGTGGACCTTAGTTATACTTGGTGAAAATTATTTTGTCGAATTTTTTTCGGGACACCCCCTAGAATTGTGACACTTGACGCAAAAATAATGTGTGCAAAATTTGAAATCGATCGGATAGCGGGAAGTGCTGCCGCATCGACTTTGAAAATTTTTTAATTTTGTAACTCGATTTTCTCCACTGTAGTATATCATTAGTATATATTTTTATATATCGTTGAATTTGTCTTTTTACGCACTATAATAATGTAGAAACAAAATGTAGCATTAATTTAAAAAAAAAATTCGTGACCTTGAAATCTTATAAATCGACTTTTCAAAAATTTTTTTCGCATTATATTTAATTTAATAAACAATACAACCTTTGTCTAAGAAATTTTTTTATATTTTTATAAATAGCGAAAATATTTAGACATTATACATATGCTTATACATAATACATTATTAATATATATACAATATACATTATACATATAATACAGTACATTATACAAAAAACTAAAATTATTTTAGAAAATTACGTTGAAATAATTTATTTATTTCGTAATGACTTTTTTGATACATCTGGATATTGTTTCCTATTTTCGGAAATAATTTGTAAAATATATTGCTTCTCTTCTTCATTTTTTGATAATAACTGATTATAGTCTTGAATAAGCTTAATACCGCGCTCAACAGTGTCATTAACAACTTTTAAGTTTGGTACAATGTTTAGTCCAAATTTGAAATCCTCGTCATCTTTCCATGAATCGGAATCTTTTATTAAAAATTCTATAGGAATTGAAAATCTTTCAAAAAATCGTAGTGTTTTGTGGGAAATAAAATGTTCAATTCCTTTACCAGCATAGTTTTTTAAGTCTTCACGAGTTATTTCATATTTCTTACATGATTCGTCGGTTTCAATGTTATCAGATTCGTCGACTTCAGTGGTAAGTGCCTCCACCATTCGTAATTTTGTATTCTTCTCCACGGTTTTATCAAAAAATGCTAAGGCTACCGCTTCTGTTGATAAATACCATAAATGGTTACAAAATTTTTTTAATGCTATAGAACTTATTTTTTCGTCAGTAGAACGGTATACATACAGTTCCTGTAAAAATTCCAAATCTTGACGCGGAGCTTCCGCTGCCATTGGAGCTCGAATCCACGCTTTTATGTAAATATTAGCGAGAAAGACGCGACATTTGCGTATAAAATTAAAAAAATTTCAAAGTCGATGCGGCAGCACTTCCCGTTATCCGATCGATTTCAAATTTTGCACACATTATTTTTGCGTCGAGTGTCACAATTCTAGGGTCCCGAAAAAAATTCGAAAGTCGAAAAATAAGGTCCACCCTATTGCACATGCACCATTGCACTTCAGAAGTCTTACGGATATAGTGCTCTTCAAACCATTTGTCTTTTTACTTTGATGTTTTTCTGTAAGTGCACTTGTAACGAAGTGATTGCCTGAAAGAATTGTGTGAAGTACCCTGTATATTGTTGTAAATTTCGACGGCTTTTCGCGTCGCGGCATTTTATAACAGAACTTCTTATTTTTGTAAATAGACAATTATTAACAACAATATACAATTAAGTTCAGTACATCGATTATCTGTGAGGTTCGTTCGGCGCCGTGGCGGTCAGATATCGACCCTTCAGCAGTCAGATGATCAACCGTTTCATAACAACCCCTCTCTTCTATTATTTCTTTAGGGGTTGTTCACTGCTGGGCAGTTTTGCATTACGGCGACTTTTCGTTGATCATACTTTCTCAACAAAATTGCATTGGATTGAAATGTATTGCAGCCGTGTCCAGCGGGTTATAATTTCGAGCGACTTGATCGACCGTTTACCCGCGGAATTTTTATTGCTTTCATCTGGCTGCTTTATTGCATTCTGAAATTTCTCCCTTGGCCACCTATCGCGAACGTGTTCATAATTAATTATAATTTGTTGAACGTAAAATCGCCTGTAAAATCCAGCAACGCTTGCGCGCCGTAGAAAGAATACTGCGGCGTAGTAATAACGTAAACAGATAGTGGGGTGTCGGGAAAACTATAATTCCATCGTTAAACGGAATTGCCTGCCGTCCGAAATTCTGTATTTCAATAATCTATGCTTGGAATGTTGACTACATATAATGCAAATTAAGCAATACAGTGAATGCTCGATAATTGTCCCAAATATGTTGCCTATAATTGTCCCTGAACGGTCCCTACTGCCGCGGGGTATACCGTGTAAAGGTCGGGTTATACATGTCCGAAATTCGGATCAGACCGAATATTGTTACCCAGGTTTAAATGAGAGTGTTCGAAAACGGAAATCGGCGTCCGACTTCTCAACGATTCTTTTTCTTCCAGTCTGGGAGGCCATATATCTCCAGCGGGTGACGGCTCCTTGCTGTGGGTGGCACAAAAAAAAAGGTTCCTGTAGGCTCCACAACTCCTTTAGGTAAACTATCGGTAGCTCTCCTTTACAACATCTCGAACGCTTCTCAAGTTACCTCAAAGTTCGGACGGAAATGTATAAACACTAGAGGTGTGCGGACGTCCGAGATATCGGACTCGGGCGGGCTTAGAAAAACTCGGGCCGTCTCGGGAGGGCGTCCGTTACAAACGAACGCTCAGACAGTCCGAGACAGTCTGACGGTCCGAGACAGTCTGACGGTCCGAGACAGTCGGGCAGTTCGATACAATTGCGATTTCGGACCCAGACTAACTATTTTGACTGTTTAACCTCTTCAAGCAGTCCGACTAATGCAAGCGCAGTTAATAGTGTAGAAACATCTACAACGAGGAGTAGGAAAAGTAGAATTTCTAATTTTCACTCTTCGTGGCTAGAAGATATTTTGTTTTTATTACAGAAGGAGCCGAATGTGCAATATTTTGTTTAGTTTTCTATATATTACTTATTTTGTTTTTATTACGGAAGGAGCCGAATGTGCAGTATTTGTTTAGTTTTATATATGTTATTTATTTTGTTTTTATTACAGAAGGAGCCGAATGTGCAATATTTGTTTAGTTTTATATATATATAACAAATTGTTGAAGAACAGTCTATTCGCTCAGTCTTTTCTGAAATATTAAAACCAAAATAAATAATATATATATATATATATATAATATAATGTAATTTTTTATTTGTGATTACTGGTAAGGTTTTGGCAGTTTTCCTTACCCTAGCAACAAATGTTGGTATTCTTTAATTGATTCTGCAAAATAAAGTATTTTCTTGTTTTATTATATATTCTTTTGCTTAGTTATTGTAGCGTTTTTTCCCTATCCTATCCTCAAAATAAAGAATAAGTTTCATTGTGTTAAATTTCAATATTTCATATGTATATACTAATAAGTTTTTAAAATTCTGCGGGGTGCTCAAGGTACCCGATTTCATACGATATTGAGGCTGAAATCGCCGCCATCTGGTGGCCATCGCGTGCGAAACGGTGGGTTCAATCGGAACACTGGGTTGAAGCGGCAAGAAAGAGTGTTGCCGAGAACCCACATGTGTCGTATCGTCACCGCGTTCAGCATTTTGGCGTCAGTGGAACCACCTTGCGGCGCATTTTGAAGGATGATTTGCATTTGTTTCCGTATAAAGTGCAATTGACTCAAAGAATATTGCCGACAGACCGTCCACGTCGCTTGAAATACGGCCAAACAGTCGCTCGAATGGTTGACGCTGAACCTGATTTTTGGAAGCAAATTTTGATGACCGACGAGGCCCATTTAACACTCTCTGGCGCCGTTAACAAGCAAAATTGCCGCATTTAGGGAACGGAGAATCTACACGAGATCCATGAAACACCATTGTATGACCAAAAAGTGACTGCTTGGGCCAGCGTTTGCGCCAAAACCATCATTGGGTCATTTTTCTTCAGAGAAGGCGAAACAGTCGATGGGAATCGATATCGGTGGATGTTGGCTCATTATGTCTGCCCACAAATACGTGACAAAGGTCTGGACGGTTACTGGTTTCAACAAAACGGTGCGCCATGCCACACTGCAAATCAAACAATGCAGTTTCTGCAACGAAAATTCCCTGGACGTGTGATGTCAAAAAATGGCGACATTGACTGGCCACCCAGATCTCCAGATTTGACCCCTCCGGACTGTGGGGTTATTTGAAAAGCAAAGTGTACGCCAGCAAGCCTTAGACCATTTACGAGCTCAAGGCAAACATTCGTGCTACAATCATCGCTATACCGCCCGAGATGCTCGAAAAAGTGATGGGAAACGCAGCAAAAAGGGCACATTTTGCTTTGGCCAATAAAGGCGGTCACTTGATTGATGTTGTATTCAAAGACTAGTCCAAATAAATTGTAAAGGACCAAATTAAATAAAAATATCTCATATATGGAAATCGGTTGTTTTTTTTAAAGTTATTCAATATTCACATACCGACATAAAAGATGGCGTACTCTGTATATAAACGTTATAGTATTTGCCGAGTCAGCGGCGATCACGTAGAATAGAACACGTGTCCATATCAGTCGGAGACATTATCATCAGTCTCCGTTGTTCCGGCCAGTGGTTCGCTCGGAAAAGTTTAAGCCTGCTGTCAGTTGACACAACGCTAGTTCTCATCGGGTTCCATAGTTTATGTGGACCGTGCCACCCTATCGCGACGACCAAGTTTCCGAAGTGGGCCGCGTCGCCTCTCTGTTATCGAGGAACATCTCTAATCGCGACCTCATCTGTCGATAACCAGACTATGAAATTGAAAAATTTTGTCGCTGGCTGGCTGCGAACGTCTTCCTCTAACACCACCAGACACGTTTGCAAACATTAATGACTGTGTACCGGCATAGTAACAACACGTGTTTCTATTTCTCAATTTCGTTTTTCAAATCTTTATGAAGCAAACGCAGCTCTCATTTTTTCTTGAAAAAGATCCACATTAGGATCGAAACGTAGAAAGTTTTAACAAACTAGCAAGATTGCTTTAATATTCTGTTTAGATCGAACCTTTGCGCCAATAACATTATTTATTCTGTGTTTAACAAATTTACGATCGATAACCGAACTAACGTTTATTAATGACTGTGGATACAAACATTCTCATTATATAATACTGAGCCATTGTAAAACATTCCAAACGTTATTTTGTTGTCGTACCATATTTATCATCATTTCCGAATTTGGTTTTAGTCCGATTTTAACAAATACCATTCAATTTGTACGGTTTGTATTGTATAGAATTATATTGTTCTGTTGTCTATATTTCATGTTAAAATTAATTAGCACCACACATGATTGATTTCTAATGTTCTGCACAATGCTGGCAAGTGCTGAATATCTGTAACATTATTTTCCTGTAATATAATATTGATCATAATATCAGAATTTGGTATTAAACCGATCTTAACAAATACCATTCAATTCTTCCGGTTTGTATTGTATAGAATTATATTGTTTTATTGTCTATATTTCATGTTAAAATTAATTAGCAGTAAATATGCTGAATTTCTAATGCCTTGTACAATTCTGAGCAAATATATTATAGAATACTTAAAATATACTCTTGTCATATAGGGTGTATGCGTTAAGTTGTGCCACCATTTTTAGGCATTTCCGGTAGTGCAATTAAAAACTGTTTTAAACAAAAGTTCATCAATCCTTGGTGAGCTACATATTCGCATATTCTTAAATCTGGAAAAATGCTTCTTATGTAAAAAGGTAAAGGTCAACTTGACTTTTTTAATTGGCACCACATGTTTTGGACGTCATAAAATTGTTGCTGAGGTCGAGACGAATTCAACAGTGTATTATACTATGACCTTGAAATGACCTCAAACTCAAAAGATTTGTGCAAACGAAATTTTAATGAACAATTATTTCTTACAAAATAATTCAGGTGATCCATCTTCTGTGATACAGAACTCCGCTCCACACATGGCGACAACGAGAAATCTAATATAAAGAGTTGGGGGTTTCTCAAGATAAAAGTCTGCTCTATCACATGGTGTAATCCGATTTTCCGCTGTACCCTTATTTTTTGAGATAAACTCAAAAATATCGTCAAAAATTGGTGCGAAAGTGGTGTCTCTTCGTCTTTAATGATTGTTTAAACATGTTTAATTTGGACAGTGTTATTGGACTTCCATGCATTTTCGAATGCACTATAAATGCATTCTAGTTCAATATAAACGATCTAATCAATTCCAAAAGTGTCTTGATACATTGTATCTCTTAATCAATTTTTCACTACTTTCTACGTTCAATTAAGAAAATGTCTTCTACTTTATTCTCCCGGGAGAGGTGCTCACACAGCGGCCAGCGTTATTTAATTTAAACCGTGTATCCATCAAGTAGAATATTCTGACGTAATTTTTTACGTCCGTTCCTTCACACATTCTCCTCAAGATTAAATCAATTAACAACTTACCACGCGTTGGCGCCCAAGCATCAAATTTCGCCACAAACATGGGTGAATCATGATCGCACCGCCGAACCCAAGAATGTGAAGATTAAAATGAGTGAAATACTTAAGGGGCATTCTCATGTAAAGCAGAAAAATAGGCTGATATTTTAACATTTCCTTCTAGAAAATTATTAGCTTTAAAAGTTCATTATTTTATAGACACAAAGATGCATCCAAAAATTAGAAAAAAAATTTTTTCATCATTATTACATCTACTTGCATAGAATTGTTATTATTATTTTCAGCAGTACAACCATTGTGCAGTGTAACATTTATATCAATCATTACATCCTAAAAGGTAAAAAAGTTTTTTCAGTTAGTTTGTGCTGGGGTTATGCCAAAAATCTGACAGAAATTACGAAAATTAGACAAGTTTTACGCTTTTAATACAAAAATTAAATTATTTCAATTGATTGGTATTATTGAATTGAAAAAATATTACAAATTAAAAATGAAGTCAAAATCTGTAGTATAATTCCTAGAGATATGTATGAGGAACCGTGGTGGTGGGCTTAGTGTTAACCCTTTGCACTTGGAACTATTGTAACTAGAAAACCAAACGTTTCTTTCGACGTAGAATATTTTTATGCTATATAATTTTTTCATTTTACGCGTTGTTGCGGATCGCAACAACAATGAAAAGGCGTGCCGAAACAGCGACTTAGACCGCGCGATGTACAGTGAATGCTCGATAATTGTCCCAAATATGTTGCCTATAATTGTCCCTGAACTGTCCCTACTACCGCGGGGGGCCAAGAGGCCTCGGTCGTCGAGGAGTGTAACATAATACGGGTCGGGTATGTCAGTGTGAGACCAGAAGACCACTGCTAATCCAATAACAAAACATCTTTATTTTTCATTACTTTTGTTATGGAACGTTCACCAACATATTTTTTATTTTTCTAATGAAAATGATACCAAATATGGGTAAACCTTACGTTTAGGGGAGGATCAAGGATCTTGACCTTGACATATGTTGTTGAGGACAACTTTTGTCATTACAACTACCCGGTGCTCGGTCTCAGTTTTTGAGATATTTGCGAAAAACTATTGCTAATAGTGTATTAAATTTTCCGGGGCCGCATCTGTTTATTTATTGTTTGAAAACACGTTGTGGGGATGAGAAGCGACGATACCACACACACCCACCCAGTGTTTCTAAAAAGAAGGCTATCACATTATACAATATAAAATCAACTGAGACGAATACAGCATACATGTATTATATTATCGCATTTGATAGTAAAACAAATTGGTATTGGTTTCAGTTGATTTTACATTGTTTAATGTGAGAACCTTCGTCTCAGAAACACTGGATGGGTGTGTGTGGTGTCGTGTGTTGGTTAGAATATAGAAAATTCAATACAGTACTAGTGTTAAGGTTTCGAAAACAGTTAGATTTATTACCTAGCGACGGAGGATTTTTAGTATACATGCAATTTAATTTTTAAGCCAAAACAGATGTACGTCGGACTAGGACCCCGAAGATTGCTTTACGATTTCCAGTTGGCACCCACGTGCATCTCGGGTCTCCTAGCCTTCGAGCAATAAAACAATAAACTTGTACAGCGCCAGGTAAACAGCGGTAAGGCGAGCGAGCCACCCTAACGGGCCTTGCCGTCAAAAACCCCCCACAATGAAAATTCGCCAGTTTCCTCCCTCCTTGTGCCCGTCCACAGCGGCCATCTTCTACCCCCACAAGGCTTGTAGTGGGTGGTAACAAGCAAATGCGAAAAGGGCATGGCTCAAAATCCACTTGATGCCAATAGGGTAATAGTTAGATCCTCCCAAAAACCGATTTGTATATAAGCGCGACAGACTTAGCGACAGTGTGATTCATAAAGTCCGACTCGTGTAAAACACATTGTAAATACACATTCTTAGTCCACGTAGTTGTCCGCGTTTTCTATACAACCTATTACAGTCCACTTATACAACCATACTTCTCGACAGGACTTCATATTCGATGAAGTTCCTCCGCGTTGTTCGATCGTCGCTAACCTAATTGCCGACGCCGCGACGCACATACAACTAGCAATAGTTTTTCGCAAATATCTCGAAAACTGAGACCGAGCACCGGGTAGTTGTAATGACAAAAGTTGTTCAGAATGTTGTCCTCAGCAACATATGTCAAGGTCAAGGTCATCGGAGCATCCTCCCCTAAACGTAAGTTTTACCCACATATGATATAATTGTGATAATATTTACTTGTGTAATCAATGATGAAAGGTTTGGACACAGAGAGTCGAAAGCCTTTGATCTGTGCCGGCGGCCGCGACTATCCGCGTCTCTGTCTTTTCCATACGCTGTCTTTCTTTGCGCCCGAAACTTTTATCGTTCATTACACAAGTCAATATTATCAGAATTATATGTTGGTGAAAGTTCTGTAAAAAAATGATGAAAAATAAAGAAGTTTTGTTATTAGATTCGTAGTGATCTCACACCGATATACTCGATTTGTGTTACTACATTTCTCGGCGACCGAAGCCTCTCGAGCTTCGGTGTCCATCCTCAAATTCGGCAGAGGTCGAAAAATCATATTTTCTGCACGATAATTGTCCCTGGCCGGACCTGTGTTGTGGACAATTGTCGAGCATTCACTGTATGAACTTACAACCTTTTAGCTGGCGTAGGAACCGAACAGAGTGGTTTCGAAATTTACGTAATATCTATAGTTCATTAGGGCCACTGGGACTTGAGACCCTATCATAAAACAGGAGGACATCACTTGCGACAGAGCAGCAAACGACGACCAGCGAAGACCGTATAAATTGAGACATCGACAAGACGAGACGAGTCTTCCTGATAGTTTCCCACTCTAGTATACGAAATCTCCAAGACACACCCACGACCAATTGAAAAACGCAATGTTCCACCACCTAAATCATTAACCAACCAATGAAAAAACGAGGTGACGTTAGACGAAACGCGACGAGACTCGGACAAAACAACTTTAACCCCTTGTCCTACCCGCTAACTCCCGATTGCTCGGGCCATAATAAACAAGAAGGTCGGTCAAAATGATGCGTCTTATGACATGTGTATTTCGGCGCAACGAAAGGAATTGTGAAATAATAAACACGTTTGGGCACAACTAATACTTTTAAGATGTCTGGGAAGTAATTATGATCAATACATCGGTGAACAAAAATTATTTATAATTTGAAAGTGGATAATGTATCAGTAACAATTTGTAAATTAATACTTAATTTAAATTAATAATGTTTTGAGAAAACTCGCAGAAAATTAGTAATTTTCGTGTTAGTGTTGTTTACGTTTGTCACGAAGTAAGTACCACGAGCCAGGCTAGCGTTGTTTATGTTCGGTCCAAACGAAGTACAGTAATTTCGCGATCTAAGTCCAGCGGGACGTCTCGATCTATGTCCCTTGGTTACTCCTTCCACTGCGGAGCTCAAGTTGCCTCGGTCGCCGAGCAGTGTAAACATGCCGCGTAATCTGATCCTGGGTCGGGTATATCGGTGTGAATCACACTAATCCAATTACAAAACTTCTTTATCTTTTATTATTTTCTCATGGACTTTCACCAACATATTCCTGACAATTTTCTAATGATAATGATACCAAATGTGATGATAATTCCGATGATATTTACTTGTGTAATGAACAGTGAAAGTTTCGGGCGCAAGAAAGGACGGCGTACGGGATAGAAAGAGACGCGGAGAGTCGCAATCGCCGGCATAGTTCAAAGGCCCGCGTGTATTCACAGTGTAATGCAAAGAAAAAAACTTTTTTATTATTACTTATTTTTTACGAGACTTTCACCAATATATTTGTGGCATTTTTCTGATTAAAATGATACCAAATACGATATAATTTCAACTGTATTTAGTGGTTCAGTTGACGGTATGGAGTAACTTTAGTACAGATAGTGAGTAAAAAAGAAAAAGTAAATATCATCGGAATTATATCATATTTGGTATCATTTTCATTAGAAAAATGCCACGAATATGTTCGTGAAAGTTCCATGAAAAAATAATGAAAAATAAAGAAGTTTTATTATTGCACTAGTATTGTCTCACCAATACGCTATTTTTTGTTGCGCCTTCGGCCGCGCGGTCCGTGTTTGCATGCTGTCCTTTCCTACGTTCGGCGCGGTCGACGCGGTCACAGAAGAATAGTGTCCCTTCGCGATCTAAGTCCGGGCAGTGAGCCGAAAAAGGACTTAGATCAAGAAATTCCTGTACCACGAGCCAGACTCGTGTTGTTTATGTTTGGTCCGAACGAAGTACAACGAGCCAGGCTCGTGTTGTTTACGTTTGGCCCAAATTTCTTACCACAAGTCTCACTCGTTGTTGTAGGTCAAGGGGTTAAAACACAGAACAGAGAGAACAACTTGAAATCGTAGAACAAACAGACAACCACCGAAATCGCGACACACTTATGCATATTCAGTAGCATATCACGACAACTGTTATTTTAAGTGTGAATAAAGTGTAGTGAATAAGGTGCTCAGTATCTTCAAACCACGCTGAGAAAAGGCGCAGTCCAGTACAGATTTCTGATTTCGTATACACGTGTATAAAACTGATGTAATTTACTCATACAATACTTAAATGTTTCGTAATATACAGGGTGTCCCACATAAAAGGGAACACCTAAATATCTGTCGTATTTACAGTCCTATCAGAAAACTTCAGAAGACAAAGTGACACTATTGCAGGGGGGCAAATATAATGGTAAAGAAAAAAAAATTTTATGTCGTGTTTTTTAATGAAATTTCAAGGTCACCGACGTTTTTTTTGTATGGAATACTATATTTTTTTACGATAGCATGATAGACAATAAAAATTCTGAATTTAGTGGATACCACCTTTTTGACCTTGAAATGACCTTGAGCAAGAATAATCATGTTGGAGCGGATAAAATGTGGAAGTTTAAAATTTAAGTGTTTCGGCAAAAATTAAGCGTTGTTTACGGCGGGTTGACCTTTACAAATCACAATAAATGTTTGCAATATTTTTCATAGTAAACAGCGTATGTTTATGTTAGAGTATGTATCATTGAGATCGTTAACAGAAGGTTAATCGGTTAGAATAAGTACGTTGTTCCTTCTGCATTATTCGAATTCGAAACGTGAAAGTGATAACAATGCGTTACATTGTACAGGAACGAATCGGCATGGTTTTCACTTATGGCGAAAGCCATCAGTCTTTGAGGCAAGCTGTACATTTGTATCGTGAAAAATTTTCCGTTGTGGTAAAACGATTTAAAAATACCGTTAGTGTAAGTTCTAGAAATCGTAATAATTACTGCAGCATGTGCTTCAATTACGTCTCAAGAAATCGACAATGCCTACAGATCACGTAATGCAAGATTGCAATATTGCATAAATGGGGATGATCTACATCTCGAACATTTATTATGATATGTAAAGGTCAACCCGCCGTAAACAACGCGTAATCTTTGCTGAAACACGTAAATTTTGAACTTACACATTTTATCCGCGCCAACATGATTATTCTTGCTCAAGGTCATTTCAAGGTTAAGAAGGTGGTATCCACTAAATTCAGTTTTTTATTGTCTATCATGCTATAGTAAAAAAAATATACTATCTTATTTAAAAAAACATAGGTGACCTTGAAATTTCATTAAAAAACACGACATAAAAATTGTTTTCTTTACCCATTATATTGGCCCCCTGCAATAGTGTCACTTTATCCTCTGAAGTTTTCTGATAGGACTGTAAATACGGCAGATATTTAGGTGTTCCCATTTATGTGGGACACCCTGTATAAATATAGACAAAAATAATATACAAAATATTCTGAATAACGATATTGTAATTTTTAGTGGCGCATCAGAGTCGCCACTCGAGTGCCAGGGGTTAATACTACATAGAACTCCCGAGCACTAAACGCGGCTGACGTATATTGCTTTATAATAACGATAAGATTGCATTTACAGTATTCTCTGCGCGAGTGTCGCAGAGATTTATGCAGTGAACGTTGAAGTTTTATCCCCACCACTAGGGGGATCGAACTTCGAACCAGTAATAACCGTTAATAATTTCAATATTTGTAAAAGAAAAAATTAAAAACCAGTCATTTTGACTAGTCCGGTAGGTCTAGTGTTAAGAATAACGAACGATCGTTCTTGATTAATAAGTGAAACGTCACCACGAAATTTCCAACGGCGGCGACCACCGCCCGGGGCCGTAAACAAAGACCATCGTGTAAATACACAAGTGACTTAAATAGTGTTTCAGAGGTACAAAAGAGCCGCGAGACGGACGCAGCGGGAAAAGTTTTATATTCAGAGGAAGAGAATTCACAGTCGACGTTGTCCGTTGCGGGGTACCCCCGACCATAGAAAAGGATACTTGTCAGAGCGGTTTCACGTAGCCGTTTCCTGACTATTCATTACGAGGTAAAAATTCCGACGGACCAGGGGCGCTGTTGCCGACAGCAAAATATATTTCCGCGAGGCGTTAATCAGGCTGGCGAAATAAATCAACCGGTGCCTGGTATTGTTCCAGGTCAATGTGGACTTCCCTTCTCTCTCCGCGAGAAGAGAGATGCGCAAACGGACAAAACCCGCGAGAGGGGGAAAGTTCCTCGGCGGAAGTACTCCCTGGTGAACTTTCATTACACCCTCTCGGTTCTCCTTTTTCCCTGCCCCTTGGTTCTCCGGCAAGTTCCGCCCAGGTATGATTGGAAAAGTTCGAAAGATAGGGTGCCGGTTATTTCCGAATGTCGATTTCCGACGATAGCTCGACACGCGTGTTAGAACGCTGCTCAGAGCGAGATCTACTTGCCCCGGGAGATGAATTTTAACCGTGGGCTAATCCGTTCTCAAGAATCTCTGGTGAATTGGCAACCGAACTGTTATAGTGCTTCTAATGCTGACATAATCATTGGCAACGTAGGCAAGTCACAGACTCCGAATGAGATAAGTCCTATTGCTAACGTGCTAACAATTCTGCAGTGTTGCCAGTACAAGTTAAGTGTCTTATTATGGCAACCCTGGTACTGTAATGCCTTGACATATTAGCTGGACATATTGTCTGTTCCGTCGCAAGGAACCGTACAAAGGGTCTTTTCTTCAGATTTGTTTATGACGTCTACGTGACTCTGAGGCCACTTTCAAGGATTAGGCGTTCGATGCACATTTGGTGACCACTCGAGCCATCGCCTAACTTCCATATTTGTTTCGCCTCCTTAAGAGTTACGCGTCATAAATCTATCACTGACGAAGGATATTCCCGACCTAGAAGTACGGTTCTCGGGTTACCTAGCTTCGCCCTCGGAGGGAGTCGGGTACGGTCCCACGCTTTCCTCGGGACAGGCTCGCTTAGGGCCGATCTAAGAGTCATCAAGAACGCACTGATTGGGGCATGCAGAGCTCGGCAAGAACCAATCAGTGCACTTCTTCGGCATGGCAATGGGTGTCACCATCTTGACACCCCGAAATGGAGGACCGCCTTCACGATACAACGAAGGGTCCTCCCGAAACCGCGACATTCAGTCAGTCGCTATCGAACAGTTGAACGTATAGATCTACGAAAACGATTGAGGACACTTTCGAGCGAGATCAGCGAGTCTCTCGAAGTCGACGTCTAATTCAATCAAGATCTAATACAATCATTTCAACTTCAGAGAATTCGAGTGGAGTCATCGTCGTGAACTCCCGCGCGTATAAGGCAGGGCCTGCTAGATTAGCCTTACTGACGAATCCTCTAGCAGGCCTGGGACGAAACGCTAAATCTCTCAAATTCTTAAATCGACATAATCATTGAATCGGCTGTCTAATATTAATTTGGCGGATAGTAAATCGGTGATTTCGGGATCGACGCGTCCATACGATCGGGCTTGAGATTTACAACCTCAAGCGCGCACGAGTCAACTGCGCGTCGAGCTCGAGATTCGCACCGTGCGAACATTGTCTAAACAAATCGCTCTTTTGCAAAATGGTACACATCGTCGAATTCGTCGTTAAAAAGTCATAATTTCATCAATTGTTGTATACCAACGTCATTTCATTCTACATAGATACCCGGCTTCCTGTTTTCCAACCAAAAATGCTACACAAACTCTTGATTTCATCCTTGACTCATCCTCAAACTCTGACTCATCCTCGACCTCTGACCTTGCCGCATCATATTCGAACCTTTGCCTGACCACGTGACCTTAAAAACTCTGACCTTGTCATTTTTAGCCCTTACAATTTCTAAAACCCCCGCCATTCAAGTTAGCACTCATATATACCCCGTTTTCCCTCAACAGGGCAGATTCTCAGAGTCTCTGTTCTCCAGAGCACACACTCATGTCGTTGGACTGTCGTAGTCTACTGTACATTCCGCTAATGTACAATACATTGTCAACGTGTTTCCGATTAAGTTCCGTTGTATCTTACGAATAAAATACTAATTTACGGAATCCAACACAATTTACACAATAAATGTGTCTCTACTAATTTCTGAGATATTCCTCAAAATAGATTTTCCACTCCCAATTTTGAGGTTAGTTTACAGCCTTTAAACGTGGACGGTTGCTGACAAAGGAAAATACTTGTCAAATAATTGTTTAAAAATTACCTCACAGAAATTTCGTCGAATCAGTGATTCACACTATATACAACCCTTTTTAAATCACAAAATTAAAAATTCTGTAATATCCGTGTTTCGTTCTCACGTACACATATGTATTCAGGAATATAGTTCAACATGTAATTGAAAAAAGATACCGTTTACACAAATAGTGATAATTGAAATCTGTTTCCGCAGATCTATTCCTCATAAAAAATACACGAACTTTGAGGACTATTTTCACTGCTTCATTGTGGACGATTGTCGATCAAAAAAATATGTGTCAAATATTTTTCTAAGAACTACTTTTTCCCAAAGATTCATAAAAATGCCGGATTTAGTAGTTCTTCATCCTTCATGTATTTACCGGATCGACCAAATTAGGTACAATGAATACATGGTATTCGCCCCACGGCGAATTCGTCCACGCCCCACGTATTCGGCACGGTAGGGGCCCCTCAAATGCCTGCTTCTACCACCAACCACTCTTTCATGCGCGAGGCCTGCGCACTGTTCGCGACAGGCGAAGCACTTTCTTCCTCTATGGTAACGGCGGATGCTGGTGGGGGACAGTGGGCGCTATGGTGGGGACGATTTTTTCTCAATTGAGACAAAAATGCCCTATTGATATAAGGGCAAAAATTAATACTACAACGTCACATCGGTTCTCTGTCTTAAAGCAGATACCGTAGGACGAATATTTATTTTCCAAGCCATGTCTCTTAGACCCAAAGGCCTCGGCAATAAAAGACCCAAAGCCCGTGTGTTTAGATGCAGATAGAGCGAAGGGCCGTCAGCCCAACTAGCATGGGTCCTGTAGCATTTTCGCTGCAGTCGTGCTGTCAGTTGCTTTTGGAAAGGCTCAGAGAACACTTCTCTTGCAAAGTTCAAATCTAACACAACGCATTTGGGTCGGGTATGTCAGTGTGAGACCAGAAGACCACTGCTAATCCAATAACAAAACATCTTTATTTTTCATTACTTTTGTTATGGAACTTTCACCAACATATTTTTTATTTTTCTAATGAAAATGATACCAAATATGGGTAAACCTTACGTTTAGGGGAGGATGCTCCGATGATCTTGACCTTGACATATGTTGTTGAGGACAACATTCTGAACAACTTTTGTCTTTACAACTACCCGGTGCTCGGTCTCAGTTTCCGAGATATTTGCGAAAAACTATTGCTAATAGTGTACTCAATTTTCCGGGGCCGCATCCCGAGCGAAGGGCCGTCAGCCCAACTAGCATGGGTCCTGTAGCATTTTCGTTGCAGTCGTGCTGTCAGTTGCTTTTGGAAAGGCTCAGAGAACACTTCTCTTGCAAAGTTCAAATCTAACACAACGCATTTTTATTTACAATCCTGCTTCCTAGAAAACCAATATGCCCATCCCTGCATTAATGTAAAAAATCGTGTTTAAACATGAACAAACAATTTCGTCGCCCACATATGAGCAGGGATGGTGTGAACTGCTACTTTTGGATCATTCGTGATTCGATCACGCTCGTTCCCAATCACGGTGATTTTTCACAGTGATTCGTGATTTTCATGATGCTTCTGATTGGCGGAGAGCGTAACTGTTCTTTGCGCAGGTCACAGAGACATCCTGTATGTTCTACATATGTATATCAGGGATGGGCACTTTTGTCTCAATTGAGACAAACCGTCCCCACCATAGCGACTACTGTCCCCCACCAGCATCCGCCGTTTCCATAGAGGAAGGAAGTGCTTCGCCCGTCGCGAACAGTGCGCAGACCTCGCGCATAAAAGAGAGGTTGGTGGGAGAAGCAGGTGTTTGAGGGCCCTTTACCGTGACCATCACGGATCTATATTCACCCGGCAGTGTCCACGTGGGGGTCCATCGGATCCCCACCGTTGAGATATGCTATCTATTTCTCATATTTCTTTCGCTACAGTTTTGCCATACAATGTAGCTTCTTAAAACTCGATACCGGCTGTATTGATGTGTCGCCGACTTTGTGTTGTGCGCTCAAAATGTATTTCTACAGTTTCGGCTCTCTTTATATATACTAGCGAGTGTTTCAACCGTGTGTTCTTGATATTCTGTATTTCAGTTTCGATTGAGCTTTCTTCACAAGAGCATCGTTTACCTACACAGTGCAGTCAGTTTATTCTTGTTTTTGTATTACTACAATTCTTACTATACTTTCTTTATATTTTGGTAAGTATTTCTTTCTTGTGCGTGCACCTTCCTGCAGAAGGCATAGATGACTACTCTGATAACTAGTTTGTATATGGTGTATATATATTTTATACTGTTATTTTAACAAAAGCATAAATAAATGTTACAATAAACATAAAACATTAAGTATAAATATTGCTTTTCACTGGGGGTCTATGAACACTCCACGTGGACACTGTCGTTTCAGAAGTTCACGTGGGCCCTGCCGGGTTAACGACATCAAAACAAAATTGCGAGTATATGCAGATATTTTTATTAGAGGTGTACGAGATCCCGGGAAGTCCCGAAACCCGATACTTGGGACGGGATGGGAAGACGCGTGTCGGGATTCCCGGGAATGTTCGGTTTACCCGTGAATCTTCGGGATTTCTGATATTGTTCGGAATCTTTTAATATTGTTTTTGCTATTCTTATGGCATAGATAAAGACTAAAAAACAATATTAAAAGATTACGTACATTATCAGAAATCCGAATGATTCACGGGAAACCCGAACACTCTCGGGAATCCCGAATATCCTCGGGAAACCCAAACACTCTCGGGAATCCCGAATATCCTCGGGAATCCCGAATATCCTCGGGAAACCCGAACACTCTCGGGAATCCCGAATATCCTCGGGAAACCCAAACACTCTCGGGAATCCCGAATATCCTCGGGAAACCCGAACACTCTCGGGAATCCCGAATATCCTCGGGAAACCCGAACACTCTCGGGAATCCCGAATATCCTCGGGAAACCCGAACATTCTCAAGAATTTCGAAAGTTTCAAGATCCCGTCCCCATCCCGAGAATCGTTTCCGTTCCGACCCGATCTCCAACACCACTAATTTTTATACAAGCTAACAATTAATGTATTTAAAGAAAGAACGAATTCAATCGAGATGAGGAACTAGGATGACAGTGAGCAAATTCACTCCAGATTAAAAAATCACGATCACAGTATGAATGATATTAAAATCACGGCCGTAATCGTGATTCTGCGATCACTGTGATAAATCACGGTCAGTGAATTTCCATGCCATCCCTACACGTGAGTGACATGGCAGTCAACGTGTTAAAACCGGTCAGTCTGTATACATTTTTGGATTTTTGTCCCGAGTTTCCATTTAAATGTTGCATTGTGCGAAGTCTGGGCGATTCGAGTCCGAGGTCGCGTTATGCACACGGTCGATTTCTCCGGTGAGTGTTACCTGGTGCAGCAACGATGCACCACGGTGCACAACAGATTGATACACGGTGCATCGTTGCCCAGACGAGACTCGTGTGTAACGTACGGCTTCAATGATTCGCCGTAAGGCGAATTGCCATTCATGCCGTTCCGCAAACTATACCCACGCCCGCGCGCGCGCGCGCTATCTCCGAGATACGAACGTGGCTCGTAAATAGATAGCCTCCTTGCCACTTTGACCGTATATCCCAGAGATTTCGCGTCCCCGTTCACGACGCCCACGTTTCCGTCGCTCGCTTTCGGCGTCGTCTGACCCTATTCTTCTGTGGACAATCATTTCCTCTGCTCTTTATTACATACTTTTTTCTTAAACGCCCTTTACAGCGCGCTTAATCCCACGGTATTGTTCGAGTAATTGTTCCAGGAGACGCTACGAATATGAGACACCGTTTCACTTTTTCACTCAGAATAGAAAAATCGAGGCACATATTTGCACTCTAAACTCCCCACTTTATACCACCAGATTTTCTTTTAACCCATTCTTCTTCATCCTTCTTTAACCCATTATGGCCCAGCGATACGTTAACAATTTCTCTCAGTGAATTTACATAACCGAATTTTATTTTTCATACTGTGCTCATAAAAAGAGAGTTTAACGACTAGCTCAGTATTTTTTGCTTTGCTGTATCTGTTCTCATTTGGATTCTAGAGCATTTTGCAAATTGCAGAAGTACTTCTAGCAGCGTAACAAATTAATTTTCTCTTAAATCAAAATTTTCTTTAAACCCATTCTTCTTCATACCTCGTTTATCCATTAAAAACCAACGATGAGTTCACGATTGTTTCCAGTGAATTTCCTTCATTTTGTAATCATAAAAAGAGACTTCAATGATTAGCTCAGTATTTTTTGCACTGCTATTACTTTTCGAATACACGATAATTATCCACAACACGGATCACGCCAGGGATCATTATCGTACAGGAGATATTAATTTTCGAACTCTGCCGAACATAAGGTCGGATACCGAAGCTCGAGAGGCTTCGGTCGCCGAGAAATGTAACACAATACGGGTGGAGTATAACGGTGTGAGACCACTACTAATCCAATAACAAAACTTCTTTATTTTTCATTATTTTTTTATGGAACTTTCACCAAAATGTAATTCTGACAATATTTACTTGTGTAATGAACGATGAACGTTTCGGACGCAAAAAAAGACAGCGTATGGAAAAGAAGAAAGAAACTTTCGACTCTTTGCGTCCAAAACTTTTATCGTTCATTACACAAGTAACTATTATCAGAATTATATCATATTTGGTATCATTATCATTAGAAAATGCCAAAAATATGTTGGTGAAAATCCCATAAAAAAATAATGAAAAATAAAGAAGTTTTATTATTGGATTAGTAGTGGTCTTCTGGTCACACACCGACATACCAGACCGAATTATGTTACACTTCTCGGCGACCGAGTCCTCTTGGCCCCTTACACGGCATACCCCGCGGTAGTAGAAACAGGTTAGGGACAATTATAGGTAAGACATTTCGGACAATTATCGAGCATTCACTGTATTATATATAATTCATATAATATTAAAATATAAATTAATACATACACGGTTTTCATAAATTTATTTGGTAATCGATTAAACAGAAATGGGGTGAGCAAGTCTTGCTTATGCACAGTCGTATTTTTGTATTTAAATTAAAATAATAAGTGAAACGGGAAGCGAGACAAAATTGATCCGTGTTTAACGAGTTAACATTAACTGTACCATGACCGCAAATAATTGGTTTGATATTTTTTGATTTCGTAATTATTGAAATTACAAACAAGCTTCCATAAGAAATGATTAAATAAATCTCTTCATTCAAGCACACATTTTTATAAAAATTGCAAGAAATCTAAACAAATTTAGTCTTGTAATTTTCACAAACAGACACCAGATTTTAAGCATTTATGACCTAAACGAGTAGGTGTAATTTAAAACGGTAACAATATAAGAAGAATTTAAAAATACTGTTATATTACTTTCAACCTATTAAAGATATTAGGGAAGAAAATCAATTTCTATGTCACCCCAGTTTGTTGCAATTCAGGTAGGAAATTTTTATTTTGCATAAAGATCCGCTGTTTATTTATAAAGCAACCTATACCAGTCACATTTTGTGATCGGTACTGTTAGTGTTACGTTCATCTGTTGTCTTCGCAGTTTTTCACTCATTCATTTTCGTCATAAATGCATACAATCCACAGTCTCATGATTAGTAAACGGTTTTCAAAATCGCACAATTTAAATACGGTACTGTTAAAATACATGTGAAACAAAAGTATGGTGTCATGTACAAATGGTGTTATCGTGTTTTATTAATGGAAAAGTCTAATTTTGAATCCGTTTTAAAATTGTCATTCTACGCAGTGTACATTTAGTGGAAAAATATAAAAAAGTGGAATGGTAAAAGAATTTTACATTTTGCAGCTGCGAAGAAAAATTGCTCTGCAGAATATTCTGCTGCGAGGAAAATCACAGTAGTAATGCTTTAAAAATCTGATAGAAAGATTATTAACTCGTTAAAGTCAGTCCCTGGGGAATGACGGTACCGAATTTACAAAACAATATGTGTATAATACAGGGTGGAAATTATAAAGCGTTACAAACGAATACCTCCAAAAATATTGATTACATATTTGTAAAAATGATTCAGATGAAAGTTGTTCACTACCGAGAGGGACATTACGTGGTGGAACTTTTATTTTTCCCAGTGGGCACTCCAAGGTTAGGTGAAGGTCAACTTTTTTTTTTTAAATGGAATAATATGTTTTTTTATCCACCATTAAATAGCGCGTTTTAAGATGAGTCAATTACCTATGACTCAAGGTCATTCAAGGTCAAACTTGCAGGGATATGCAGAAATGGTGTAATCGTGTTATTTGTACTTCAGTTTAGTATGTGTTCAAAATGATTACCTCTTACTTCAACGCACTTAACAATTCTTTGTTTAAATGATTCTCTTACTTCGCTCAACATTTCAACATTTATCTTAGCACAAGCTTCGCATGTTTTGACTTTCTTGTTTTCACGAGTCGTAGACTTAATGGACATTACGCAATTTTTAAGCACAGAACCTGAACGGAGAAAACGCTGTTCTAGTCTTTTAAATGCCATATGCGATTTTGATGGTCGACCTGGGGTAGCGTTGTGCATACAAATTAGCAGCCATTCTGTAATTTTTCCTAGTACCGTAAACATATCAAAACAATTTTGATGCATTTCCATTTTCACCACTTATTTAAGTACTATCGTTCAGCGAAGGATATCTTAGCACGAATAGTAATGAAAGTAAACAGTCCATCTTGCAGAAGAGCACTGTAATACATAAATACGTTTGTTTTCATTTCATTGATAATGACTTTGATGTTGTCCTGAGTAATGCTGATATTGAACACATGTTATTGTTTTGGTGTGAGAAATTGAAGTCACGAACTAAAGTACAAATAAAACGATCACACCTTTTCGGCACTTCCCTGCAAGCTTGACCTTGAATGACCTTGAGTCGCAGGTAATTGAACTAATCTTAAAACGCACTATTTGATGGTGAATAAAAAAACATATCATTCCATTTAAAAAAAGAAAGTTAACCTTCACCTCACCTTGGAGTGTCCACCGGGAAAAATAAAAGTCATACCACATGATATCCCCCTCGGTAATGAACAACTTTCATCTGACACATTTTTGCGTATAATCAATATTTTTCGAGATATTCGTCTGTAACGTTTTATAATTTCCACACTGCATATGTACAATTCATATGATATTAAAAAATGTTCACACTGTGTTAATAGATTTAATTAAAACAGATTAAACAAATATGGGTTGAGCGAGTTTTTTCCACAGTAATATTTTTGTATTTATACTTAAATAAACGTGAAATGGAAAACGAGACAAAGTCGCTCCGTGTTTAACGTGATAAGAGATATCGAATTGATTCGTAAATCACGAGATATTTGCTATCAGTCAATGTTAATACTTAATATTTGGATTGAGAGTCGAAGAATTTAAATTCGTCAAAGCGTATCGGTGCACGCTTCGCACAACATGCGTACCGACACATGTTGTAGAGATTATCGTATTAAGCACATGGAACTGGGTTGAGGGGTTAACGCCATATGTGCAACACGGAATGCTCCAGCTATATCCGACATTAACAGGAAAACACTTCAGCGAAATCTGATACCCGCCATTACACGCGAAGATGATGCGTGTCTTATACAATACTATATTACAACGAACCAGTTATACAGTAAATCCAAAAAGTATTATTTCCACACTGAATTTCCCATTCTGAAAAAATTATCGCTATTTGAATCTGGACTCATTTTCAAGCTTAAAACCTCCAATCGTTCATTGTTGTCTAAGATATTTTTAAACGATACAGCGACTATGAAACTCTAGGCACCTTTTTGGTCCAAAATGTCATACATTGAAACGTCTGTAAAAACATTCAAAAAGTTTTCTCGTTACGGAAACCACCGAAACTTCCTCTTTCCCACGAATCCTCAAAATTTATCTATAATTTCAATTTCAATTACACTACCAAACTTGTTCCTCAATTTTATTCTATAAAACAGCCAAAAAAAAATATTGTAGATCACGTTTTAAGTAGTCGTTGTAAAGAGGCAATATCAATCTTCAAATCTTTTTGATGCTTTTACAAAAGATTCAGTTTGTAAAATTTTTGACCAAGAACATGTCCACCGTTTTACACCTGCCATATCATGCACAAATATCCTAGAGAAAAAATGAATAATGGTTTGCCGATGAAGATGCAGCGAGCTTTAGAATTTTCAGCACATTTGGTATTCCTCGCGTTGTGGTAATGGACAACGGTACAAATTTCCGTTCCCAGGAATTCGTGTCTTTCTTAAAAATAAATGGAGTTACTCCGAAATTTACGGCGCCATATCACCCTGCAACAAATGGGTTGGCGGAGCGTTTCGTACAAACGTTAAAAGTAGGGTTGAAAAAGAATTTAGAAAATAAGCAACCTACATACGACAATGTTCATACAGCACTCCAGCAATTATTGTTACAATACAGGAGAACAGCGCATGCGAACACTAACGAATCGCCAGCGGAAAGAATGTTCTCTAGAAAAATTAGGACACGCCTGGACTTTATAAGGCCCGCCGAACAACGGGTACATACAAGGAGTACCGAAACCAGGAAAATACGTTGGCTTAAGATGGGAGAGAGAGTGCAGTGCCGTAATTACGTAGGCACAGAAAAGTGGCGCTTCGGAAGGGTCAAACAGAAGTTGGGAAAACTACACTACAAAGTCGAACTGGACGACGGTCGAATTTGGGAACGTCACATAGACCAAATACGGAAAACAGGAGGCCCCATGCAGATACAAGAAGATACGGAGCTGGAGTTAGATTACGAGCCTCCAGAAATGCCAGCAACGCGAGGACAGGAACCGAACCTGACTAGCCCACCAGTACGGGAGATACCACCGTTACGGCAAAGACCTATGCGAAACCGACAACCACCACAACGTTATGGTGATTGGCGGGATCATTAGCACCTTTCTTTAAGGGGAGGGAATGTTAGGGTGGTCGCGTCCGAAGGAGGTAGGGAGCGACCGCATGCGAGTGCGCCACCTGTGGAGATTCGTGTGGGATTCAGGAGATTCTTCGACTCGAGGCGTCGTAGTCAGTCGTAGTTGACACGCAACAATAACGCTCCATGACAATGCTTGTAACTTTTACCTACGATAACTTCCTAACGAATAAGTGTACGACATAAGTATGTTAATAGTGGTATAAGGAACACAACACGCTGTAATTGTGTTCTAGTTGCTCCATGGTTTTCGTTAATAACTCCTTAACAAAGCCGATGCGGCCATTTTTGCAAAGGAAAAAGTTACTTTAATTTAGCTCAGGAACCGCCCATTTAAAAGATTTACAATATTTTGAGACACCCTGTATATTATTTAGGAATACACCGATCAATAATACCTTCGTTTATCTATTTAGCAATTATTGGAGTTGGAAACCAATAGTGCACTCGCGTGAACTTGTTCGTGATGCCGGAAATAATTATAAT
Organism: Sphecodes monilicornis; assembly: GCA_913789915.3. Classification (NCBI taxonomy): domain Eukaryota; kingdom Metazoa; phylum Arthropoda; class Insecta; order Hymenoptera; family Halictidae; genus Sphecodes; species Sphecodes monilicornis. The sequence continues at coordinate 8,833,520 of OU565301.1, read as the reverse complement.
GATATGGTAGTCCGATTGATTGTAGATGAATGCTACTTTGGTATATTATTGGAAGCATTGTATCCATTGCTAGCAGGTACCCGTGGTTGTTGCAGAATTATCGATATGGAATTAGTGTAATGTAACTGATATACATTTGCTCTGTGACAGGTGGTTCATATAAATAATATTTCATTCGAAGAAAAAAGATAATTACTTTCATTGATAACAATTGAGCAGTTTAATACAATGTTCCGTCAAATTTATCCGACAGCTGAACGTTATAGCATACAGCTAAAATGTTGAAAATGTCGCATGGGGTTATTCGACAATATCCTGGCGCGGTTATCTGACTATTAGTCAAAGAAAATTAAGACCTAGAGCCCTGCTTAAGCCCAAATATTATTTTTGTCTCATTTTCATCTTGCCTTGCTATTTGTGACAATTGGCTATAATTGTCGCAGGTATCAATATTTGAAATTCTAATAAAAAAAGTGAGAAGGGCAAAAGATCAATTGATATTATTTTACGGCAGTCTAAATTATTATAAATGAATGTAAAAGCGTTAATAGTGTCGCTAAAGACTTTCCAATCACGAAGAACGCGTCAATTCGACTAAAGTGTTTTATGCGTGCATTAATCGTAACCTGGGTGATGATTTAAAAATAAAATTCGACATGACAAGAAATATATGTTAAAAAGATAAATAATTGAGATTAGATATTAATTAAGATAAATTATAGATACAATGTGTATAAGAAACAAATGTCAAGTACATTGACTTATTGCACTCACCAAGATAGATGTGATAAAATCTTCAACCTATGTTTAATTAGTACAATCCTATGCGGATTTTATGCTTTTTTGACAAAAATGAGCTGGTGTAATTTAAAATAGCCCACAACTTAAGTGAATCTAAGGACGCTAATATATTATTTTCAACTAATTAAAATTAATAAAGACAGAAGACATTTTCTGTATGGTGTCCGTTTCTTGAAATTGATATAGACAATTTTTATTTTGCATAATGATCCGCAGTCTATGAATTAGAGAGACTTCAAAATTAATCCTGTACACTTACAAGGAGAAGACGCGGTCATGGCGTCTCAGATTTTCTCGAAACTTTGCATATTGGTAGATTTCGTTCTCCTGTTTATGAAAATATGGAATTATAGGGTCAGATACTCAATAACTTTTGAGATATTTACAATTGAAATTTCATTATACCCGTTAAGTACAGTTTCAGTTGTGTTAGGGTGGTCGCGTCCGAAGGAGGTAGGGAGCGACCGCATGCGAGTGCGCCACCTGTGGAGAACGTGTGGGATTCAGGAGATTCGTCGACTCGAGGCGTCGCAGTTGACACGCAACAATAGCGCTCCATGACGATGCTTGTAACTTTTACCTACGATAACTTCCTAACGAATAAGTTTACGATATAAGTATGTTAATAGTTGTATATGGAACACAACAAGTTGAAATTATTGTCAAGTGCCAAACGGCGTGGTGGTAACATGATAAAAACATTTTGCACATGTTTCTGTCATTTATGTTTTGTTTGTTTTTACGATAAATATCATTGCTGAAACTAATAATAGTAGTGAGTATTACATTTCATTTCTATGTTTACTGTATTTTGTATGTAATGCAGAGTTTTTATGTTATTCTTCTTTCCTTTTCAGGCACGGTTGATGAAGTTAGTGGTCATTTACCAATTATGTTCCTTTCAATAATATTATGTTTCCTATAGATATTATGAGTGCATTTTTCATTTGTAAAATCCAATCAATTAAAATAGATAAACTGAAAAGAAAAAAAAGGAAAAAGAGGACAAGAGATTTAAACCCTGGCCTTCCTAGTATCAACCTAGTACGTTACCACCACACCGTTTGGCACTTGACAATAACTTCAACTGAAACTGTACTTCACGGGTATAATGAAATTTCAATTGTAAATATCTCAAAAATTATTGAGTATCTGACTCTATAATGTTATATTTTCATGAACAGTTGAACGAAATCTACCAATATGCAAAGTTTCGAGAAAATCTGAGATCCCATGACCGCGTCTTCTCCTTGTTAGGTAAAACCAGTATTTTATTTATATAAAGTAGACGTGTTGAAAATTAGTCAACTAGCCCCAGTCTCCCCTACATTTATTATTACCAAGCAACCGAGCCTCGGTAGTTCGACTCACAGACTTCTCTTCGCCTGCCTCGGTCTGCATGATGCACCGGTGCATCACGATAGTTGCAATCGAAGAAGTCGAGAATGGTGGATCGTTCTGATCATTGGTCGTTGCAGGAAACACGTCGTCCTGGTCGCGATAAATATTTCGAAGCGACTTGAGCGTTACGAGGATACGTCAGACTGGTTTTTCTGGATTCCGGACCAGGCGAAAATATGAGACGGCCAAGGAACCTAATATTATCTCCAGAACGGACTCTTCTGCACGTTACCGGACGAAATCAGCATATTAATTGCGCGATATCGGTGGACGTAAAGTGGTCGTTAGAGATTCCCGGGGAGGAAATACAAATAGCATGGACCGATGGTTTTTATAGCCCGTTTCGACCGATAAACGGTTCGTATCGACACCGTCTTGATGCACGAAGTGACCCCTCAGTGATGTCGAGGGGTTTTATGGGCCACGATGGTTCGTTAAACATAAATGGAAAGACATTAGTCAACACCAATGCACCTTGCTGATACATGGACTGAAATGGAATCTTTATTTCCCAGATACAGTGGCTCGCGATAGTATTCGAACATTCGCTGTATTAGAACTTTGAATAAATTATGCACGTTAGACTTAGGGTATGGAAATAATATTGCAACTACTACAAGACACAAATGTCAAGATTGTATATGTAAAATTTGGAGCAAACCCGATTGTATTTGTAAAAGTTATTAAACATTCATGGCAATGATGCACGGAAGCAGGGTGATCGAATGCTCGGTATATTAAAACTGAATAAATTATGCACGTTAGACTTCGGGTCTGGAAATAATATTGCAGCTACTAAAAGACACAAATGTCAATATTGTATATGTAAAATTTGGAGCGAATCCGATAACGTTTATAAAAGTTGCTGAACATTCATTGCAATAATGAAATTTTGTTCACTAATGTTGAAATATCTGGCGATGTATTAACTTTTTTGACATAGTAAACTAATACTTTTTTCATTAGAATAGCACGGGAAATCAACGAATGTAAACAAATTTGTGGGGTTTCATTAAAAAAAACAAGTGCAATTGTACTTTGCAACTATACCGACGTATTCCTGCAAAAACTTGATGATAGAACTTTTAAACAATGCAAAATTTTTTTCTATCTGCAAAAGAAAGCAAAGTTATAGGCCCAGTTACTAGATCCATACAATATTTGAAGCGAATGCGATTATATTTGCCAAAGTTCAGAATATCGACTTAACTGTATACAGTATTTAATATTATCAGAGAACTGTCCATTGAACGGCATTCAGTACCTGTCACAATGATCCAGAACTTTTTTAATATCGATGAACTGTCTGCTCCTGCAGCAGACAAATTTTTATCACTATATGGTATAACTTATGTATATTCAAGCTAAAACTTTCCAAGAACCCTTCTTTATCCGTTTCCACCGAAAGTTATAATGTGAAGACATTTTTTAGAAAAGTTCCACGGTTCACGTTTTAAACGAAACCCATTACAAAGTGCCATAACTTCTTCGTTCTCTGCTTGACATAGTATTAGAAAATGGGAACACGTACGTTAGATACAATTTTCATAGAATGTTCTAAAATATTGTAAGAGAATGTTTATACCACCGTATGGAGGACTGCTGTTACTACCGTTATGTACGTTTATAGATTGATGCCGTTATGTATGTTTTAATTGATTTGTCCATTATGTATATTTTAATTGATTTGTCCATTATGTATATGTAGGATCTTAGGAAAAATGAGGAATTCCGCGCCGGGAATCGAACCCGGGACCCTCGCGGTTGTAGCTGATCAACTCTTACACATACCCACGGAACCCTCCTACTTTTCCTAATCTCCATACAGTATTTGGTCTGGGAGGTCCTGATCCCACACTCGGCCATCCTGCTCCGGCATTCGCCCTCGAATGTCCGTCGCAGCGCCATCGTCTTTTTGGCCTCAGCGCCATCAACGCAACTCATCACCAACTTCGTCACTTTTCGGGAACACCATCCTACTTCCCTCTCTAGCAGTTTTCCCTGGATGTGTCCCTTACTTCGCTTCGTCGTCCTTTCGCTCGCGTGCGACCGTCTTCGCAACGCTTGCTTACTCGTTCGTCGTCTGTCACCATGCGGAAATCGGTGTTCCCCCCATCCCGAACGAGCCCCCAAATGTAGGATCTTAGGAAAAATGAGGAATTCCGCGCCGGGAATCGAACCCTTACACATACCCACGGAACCCTCCTACTTTTCCTAATGTCCATACAGTATTTGGTCTGGGAGGTCCTGATCCCACATATATTTTTATTGATTTGAGCATTTTGTGTTTTGTTAAGAAACGATCGTTACGTTGCAGTTTCTTAGTATTGTTGTCAGTTAGTTTACCGCGAGCGAGCAACGCGCAATCCTTACAATATGAAATTATCTTCAACAAAATATGGACTTGGCTATCAATGTACTGCGAAGTACATCGTAGTCAACAAACAGCAACAGATGCGTGTTCATTATTGATTAATTTAGAAATTAATCGTCGTATAAAATAACTATAAAGCAGACATGTCCAGAAGTAGCTCACTTGGACGCAAATTCGAGAGAGACGCCTACTTCTCCCGCCCGCGCGTCTCCCTTCCCGTGACGGCCATGGTCCTCCGAGCTCCTCAGACCCGTGCCTACTGTGGGTTCGAAAGCCGCCACAACGCGCCACACGCAGTACGTGCCGCAAGCGGTAGGCACGGGTCTGAGGAGCTCGGAGGACTACGGCCGCCACGGGGAGCGAGACACGCGGGCGGGAGAAGTAGGCGTCTCCCTCGAATTTGCGTCCAAGTGAGCTACTTCTGGACATGCCTGCTATAAAGTAATCGAAGCAGATGAACGTGTTGTTACCAAAGTTGAACACATCATTCACTTTAAAGTTTTAGTAAATAGCAAGATCAAAGAGGATTCATCTTTAAATTAATGCGTAGCCAGTTGCAGTCAGCATGTTTTCACTATGGAGATACTTGAACTTTTGACATGAACTTTAAACTTGATACTAGATTGGTCAATAGCTTATTTTATCTGAGCGAGTTGCATAAACAGTATATTTACTAAAAGTTACACTTGCTTCTAAAGTGCTCTATTAGTGCAGCAAGAAAAAAGAAAGTACATCCAACTCCTGTTTGACATTATTTTAAAATAACACGGTCCTAAAAACAAGATACTTATTTGAAAACAGTTATGATATCGATTGTGGTTCTTGAAACTGTTACGAGAACCGAAAAAATGTTATAACTGTTATGAGAATATCGGTTCTCGCTTATATCAGTTACGGTTACAGTTCTTGAGAACAGATATTATAACGGTTCTATAACTGTTATTTTTAGTTTTTGGATTTCGGTTTAGATTTCGGTTCTTCAGACTTCAGAACCTATAATATGTCCCGTATTGGCCTCATATCGGTTTTGCAGTTCTGCAACTGATATTTTTTGGTTCTGTATGGGCTATACAGGGTGTCTTAAAATTCCTTCAACATCCGGAAATGGGAGGTTCCTGAGATCATTTGAAACGACACTTTCCTTTGAAAAAATGGCGTCCGCTGCTTTGTTTCAGAGTTATTAACGAAAAACACGGACTAATCAGAGTGCAGCTACAGCGGATAGATTCTGGTTCGGCCAACGGCGACGCCACGCTAAGCGGGACCTTTCGCCGTGTCGGACTCCGTTCGCTGCAGCCGCGCTCTGATTGGTCCATATTTTTCGATAATAACTCCTTAACAAAGCTGCGGACGCTGTTTTTGCAAAGGAAAATGTCGCACCAAATGATCTCAGGAACCTCTTATTTCCGGATGTTGAAGGAATTTTGAGACACCCTGTATAGCCGATACGGAAACAAAAAATATCAGTTGCAGAACTGCAAAACCGATATGAGACTGATACGTGACATATTATAGGTTCTGAAGTCTGAACAACCGAAACCGAAATCCAGGAACTAAAAGTAACAGTTACAGAACCGTTATAATATCGGTTCTCAAGAACTGTAACCGTAACCGCTATAAGCGAAACCCGATATTCTCATAACAGTTACATCACTTCTTATATAACTGTTTGAAACAGTTATTTTCAGAACCGTTTCAACCCCTGTTTATGTATGTACAATATACAGGGTGAGATCGTTTGAAGCGACATTTTCCTTTGCAAAAATAACGTCCGCTGCTTTGTTTAAGAGTTATTAACGAAAAACGTGGACCAAGCAGAACGCAGCTACAGCGGATTGATTCTGGCTCGGCCAATGGCGACGCCACGCTAAGCGGGACCTTTCGCCGTGTCGGACTCCGTTCGCTGCAGCCGCGCTCTGATTGGTCCATATTTTTCGATAATAACTCCTTAACAAAGCTGCGGACGCTGTTTTTGCAAAGGAAAATGTCGCACCAAATGATCTCAGGAACCTCTTATTTCCGGATGTTGAAGGAATTTTGAGACACCCTGTATAGCCGATACGGAAACAAAAAATATCAGTTGCAGAACTGCAAAACCGATATGAGACTGATACGTGACATATTATAGGTTCTGAAGTCTGAACAACCGAAACCGAAATCCAGGAACTAAAAATAACAGTTACAAAACCGTTATAATATCGGTTCTCAAGAACTGTAACCGTAACCGCTATAAGCGAAACCCGATATTCTCGTAACAGTTACATCATTTCGGTTCTCCATAACTGTTTCAGTTAGAACCGATATACATATAACTGTTTGAAACAGTTATTTTCAGAACCGTTTCAACCCCTGTTTATGTATGTACAATATACAGGGTGAGACAATAACTTTGTCCACCTTGAATATTTCCGTTACTTGTAATAATATGAGAAAATGATATATACAAAAATTGCACAGTATATAGGGGAAAATATTGTGATGTAAACATTGTTTAGGAACATATTTACCGTGTAAAAAAGAAAAAACCATCATACATTTTTTCAAATGTAACATGCCTTGCATTATTTAAGAAACAAGTGTAGATGTTAGACCTTTCCCTTCGTAGACTCTATTCTGAAGCCGGCACAATCGAAACGCCTTTCACTTTCAGCATACGGGCACCGGCGTTGTTGAAATTAGCATGAAATGTCAATGAAAGAAAGTTCAAAACTATCGGGTAACCCAGAGAAGAAGGGGAGTGTTGAAGAACGCGGGCATTGTGTGTTCGATCGAATATTCGTTACATAATAAACAATACAGAGTTTGGCGTGCCAGGAAGAACTATTTTTCCTGATTCCATTCACGATTATCTAAAACCAGATTTGCGGATTTTGTGTATGACAAAAATGAGTAGATGGAATTTAAAACAATATTAAGTGTTGGTATAAATATCATCAGTACTAAACTTGTTTAAATCATCTAAAATAGATAGAAACATTTGTAGGCAACTAATCATTACCCGACTAGAAATTCAGTTAGGCATGCCTAAAAACGAATGTGGACCTAATGCGGCAAGACTGGGGTACGCTTAAGTTGGGCATTCCTAACAAATGCCACATACGGTCCAAATTCGGATGGCCGGGCGCACGCCTAGATTGGATATTCCTAACAGATGCCACATATGGTCCGAATTCGGATGACCGGGCACATGCCTAGGTTGGATATTCCTAACAGATGCCACATATGGTCCAACTTCGGATGACCCAGCGCTTACCTAGGTTGGATATTCCTAACAGATGCCACATATGGTCCAACTTCGGATGACCCAGCGCTTACCTAGGTTGGATATTCCTAACAGATGCCACATATGGTCCAACTTTGAATGGCCGAGCGCACACCTTAGTTGGACATTCCTAACAGATGCCACATACGGTCCAACTTCGGATGGCCGAGCGCTTGCCTAGGTTGGGTATTCCTAACAGATGCCACATACGGTCCAACTTCGGATGGCCGAGCGCTTGCCTAGGTTGGGTATTCCTAACAGATGCCACATATGGTCCAACTTCGGATGGCCGAGCGCTTGCCTAGGTTGGGTATTCCTAACAGATGCCACATATGGTCCAACTTTGAATGGCCGAGCGCACACCTTAGTTGGACATTCCTAACAGATGCCACATACGGTCCAACTTCGGATGGCCGAGCGCTTGCCTACGTTGGGTATTCCTAACAGATGCCACATATGGTCCAACTTCGGATGGCCGAGCGCTTGCCTAGGTTGGGTATTCCTAACAGATGCCACATATGGTCCAACTTCGGTTGACCCAGCGCTTACCTAGGTTGGATATTCCTAACAGATGCCACATATGCTCTAAATTCGGATGGCCGAGTGCATGCCTAGGTTACAGATTCCTAACAGATGTCACATATGGTCCATCTGTGGATGGTCGAGTGCACGCGACTCGAATAAAAATTGCGAATAATTTTTATTCGTTGCGTTATTCGACTACATTTTTATTCGAATAAAAATGTAGTCGAATAACGCAACGAATAAAAATTTATTCGCAGTTTTCATTCGCTCAGTTATTCAAATGAAATCTTATTCGAATAATGTCCAACTCTGTCTGGCGTCGACCATAATCTATGGTCCATATATTTTTTTTCTTAAGTACTTCCATTGTAGATTAGCATCGAAACACACAATATATTTGCTAAATAAACACAAACATTTTATTGTGAAACAATATATATTGTGGAACAAATATTTTTCCATGATAAACATAAAATATTTCCTGCATATTTAAAAAAAAAATTCTGTTTCTATTATTAAATAAAGATTCGTTTTATAACGACAAAAAAATATTTTTTTCATAATATGACAAATATTATCTGTATGTTAAAAAAAAAATTCTATTTCTAATATTACATAAAGATTCATTTTATAATAAGAAGAAAATATTTTTTTCATAATATGAAATAAATATTATCGGTATATTAGGAAAAGATATTCTATTTCTAATATGAAATAAAGATTCATTTAATATTTAGAAAAAAATATTTTTCTCGTAACATGAAATAGATATTTCTTGCATATTTAAAAACAAATATTTGTTACTTAATATAAAATAAATATTGTATGTATATTTAAATATTAAAAAAAAAGGTTGAATCCCTTTTTAATATAGTATGAATATGTATACAATATTTTGTGCTACTAGGGCGATGAGTAGACTGAAGAATCGGGTAACTCGGAACAGTTTCAAATTTTTCCGAGCGCAACCGAGACTCGACGCCGGGTTACCATGGGGCCATAAAAAAGACAAACAGAGCTAGGCCTAAACGAAGTCGATTATCATTTTCCGTATTTCTTGTCGGATCTTAATGGAAGTACTTTTTCCTAATATTTACCGTGTAACAAAAAAGCGTTGTTTCAAATTATTGGTATAAATTATATTTTCTCTGCAATTCTGACTGATTGCAATTTCTCACATAACTTTCTAACATTTTCAATTCGTTTATGTTCAACTTATAGTTCAATACAATATCTGTACGTATTCAATTGCGGACGCAATAATTAGATAACTATTGGTCTACAGAATCGTTTGCTGCAAAGAGCAATTCAATGTCTTTTATGGTAACTTCACAATATTTGTTTTTAGTTAAAAAATAAGATTTTTCTCAGAGTCCAAAAGCTGTGCGTGTAGGAGAAAAGTGAGGGCAGATTCGGAATCAGCGCAAAAAACTCTATCAGAATCACCGGATAGTAATTGCACAACATAATAAAAGTTAAAATTTAGCAGAAAAATCATCGAGGGGTTTCTTCGCCGACTTCGAATACATCCACGAATACTTTGACGAATACATTGACGAATAAATCCACTAGAAACGGTCCGAATACTATCGCGTTTCGTCTTATTTGAATCGGAAGAACGCCACGAACTGGTTCGTATCACTTCCACGAAAAAATTATGACAATCACAAAAGTTTATCAGTTCACTTGTCAGTGGTGTCATGTCGATATACCTGTCTGGCCCTCGGGTTGTCCACCCGTGTTTATTGCACCGCTTGGCCACAGCTACAGGGGCCTTCGTCGCCTCGACGTTCCGGCAGAATATAATCAAGGAGTACGCCTTGCACATTTTCCAAAATAACAGAGACTAATAGCACCGAATTACCCGTTGTAACAATATTTCCAGAAAGCTGTTACTCTCCGTTAAAACTTTTAGCATTTTATTAACCTATTGTCCACATTTGGTAACCAGATGTCAAACTATCGTCGAGTCCTTTATTTCCGCTTGCTTTATTCGAATCAAGGCGCTTTTCTGGTTTATTGCCTGCTACGGTACTCCCTTGGGACACATTTTTCTTATGAATTTCTAATGAGTTATAAATCATGTAGCAACTGTGCGAATACTTATTGCTCTTACATTTCGGACAATATTTTGTTTTTTCTGGATAACTTTGTAAATTATTCAACCAACTAATACGTACGGTCAGACGGTACGGAGACTCGCCATTAACATATAGTCAGGTATCGTCCCACTCCTCCTTCCGGGTAGGCGTCCTTTAGAGCTACAGGAAGGGGCCTGAACAATCGAAGGTGTCCTGATTGCGAATTGAAAGGTTCGGCAGGAACGAATTAGGGCATTAACGCCCTCTCGTTTTTAGAGGACCTCACGGACATCGCGTTAAGACTGGAAGTCAACATTACTCAGTTCAGTTCCTACACTAGGACCGTGACTACTGTCCAGTTCTTCGCATAGTCTGACTATCTTTCAATCAGTTTCACGCCCTCAGCATTGCGCCTTTCTTGTCCAGCGATCGGGACAAGGCAAGTTGACGAAACGCGATTCTTCGAACACGAAAATACTCGCTAGCGTTCAGTGAACCGGCTACTCAAAATTATTTTGACGGTTTGTTAATACAACAACATTCGCGAGTCGACGCGTCCGCGGTCTAATTTAGACACTAAACTAGATTGTTCTAGTCTAGAACAATCATCCGCGCGTCATTAACGAGTGTATAGACTGAAAAGTGAATTAACATAAATTGTTTTCCGCTACGATGTCGGATGACATGCGAAATTTGAAAACTCGCGAACTCACACGTCTCAGAGTACAACGACTTCGTAAGCGTCGTAAATTATTAAGTGATCAGCAATGCACAGAATTTATAAATTCGGAAGCAGATGCGATAGTGATGTTGGAAAATAGTGAATCAAGAATCTATGCAGAACGTGGGAGCGAAAATTCAGATAGTGTCGTGTCGGATGTTGTACAAGTTTCACAAGTTGATCGTAATACACCACAAGTAATTAATGATGATATTGTGTCGTCAGAGGGAGACGAGACAAGGGAAGATACAGGACATAACAGTGGAAATAATCATACAGAATCTTTTATACATTATCAGAATACAAGCGCTAAGACGACAGAAGTAACTGCAAAGAATTGTCAAGAAAGTGGCTTTAATGACATACGAGATATACGCGAATGGGCTCTCATGGATCCGCCAATACCACATACTCGACTAGAAATATTGATGGACATATTAAGGAGACATTCTTATCCTAATTTACCTAAAACAGCCAAGACATTTCTAGATACAACATCCACAAATTATATCACCGAAAGCTTTAATAACACCAATGATGAGTTTGTATACTTTGGGATAAGTAAAGTTCTGGAGAAATGTGTAAATCCAGAGATGCATAAAAGTAGTGATATACCACTAATGTTCAACGTTGATGGTTTACCATTATTTAAGTCGAGCAGAGTACAGTTTTGGCCAATTTTATGTAAAATTTTTCATGATCCTGACGTTTATCAACCATTTCCTGTTGCCGTTTATTGTGGACATGGAAAGCCAACCAATATGGAACGATATTTGGAACAATTTATAGACGAAATTAACGATCTGCAACGTACTGGCATTGCTATAGATAATAGAACATTTTCTATATCTATCAAAGCTTTTATATGTGACAGACCTGCGCGTTCGGTTGTGAAATGTATTAAGGGTCACGCAGGATATTGGGCCTGTGAAAGATGTACGATACGTGGCAAAAGATATAAAAACCGGATCATTTATCCATTTATAAATGGTAAGAAAAGAAGTGATTTATCATTTAGACATCAAACTAATGCACAACATCATATAGGAATATCTCCTTTGCTTCGCTTATATCCGAAAATTGATATGATCAGTCACTTTTTGTTGGACTCTATGCACTTATTATATTTGGGAATTATGAAAAAACTATTACACTACTGGATAGATGGAAATGTGAAAAGGTTGAAGCTGAGTGATCGTGCTAAGGTGCAATTATCAAATTTACTAAAAAGAATAAAAGTACCTGCTGAATTTCAACGAACGACTAGATCACTAACAGAGTATCATAAATTCAAAGCCACTGAATACCGATTTTTATTGTTATACGCAGCTCCTGTTATCTTCAAAGAAATTTTACCAACTGACATATACAAACATTTATTACTCCTACATACTGGTTGCAGAATCTTATCGTCTAAAGAATTAGCCGTGAATAAATGTAAATATGCTAGATTGTGTTTAACGAAATTTGTGACCAAAGCACCATTTATATATGGAAATGAATTTATGATTGGAAACGTACATAATTTGATCCATCTTGCAGATGATGTTAAAAATATGAACTGTTCTCTGTCCAATATTTCCAGTTTTCCATTCGAAAATGCTCTAGGAAAAATGAAACGACTTCTTCGAAATGGAAATAAGCCTCTCTCTCAATTATGCCGTAGATTGAATGAAATGTCTCATATTTGGAACGAAAGAGCTGATACTCCGCCTACAATCCAAATTACTAGACTATTAAGATCAAAAGAATTAGAGAATAAAATACTAGTTAAACGAGTTCAATATAAAGAGGCACTACTAACCACTACATTTCCCAATAATACAGTTTTATTGAATAGCAATGAAATCGTACAATTAGATAGTATGTGGTTATCCCCAAACGATGACGTAAATCGTATCAAAATTACAGGAAAGATATTGAAGAAGAGAGAGGCACTTTATTCCTATAATGCTTGTAATTCACATCATCTCCAAATATGGAATGTTAGCGGTAGAAATACGAACACTATAATGTGTAAAATTACCGATATTAAAAGCAAAATGGTTCCATTTGATTTCAGTGATGGGGTTAGAGAACAAATTTTGGTAATGCCTCTACTGCATATGTGAAGTGCATACAATATCAAAAGCATAACGTATATTATTAAAAAATATATCTATTACGATGTAATATAATTATTAGTGTTTCAATAATGCTACAGTCAGAATTGGGCATGTTAGAAAAATACTCCCTCAAATAATGACGACTAGGGGTAAACATCGGCAACGACGGGCCCCGACAGCGTGGTGCCGCGACGGTCGTAAATTGTCCCGGGCCCTTGAAGACGTCATCGAGGAAGGGGACTTTTGAAAATTTAAGATATATGTTTTGTAGATCTATGTTAGTTATACGCATGCTGAAAATTGCATCGAAGTCGGCTAACGCAGGAATAAAAGGCACGCATCGAAAGATGTACGATTCTGTGGATTTTAAGCAGAGACTGATCAAAAGTATATTGTGTATATATATATACAAACGCATACAATGTAACCATATATATATATATATATAGTTAGACGTCGACCGATCAAATCGGCCGACTGTGTGGTTACATTGTATGCGTTTCGTTGGTCCGTAGTCGTCCAAAACGGTTAAAATCGGCTGGTGAAATCGGATGGACTCCAGTGAGACCACTTCGGTCTTCTTCGGGCGACTTCGGCCTACATCGAGCTCTTTCCTCCCAATTCCCCTGATCTAGCAACTGTGAAATGGGATAGTGTTCTGGCGACACTGCATCCAGTGTGAAGTGTGACTGCACCATTAGTTCTTTCAAACGCTCTGAAGAAACGAAACGTGTCCGACGAGAGAAAAGTTTACCAGTGAGTGCAACGTGTTTTCAAGAATGGCTGAAATAACAAGAAATGGTCTCAGGCGTAAACATCAGAAAAAAATAGTGGATAACAAAACAAGTAAGATACTTCAATTTTTAATCATTAATTTTTTGCAGTTTTTTTAGAAAGTGTACCTTTTTAATTGTAAATGCCATTATTTTGTTCTGCTATTCAGTGATTATAATTTATCAATCGACGCAATCATTTAAATCGTCAAAAAATAAAACGATGCATTAAAAGTTTTAGATGAGACAGATTCAGAGATGAATTCTGATACTGTAGAAGACGTCGAGTTCAGAAAGGATAAAAAAAGGAGAAAGATACCACGTGGGAAGAAAGTGATGAACACGGGAAAAGTAAAACGGACAGTTGCCTTGACAGAAAGCTCGGATAGCAACTTTGATTGTAATTCACCGCCGCCGACATTCTCAAACTCAGCGCACCAATCCACATCTGTACAGCCGACATGTTCATGTCAAGAAGAAATAAATTCATTGAAAAGTAATTATGCTAAACTATTAGATAAAGAAATTATTTAAAACAATAAATGGTTCGTCCATTCAATAATGCTTTATAGGCATTTTTACAACCATAACATTTAAATTTATTACAGATTACTTTGAAACAAAATTCACGCAACAGAACGAAACAATGGACGCCAATTTTAAATCGCTGGTCGTCCAAGTAAGTCAACTGGGTAGTCAAATGATTGACCTAAAAACAACCCTGAAAGTGCTGACGGAGAAAACGATCGGTAACGGTGACAATTGCGATTTAACGTCCGATTTTGAGGATAATTGGAGATTTCTTCCGTGTCGTACGATGGAAGAGTTCAACAAATTCGACGAAAGGATTAAAGGGGAGATGGATTTTCGTCAAAAATTAGTAAGCTTTTATACTGTTCTATTTTTTCATATTTATTTATTTATTATATGTAAGTAAAACAAGAATTAATTCTATCGTAAAATTTTTTGTAGGCACATAAATTAATCAATATGGTTAACAAACGTGCAACAATCGTGCGGAACGTGGGCGAAATGTTACGGTTCTGCTTATCCCGAGAACTCGCCCTAAAATGCAACCCGGTGAAGCAAGCCGATGGAAAATTATTCGTATTTGTCAATACGAATCTTTACAATGTTGTGAAATGTATGTTTCCATTTTCCATTTATAAGATTTGTATTAATTGAATTATGAAATAATCTAATGAAATTGATTTTTTATTCCAGCTACGCTGCTGTCCACCTTTTCGAACAATACGAATCCATTAAACGAAAGCGACATCATCAAAGTTGTAGCAACCGTCTTACATCATTGTAGAGATTGGGAAGGAGGGCGAGTTAAACGCCAGACGAAAGGTGCTGTAAACATTCAAAACGCGAACGAGGATACTCTACCTTCAGATTATTCATTTATACAGTGAGTGTAAATATAGGTATTCGTACGCCCTTTAGAACAGAATAACTTTTTTATAATTGTACCAAACAACCTGATTTTTATATAACACGGTCCAACAGCCAAAAAGCCTTTTTGGCTGATTCCGAATCTGGCCTTAATTTTTCTCCTAGACGCACAGTTTTTGAGAAATTTGAGTTAAAAAAACATTTTTCGACTTTGAACAAATATTGTGA
This sequence comes from Sphecodes monilicornis, assembly GCA_913789915.3. Lineage (NCBI taxonomy): Eukaryota > Metazoa > Arthropoda > Insecta > Hymenoptera > Halictidae > Sphecodes > Sphecodes monilicornis. The sequence continues at coordinate 8,817,851 of OU565301.1, read as the reverse complement.
TGTTATTATAAAAGATATTATAGTGTTCATTACAGCAAAGGATTCTCTAGACTTTCCCGAATCCCGTGATGTTCAATAGTAATACATTATGATTGTTTAAACATATTTTTTAATTTATCCGAAAAAATTAGGGCCCTGCCGAAAATCGAATTACACCACGCGATAGAGCAGACTCTTATCTTGAGAAATCACCCTGTCAGGTTTCAATCATCGACGTTTTTACCGAGCCAGTCAGTAAAATATCATCGCGGAACACGAGTCGCCGCCAGTGGTGATCTGCCATTACCGCGGTCGTTCGACGGGATACGGCGCGGCGCGGCGTAACAGCGATGCAGTCGCTTTGACAGAGCACCACTTGCGGCGACTCGTGTTCCGCGATGATATTTTGCTTTCTAGCTCAGTAAAAACGTCGAAGTTCGAAACCTGATTGGCTGGTTTCTCAAAATAAAAGTCTGCTCTATCGCGTGGTGTAGTTCGATTTTCCGCTGGACCCTAATTTTTTCGGATAAATTAAAAAATATCATCAAAGAAGGGTGCAAAAGTGGTGCATCTCCGTCTTTAATGTTTGTTTAAACATGTTTAAACAATCATAATGGATTACTATTGCACATCACTGGATTCGGGAAGTCTAGAGGACTTTTGCTCTAAAGAATATTATAATATCTTTTATAATAACATCACAATCTTTGTTCAAAGTCGAAAAATGTTTTTTTTCAAACTCAAATTTCTCAAAAACTGTGCGTCTAGAAGAAAAATTAAGGCCAGATTCGGAATCAGCGCAGCAAACTCTATAACAATTGTATAGTGAGAATCGAAAGATCAAAAAAAAGTTTGAATTTGTTGGACAGTGTAATCAATTACAAGCAGTGGTTTACGAAGTGATATGCACAAAAAATTTTCCAAAAATTATAATTTACAAGGTTATTAAAAAAAGGCATTTGTTAAAACATTTTTATTTGGGACCATAATGAAAATTTATAAATATGTATGTTTTGTAGATTTATGTTAGTTATACACATACTAAAAATTTCATCGAAATCGGTTGACGCAGGAGAAAACTACCCGCATCGAAAGATATACGATTCTGTGGATTTTAAGCAGAAATTGATCAAAACTCGTGTAAAACTACGATTTTCGCCATCTTTAACCGCTTGTAGCGCGTGTGTATGTTAATTGATTTCGATGAAATTTTCAGCATGTGTATAAGTAACATAGATCTACAAAACACATATATATATATTTTAAATTTTCATTAAGGTCCCAAATAAAAATGTTTTAACAAATGCTTTTTTATTTTTGCATATGACCTTGTAAAGTATAATTTTTGGAAAATTTTTTGTGCATATCACTTCGTGAACCAATGCTTGTAATTTATTATATAAAAATCAGATTGTTTGGTACAATTATAAAAAGGTTATTCTGTTCTAAAAGTCGTGTGAATACATTTTACACTTACTGTATATGTCGTAGATTTAAGCGCATAGTAATTAAGTTAAGCATAGTATAGATTAAACGCGTGTAGGTTAAGCATTTGTTGTTAATTGGAAGTTGGCGGAGTCGGCTGCCGGGTGCTTTTAAATATAATTATATTTCATTTAATTTCATTTATTAATTTTATTTTGATTTATTAATTTAATTTAAATTTAATTTGATTTAAAATATTTTCCAATAGTAAATGAAAAATGTAATAAAGCGAATTAACTAACTGAATACTACCATAGATCTTATTTTCCTCATGAGAAGACTGCGGATTATTATGTAAAATAAAAATATTGTCAGGTCAATTGTAAGAAACGCAGAAGTTATATAAATATATAAATGCACTTCCTCTATTAATATATTTAATACGTCGAGAATAATATAACGACAATATCATTCACTTCTTGTATTGCCTTTATATAGTTTCCTTTTCCACCAATCCTATTTTTGTAAAAATTCGTGAGATTTCATGAATGTCTCACAATGAGGGCCTAATAAGGCTATCCCAATGTTGCCTAATGCGGTCTGCCGAATTAGATAGTCATTGGGAAAACCCAATGTGGCCCCATACGCGGGTTTTCTAATACGAGCCCCATGCGGCTTTCCCAATTAGGCAGTCGCGGATATTCAGCGTTACATGCCGCATGCTTGCCCAATGGGGCAGCCGCATTAGGGCCTAACTGAAACCCTAATGTGCGCCTAATGCGGTTTGCCTCATTGGATAGTCATTGGGAAAACCTAATGCGGCGTTCCCAATTAGGCAGTCAGCGGTACCTAGCGTTACATTGCGCATTCGCGCCTAATGGGGCTGCCTCACTAGGGCCTAATGACCAAATTAGGCTAGCCCAATGCGAGTCTAATGACTGCCTAACTGAAATTTCTAGTCGGGTAGAGTGCGGTATTTATGTGTTTATGACGTAAATGAGTAGATGCAATTGGAAAGAATAGGAATATTAAACAGATTCATAAGTATGGATGTATTATGTACAACTTACTGAAGTGATTAGAGAAAGAAGGATATTTCTACTTGGTCCCAGTCTCTTGCAATTGCTACAGACAATGTTTTAGTGCCGTAAAATAAATCGTACTGCAAGGTATCAATAGGATTTTTAATGACCGAGTTGTATGTAAAATAAGCTCGACAATTTTCTATTAAATATTTCTATCAGAAGAAGTTCTTACATTATTACTGATTCTAAAAATGTCTTGAATTCTAAGTAAATGAAACGCGTGCAAAAATGGAGGTTACGCAACGAGAGTGGTAACCAATCATAGAAATCCATAGTGTCCATCTTCTTTCAGTTCTACGTAGTCAGCACAATTCCCATCACGAGCCCCATAGCCTTGAACAACTCGCGGTGGGAGATGTTAGTATGCAACGAACGAGGATTCCGTGCAACAAACGAGGTTTTACTGTAATTCATGCATTCTCTCTTTTCTCTACAGGTATCCTTGTAAATTAATTATGTTGACATAGGAGCTATAAATAGATTGCGGTTATTATGAATTTATATAAAAAGCGGGAAGGTGCAATCTAATATATTGAGCAGATTGCAAGAATTCAAGAATGTGGAAATACTGTATTCAAATTATTAATGAGGAAAATGAATTTTTATTTAGCTCTTGTAGCTTGCAATTGATGCATTTTATTCTGCATAAAGATCCTCTGTTTAGCTATAAAGATTGTCTGCATCAATTACAAGAAAGTGGAGTTACATAGAAATTCATTAATAATTTCTCTTAATAATTTCAATAGGTTGTAAATAATACTCCGGTAATATTTTATATTCATCTTACGTTTCTTCTATTGGGTGTTTCACTTACTCAATTTTGCCATAAATGCATCAAATCTGCAGTCTAGTTATAACCACACCTATTCCGAGTTCAACTTTGGAAAGGCAGTCTTAAAGAAAGGTTCAAACGTGTACTAACAAATGTTTGTGTTTTCTCATGAGGCTCTTCCTTTTCCTATGACCAACAAGTTCCCTAGTAATAAGCTAGAACATAGACATAGTACATAGACTAAACACATCTACTATACTGTCACTTTCAAACGATTCATTGAGTTTGATCTTCGATCTCCGAAAGACTATTGAAAATTCCCAGCGAGTGTTAACAGTTTCTATTGAAAACAGTAGTGTCCCGGCAGTACCTTCACTGCACTATTCGAGATCCACGATTTTCAAACGTAACGATCATTCCAGAAGAATGCGAAACTCGCGAACGCGGATTCTCGCGCACGAGATCTTCTGCTCGCAAGCTAACAAGCAAACAACGAAAATGATAAATAAACAAGAGATGGTACCAACGGGGGAGGAAAGCCTTGCGAGATAAAGGATCGCGGGGACAGCTTGTTGTGGGTGACAAAGAGGTGGGGGAGGGGGAGGAGCAGAAAGACGGGCACTCGAAAGAAACGGAAAATGAGGCCGGGAGAGCATAAAGTTGCATGCGACGCTGCGCCGAGGGCACAATTTAAATTTTCGGACTGACTCACCGCGTCTGGAACTTTTTCAATGTATACAGTTTTAAATGGCCGGTTGCATAATGTAAAGCACCCTCGTATCCATCCGCTTTCCCTTCGCCGACCACCCTCCCCCCTCCCCTCAACAGTTGGGGTGGATCCTTGGCTATCTTGTTCGTGAATTTGTACGTGCGTAGAATATAAGTGTGGCGGCCCCCAGCTTTGCCAGGATTACATTTAACGCGACGTATTCCACCATTTTTTTCACCCTGTTCCTCCATTTTGTTTCGCGGTATCCACTTTAGAAGTCCCTGGCGCTAGGAAATTTACGATCCTCCAATTTCACCTTTTTCCAACCCTTTTGCCAGCCCTTTCCCTTGTTCGCGAACCCTGTGTTCCTCGCTCGTCCTTTTCTTCGAACACTTCAACCTCTTGCACATCTGCGAAACTATTCGACGAGCCTATTTGACTTTCATAAGCGGCACGCGCGAGCGACCGTATCCATTCCATCGCATAAACGCGACGGTAAAGGGTGGCTTGATCGAATGAATTTCTCAGCTTGCACGCGCGTGCATCTTGCTCGCTGTTTTCAACGTTCGAGTGCAATTATTCGCGGTTTGGTATGATTGATAAAGATTTTTCTTTAATGATTTTAATCGATTCCAAAGAATATGTATTGACATTCTCACATTTCTTTAACTTCCCTGCCATTTTAAATTTTACTTACTTAATTTAGTTGTAAATGCATAAAATCCGCAGTCTACGAATTATTTCATGATTTATTTATTAATTGTTTAGATGAACCTGTAGAAAAGAATTTATTTTGACGCATATACAATAGAAATAATAGAAAAAATATATAATATTGCAGAAACGGGTGAAAACGCTATATTTTTATGGAATATTTGTTCCTTGCTGGATTTTTGCATGCGTGGTCCATGCCAAGACCACCCCGTTGTTTTCCTAAGTGTGTACACCATGCATTTTCGACATACAGAATGCCCCCTCCCTAAATTCTTCAGAATACTCATGCGTCATATCAGTCTCGTTCGAAACGCGATAGAGAGAACATATCTAAAACCTACTCGATTCAAAGTTCAACGATTACGGTTGTTAATATGTGTATCTCCAATAGTTTCATTTAAAGTGATCACTAGGCTGCGGGTTTTTATGCGAAATAAAAATTGTCTGCTGTTATTGCAAGGGACAGGAGCCAGATAGGCAACAAGTTAAAAATAATACATTGGTGTACTTGAATCATTTGGATAAACTTCCGAAAAGACCATACCTCCGATTTTTTTATACTCTGGATTCTTACGTATTTTGACGTACTGATTACGAATATGATAGTGAAAATTGGCGCAAATGTTATTTTCATAGTGGAAACCACGAAAAAACCATAAAAATCATAATTTTTTCCATTCATTTCTGTAAATAATGGTAATTTTGAAAAATACTTCAAATAAAAGTTGTATACCTCATCGAAATACACATTTTACCAAAAACGATAAGTTATACTAAACTTTTTTAAGCTCGATAAAACTAAATTTCAAAAACTAACATGAACAGTTAACTTTTGATAAAAAATCTGTTTTTTATTCGTAAGACCAATTCTTGGCTTTAATATTTAAAAATATCTTACTTAGGTCAGTTTTTTGTGCAATGTCGGCTGTATGTTGCGAATAACACGAACAATGTTGGCTCCCAAATACTCAATTGCTGCTGGATTATCAGCATAAACCAGTGACTTCACGTAGCCTCATAGGAAATAGTCTAGAGGCTAATACCATACCACAGGATACAAATGCGCAACCAAAATTGCACGATGCAATGCGCACATTTCACGATATGGAATTTCCTGAAGATTGCAAAGGCGAATTGTGGGTACATTGCTTATCATATCATGAAAGCACTACTTATGGTATGTGATTATTGCAAAATAAAATTTATTTTCCTTCTAAGTCCACGAAGACAACTTTACAATCGCAATAACTCTAACATAAAGAATCTGAACTCTAGTATAGTATTACAGTATTTCATCGGTAATTGTCCCAAATGTCTCGCACATAATTGTCCCTGAGATATCCCCACTAGTGCGGGGTGTACCCCCTTGAGGGGCCGTGAAGATCGAGACGCATCGGTCGCCGAGAAATATGACACCATGCGGCTCGGGTATATCGGTGAGACCACACTAATCCGAATTTCCAACTTCTTTATTATTCATTATTTTTTATCGGACTTCCATGACCATATTTGTGGCATTTTTCTAATAAAAATCATACCAAATATGATATAATTCCGATGATATTTACTTGTGTAATAGACAATTAAAGTTTCGGGCGCGAGGAAGGATAGCGTATGGGAAAGAAAGAGACGCGGAGAGTCGCAGGCAGCGGGACAGTTCAAAGGCTCGCGCGTTCTCACAATGTATTACCAAGGAATAACTTTTTTATTATTAATTATTTTTTTATGAGACTTTTTCTAATAGATTTATGACATTGTTCTGAATTTAACATTGAAATAAGCTGACATAATTGCGCTTTTTTAGCCACTGCATCGCCGTTACGCCGCGCCGTATTCCGACGAACGACCGCGGTAGTGGAAGAGCACCACTGGCGGCAACTCATTTCGGGCGTAGATATTTTGCTTTCTGGTTCGGTAAAAACGTTCATGGTGCAAACCTCAAAGGGGGTTTCTCAAGATAAAAGTCTGCTCTATCGCGTAATATAGTACGATTCTACGCTGGACCCTTATTTTTTGAGATAAATTCAAAAATATCCTCAAAAATTGGTGCAAAAGTGGTGTCTCTCCGTATTTAATGAGTGTTTAAACATGATTAAACATTCATAATGTATTAATATTGGATATCACTGTATACAGGGAAGTCTATAGAATCTTTTGCTGCGAAGAACAATTCAATATCTTTTATAATAACATCACAATATTTGTTTTACACGTTCACGCCGTCTCATCGGGCGGTGTGAGCCACCGGTGGTACGCATTCGATTGTGCTATTAGACGCTGAAAATTAAAATACTGAAAATTTAACGTATTTTCATTAAAAACATTTATTTTTAATTACAATTATAATTAATAACAACGCGTATGCAGGTCTGAACAGGCAAGAATCGCGCGCCGCCAGATGAAGCGCGGCATTAATTTAAGCGCCGCCTCACAGCAAAACAAATGAAAATCGGCCCCGGCGTGAACGTGTTAAAGTTGAGAAATAGGTGTTTTTTCAAAGTCATGTTTCTCAAAAACTGTGCGTGCAGGCGAAAAAGTAAGGGCAGTTTCGGAATCAGCACAAAAAACTCTATAAGAACCACCCAACAGTAATTAGGAAACAAATTTTGTGTTGGACAGTGTTATTGAATACACAATACTTTATTTTAGAGCATTTAAAATCTCTTAAATACCATATTCACATCATATTTCTATCCCAGTGCTAGTATTCCCACAACGATTCCCCCAAGGTATATCAACTTTTATTCAACGTTATGAGAGCCGATACCAATTTCCCATTTCCTAAACCACGCGGCGACCCGACGCTGAAATACACACCGGCCAGTCCATTCTTCCATATCTTGGCGAGGTGGCGACCCGGTGGTGAAATACACACCGGCCAGTCCACGGTATTCCTACCTTTCCGAAGTGGCGACCCACCAGTGAAATACACGGCGGCCAGTCCACGGTATTACCTATCCAATAAACCACGTGGCGATCCGACGGTGAAATACACAACGTCCAGTCCACGGGTTCCTATCTTATGGCGACCCGACGGTGAAATACACATCGGCCAGTCCATTCTTCCATATCTTGGCGAGGTGGCGACCCGGTGGTGAAATACACACCGGTCAGTCCACGGTATTCCTACCTTTCCGAAGTGGCGACCCATCAGTGAAATACACGGCGGCCAGTCCACGGGTTCCTATCTTATGGCGACCCGACGGTGAAATATACATCGGCCAGTCCATTTTTCCATATCTTGGCGAGGTGGCGACCCGGTGGTGAAATACACACCGGCCAGTCCACGGTATTCCTACCTTTCCGAAGTGGCGACCCATCAGTGAAATACACGGCGGCCAGTCCACGGTATTACCTATCCAATAAACCACGTGGCGACCCGTCGGTGAAATACACGACGGCCAGTCCACGGGTTCCTATCTTACGGCGACCCGACGGTGAAATACACATTGGCCAGTCCATTCTTCCATATCTTGGCGAGGTGGCGACCCGGTGGTGAAATACACACCGGCCAGTCCACAAAACCAAGTTCCCAATTATAAAACCTAATAAAAGGTCACGCATCACTCGCTTAGCCCTCGGCTCGTAACAGTATCAAAACTCGCTATTCCCATGTTTTAAAAATATTGAGATATTTATTACAATCTATTTTAATTATTATCAATAATGCTACGCTTTGTAAAAAATATGTCCAGATTTCTACTTTAACACGTTGACTGCCGCGCGCGTTTACAGTGAAATCTCCTTCAGGCCGCGCGTACCGCTGTACGAAGCGTATTCTGCTGGGTATTCCCACCGATATTTTAAAAATGCGAATCGCTGATTGTCGCAAGAATAACCTCCCGAACCCGTTTGTTTCCATGGTAGCATGCTCGGTCATTTATTTTCGTTATTTCGCATTTGTTTCTCATCTCATGACTGTGTACAGGATCAGTTTGACTCTTTGCCGAGTAACGAACGGTATAACTTAAAATTTCTAACCTAATTCGTTGAAATGTCGAAAAGAAAAAGGGAAAACTTATTTGTTAGAGAGTAAAATAGCAGTCAAGAAGAAAGCTTTTACGAGGCTTACACAAATTGAAGTAGCAGCGATGAGGAAGAAATCACATTTCCTAGAAATAGAAATGTAAATAGAATTACATCATCCGATTCCGATTCGGATATTGATCAGTGCAATGGTAGTGATACTGAATGTACTGAAGATTCCATTGACGAGATTTTGCAAGAATTGGTCATTGATGAAGACAGAAGAACTGAGGATAACGAGGAAAATACAATTGAATTTGGTGAATGGAATGAATTTAGTGGTCGGCAGAAGTCATTATCTTTTTCCGAGACGGGCGGTCTCATTAGGCAATTACCAGGTGACGTTCATCCATATGATGTGTTTGCGCTGTTCGTTGATGACGAAATAATAGATTTACTTGTATCAGAAACAAATAGATACGCGAAATAAAAATTAAATAAATCTGACCAAACTCCGTGTTCACGGATGCATAAGTGGAAACCCACTAATCCCGAAGAAATAAAAAAATTCTTGGGACTGATTTTATATATGGGAGTTGTAAAAGTAAACCCCATTGCCAATTATTGATCGAAAAGCCCACTGTATAATTTTCAATTACCGCGTACTATAATGTCACGAAATAGATTCGAGTTACTATTGAGTAATTTTCATTTTGCCAATAATGTGTCCATTCCCTCCACAAACTGGAGGGAAAGTATCAAAAATATTCACGCCTGGAGAACACATTGTTATTGATGAAACGTTGATTCCATGGCGCGGAAGACTCATTTTCAGACAATATATACCAAATAAAGCGCACAAGTACGGAATCAACTTATTTAAATTATGCTCAAGCACAGGATATACATGGGCGATGCAAATTTACTCTGGTAAATCAGCTGATGGTATTAGAGAAACGGGATTGACACATAATGTATGTCTTCAGCTTGCAGAAAAACTTTTCCACCAAGGACGCACATTGTATATTGATAATTTTTACACGAGTTATAAGTTAGCAATATCATGCCTAAACCGCAAAACCCATGTAGTGGGAACACTTAGGAATAACAAAAAATTCCTCCCAAAAGATATTCTTCATTGCAAACTCAGAAAAGGGGAGATGGTATCCAAAGAAGATGATAACGGGATTGTGGTACTCAAATGGAGAGATACACGGGACGTAAGAATTTTATCAACAAAACACGCTCCTATCATGGTACTAAATACAAAAAAAAATCGTAGCATTCGTACTGTTTCTCCAAGTCAACAGACACCTGCAACACTCAAACCACTAGCTGTTGTTGAGTATAATGCAGGAAAGTGTGGTATAGATTATTCCGATCAAATGGTTTCTTATGCCACCACAATTAGAAAAGGAATCAAGTGGTACCGAAAGCTTGGCATTCAACTACTTCTGGGAATTTCTGTTGTAAATGCTTTGACGGTTTACAAAATTGCAACAAAGAAGGATGTAAATATTAGAAGATTTAGGGAAATATTAGCTGCAAAATTATTTGGGTTGACTGAAAATACAACAAGTCTTCGTCGGAGTCAGCATAATATCGCCGTTCGAAAAAATGATTCCGGAGGAAGCACTAGACGCGCGTGCAAACAATGTTATGCGGATAAAAGTCGTCGAATGGGCAGATCAAAGACACGAGAGAATTTAAAGAAAACAACAACTTATTGTCCAAGTTGTCCCGACCAACCCCAGCTTTGTAAAGAATGTTTTAAAGTTTTGCATTCTACATAATTTTCTTAATAAACCATTTTCGTATTACTTTTATAACAATAGTTTATACTAAAAAATATTCTATTATAAATTTAAGTTATATTAATAAATATAGTTTATATTAATTAATATTCAATAGTTTTGTTACTTCCTCTGCGAAATATCTTTTCAAACACATAGGAATGTTCCGCGCAAGTAGTCAAATAAGCGTTACCCCAATACGGGTGACGCGGCCCGATCAGAAACTTTACTGGCAGTCAACGTGTTAAATATTGAGAAACTGCAATTCATAAATATCTTAAAAGTTCTTCGGATGGACATAGTCCGTTTTAACACTTCTAATTTCTAGTGTTAAAGTGTGCACAGATATTTTTCGACAGGCTCGTATAGCGATAATAATTTTAATTAATAGGACGTATCGAATTATTCGCGAACACTAAAATCCTTCCATAGAAAACGATTTCGGTTCCAGGGTATCGAAACCAAACTTCGTTCTCCTTTCTCTTCACAGCATCCACGTAAATCGAGGCCGATTCCGCGTATGCAAGTGTACCACACGTGAATATACGTACATTGTGTGTCTGTGTGTGTGTGTGCGCGCGCTTGTGTACAGATATGAAGGGAGACGGTTCACTCGAGAGGAGATTCAATGAAAAGCGGTGTTATACGCTTCACTCAGGAATGCTAAGGGTCTTACGGCATCGAGAAATTTCATAAGAACGAACCGGTTTGGTTCTCGAATTACTCGTCCCGACGCTACACCGAGGAATCGACGGAGGTTCGTTAAAAGTGTCAAATATCGAAGAGGAAGGCGATCTGGGACGGAAACCGTGCGGTGCATCGCCAATACGAGAATCAATATTTCGATGAAAAAGTGCCAATTTTATTAACCATTCTGCGAGCCAATTCGACGCTGACGCGAAGTTAACAACGTGGTCCTCGAGTTAAAAATCGTCCTTGAGAAAGAAACGAATAATAATGTGAATAACATACGTTGTTTTCCATCTTTATTATTATTGTTATTTATTTCTAGTTTGTGCTAACGTGGTCGCATTAACTGCGAAGTCATTAATTAGACCACATGACACAATATTAATTGTAACATAATTGACGCATGTACAATTTATAGAATAATAATATAATTGATATTAAGATTAACAGTCTTGAGGTTGTCCATTACGATGCGTATCTAATATGAGAATCAACAGTTCGATGACAAAAAAGACGATTTGTTTAAGTGTCGTATACCCGATAACCCATGTAAACGCCAACGCATCATGATTACAGTATTTCATCGATAATCGTCGCCACCACGGATTCGTTCCGGCCGGTGACAATTATCGTTCAGAATTTCGCGACAATTAAAGATGAAATACTAACACATCATCCAAAACATCTAAGTCACTAGGACCAAGCTACCCTTAGACCTTTTCTCTTCCACGTCATTCTTTCCACTGCACACCTTTTTCCAATCCCTTCCACAGTTTCCTCACCTATTATACATATATAGCAGTCCGCCGAAACAGATCAGAGCATTTTGTTTGCGCACTTAAGACCAGTAGGTTACGTGATTGTACTTTACCTCGCCACCGTGTACTTACGTTATCTAAATAAAATCTTCCGATTTTTATAAAGTGTTGCACACGATTTCAAAACCCGGAATCCAACATAAGTTGAAAATAGTGTGTCGATATTTTTAAATCGTTCTAATATTTTATATTAGGTTGTTCCATAAATTCGTGCCGCGGATTGAAAAGTATTTTAATGAAAAACCACAGAAATTTTATAGTGACGGTATAATATCTTTACCAAAAAAGTGGGAAGAGGTTGTAGAGAAGGTGGTTATATTTTTTCGTTGACTTTGAAAGTACGTTTCAAATATTAATTTAAATAGTAAAACAGTAAACGGCACGAACTCATGGGACGACCTAATATTTCACTTCCATTTCAAAACCGTAAAATCTACAGTCTAATTATTATAACTATACAAGAGTTTTCGTACATTTCATAAATTTGTACGTACCACAAATACATAAACATGCGAACCCTAATAATAACTCAGGTTTACGAACAAGATTGACAATGTACAGCCAATTTGAAAAAATGGAAACGATCCTTTGTGATAATTCTCTGAGAAAAGTATCGTTAATATTCCACTTTGACGGGTTATATATTAAAAAGAAATTAAACTGGAAGAAATATTTCTTCAATTAGAAAATTCAATCGTTCGTATATTTTCCAAATTTGCTACCATAAATGCATGAAGATCCACAGTTTAGTAATCCACACTCACGTATACGAACAAGATTGGCCATGTACAATCCCTGGCAAAAAGTCTTCGGTCACATTTAAAAATCGCATAATTTTCTTAAAATTGAATCGAATGTGTTGAGATTTGTTGACATGTTAGAAGAAATAGTTTACTAAATAACGGGCAAACAAAATTCTGAAAAAATTGCCATTGGTCAGAATTGTGAAAAAAAAGTAAAAGCCGGTTTTTTTATCTTCTTTTCTTTTTTATCTTATATTTACAATTAAAAATGTTACAAAAACCGGCTTTAACTTTTTTCTTTGCAATTCCGACTTATGGTAATTGTTTCAAAATTTTGATTACCCGTTTCTTACAAGGAGACCGGATTTAGTTGTCCCTCACGGATTTAGTTGAAATTTCGCAGAGGTATAGATCTCGTTCCCCTGATTACGAAAATGCCCCACTATAGGAGCAGAGACACTCAATAGTTTTCGAGATATTAGCAATTAAAGTTTCATAGCCGTAAAATGTCAGTTTACTTTAATTTCTTACCAAGCAGTGGTGTGGCGTAGCAGCAGCGAGCTGAACTTCTACGCCGCAGGCTCGTGTTCGAATTCCTTTGTGGTAATTTTTAAAAAATTTTGTTACATGTAAAAATGCATATTCAATGTTAAATAAATTTTAAATAAAATATTTTTATTCGCTAAAGGACTTATTGAAAAAGATACTTATTATTTTATAGAAGAAACACTAGATTTATTACTACGTACATAAAAGATAATAATTGCTTGCTTAAACACCACTGCTTGGTAAGAAACTGAATTAAACTGACATTTTACGGCTATGAAATTTTAATTGCAAATATTTCGAGAACTATTAAGTGTCTGCCCCTATAATGAGGTATTTTCGTAATCAGGGGAACGAGATCTATAACTCTGTGAAATCTCGACTAAATCCGTGAGGGACAGACTTCGTGGTCTCCTTGTTAGTAAACTAATTCTGCTAATATTTCAACAAATCTCAACTCATTTGATTCAATTTTAAGAAAATTATGCGATTTTTAAATGTGATCGAATACTTTTTGCCAGGGGTTGTACAGCAAATCTGTATACATTGAAACGAGCCTTATTTTGTGATAATTCTCTGAGGAAATAAGTATTCGTTAATATTCCATTTTGACAGGATATTTATTAAGAATTGAACAAGGTGGAACATCTATTTCGCTTCTTAGACGATTCATTCATTCGCACATTTCCTTTTGCAACTATAAATGAATAAGTATTCACCAATAATAACAACTCACGTCTACGAAGGTTGGGAGTGTACATCCAATCAGAATAAATACAAACGATCTTTGCAGAAATTCGCAATAGTACTCCGAGCTAAGCAAATATTTCGCAGAGCCTGGTTTATAGAAATTCATCAGCTTGTCTCGAACCTAATCATTGCGTCGATCATTCACGGTTGAATTTTACGTCGACCTCGAGATCGCAGATTGCCGACTAATCGCCGATTCTTTCGAATTCCGCAACGCATCGCGAAATATACGACGTGTTTATCGAACAAGTTTTCCTGGAAACGCGCATGTTTTCGCGCAATCATCGACGGGGTGCCAGGTTTAGCGAAAATTTTATCCTGCTTGTTTACAATCGCGAGAGATGCAAAGCACGAACGTTCGTAAATTACGCGACAAAAATGTGTGTGCTCGGTAAATCGCCGATGCGTGGGCCACATACAAATCGACGTTTTCGAGTTCGGGAGAATCGAAGACAATCGCGGGGATTTCGGCTCGAATTCAATTATTCAATCGGGCGATTATTATAAAAAATTTTATATCGTGAAAGAGGATTCAAATGATATGAACCGTGGAGAAATAATGAATCTAATAAAAAAGAAGGAAACAGTAGCAATGATATACAGTATGAAATAGAGACGTAGGAAAATGGACTGAATAATTCATATTGTGTGCTCGTATGCTGGCCAAGGTGTACATTGTTGACATTCTTTTTATTGTGTAATTTGATTTAAGTGCATGGTATGCGTTGCACGGTATAATAGTATGTTAGAATATGAGTGAAGCTACGTTCGTGTGTCTTTTTGTTTATTCTGTTTTCTGTTATGAATTATTTTCTTTAAAATCGAGTGTTAAAATGTTCTATTTTAACACTTTATATATTGCAAGCCTATTAATACATTGTAAGGAAGAATGAAAAATAATGTTTATATCGCTGGATTTTTTTGTTATATCTATAACTTTATTATATTATAATATCTTCCATGTACTGTTACGTGCAAGTATATTAGTTATAATAACAACAATGTAGACCGACTTAGATAATAAAACAGTACGTATATATACAGTTATTGTGGCAATAATGTCCAACTTGAATATTTCGTGCCATAATTATGGCAACGAAAAATCTAATACAAAGAGCGAAGTTCTGTATCATAGAAGATGGATCGCAGTTCGAACATCTGATGTAACCTAATTTATTTTGTAAGATATAATTTTTCATCAAAATTACATTTGCACAACATTTTCGAGTTTGAGGTCATTTCAAGGTCACAGTATAATAACTGTTGAATTCGTCTCGACATCAGCAATACAACAATATAGCACACTCGTGCAAACAGAATATACATCTTAGCTACTACATGTGGCAGACATAAGTGCGACGACGACTCCACCTATATCGTCCGTATGTGTAAAAAGAATTCTTTTGAATTTGTATTTGCTCGGAATTCGGAAGAAGAATGTGAAGATCACGATTTTTAACTTTCTTGTCTGTGATCATAAAGAAAATCTAAAATATGCGTTTCGCAAATCCAAGTGACTTAGTACGTACATGTAGTGTTGGGGGCGTTACAAACGATAGTCAGGTTAAAAAATTATTATCTTTAATAACAACTGCGCACAATGGCAGTATAAGACAATACAACAATATAGCACACTCGTGCAAACAGAATATACATCTTAGCTACTACATGTGGCAGACATAAGTGCGACGACGACTCCACCTATATCGTCCATTTGTGTAAAAAGAATTCTTTTGAATTTGTATTTGCTCGGAATTCGGAAGAAGAATGTGAAGATCACGATTTTTAACTTTCTTGTCTGTGATCATAAAGAAAATCTAAAATATGCGTTTCGCAAATCCAAGTGACTTATTAGTATGTACATGTACTGTTGGGGGCGTTACAAACGATAGTCAGTTTAAAAAATTATTATCTTTAATAACAACTGCGCACAATGGCAGTATAAGACAATACAACAATATAGCACACTCGTGCAAACAGAATATACAGTGAAGAGCAAAACTGAATCAGCACCATTTGAAAAAGTATAACTTTTTTAAAATTATTACAGATGACTCGAGTGTTTTTGAGAAGTTGGAAGGATTATTTTATTACAAGATGAGTAAAAAACTTTTGAAAAAAATTGCAATTAGTCGGAACCGTGAAAAAAATAGTAAAAGTTGACATTTACGACTTTTTTATCAGGGCCTGTATTGAAAATTTAAAAAATTGATAATGTACACTCAAATAAATTATATATATGCTGAAAGTTTCATCGATATTGTTTAATTGGTTTATGAGTTATAAACGATTGAAAGTGGTAATAATTGCAGTTATAAGTCGAAAATCGTGAAAAACTGCAATTATTACCACTTTCAATCGTTTATAACACATAAACCAATTAACCAATATCGATGAAATTTTCAGCATATATATAATTTATTTGAGTGAACATTATCAATTTTTTAAATTTTCAATACAGGCCCTGATAAAAAAGTCGTAAAAGTCAACATTTACTATTTTTTCATCGGTTCCGACTAATTGCAATTTTTTCAAAAGTTTTTTTACTCATCTTGTAATAAAATAATCCTTTCAACTTCTCAAGAACACTCAAGTCATCTGCACCAATTTTAAAAAAGTTATGCTGTTTCAAATGGTGTTGATTCAGTTTTGCTCTTCACTGTACATCTTAGCTACTACATGTGACAGACATAAGTGCGACGACGACTCCACTTATATCGTCCGTTGGACGCGGGAACCTTCTTCATGTACAAAGTTTCATCGAAATCGGCTAACGTTGTTATGAGTTACAAACATTTAAAGCTGATCACATAAAAGCGAAATTCCCTGAAAAGGCCGAAAATTTGCGACTTTCACCTCTCTGAAAGCCTAAGCTCGCATCTTGTAATGTTTGTAGCTCATAGCAATATAAACCGACTTCGATGAACCTTTGTACATGCACATAACTCGCTTAGACTTGCGAGACGCATGTCTTAAATTTTTTTACGAACACAGATAAGAAAGTTACATCGTGACTTTCACGTTTTTCTTCCCAATTCCGAGCAATTGCAATTTCAAAAGAATTCTTGTTTCACATTACCTAGTAAATTAATCCTTGTAACATCTTCAAAAAAACTCAAGTCATGTGGTTTAATTTTTAAAAAATTATTAGTTTTTAATGGGCAAGGTCAACTTAATTTCCGACTCGACTGTATCCATACAACTTTACGTCAAGAACTATTGTTTTAGCTGTTATCACCATCTTCTTGCCTCGTGCTTGTAGTCAAAACAAGTAAGTGAAGATGAGGTTATGCGTGCCGGATTATCGAAATTCTACTGTATTTGAGAAAACTGTAATACGAATTAAAAGTACATTTCGAACACGAATACACTCGGATACTGACTTAATAAATCTGGAAGTAAATGGATCTTGTAAAAGAATAATTACTTGAAACATCGAAGCCACGTACGCCCAAATTGTACAATGGAGAACGTAAGCATTGCGATCGACTGGCTATCCTCATCAGATACAAATTCCATAAAAATTTTTGGTGCATTACGAAAGAAAAGGATAAACAAAAACGTATGTTATAATTCAGAATTTTGATTGACCGTATTCGAAAAAATATAGAGGTCACTATTTGTTTCGTGTGGAAAAATTAGTAGAAAGCAAAATGTTGCCAAACTATTTTAATTCACTATTAAGTAGAAGCATATTAGTGTTTTAAGCGTAGATTTTACCCACATAATAATTTTTACAGATATATAAATATTTACAGATGTACCGCCGACACGCTCTTGTGGGGCAGACTGTATGTCTGAAAGCAGTTACACGCTTGACAGGTTAATTTCGAACGTAACTATTCGTTGTATTTGAAAAAAGTGCACAAAAAGGGTATTTACCAGGAGGTAAAGCGAATTGAAGGTTGTACAAACTTGGGAACGACATTTAAGGTAGGAGCAACGATCCCGAGAGCGGAAGGAATCGCAGTCGGTGGCTCACGTAAACGTGCAATCCTCGCACAAGTGTTTGTTCATCGTCAAAAAGGTTACTTGGCTCGTTCTGCTCAATTTAAGGACGCAATTTAAAAATCGGACGATCTCCCTGAGGAACGTAACGAAGAGCGGCGGCGACGCACGTCTTTCGTTTATTTGCAAAATTCAATTTTTCAACTTTAATGTAATGAAAACATTTTTGTTTGCTATAAAGTAACAACCCTTCAAAGCTCCCAACTCGAAAATATTGTTCATTTTAGATAATTCCGTAATTAGATACAGCGTTCTAAAGACAAAGTCAGAAAATTCGAAGAAACGTTTTAGATTTCAATTATAAAATGTCAGAAAACAGATTTTAATGATGGCTTTGTGTCTGTTAGTACGTATATTTCAAATATTTAAATCCAGGTTTCAGCATTTTTTAGTCCATATACGAATAGCGTAAATTAACAGTATTTCAAACTTTGGAAAGAGTTATAAAATAATGCTTAAGAGTCCTAAGCATCGGACTTATTTTATATGAAAGCTTGAACATTTAGAAGAGCTTGTAAATTTTAACTGCAACCTTCCGCAACCTTGAACTATAAACGGATTTTAACAAAGGCTCGCGGTATTTCGACGCCCTGGAATACAGTATTTTATCGATAACAATCCCAATCACGGGTCCGGTCAGGAGCAGTTATGGGCCAGGTATACTATTCTTTGACTTTTGCTGAATGTAGAAAAGAACAGCGAAGCTCGAGAGGCCTCATTTCAGATACCAATCTATCTGAAAAGCTTCTGCAATGTAAGAATTTACACAATTTTCTTAAAACACTTGAAAATCGCTAATGAACGGACGGTGTTTCAGAGACTGTTTAAAAACGCAAAGCGTGGTATAAAATCTATCGAATTTGGATGAAATAAACTACTTCACGGGTGTATACATAAAAAAAACAATACTGAAGCTTTATTCCTCAGACATACAACAACGTCTGACAGCAGCAAACATTTTACGACTTACGCAAAATTTTTGGAATCGACTTTTGTTCAGCTTTTCGGTGCAAATACCCCACTGTGCGGTAGCGGCCCGCTTATGTTGATTTTATTGATATATATATATATATATATATATATATATATATATATATATAATATATATATAATATATATATAATATATATATAATATATATATAATATATATATAATATATATAATATATATATAATATATATAATATATATATAATATATATAATATATATATAATATATATATATAATATATATAATATATATATATAATATATATAATATATATATAATATATATATAATATATATAATATATATATATATATATTATATATATATATATATATATATATTAGAATCAGAGTAAAAACCGGATCGGTGTGCGTGGTTTGTGGGGAGAGAGGGGGAATAGAGAGAGAGGGGGAATAGAGATATATATATATTTCTCTCTCTCTCTCTCTCTCTCTCTCTCTCTCTCTCTCTCTCTCTCCCCGCAAACCACGCACACAGATCCAGTTGTTACTCTGATTCTAACAATCGACGATGATTGCAGTTCGAAACGATAGTGAGCACAACACGAGCATCACGCGATACAACGTTTATAAAACTATAAAGTGGCAGGAACCGTGGAAAACGCGTGGTACGTCTGACCAGGCACGCCACTCCTATTTCCGGTTTCGCACGGCCACCGGACTACTCACTACAGCTATAGTGAACACCCGCGGACGAGAAGGAATTGTTTTGTCACACGTGTCAGAAATAATAATGCTCCGCAAAGCAGGAGGGAGCATCGTCCCTTGGATCTCTGCGTTATTCGGCGCTTCATGTCATTATTTTTAGTGTCTGCTTAACTATTCTCGATACATTTGATTGTTTTTTGTCATGTTAAGTT
Source organism: Sphecodes monilicornis (assembly GCA_913789915.3). NCBI lineage: Eukaryota > Metazoa > Arthropoda > Insecta > Hymenoptera > Halictidae > Sphecodes > Sphecodes monilicornis. Next base: position 8,797,981 of record OU565301.1, on the reverse strand, counting down.
TAACTGTGTCCGACGCATTTGATTAATTTTAGTGTTTGCTTTACTATGCTTGATACATTTGATTATTTTTCATGTTAAGGTTAATTATATTCGGCACATTTGATTATTTTTAGTGTCTGCTTTACTATGCTTGATACATTTGATTATTTTTCATGTTAACGTTAATTATATTCGTTCCATTTGATTATTTTTAGTGTCTGCTTAATTATGATATATTCGATCTATTTGATTATTTATTATTTTAAGCTTAACTATACTCGATACATTTGATTATTTTTACTGTCAGCTTAATTATATTCGATACATTTGATTATTTTCAGTGTCTGTTTAACTATGCTCGATACATTTGATTATTTATCGTGTTGAGCTTATTTTATTCGATATATTTGCTCATTCTTATTGCCCACTTAACTGTTCGGCATACGCTTGACCAATCGTCAAATAAATGATTTAGAACATAATTGTTAAGAGAATGTAATTGGTTAGTTACGTTAGTAAGTCCAGTTTTATTTGTTTATTCTCAGTTATTTATTAGGAGGCACCAAAAATTTCTTTCGCAACATGCACGTTTAATATTGTAAGATAACACAAGCATATGCAAATAAGGCATTCGTTTTTTAATGTTTTATTATTTCCTCAGCATCCCCTTATTCGACCACGTTATATGTATTTACTTTATTAAAAAACTATTCTGATTTTACACTGTGCGTATCCATAAAAAAAAGAAACGAACTTTCGAGGTAACCATGGGTATGCTTTTTAAAGAAAAATTGGGTTCTTTACCAAAAGTGCAGTCTTTTTTATAAAAAGGTCTATTATTAAAAATGGCCGTCTGTTAACACTAGAATTGCCAAACTTCTTCATCTTTTGCGATTATTGAAATTTCGAAAATGTCATGAGAAATTATTTAATAAATAATTGGAAATAACTATGGAAAAATAAAATGGAAAAAACTATGATTTTTATGGTTTTTTCATGGTTGCGATAATTTTCACTATCATATTCGTAATCAACACGTAAAATACGTAAGAATCCAGAGTATAAAAAAAATCGGAGGTATGGTCTTTTCGGAAGTACACCCTTTAGTTCCAATGAATCTTATATCTAAAAGCTCATATAATGAACACATGTTCGTATTTTCAACTCATCGATATACACTGACTCACAAATATATGCAAACGCTCTTTAAATCAGATTAACTATTTTAAAATTGCATCAAACAACTTGACTCTTTGTGAGCAATTTGAAGCATTGATTTACTAAATGATGTGCAAAAAATATTTTGAAAAAATTGCAATTGGTAGGAACTACATGATACAATAAAAATGACACTTTTCATAACTTTTTTATTTGTATCAACAATGAAAATTAAAAACATGCATCTTGTAGATCTATGTTAGCTATGCGCGTGATGAAAATTTCAGAAAAATGTAAGAACGTGTGGATTTTAATCAGAAAACGATCAAAAGTCGTGAAAAACTACAATTTTCACTACTTTCAACGGATTACAGCTCGTGTGAACAAGCTTGTTAAACAATTTTTATAAATTGAGATTGTTATACTAATATTCTTAGGTTTTTAATATATATTTAGGTTTAACTGCGTTTTGGAGAACTCTTTTTTTTCAAGTTTTTTTATACAATCTTATAGATTTCAACGAGAAAACACCGAAAATGAAAATCTTATTGTGCGAAATTCATTGGTTAAAAAGTTATAAAGTTGAACACTTTCAAGCCTTTTTAATAGGTTAAAGCGCCGTCATATTGATATATTTGCTAGGTGATACATATAAAATCTTAGATCCGTTAAATGGCAGCACAAACTCATACACAATAATAACACATTTACTAAATCAAAGTGCGAAACATTATACCATGGTCGGCCCGGCCTTCTCCGCTCCCACGACAACTTAACCCCAACCATCTTGGACTGTACCTTCTTTTTGAAATCCTGTATGTGATTCTGTATATTTTAATTACTGCACACCAAAAACGACCGGTTCCATGTTTATTGTTATAAATTTTCATTTCGCACCGATGAGTACGACATTTTTTAAATTTCCGCAACAATCCACAAACCTGAGCACAAGTAATTGCTTCTTCTTTACTAGTTGGCATGTCTCTAAAGTTAAAATTTCTAATACTTGAACTAGCCGTTTCAAAATCAACAATAAACTTACTAATAATTAATTTGTCAAAAACACTTGAAATTGCTTATGTTTACAAAGTATGTGTAACCACTGATTTGCCATCTAGCGCATACGCTCAGTACTATTTAGCCGATCCCGCAAATATACCGTACAATCTGACACATGCGCTGAACAGACCTACCTACCTCACCACTCAACGAATATCCAATATGGCGACGCTCTAACCTGTTAAAAACGTTTAAAACTGCTCATCTTTACACGCGTATAACTTATAAACCAGTGAATTTCTAACAACCATACACACATTTTCGGAATGTCTTTATCGATATCTACAGGAACATATAAAAAAAAATTTCAAAAAAGTTAAGAACACGGAGTTCTCCAAAACGCAGTCGAGCCTATTTTTATCATACAAATGCAAAAAATTCGCGGTCCAATAATAATAATTCTGCTTATCAACTATTTATAAAAATGCAATGCATATTAAGATATCAATGCCAAAGAACAATATACTTTTTATGTACGCCATTTATGAGACACCATTTAATGTAATAAATGTTTGCTTTCGATCATTTCATATCATATTCACGAACTCTGTTATCCTACACCAAAAAATCAATTATCGATACAATTTTATATCCCTATTACGTATCTATTGTAGCATTTGTAGGTTTGATAATAATGGATGTTTCATTGTGTATCCAATACACGAATAATTAATATCGTAATTACGTAAATTCATTTGATCGATTAATTAGTAAAATTCTATCAATGTTAAGATAACATAAGAGTAGATATAGCGAACAAGTATCTGCAAACATAGAATATCGAAGTTCTGATTAACGCGTGCTTCAAAATAGCACAATTCATCACAGTTGCTATCATGTTCGCAACCACGGCCACGTGCAGAAGCAAGTTAGTCCTTCCAGAGAAAAGTATGGTTTATCTCCAGCCAAAAAAGATATTTTATCGCGTACTGAAATGAACACGTCAGATCAGATATGCTATCACAAATTTTCATGTATTTCAAAATATCTATTAGAAACATCCATCAGGTCTGGAATCTTGATTCTATACATATATGTCGATTAAAAGTCAATTAAAAAGTACAGGAATACCTACAGTCGGTCCCACAAGAACGTGTCGGCGATATTTCTGTAGATATGTATATATTTGTAAACATTATTATGTGGGTAAAATCTACGTTTAAAACACCAATATGCTTCTACTTAATAGTGAATTAAAATAGTTTGGCACCGTTTTGCTTTCTACTAATTTTTCCACACGAAACAAATAGTGACCTCTATATTTTTTCGAATACGGTCAATCAAAATTCTGAATTATAACATACGTTTTTCTTTATCCTTTTCTTTCGTAATGCACCAAAAATTTTTATGGAATTTGTATCTGATGATGAGGATAGCCAGTCGATCGCAATGCTTACGTTCTCCATTGAACAATTTGGGCGTACGTGGCTTCGATGTTTCAAGTAATTATTCTTTTACAAGATCCATTTACTTCCAGATTTATTAAGTCAGTATCCGAGTGTATTCGTGTTTGAAGTGTACTTTTAATTCGTATTACAGTTTTCCCAAATACAGTAGAATTTCGATAATCCGGCACGCATAACCTCATCTTCAGTTACTTGTTTTGACTACAAGCACGAGGCAAGAAGATGGTGATAACAGCTAAAACAATAGTTCTTGACGTAAAGTTGTATGGATACAGTCGAGTCGGAAATTAAGTTGACCTTGCCCATTAAAAACTAATAATTTTTTAAAAATTAAACCACATGACTTGAGTTTTTTTGAAGATGTTACAAGGATTAATTTACTAGGTAATGTGAAACAAGAATTCTTTTGAAATTGCAATTGCTCGGAATTGGGAAGAAAAACGTGAAAGTCACGATGTAACTTTCATATCTGTGCTCGTAAAAAAATTGAAGACATGCGTCTCGCAAGTCTAAGCGAGTTATGTGCATGTGCAAAGGTTCATCGAAATCGGTTTATATTGCTATGAGCTACAAACATTACAAGATGCGAGCTTAGGCTTTCAGAGAGGTGAAAGTCGCAGATTTTCGGCCTTTTCAGGGAATTTCGCTTTTATGTGACCAGCTTTAAATGTTTGTAACTCATAACAACGTTAGCCGATTTCGATTAAACTTTGTACATGAAGAAGGTTCCCGCGTCCAACGGACGATATAATTAGAGTCGTCGTCGCACTTATGTCTGTCACATGTAGTGGCTAAGATGTATATTCTGTTTGCACGAGTGTGCTATATTGTTGTATTGTCTTATACTGCCACTGTGCGCAGTTGTTATTAAAGATAATCATTTTTTAACCTGACTATCGTTTGTAACGCCCCCAACAGTACATGTACGTACTAAGTCACTTCGATTTGCGAAACGCATATTTTAGATTTTCTTTATGATCACAGACAAGAAAGTTAAAAAACGTGATCTTCACATTCTTCTTCCGAATTCCGAGCAAATGCAATTTCAAAAGAATTCTTTTTACACATTACCTAGTACAGTAATCCTTCTTACATATTAAAAAAACTCAAGTCGTTTGATCCAATTTAAAAAAATTATTAGTTTTTAAACGGCGTCAACTTAATTTTCGACTCGCCTGTATCTACAATTCGTCGAGTGCGAAAAAAACATAGTTTCACAGAATTGATGTACTTTCATCGAAATGATTTTTTAACTGAAAAATCTAACTGTATGAAGCAGACGGGTATGCGAACGCTATTTAAAGAAACTTGAATTATGCTGTATACTTACAACGTGAATTACTTTTTCCATTAAATTGCATATATATATATACCACATAGGACACTGGTTTCCTTAGTCGTACTCAATTTGCTTTTATAACTATTGTTAATTATATCTAAGGGAGCAGACTGTTTGGAATTTTATCGTTCACACAAGTTTTGAGTGGCACATAGAATTTTTATTTTTTTGATAAATCTTACAATTTATACCTACTTTTTCTTATGGGTTACGACTTGAGCTACCTTACTCTAACTTGTTGGCAGTGATGAGAATGTTGGCGCTTTTCACGCGCATGCGCGGCGATTTTAGCCTCAGTCAAGCACGAAAGTCGGGTACCTTGGTCGCCCCGCTAATTTCGCAAAATTTATTATGATTTGATATTGAAAAATGAATGTACGAATATATAAAAATATGTATATATATGTATTAAAATGTAATATATACATACGTACATAGAATATATAATATATAATATTTATGTATCTATGCACAATATAATATAACTTACACTTCTTCATAATCTTGGGAATAAGGAAGGACAACGTGAATTACTTTTTCCATTAAATTGCATATGTAATTGTAATAAGTTTTAGAAAATTCTATGAATAATTCTATTCTATAAATAGATGCCGGATTATCGGATGTCTACTGTGTGTTAATTTTTGTTGAGTTATCGCCAATATGTTCTTGTGGGGCATACTATAAGTGTTATATCGTGTTGCGTTTTAGAGTAAACCTTGAACCCTTGATTCAACTCTTGCCATTGGAGGGTTAATATCACATTTAATACCTAAAAGACAGATAGTTTTGATGGTTGTTCATACATATGATAATGTTTAACTTCATTCATGCAGTGGCTTGTGTATTGATCCTCCTATTGTACTCAATTGAACAACCTTCAATTGAAAATAATCACCGGGAGCTGAGTAGCTAGATAATTTCTTTGAAATGGTGGGTCAAAATGGACCCGGACTCCATCATTTAACTGTTAAATCCATTTAACATCGTATAATGATGATTTACAATAATCCTTAGCTACCAACGATTACATCACAACTCTTGAAAATCTATCATCGTTGGCTAAGATCCTCTTAATAGATACTTCCAAAATATCATTATGTAAAAGATTTTTGAACTTCCTTTTGCTCCATCATAATTATTTAAAATCCTATTGATAGGCTTCCAGTAGATAAAGTATTTAAATAGAGAGCTTCCATAGTTGATTTTAAACAGGATAATGGTTTATTAAAAAAAAAGTGCAACTTAACAATATTTCTTTTCGTTTACTTCAACAGAGTTATGGCGTAAAAAACGATTTATGAGCATCCTTTTGCTCCATAGTAATTATTTAAAATCCTATTGATAGGCTTCCAGTAAATAAAGTATTTAAATAGAGAGCTTCCATAGTTGATTTTAAACAGGATAATGGTTTATTAAAAAAAATGCAACTTAACAATATTTCTTTTCGTTTACTTCAACAGAGTTATTACGTAAAAAACGATTTATGAGCCTCCTTTTGCTCCATAGTAATTATTTAAAATCCTATTGATAGGCTTCCAGTAGATAAAGTATTTAAATAGAGAGCTTCCATAGTTGATTTTAAACAGGATAGTGGTTTATTAAAAAAAAAAATGCAACTTAACAATATTTCTTTTCGTTTACATCAACAGAGTTATTACGTAAAAAACGATTTATGAGCATCCTTTTGCTCCATAGTAATTATTTTAAATCCTATAGGCATCCGCAGGTTTCCACTAGATAACGTATTGAGATAGAGAACTTCTTATACTTAAGTTTAAACAGAATTGCGATGTCAACTTCAATAATACCCTATCTTCGATCGATGATTGTGCTGTGTTAAAAGGAAGCTTAGTAATCTTCTTTTCGGTAATAACGCCAAACGAAATAATTAGATTACGTTACTGAGGTTGCCTTGTTGGTTCACGCTTGAAATTGCTATTGCCAGTGAAAGATCCATTTAAAAATCCTTAGCCATGGACCATGGACTTTTAGGAATTATGAAATAATCACGGGTTAATGATGTGTTTAAGTGTTCGATTAAAGCAACAAACATATTGAAAATCGTGAAGGATCCCAATGTTTTGGTGCTAAACTTTCCGACGAATTCCTGGAAGATATAAATTGTCCGGCGCCGCACTGTGGGGCGAAATGGCCGATTTTTTTTTGAAGAAAAACCTCTTGGAGCTCAATGCAATTCGTAATTGACACCAAACCTCGTGTAGTTTTGAGCGCTGGATTTTTAATGTTTTACTTTTGTTCATGTTAAAAGTGGTTTAATGTGTAATGTTTGAACCAACCTCTGTTTTCGTGAAAAATCCTTATTGCTACCGTTCTGATTCGAATTAAAACTGAGAATGGGTGCGGTTGAATGCGGCTACGACATTTTTGGGCAGTTAAAATAATGAGTTAGCTCTCAGAAAAACATAATTTCAGACTCTAGTAAACCGGCGTTTTTTTGTAAGCCTCCGAAATCCTAAAAACTCTAAAAAGCAAGCAACAATTTTCATAGATTTTTTTCGGTACTTTGAATTTTGCCACTGCTGACAATACATTTTGTTTTCTAAATGTATAAACGACGACTCGCTCGAGTTTAAAGTGTTCATCTGTGAAAATAAAGACACAGGAATGCAAGGAAAGGTTTTGTTGGAAAACGCCTTATTTAACAATCAGATCCTGATAAGCAACGATTACAGAGGCTCCCCACCGTCCAAACACACAAGAATTGGGGGAAACGACCTCGAACACAACTCCTTGGTTCAAAATAAAGAGAAAAACCTAAATCACGGCCCAACTGTACGCCTGCGAGAGAAAGCTGTCTGTTGTTGGTCGGACGCGTTACTTTTCACGCGGGGTGACTAGGATGAAGTAGTACGTAATCGAAAACTCGCCCCTCGTGGCCTGAATCCGTGATCTCAAAACTTCGGAATTCCTTCATAGACCCTTCCTCCTCGAGGTATCCGTTGGTCAAAGAGTAGGGTACCAGTCGGCGAAGTCGACGAACTCGGAGAAGGTTGACGAAGGCCGTTCGGATCTATTTATAGCCGGCCGGTAACGAGGTAGACATTTGTCGGGAATCGTATTTTGGTAGAACACCGAGTATTCCGGGAATACTTCGCGTGCTACAGCACCGATCTCATTGGCAATTATTTTCGCGATGACCCTTGGCGAGTCCACTTGGAGGTCGAGCCGCTTATCAATGAACTCTTTTTATATAAACTGAATAATGCTGATCGTTGGGACTGCGGATCTTTATAAAAATCAAAATCGTAGGAATTCACCGACCGGGATCCGAATAATATTAAGTTGTCCCGAAAGTTCCTTTCGTTGACCACAACCTAACTTCAGACTAATTTTTAAAAAAATCAAATGACATGGTTAAGTAAAAGGAAGTTTATCAAATAATAAAATATTAGCGAACAAATGATTGTCAACAAACATATTGAATGTAGATGCTGATGGTATCTAACAACATTAAATGTGCACATTGCGGAAGAAACTGTTGGGACAGCCTAATAGAATTTTCTGTACATGTACTGTGCCAAAAAGAAGCTTAGAAATTTTGTTTTATATTATAATTAATGGACTCGGATTTGATGTATTTATGAAAAAAATGGATAGGTGGTTTACCCTTTGCACTCGGCACTATTTCAGCTCTAAAACCAAACACTTCTTCCGACGTAGAATATTTCAATTCTATCTGATTCTTTTCAATTTATGCATACGAAACTGATGCAATTTACTCGACAATATTGAAATATTTAACACTTAGCCGACCGCAAGCGTCACGGAGACCTGTACAGTTTCCACCGCGCTCGGGAAAGCCAAACTGCGCTGTCCACCGCGCATTTTTCTGAAGTAGCACGGACTGAAGTTTATAATAATTATTTTTTAATGGTTATTCAAAAAGTATAGGTAATAGAGTCAGAAAATTAAGAACAGTAAAGATGACTAAGGATAAATAGCATAACTCAAATATGGAACAAAAAAGCAGTAATATATTTTAATATTGTTTCATTGTATGATATCTCGCAGGTCAAAATGGGAAATCTACCCGATCGGTCGGCCACCGACTAGCTTGGAAATGGGTAGATCTACCCGATCGGTCGACTAAGTGTTAATATTTATCAAATAGAAACAAATTTAATCATGTGAAAAATATTTTCGGTAGCGATTTTTAATGGTGACTCCGAGTCACCACTCGAATGCAAAGGGACGCTTTGAATGCAAAGACCCACTTTGTGGACGCGCGTTTGTTGACAGTCGGCCAAGCAATTTTACCGTTCTGCGACTGCGAATCATTTTAAAAAGAATTATTATTCTGCAAAAATATCAAATTTTTAAGAAACACAACCCATTTCCCTTCGTTTAATTCATACACTTAACTCTTCGGTACACAATTTTGTTTCACAAGGAAAATAGATCTGACCCATTAAGGAGTATGCTAAACATAATTCCCGTCCGTTAAGGATTAAAATAGTGAAAGGATTAAAAGACCATAACCATATTAATATATTATTGTCACCATATTAATATTGTTGGATTATTTGTAATAATCCGTCGGCTAAGATGCAAAAATAAATCTCGTTATATTTGAGAAACACTGCGCTTAGCCAGAGTGACACAATAGACCAAGATGTCATCAGGCCCATAGGCCCATAGACCTGTAACTGTTTATGCCTGGGCGCTCGGGATAGGGTCAATATGCAGCGACGGTACTTCCCTTTTAGTGGGCTACAGATTTTTCTCTGTGCCCTTGTAGAATTTTTACTTCACTTCTTACAGGTCTTTCAAAGCGTCAAGACGTCCTTTCGATCCGTTAAATAAAGCAGGATTTTCTAAAGAATTATCCAAGTTTCTATAGTTATTTCTAACACATTTCCAATAAAAATTATTAGCGAATGATATTTTCTATTCAGTTTCTATGTTTTACAATTGATGCACAATCTTTTTATTTTGCATAGAGCTACACAGACTAATTACACTGTCCAACAAATTTCAACTTTCTTTAAGTTTCCTAATAACTGTTGGGTGGTTCTTATAGAGTTTTTTGGGCTGATTCCGAATCTGTCCTTACGTTTTCGCCTAGACGCACAGTTTTTGAGAAACATGACTTTGAAAAAAAAAACCATTTTTCGACTTTAAACAAATATTGTGATGTTATTATAAAAGATATTGAATTGTTCTTTGCATTGAAAGATTCTGCAGACTTTCCCGAATACAGTGATATCCAATATTAATACATTATGAATGTTTAAACATGTTTAAACAGTCATTAAAGACGGAGAGACACCATTTTTGCACCAATTTTTGCGGATATTTTTGAATTTATCTAAAAAAATAAGGGTCCAGCGTAAACTCTATCACGCTATAGAGCAGACTTTTATCTTAAGAATCCCCCCTTTGAAGTTTGCAACATAGATGTTTATATCGAACCAGAAAGCAAAATATCTACGCCCGAAATGAGTTGCCGCCAGTGGTGCTTTTCCACTAGCGCGGTCGTTCGTCGGGATACGGCGCGGCGTAACGGCGATGCAGTGGCTAAAAGTGTGCAATTATGTCAGCTTGCTTAAATGTTATTTATTATTTACTAGTACATTTATTCTGTATAAATTATTTTGTGTATTTTTTTAATGTTAGTCTCTTGTTCATAGTATATTTCATGCTAAAAACATCTTTTGTAACAAAAAAATAATTTAGTAAGTTTCTCTTTTGTATTTAGTTTTCTTTATTAGCATTTCCAGAATAAGCGATATTAAATAGATTTTTGTATTAAATTATTTTTTATTACAAAGGAGATTTTTAGTATGAAATATATACTATGAACAAGAGACTAACATTAAAAAAATACATAATATAATTTACACAGAATAAATATACTAATAAATAATACATTTAAATAAAAATTAACATTGAAATAAGCTGACATAATTGCGCTCTTAGCCACTGCATCGCCGTTATGCCGCGCGGCACCGTATCGCGACGAACGACCGCGCTAGTGGAAGAGCACCACTGGCGGCAACTCATGTCGGGCGTAGATATTTTGCTTTCTGGTTCGGTAAAAACGTCGATGTAAACTTCAAAGGGTGGTTCTCAGATAAATGTCTGCTCTATCGCGTAATATAGTACGATTTTACGCTGGACCCTTATTTTTTTCAGATAAATTCAAAAATATCCTCAAAAATTGGTGCAAAAGTGGTGTCACTCCATCTTTAATGATTGTTTAAACATGTTTAAACATTCATAATGTATTAATATTGGATATCACTGTATTCAGGAAAGTCTACAGAATCTTTTGCTGTGAAGAACAATTCAATATCTTTTATAATAACATCACAATATTTGTTTAAAGTTCAAAAATAGGTTTTTTCAAAGTCATGTTTCTGAAAAACTGTGCGTGTAGGCAAAAAAGTAAGGGCAGATTCGGAATCAGCGCAAAAAACTCTATAAGAACCACCCAACAGTTATTAGGAAACATATTTGGTGTTGGAAAGTGTTATTAGACTCTGGAGCTTTGAAATATAAAATGCGACAGTATTTAGTGCGATCTTTATTTATTTCGGGTCTACGAAGGCTACTACCAATTGTGAAAACTAATCATCATCAAGCCTTAGGTTGGCACTCCTGAGCCGATATATTGAACAGCGCGTGTGATCTGGAAGCGTCTGTACTATTCTGTATTATTCAGTCCTCGAGTTATATGTAATATTTTATACCTTTAACGATTATATTAATAAATAAATGTTGCAGTAGCTCTAGCATTGGTTTATTGAACAGTAGAGCGCAAGCGCACCGATATAAATACAACACCAATGAAAATAAGATTTTATTTGATTGAACTTTCTGAAAAGTTTAGAAGAATTGAAAATTGCAAAAACATTCGCGGTCTAGTTATAACCAGAAATGAAATTCTCAAATGACGTTACTGGAAGTAATGTACGGTTGCTCAAGTCATCAACTGCATAAGTTGTACCTTTTAAATATTATTATATATTGGACGTCAATCATATTCATTCACATACTGTTTGTCTGTCACCGATACCGTGAAAACATAACCTCTCGACAAGTAAGTTTATCATCAATGTCTTATAATTTTCTGTGCATGTTTAGTAGTTTATCTAGCAGGTAAATTATTCATAAAATCATGCTCCTTATTTTGAAGTTATTCAGTATTATTTAAGGAGTTATTTACCGCAAATAAAATCGTATTAGCTTTATTCAGTGTTTCGTTCTGTTCGTTTGAAATGCAAATTGTGCCGTGTCTTAAGTCGTACCTCATCAATCGAAATAACGTATACTTCGAATAAAGAAGAAATCGTGAAAGCTGCATATAAAAATAAAGGAGCCGTTAAAAGAAAGATACAAACAATCGAAATTAAAAAGAAAAACGTCCAAACAACAAAAAACGATTGGTTTTGTAACATTTGTGTAAAAGCCCGTGAAGAAAATATGATTCAGTGCTTGAAATGCAAGACATGGGTTCTTGATTTATGTGCTGGTGTTGACAAAAAAATAAAGAAATATGTCTGTAATGTTTGTACTAACTGATAATTTAAATATGTTATTTAAGAGACAGAAAGTTTTGTTATGTTTGTTTAATTTTATACTTAGGTACGACTTCAGTTATAGGTTAGGATATACCACATAGGACACTGGTTTCCTTAGTCGTACTCAATTTGCTTTTATAACTATTGTTAATTATATCTAAGGGAGCAGACTGTTTGGAATTTTATCGTTCACACAAGTTTTGAGTGGCACATAGAATTTTTATTTTTTTGATAAATCTTACAATTTATACCTACTTTTTCTTATGGGTTACGACTTGAGCTACCTTACTCTAACTTGTTGGCAGTGATGAGAATGTTGGCGCTTTTCACGCGCATGCGCGGCGATTTTAGCCTCAGTCAAGCACGAAAGTCGGGTACCTTGGTCGCCCCGCTAATTTCGCAAAATTTATTATGATTTGATATTGAAAAATGAATGTACGAATATATAAAAATATGTATATATATGTATTAAAATGTAATATATACATACGTACATAGAATATATAATATATAATATTTATGTATCTATGCACAATATAATATAACTTACACTTCTTCATAATCTTGGGAATAAGGAAGGGAAGGGTACTAAAATAACTGTAAACGAAATATATAATAACAAACCCACTACTTTCGCCCCAATAGTACCCCACAAGCTTCGGACGTAGCTTTGGTGCGCGTGAAAAGCGCCAACATTCCCATCACTGCTTGTTGGTTCAGAGTTGAAATTATTGTTGCTGCTGTTGGAGGATCCACTCAAAATTCTTATGGACCATAGGCTTTTAAAAATTATGAAATAGTAAGGAAGGTTATGATTATGCAGTAATAAGTCAAAAAGAATAAATAACATTTTTTTATATAACGCCCTGTTTTCGAGTAACTCGAGTTTGAAACCTATTTGCAGGAAGTATTGTAGAAACGGTCTGTCATGATCGGACGACTTCCGTATATTAAGGTATTCTAAAGGTCGTTACTCTGAGGAGTGTTTTAGTCGATGGTTATCGAACAGTTACGAATAGATTGCGGATCTTTAGAGGAAAATAAAAATTCTTAGCATAAATCGTAAGAAACAGTAACCATACAGAATATTCTTTCCTTCATTAACAATCTTAATAAGTCGAAGACAATATGTTAACAGTCTTAAATTCTTATAATGTTTCTATCATTTTAAGTTGCGCCAACTTGTTTTTTTTCATAAATGTGCAGTCTAGTTATGAATAAAAACAATTTAGAAAAGTGTAAACTTTTGGAGCCAGCTCTAATTTTGATGATTCTTGATAATCAGCCACTTACGATCACCGTGATTTACTACAAATGTCCTTTTTTAGAATGTTTAATGACATATTATGAATAAATAATGTTTAGACAAATATACAGGGTGTCTCACCCGATTTTGACATCTTGATTTCTTCGCTATTGTTAGTCCTACCGAAAAATGTTTCAGATAAGAATTAAGTGGTGCTGAGTGGGGCATCATTTGGTGTTATTAGTTTATTCGTGAGTGAACGCGTTAAGGTCATATGAAGGTCAACTTCATTTTTTTAAATGGAATTATATACTTTATAACAAAAAACTGCATTAATCGATGCAGTTGAACATTCTTTATAAAAAAAGTATTAACCTATTTATGTTGAAAAATTAGTCGTTTAGTAGATATTTCGATTTAAATAATTCCAAGACACCATTATTGTCGCACTAAAAGACGTTCGCTTTTATTCCTTACAGAAAAGGTTCAACATAACGACCATTTGTATCATGGCATTTTTGAAGTCGAAATATCTCCTAAACACCTAATTTTTCAACATAAATAGATTAATACTTTTTTATAAAGAATGTCCAACTGCATCGATTGATGTATTCAAAAGTATATAATTCCATTTAAAAAAATGAAGTTGACCTTCATATGAATCTTAACGCGTTCACCCACGAATAAATTAATAACACCAAATTATGGCCCACTCAGCACCACTTAATTCTTATCTGAAACATTTTTCAGTAGGACTAACAATAGCGAAGAAATCAAGATGTCAAAATTGGATGAGACACGATGTATATAATTTTTTGGAGCCAGGTCTGATTTTCATGATTTTTTTAAATAAAGTCCTCAGGGTCAGTATTCTGAGGCATTATATGATGATTTTAGTCGATGTTTATTAAAACGTCATGACAGAGATAGTTTAGATCACTGTATAGAATTTTTTGGAGTCAGCTCAGATTTCCGTGACATTTTAACCCTTTGCACTCCGAACCATTCTGGACGTTGGCTATCAGCTACTCAGCGCTACTTTGTGGCAGAAACGTGCCTCGTATTATTTAGAATAGTTTTAGAACCAAGTAACGTATTATAATGATATTGGACTTATATGAATTGGTTGACATCGAGAAATGTATATTTGCAAAAAAATCAATATTTTATTTTTTATAATTCTGTACAGTGTGATAAACATTAAAACACTCCCCAATATGCATTGCAGGCTGATTTGTGCACGTTTGACAATAATAAATCGTTTGACGCCTGCCACCAGGTGTTTTCCTGTCAGAACAAACAATGCAATCCCGTTTTCTTTGTCCCACATCGGGAATATGTAGTTTAGTATTTAATCTACTGTCCGCAGAAGATGTGGATGGACGCGTTCTCGATTCACGAAAATCACCTCTCAACTGGTCAATGAGTGCCTTGACAAACTTGTGGTGCGTCATTGGCATTTGATTATTTGTTTCTTTTGAGATGCGGTAAATAATGTAGGAGTTAATGACACACATTTCCAACCCCCCCCAAAAAATAACTTCCTCCATCATTTCAGCGACTTATGGAGAAAACAATACGTCGAAGCCTATTGATCCGCACGATCCACACCACCCATAATTGTCGTGTATTCTAAAACCATTTCAGGCTTATTGACTGTAAAACGATATCACTATCACTGCTATCGTTTTCTTCTACATTTAGTCTTTCTAACATATCTGTATAAACATCTATCTGGAGCTCATCTTCACTACTACTTGTGTCATGAGACTCATTCGTGTTTGAACGTTTTGCCATTGTTCTAATAAAAAAAAATGAATAAATACATGGGTTGAAAATTTCTAATTGTTATTACTAACTCACAAGATGATATTTACCAAAAGAACTTATTTACCAAGAGAAAAATCACTTTTCCGATTTTCTCACTCGTTAGATCTATCTATACCGCTCTACGCTTCAAACCAGACTGAGCTCAGCTTTGAAAATCTTTTCCTTCAGTTTTAGACTTGTTTATTTATATTTATAAATCTCACTATACAATGCGAGGTATGCTCGCATACCGACCTTTCTTCTACAAACTCTCCTTATCGCTCTTTTCAACTGGCGCTAGAAGTGCTCGGACCGTTGTGAGCACGCTTCTCACGTTCTCTTCTGACACAAAACTCGCTGACGTTTTTTTTATATATCTTAGTAATTTTACTATATTTTGATTTGATTTCTTGTGCCATTTCAAGAGAAAACTTCTTGGAAGCATGAATGTCTCAAAAAATTGCGCTGAAATAACTTAATTCCCCGTAATCACTAATAAACTTTAATGTCCCATGAGAGGGGACATCCGAGTGATATGCTAGAATTACGATGTCCCATGAGAGGGGGCAGCGGAGTGTAAAAGGTTAAGACGATGGCATCGGGGTTGTTACACTGACGAGTGTTTTAGTAGTTGCTTATTGAATAGTTACAAATGACGACAGTTTAGACGGATGTGCATAAATTCACTTGCATAATCTCACATTATAATAAAATTTCTATAAAATGAATTCTCGTAATCTATTTTAAGGAAACACGCCAATCAGTTTCAGTGCTACTTAGTTTTAGTGTTAACGCGTTAAACGCTATGTCATTCCCTGGAGATGGACGATAACGAATTTACAAAACAATATATAACACATAATTCATATGATATTAAAAAATGTTCACACTGTCTTAACAGATTTCATGGCACGAGTACGATTTCCGTGGCCCCTCGAACGATTTCCGCCCCCTCCACGACCTAACCACAACTCATTCTATTCACATGATTTTTCCATTACTAGTTCAAATTCTGGATGACAGCTGCAATGCAAAGATTATGCGAATAAAATTTCATTATCTACAAAAAAGGTCTCTTGATATTTTGCCATATTTCGCATAGTTACCGAGATATTTGCAAATTTATAAAAAACAGGAAATCTACTTTACCGGCTAAACCAGGCCAATTTGACACCATGTTATATATACATTTTTTTCTTGAAATAACCCCAAGAACACAAATATAACCTCAAAACGAGGGGCCACGGAAATCGTACTCTCTCCGATTTCATTGATACAGATTAAATAGAAATGGGGTAAGCAAGTCTTTTCCTTACGCAGTCTAACCTTAAATAAAAAGTGAAATGGAAAGCGAGACAAATTTCTCTGGTTTCAACGTGTTAAACAAACAATGAATGCATACGAAGAAACCTAAAATCACGTTCATATGTCGACAGTCAACAGACATTAGGCTGTTTAAGGCACAGCCAAAAGATCGCTTCGAAACGATCTTCTCACCGGTGCGATGAATTATGTAAACACAATCGTCGTCGGCATCGTAGCCTATTATCAATTCAGGCATCGGCGCGCTGACAATGGCGCCGACAACGGACAAATTGTCCGCGTAATCTCCAATCCAGCCCAGAATCAAGTTCCTAACGCGGCTGAATTACATCCTAAGATCCTCTCAAAACAATCGGGGTATCGAGACACGCTACCGGCAATAAAAAAAAACTGTCCCGACCGAGAGGAGGAAACAACAATAGCAACAAAAAGATCGATCGTTATCGGTTCGCCGATATCCGGTCGTCGAAAGGTCGCGTTTTCAATTTCCCTAGGACCCGGTGCACAATGACACCGTGGGCTCCGATTGTTAGACAAGAAAACAAGTCGAACTCATTAACGACGCACTAGGAACGAGCAAAAAAAAAAAGTCATCCGGAGTCTGATACAAAGAGCAACAAAGACTCCGGGAGAAAGGGCAGAAGACCCCTAGAGAGTTCAAACGAAGAGTAGTCGGTCGAATTACCTATACACGCGTGCCGGAAGCTGAGCCGTTGATCTCGAGGACACAATATTCGGGCTGCTTTATCTTCCTCGATCAGAGGGCCTTAATTAGCAGCGATCGAGTCGCGTTCCACTGCCAATTACCATCCACGTTTTCACTTCGCGAACCACAGAGTTATCGGGCACTCTCACTCACAGAAACGGTCTCGGGAATGCTTCGTACGGTTTCGAACTCCGCGACGACAGTTTTCGACTGTCCAAATCGAGCACGATTGGTGTAGAGTGTAGAGCGACAGCTATCGAGGCAAGTCGGAAGTTGTTGAATGGCAGTGAAGAGACACGTGGGTCCCCGAAGAATTCCGGCTTCCAGGAATGTCTAGGGACGAAGGCTGATGGCTCGAAGATTAGTGGACAAGCAGGCTCCGATCAGGTAACACGAGATCGCTCAGTATATCGGCGACTATTATTGTTTGCTGGGTTAATAGCTGTCGTTCCCGCGGAATCCTCGCGAAATTTCCGAAGGGAGATGAATGAAGATCGGACCAGGTGCAAGTCTTGTTTGAACACTTCGCGGTGGCCTCGAAAAAAAAAATGGCACTCACACGGCACACACCAGCGAGAGGAGTCCTCTTCGAGGATCACAGCACTGCACTGTACACGAGATCGCTTTAGATCGAAACGAATTTTTCGAGGGATTTATTTTCTCGGGGGGCACTGGTTAGGGTAAGTCGGGTGCACAATAGAATGAGAAACGATCGACCGAGATACGCGTCCCTGCCTCTGATTTTTGGGTTCCTATTCCTTCGTATGGAGACCGACGCTACTGAACGACACACTCACGCGCGCGATCGCGTCCGCCGGAGCACTGACACCACTCAGAATTCCACGAGTGACTGCAGCCGCACACACGACTCGAGTTCGAGTCGGACGACTTCTCTTTCGGCGGCGCGGCTCGTGCGGGCCGAGCGCAGCCGAATCGCCACGAACCGCTTCTACCGCTTCTTCGCGCTGCCGACGACAGCCAACTCGCGAGCAATACCACGCCGACCGTTCGACGTGGTGGAACATGGGGGATAGTATTTCGCATCTCGCCGTGTGTTTCGAGCGTTGTTGAAACGAACGCTCTACTTTGAAACAGTCAAAAAGATATATTTCACATTCGTAAAATACACTTAGAGTTCGTAACAGTTCAAAGTTCGGTGTATTCAGCGTTCTAAACGGTTCCATATGTTCCGAAGGTTCTGAGTGATCCGAAGTTCTAGTTCTGACAGTTCCATGTGTTCTGTTCCCTACCAATGCTCAGGAAGAGATTATTCCTTTGGTAGGGATAAAAAGGAGACGAATTACCAGTTTGGGGTGTACTCCCAAAACTTGTGCAACGCTTACTGACTCCGTGATTTCATTTTCCCACGTAATCCTCGCTGGACGTTGCAGAGAGATCCCTTGTCCAAAGATCTTTTCCCCGAAACTGGTGTCGCCTTTCCGTTGTTTGTAAGCCTGTGATGCGCCAATTGTCATTGAGCTGATTACGGCTGATCTGTTTTACCGTTTCCCGTAAATAGCTACATACGATTTTCAGGGTTTTTGAACGTGATGTATTTAGCGTCGTTGCTGTGCGGAGTGTTGTGAGGTTTTGAATTTTTTGGTGCCTGATCTGATTTTGATAATTAATGGTAAATAGCTACATACGCTCTTCATGGTTTTTGAATGTGATGTATTGAGGATCGTTGCTGTTCGGAGCGTTGTGAGGTTTTGAATTTTTTGGTGCCTGGTCTGATTCTGATAATTAATGGTAAATAGCTATATACGCTATTCATGGTTTTTGAATTGTGATGTATTTAGGGTCGTTGCTGTGCGGAGCGTTGTGAGGTTTTGAATTTTTTGGTGCCTGGTCTGATTCTGATAATTAATGGTAAATAGCTACATACGCTTTTCGTGATTTTTTAACGTGATGTATTCAGGGTTTTTGCTGTGGGAAGCGTTGAGAGGTTTTGAATTTGTTGGTGCCTGATCTGATTTTGATAATTAAAGGTAAATAGCTACATACGCTTTTCGTGGTTTTTGAACGTGATGTATTCAGGGTTGTTGCTGTGGGGAGCGTCGAGAGGTTTTGAATTTTTGGTGCCTGGTCTGATTCTGATAATTAATGGTAAATACGTACATACGCTGTTCATGGTTTTTGAATGTGATGTATTTAGGGACGTTGCTGTGCGGAGTGTTGTGAGGTTTTGAATTTTTTGGTGCCTGGTCTGATTCTGATAATTAATGGTAAATACGTACATACGCTGTTCATGGTTTTTGAATGTGATGTATTTAGGGACGTTGCTGTGCGGAGTGTTGTGAGGTTTTGAATTTTTTGGTGCCTGGTCTGATTCTGATAATTAATGGTAAATAGCTACATACGCTATTCATGGTTTTTGAATGTGATGTATTTAGGGTCGTTGCTGTGCGGAGTGTTGTGAGGTTTTGAATTTTTTGGTGCCTGGTCTGATTCTGATAATTAATGGTAAATAGCTACATACGCTATTCATGGTTTTTGAATTGTGATGTATTTAGGGTCGTTGCTGTGCGGAGCGTTGTGAGGTTTTGAATTTTTTGGTGCCTGGTCTGATTCTGATAATTAATGGTAAATAGCTACATACGCTTTTCGTGATTTTTTAACGTGATGTATTCAGGGTTGTTGCTGTGGGGAGCGTTGAGAGGTTTTGAATTTGTTGGTGCCTGATCTGATTTTGATAATTAAAGGTAAATAGCTACATACGCTTTTCGTGATTTTGTAACGTGATGTATTCAGGGTTGTTGCTGTGGGGAGCGTTGAGAGGTTTTGAATTTGTTGGTGCCTGATCTGATTTTGATAATTAAAGGTAAATAGCTACATACGCTTTTCGTGATTTTTTAACGTGATGTATGCAGGGTTGTTGCTGTGGGGAGCGTCGAGAGGTTTTGAATTTTTGGTGCCTGGTCTGATTCTGATAATTAATGGTAAATACGTACATACGCTGTTCATGGTTTTTGAATGTGATGTATTTAGGGACGTTGCTGTGCGGAGTGTTGTGAGGTTTTGAATTTTTTGGTGCCTGGTCTGATTCTGATAATTAATGGTAAATAGCTACATACGCTATTCATGGTTTTTGAATGTGATGTATTTAGGGTCGTTGCTGTGCGGAGTGTTGTGAGGTTTTGAATTTTTTGGTGCCTGGTCTGATTCTGATAATTAATGGTAAATAGCTACATACGCTATTCATGGTTTTTGAATGTGATGTATTTAGGGTCGTTGCTGTGCGGAGTGTTGTGAGGTTTTGAATTTTTTGGTGCCTGGTCTGATTCTGATAATTAATGGTAAATAGCTACATACGCTATTCATGGTTTTTGAATTGTGATGTATTTAGGGTCGTTGCTGTGCGGAGCGTTGTGAGGTTTTGAATTTTTTGGTGCCTGGTCTGATTCTGATAATTAATGGTAAATAGCTACATACGCTTTTCGTGATTTTTTAACGTGATGTATTCAGGGTTGTTGCTGTGGGGAGCGTTGAGAGGTTTTGAATTTGTTGGTGCCTGATCTGATTTTGATAATTAAAGGTAAATAGCTACATACGCTTTTCGTGATTTTGTAACGTGATGTATTCAGGGTTGTTGCTGTGGGGAGCGTTGAGAGGTTTTGAATTTGTTGGTGCCTGATCTGATTTTGATAATTAAAGGTAAATAGCTACATACGCTTTTCGTGATTTTTTAACGTGATGTATGCAGGGTTGTTGCTGTGGGGAGCGTCGAGAGGTTTTGAATTTTTGGTGCCTGGTCTGATTCTGATAATTAATGGTAAATACGTACATACGCTGTTCATGGTTTTTGAATGTGATGTATTTAGGGACGTTGCTGTGCGGAGTGTTGTGAGGTTTTGAATTTTTTGGTGCCTGGTCTGATTCTGATAATTAATGGTAAATAGCTACATACGCTATTCATGGTTTTTGAATGTGATGTATTTAGGGTCGTTGCTGTGCGGAGTGTTGTGAGGTTTTGAATTTTTTGGTGCCTGGTCTGATTCTGATAATTAATGGTAAATAGCTACATACGCTATTCATGGTTTTTGAATGTGATGTATTTAGGGTCGTTGCTGTGCGGAGTGTTGTGAGGTTTTGAATTTTTTGGTGCCTGGTCTGATTCTGATAATTAATGGTAAATAGCTACATACGCTATTCATGGTTTTTGAATTGTGATGTATTTAGGGTCGTTGCTGTGCGGAGCGTTGTGAGGTTTTGAATTTTTTGGTGCCTGGTCTGATTCTGATAATTAATGGTAAATAGCTACATACGCTTTTCGTGATTTTTTAACGTGATGTATTCAGGGTTGTTGCTGTGGGGAGCGTTGAGAGGTTTTGAATTTGTTGGTGCCTGATCTGATTTTGATAATTAAAGGTAAATAGCTACATACGCTTTTCGTGATTTTGTAACGTGATGTATGCAGGGTTGTTGCTGTGGGGAGCGTCGAGAGGTTTTGAAATTTTGGTGCCTGGTCTGATTCTGATAATTAATGGTAAATAGCTACATACGCTATTCATGGTTTTTGAATGTGATGTATTTAGGGTCGTTGCTGTGCGGAGTGTTGTGAGGTTTTGAATTTTTTGGTGCCTGGTCTGATTTCAATGATAATTTGGTATGCTGTCCTCAGGTTCGTTACTTCGAGTGGTGTTCTAATTGATGGTTATTGGAAAGTTGTGAATGAAGACTGTTTACAGAAATGTACGTAGTCTTTTGGAGCCAGCTTTGATTTCGATGATTTTTTAAGATGTTGTCCTCGGATGCGTTAGTCTGAGATGTAATGTGAAGGTTTTAGAGCATGTTTAGCAAAAGGTTATTATCAAAGAATAATTAGATGAACGTATTTAATTTTCTGGAATCAGCTCCAATTTCAACGATTTTTTAGGATACTGTCCTCAGTGTCGTTCCTATGAAAAGTACTGTGACATTTTGGTCAATGTTTATGGAAATGTTATAGACAGACAATGCTTAGATGAATGTACCTAATTTTTTGGAGCCAGTTCTGATTTCCATGATTTTTTAATTTTAGTTACTTAGATCTACAAAAGGCATATTTTAAATATTTATTATAGGCGCAGATAAAAAAGTTACAAATTATAACCATTACTCTTTTGTTCGCAATTTCCCAGTAAACTAATTCTTCCAATATCTCAGAAAAACTCAAGCCGTTTGAACCAATTTTAAAGAAGTTATTTTTAAGGATGTCCGGATTCTTTTGCACACCATTGTAGCTGTACACCTGCCTGATAAGCGTCGTGTTTCTAATTCCCCCATATACCTATCAAGAGCTAGCCTGTCGAAAGCTGCAGCTCGGCGTTTCTTCCAAAGACAAAACAGCCTGGTTCCTGAGAAACTGTGAAACAATCACCTTGGCGGTGTCAAGAATCTCGCTGACACAAATCGATACGTGTCGCTGCCAACCGCGTGGCAGCGTACGTGATCGCAATCTGCGAGGTATCCCAGCTCCGCAACTGACGAACGGATCAACGAGACGAAATAAGTAGCCGTGCGTCCGATTTTCACCATTCTTCATTAACCCTCTATGGGCTCGTGTAACTTTCAGGTCACATTTTAATTTATCGACATTTTACAAAATAAATATAGCTTTTTTCATGAGATGGCGCACAAATCTTAACTCTATGACGTTGCCAACACAACCAATACTAGTATTCATGACCATTGCTAGGCTCATCAACCTGAAATAACGAAATAAATGCTGTGCAAACGGTCGACAGTAAAACTACGCGAAACTATTTGATCCAATTGATATTATTTGTGCTTTTGTCAGTGATTACTAGACTGCGGATCTTTATGCATTTATCGTATGTCGAAATATGCAAAGTATATGCAAAGTATATGCAAAATATATGCACGATGTATGCGAGGTATATGCTAAATATATGTATAGGGAATGTTTGTACGGATCTGTAAAATAGTAATTATTTTATTGTTTTATTTATTATAATTTCAATTACAATATACAACAATAGTTTTTTCTATATTGTCGACTGTAAATTGATGCCTCTTGTCTGTTAAAATTAATTTATACGCTGAAAAAGAGCGTTCTACATCACATGATGTTATAGGGGCATATTTAAATTGACGTCCTTCAACGTGTTCACCCTTCAAAATCTTGCTTATTTTTAATGATACATTAAAGTGTACATTTCGTTTTAATACAGATTCCATTTTATGTGTAACCTTTTCTCCATAATCACCGGGTATACTTTTTAAATTTTCTGTAACTATAGTTACCAAATCTATAGATTCCGTTAGAGGTAATCCTATTGTTACCAATTTCTTCATGGCCTCGAGTAACATTTGGAAATGGCTCTGAAGAAATGTTAAATTTTGTTGTAAATACCGACATCGTAATGCTTCTTTCGCCGATTTAATTGACCAAGCCTCCTTTTCATCGAACGATTCTATGACGTCTTTTATTCCTTCTAAATGCGTTGCATAAAAAAATGCTGCTTCCAACCAGGTTCCCCATCTTGTTATTACAGGTTCTGGTGGCAATGGCATATATTGTAATTTCTTTTTATAAATTTCGACGCTTAGTGGAGCTTTTAAAAATACTTTTTTAACAGCAGATATTAATTTATTAACAGCAGAGAATTGCGGTCGCGCTTCCTCAGCAATTCGGTTTAGTCCATGTACCAAACAAGTTATGTGCAACAAATTTGGCACATCTATCTTATTTATTCTGGCGTAGCATTAAATAGTCGAATATGTACTTATGCAAAATTTATGCATTTATGCAAGAAATATGCACTTATGAAAAACATATGCAATATGCAAAATATGCAAAATAAAAAATATATTTTTGAAATAACTCAATCGTGATGTAAATTTCTGTCCAGGTCCGATTGTTCTACCTGTTTTCTATAAAAATATGCATTTGCATAAACATCCGCAGTCTTGTGATTACCAAACTAAAAATAGTGGACATAATAACTCTGGGTTAGTATATCAATAACAACCTATTTGTTTGCATTTCAATTTTCAATTTGTTACTGTTTTTGATGATACAGTTTTGTAACTTTATAGGCCGGTGTGACTTGAAAGTCACATAGTGAATATATCGCAATAAAATTGTTTAAACGCAAAAATTTCTTTTCATTTGCATATATAGGTTTATAATTTCTGATTTTTCGTTCCCACAATTTTTTTGGAGTTAAAACAAAAATTCGGCCCATAGAGGGTTAATATTCCGTGAACGGGTCCGCGGGACTTGATTCATACAAGGGAGGGGATTCTTGTGTAACAAGTACAAATTTAACTGATATTTGCGATATTTTTACCAAAACTATTCACATTATAAGTAAAATTTTTGGCATACCAGCAGACAACTTTGAGCTATAAGAAAAGATTTTTTGCTTCAATTCTTTACTGATTTTGTGACAATTATTACAAACCTGTCAACCATGTTAACAAAGTAGCCGATATTAGCGTACAATGTAGCAAGTGTCACAGTTATCTCAAAGCAAAAAATGAAGCATTATCTTTAAGTTTGATTATATTATTTACGCTGATACTAAACTAACATTTAAGGCAAAATATCGAGAATTGCAAAACATGGATTTTTGAAGGAAATGTACATTATCGATAGGAAAATTAATCATATGAAAAAATATTGTATGTAAGAAACTAATTTGAAATTGTGATTAAATAAATATGAAATGAAATCGTGGAAAATAGCTTTTATTAGATGTTCAGGGCGCAGAAAGTTTTATGGTTTTATTTGTTTTTACGACTGATGTTATATATTAGAACGTGAAAAATAAAAAAAAACTGAACTCATGGGATTCGAACCGGCAAATGTTTGAGTAGTGTGAGACCAGCGCCTTCGCGAGAATGGACAATCGCTGTGACATTAGTAGATGATATTACATATTTCAGTATTTGAACTCAACAGCACCTTTTTTTATCAATATTTTCGAATCGCGTGGGTGTTGAACCCTATTTTAAAATATATGTTGATGTATGACATCTACACTGTAACATATACAGGTTGAATCATTTAACTGTGCCACCTAAATAAACTATTTATTGTCAAGGACGGATCAAGACAAGTGGGGGCCCTAAGCAATCAAAATTTCGACCCCCCCCCCCAAAAGTTTCAAGAAAAATCTTATTAAGTTACAAACAAAAACGAAAAGTAATACAAAATTCCATACCATAAAACGCTAAATAAATTTATTAAAAAAATATACATTTTAAATATTTTTATATGAATTTCCGTCTTGCTTTAGTTCTTGCAAATTCATCAATTATTTTATCATTGTCAATTCGGCTTAAAATTTCCTGCGCTATATACAGAATAGCCATATTATTCAATCTTTCTTCTCTCATGGTACTCCTTAAATAATTTTTTACACGCTTTAAAACGGAAAATGATCTTTCTTCTGACGCATTAGATAAGGGAATTGTTAAAAAATATTTCAATAATATTTCGACATTCGGAAATGTGGAAGACATGCCTTATATTAGGAGTCCTCTCCTCTAATTCGCGACCGTCTATTATTTATTCGGCCGACGCTCGTCGATAAATGCCCATATAACCGCGCAAAACGGCGCACAGTGGGGTATTTGGACAGTTTAGCGCGCCAAAAGTCAAGATTTTTAGTTTGTTCAAAATGACTGAAACTTTTTTCTCGTGTACCTGAATATATATGCGAGTAATATACAATAATATTTTTCTATAAACAGTACTATTTAGTAACATATAGACACTTGAAAGTGACATATTCTCGTGACCACGAGAAGGGTCGAAAAACATGTGTTAAAGAAATGATTTTTTTCACAAGTTTGGTGTATGGAATCGGGATAAAAACGTATCTAGGATGTAAAGGACGGTATATAAAGTAATTTTATAGCTTCTTGTTTTAAACGCTTCGGTGGTTTTGATAGAATAAAAAATCGAAAATGGTACAATTTTTTTCAGAAAATTAAAATGTATTATGTAATAACTTTTTTCTCCCCAAAAAACCTCTCTAATTTTTTTGAGGTTATTCAGTAGACATTGATTTACAGAATCCTGAAGAGTTTAGGTGCGGCATAGTGCGTCAACATGGAGACATTTAACTTTTTGTGCGATACATATCAGTGTGGCATGAATCGACCGTATAACATATGACTGATAATGATGAAATAATTGACCTGTAGGATATAGATACTTGGAGGTAAATGAAGGAGAATGAATGTCACTATTGCTAGAATATTTAGTTTATATTATTGGAAAAATGTAATCGTGGTTAAACAATCGAGCGTCAGTCTTTCTTTGAACACTGTGGTGAGCATGAGCAAGCATCCTTGCTAGTAATTGTTATTGAGTTCTGATCCTCTCATAACAAGCAATAGAAAATTGCATAAAAAAGCGAAAAAGAAATTATCACCAGAGGTTATAGATATGCTTGTACCCTCCGCTGAAATTAATTACGACAGTAGTGACTCATCTAACACATCCATACAGTCCGAAGATTCGAATTTAGAATATTCGTTATAATTTATTTTATAAATATTGTATAGTTGTTGTAATATTGTATATTGTATAGTTGTAATATTGTATATTGTATAGTTGTGTTTCGTTGTCAATAAACTATGATTTTGATATTTAGACTTTGTGTTTAAATTTTTACCACGGCTACGCGTGAAATTTGTTTGTAATAGCAATTTCTCTAAATCTGACAAAAAAATGTTTCAAATAAAAGTTTAACAGTATTAATAAACGTATAAATTGCAATACAAAAAACATTTAAAAAATTTGTTTAAAAGAAAAAAACAAGATCGCTTCGATTTTTTAAACATTAAACTGTATTTTTGATTTGATAATGTTGTAGCTGGTATTAAGACGAATTCAACGATATATAATATTATGACCTTCACATTATTAATAACGTCGTAATAGTTTTGGCGCGCTGAACTGGTCAAATACCCCACTGTGCGGCGTCCAGAACAGCGCGCCAAACCTCACCAAACGGCGCCTAGAACAACTTAGAGGGTATAAATGTAACATTTTGTTTTTGGATTTGCTCGATTATTTTATGGAGGGTTTTTTGAACCTTTCCCTTTATTTCCAACATCTTTAAGTTAAGATATTTGAAGACCTCGGGGCCCTTTGCTACCGGGACCCTACGCGGTCGCTTAGTCCGCTTAGTTCGCTTAGTGCTTAATCCGCCCTTGTTTATTGTATCAAAAAAGTTCTCGAATGGAAATTGCATGGTTTCGAGAGCAACATGTAATATAGTAATTAGTTTTTTTCTGTTCTGCTTTTTTATAAAGATATGAAGATCTCCTTGAGTTTCTTTTGTATAGAGTAAATTTTTAGTGCCGACCGAAAAATTAAAATGGAACGAAAATTACTGTGCCAAATTTATGATACCGAAGTGGAATTCTATAAATGCGAATAAGATATCGATTCTAATACTAGAATAAGATTCTAATATTCTAATATGGTAATGTGTATATTAGAATAACATAGGATTTGAATATTATTAGAAATCTGTAAATTAGAATAGAACAATCACTTTTCGCAAATAAAGCCAACGACGATGTATCGTTGTGCGGCACTAAAATGGTTAAGCTTGTGATTGATGTAAGGATTCAATCTTGAACAAAAATCTATAGAAGCATATGGGATGAAAAGCTAATTGTTACCGGGATGTTCTCTATGCATAAATGACTTTTAACCCATTGGCATACCCGCTAACTTCCGATTGTTCGGGCCATAATAAACAAGAAGATCGGTCACGCGTCGAGCCATTTAGCTGTTTAGCCGTGTGCTCGAACTTGCGCAAAATGTATTCGTCTTATGTCTTGTATATTTCGGCGCAACGAAAGGAATTGTGAAATAATAAACACGTTTGGGCACGACTAATACTTTTCAGATGTCTGGGAATTAATTATGATCAGTCCATCGGTGAACAAAAATGATTTATAATTTGAAAGTGGATGATGTATCAGTAACAATTTTTAAATTAATACTTAATTTAAATTAATAATGTTTTGAGAAAACTCGTAGAAAATTAGTAATCTTCGTGTTAGTGTTGTTTACGTTTGTCACGAATGAAGTACCACGAGTCAGGCTCGTCCTTATTGCTTTTGGCCCAAATTTCTTACCACGACTCTCACTCGTTATTGTAGGCCAAGGAGTTAATGCAAGTAATGCTCAAAATGTTTTACATTTCAATTAACAAACTTGCGTGTTCGATCGATAAGAGAAAGGAATACACTTTCGAGTGTTTCTTGAATTAGGGCGTTGCATGCTCTAATCTCTAATGATGCGATTTTTTATATATTCAAGCGTCGCGTCGTTGGTATTTCGCAACTAATTTCGTTTTTTAGATGTTCCCGAAGAAAGTAATGAAGCGACATATAGGGCTAAAAGCTCATAGATTAAATAAGATTATGAACGCTCATAAATAACAAGAAACTCATTTCAAATGTAAAAACCGTGCAACGAATGATGACAACGTCCTTGCCTGATTTTTAATATTATATCATTCGACGCGTGTCTTATTTACTGTGACGTCTGTTAGAGATTCAGTTTGAAATGATTGCCACGTGAGTCAACTGTGCAGAAGAAAGTGGTCGTCACAAGTTATTTATTTAAGCTACGGTGGGCCGGATTAATATTCGGATACTCTTTACAATACAATAACTATGTTAGAATTAAACTAAACGACTTTAGTTTTTTTGAGATGTTAGAGGGATTATATTAGTAGGTAAAGTATAAATGATTATTTATAAAAATTGCTATTGGTCGAAATTGTGAAAAAAGGTAAAGGTCACGATTTTTAACTTTTTCATCTGTGCCTGTAATGAAAATTTAAAATATACCTTTTGTCGATCCCCGTAAGTTATACACATGCGCAAAGTTTCGCCGAAATCGGTGAATGTTGCTATGAGCAACCATTACAAGATTTTTGGCATTTTCAGGAAATTTCGCCATTATGTGATCAGCTTTAAATATTTGTAACTCATAAAAACGTTAACCGATTTCAATGAAACTTTGTACATGTGTATAACTTGTTGAGACCTACAAAAGGCGACTTTTACATTTTCATTGCAGACACAGATAAAAAAGTTGAAAAATGTGATCTTTACTTTTTTCGTCACAATTCCGACCGATAGCAATTTTTGAAAAGACTTATTTACACGTTACCTAGTAAACTAATCCTTCTAACGTTAAAAAAACTGAAGTCGATTAGTTTAATATTAACAAAGTTATTGTATTGTAAAGAGTGCCCGAATATTAATACGGGTCATTGTATATCTCGAGGAACAGTTCAATGTACACAGGCTCACGATAGTATTGGAACGTTCTTTAAATCAGAATAACTTTTTTGAAATTGGACTAAACAACTTCACTCTTGTTTAGCAATTAGAAGAATTGATTTAATATTTGACGTGCAAAAAAGAATTTGAGAACACTGCAATTGTTAGGAAACACATGAAAAAATAAAAATGTCACTTTTTAAAGCTTTTTTATTTCAGTTCTTAATGAAAACTTAAAATATACGATTTGTAGATGTATGTCATGTACGCACATGCTGAAAATTTCATTAAAATCGGTTGACGTAGAAAAAAAACTGAACCCATAGAAAGATGGAAGAATCTGTGGATTTTAAGCAGAAATTGTCGAAAAGTCGTGCAAAACTGCGATTTTCATCACTTTCAACCTCGTGCAGCTCGTGTGTACGGTAAAAAGGCGCATATTTTAAATTTTCAATACGGGCTGAAATAAAAAAGCTTTAAAAAGTGCCGTTTTTCTTATCTCCTGTAATTCTTAACAATTGTAATTGTTTAAAAACGTTTTTTGCATGTCATTTAGAAATCCAATGCTTCTAATTGCTCAAAAAAAGTGAAGTCGTTTGATGCAATTTTAAACAAATTATTCTGATTTAAAGAGCGTTCGAATACTTTCGTGCAGGTGTTGAAAACAGTTATGATAACGATTCCGGTTCTTGAAATAGTTACGAGAACCGAAAAAATGTTATAACTGTTATGAGAATATCGGTTCTCGTTTATATCGGTTACAGTTACGGCTCTTAAGAACCGATATTATAACGGTTCTATAACTGTTATTTTTTAGGTTCTGGATTTCGGTTTCGGTTTCGGTTCTTCAGACTTTAGAAACTATAATATGTCCCGTATCGGTCTCATATCCGTTTTGGAGTTATGCAACATATTTTTTGGTTCTGTATCGGCTATACAGGGTGTCTTAAAATTCCTTCAACATCCGGAAATGGGAGGTTCCTGAGATCATTTGATACGATATTTTCCTTTGCAAAAATGACGTCCGCTGCTTCGTTTAAGAGTTATTAACGAGAAAGACGGACCAATCAGAGCGCAGCTACAGCGGATTGATTCTAGCTCGGGCAACGGCGACGCCACGCTAAGCGGCCTGTCGGACTCCGTTCGCTGTAGTCGCGCTCTGTTCGGTCCGTGTTTTTCGTTAATAACTCCGTAACAAAGGAAAATGTCGCACCAAATGATCTCAGGAACCTCTTATTTCCGGATGTTGAAGGAATTTTGAGACACCCTGTATAGCCGATACGGAACCAAAAAATATCAGTTGCAGAACTGCAAAACCGATATGAGACCGATACGGGACATATTATAGGTTCTGAAGTCTGAACAACCGAAACCGAAACCGAAATCCAGAACCTAAAAATAACAGTTATAGAACCGTTATAATATCGGTTCTCAGGAACTGAAACCGTAACCGATGTAAGCGAAAACCGATATTCTCATAACAGTTACAACATCATTTCGGTTTTTCATAACTGTTTCAGTCAGAACCGATATACATATAACTGTTTCAAACAGTTATTTTCAGAACCGTTTCCACCCGTGCTTTTGTGTGTCTATGTATGTATATCTATTCCAATTGTCGATCAACTACGCAAATGTATTTAATTGCAATGGAGAACATTTTCAGCATTACTTGCATTAAAAATCATTTATATAGAACATCTCAGTAACTATTACGTTTTCACCCCATATATCCTCACAGTATTTTACTCATCATTCAATACTCTTTCTCACCGCAAAGTCCAATCTTACACATCATGATACAAAAATTCGAGGTGACCTTCATATCTCGATAAAAAACAGAGTATTAAAAGAGTAATTATTACATTATATGTATATCCCGCTTGATACCAAACAACTTTCGTTTGAAAATTTTATTGATACAACAAATCGTTTACGAGTAAATTTAGGCGGCACAGTTAAATGTCTCAGCAATCGATGAAGTTCGGTTATCCGCGATCAGTTAAATAGATTTCGATGAACCTGTGTTAGCCTGGATGTGCACGTCATGTCGCCGAATTTTGTCCGTGAATCGCACACCTCGCGAAAATTATTTTCATCACGCGCACAACCCTCGCGCGCTCTTAATCTAACGTGAAATTCGAGCGAGTTACGATCGCGCCGCACGACACGATCGAGAACGAGACGTTCCCATTCAGCTCGGATTAAGTTCGCCGGTTTCGCGCCCAGTTGAATAATTTTATGGCGTCGTTGCGCGAATCCTCGCGTGAACGTGACCGCCTTTTATTAGCAAGACATTCTTTATTGGAACGGAAGATCCGTTCTCCTCGCTCCCCTCGCTCTCCTCTCGCTGTTATTACGCTCCCTACCGTAAAATACTGTTTCCTTTAATGATATCTAAAAAATGTGGCACTTTCTCAACTTTTCGATAATTTCTTCGTATTTTTCGAGAATTCGATGGCAATGATGGGAACAATTAAGTGGACAGGTAGTAAGGAAGTAAGTACAGTATTCTCTTCATAAGAGCTTGTCCACATGAGGCGATTTACGCGTTCTTGTGAGCTACTAGTGACCCGTAATTTCCGTTCACATGCACTCGCGCTATTTACTGCTGCCACATAAATCGCGTTCCATACGCCGCAACCCTAGGAACGCCATTTCATTTATTGACTCAATCCTACTTCGCAAAATCGGACAAACAACGCCTCTTCTAAACGCAACAAAAAAACAAATGCGCAATTCGAAACGCGGTATACGAAACGCGCATAAATCGCCTCATCTAGACATTGCCTACGAGACGTAGCTTCGGGTCTGCCGCGCGACATTCACAGAATAGGGACTACATTCTTTGTAGTGTGCAGAACTTATACAAGGATAGCGATTGAAACAGAAAAAGGGTCTGAGGTTCGGGCGTTTGGGAAACATCAAAGTACTCGTGCCAGTTCAGTCTTTTAAATTAAAAAATCAGAAATCCTTATTTTTGGATTTTCGTTAATTTACCATCGTATTCGTCTCTTCTTTCTGATTAAAGAGACACCAAGCACGATATAATTACGATCATAATTACTTGTGTAACAAGCGATTAAAGTTTCGCACATGACATTTACAGAATTTGTGTCTCTACCATAAATGTCAAGTCCGAAACTTTAATCACTTGTTTCACAAGTAATTATGATCGTTATTATATCGTGTTTGGGGTCATTTTGATTACAAAAACGATTTTACGGTATGTGAAAATACGAGATGTGATAAAAAAGAACTTGAATTTTGTCCCTTATATTGTACATAACCATTATAGGGACTTGGTTAGAGGGCGTATATGTGTAAGCATTGTATAAGAACGGAGAGTGTATGAATGTTAATTTAACTGCGGTAAGAGCCGAAATAGTGATAGAAAAGAGTGCCAGAAAGGGCAAAAGTGTGGAGAAAAGGGAATTAAAGGAGTGATAGGCGTAGGTCGGAATGCTAATGCGTAGGGGAGAAAGGTACCTGGTTAACGGCTTAGAGGTTAGGAAGTAAACAGGTAGGAACATGGCAGATGGCGATCTAGGGATAATACATACAAGAATTTGTTGGTAACGACAACATAACCATTATAATTGTAAGTCATTATTAGACGGCAGATTTTAGCAAAATCAAAACTGTCTGCATTAATTGCGAGTTGTTTAATTCCTCAATAATTTTATAGAATTGCAGACAATTCAACAGTATTTTGAAATTCTTTAAACGTTTCTACTGGTCGGCATTTGATGTACTAATTTTTATCATAAACGCATAAAATCTGCTGTCTAATCATTAAGCACGAACGCTTGAAAAAGGAGTTGTTTATTTAGACACATCGATAGCTAGCAATTGCATAAAAAGGCGAAAGACTGTAATCATTATACTCATAAGTATACTGCAAAATAAAAATTGTACAAGTCAATTGAAAGAAACTGAAGGTTAACGAAAATGTATCTCCCCTTTCAATCGTTTTAAAAGTTAAAAATAGTTGAACAATATCCTTAAATTCTTCTAATGTCTCTCCAATTTTGTATTTGACCTATGCATTTTTGTCTAAAATTCACAACATCAGCAGCCCAATCACGACTCAATAATAGACTGTGGATCTTAAGAAAAATGAAGAGGTGGAACTTAACCCTTAGCACTCGAATGGCGACTCTGAGGCGCCACTACAAATTGCTATACCATTATTCAAAATGTTATTTACATTATTAAATTTGTTTACATTTAATAAATTACTAAAAAATTAAATATTGTATGAGGTACTATATCAGTTTCATAAGTATAAAATAAAAAAAATTATATACAATGGCAGTATTCTAGGTTAGAAGAAATGTTTGGTTTTTTAGTTAAAATAGCTCCGAGTGCAAAGGGTTAAAACATTAAAAAGATTAAATGGTTTGAAGAACACGGATGTGTTATTTTCAGCTCATTAAAATTATTGAAGACTAAAAGAAGTATCTACTTGGCTCCTGTTGCTTGCAATCAGCGCAAGAAATTTTTATTTTGCATAAAGATCAGCAGTCTAGCCATTACACATGAACAATCTTTTCTATTATGTCACTCGTATAATATTTGCAAAAATTCATGTTACAAGAACAATATCTTTGTATCGTAATATTTCGAAAAGATGTAGGTGACCTGCTTTTAGCAGAGACATACTATGCAGAGTTATCACCTGCGCCAATACATATGCGAATCGTAAGCTCGCAGCTATGCTTCGAGTCGCTTCAGCCCGTGGTAATGCGAAATCAAGATCAACCGAAGCTGACAAAAAAGATACCAAGTCCATGAAAAGCTGATGTGAATGAAATTCGAAGGCTATTCAGATTTCCAAGAGCCCGACGCCATTGTATAATATGATTCGCAGATTTCCTTATGCCAGTTTTTCCGTATGCGAAGTACGAAATATTTGGTTTTGTCGAAAATCGAATGATCGGATAAACTAATGGCCACCTGTATTTCCGTATTTTACAATCACTATTTCGATTTCTGAAAATATTTTCTGCACATGAGATAAAATCCTGAAATTTCTTTTTCCAATAGTTAGATTTAACTCTTTTTTTCATTTCAGTAAATATTATTCATATCTATATCGGTCAGCCGTTTTTTAAATAATAATTTTATAATGAATACCGAGTATTGAAAAGAACTAACAGAGTACTATTCTTTGCTTTATAAAAATGGTTAGAGTATGGATATATTTAAGATGTACACGAATATATTGATAAGTGATAAACTAAGTTATAAGAATACAGAAACATAAACACAGCGTCGCTTGTATATTTTGGTTGCTTGGTCGAGAGAGAGAGAGAGAGTGTGAGCGAGAGCGGGGCACACACGCGTCTCAGCACGGCTAATTGCGCGCGCACCTATTCCCGGACTACCGATCACGCGGTACATTTAAATACGTCTATACAGCGTGGAGACGCATGCACAATATCTTACAAAAATTACAAGATTGAATTTCTTTAGATACTTAAAAATTGTTATAGCAATGCGTGATTGAATGAAGAACTTGAATAATTTTTCAATAGTTTCTAGTGGAAGCAGATTTTTAATTTCAATAGTAGTAAAATGAAAAATCTGAAGTTTTTCATTTGACTTGGTAGTTACGTTTAGTGTTAAAATAATAAATTTAAAGTAAGTTTTTTTTTATGACTCGACTGCGAATTTGATGCATTTATGACAAAAATAAGTGAAATGCAAATCTGAAAGGACTATAGAAGGATTTAAGAATATTGTGATGTTATTTGCGATTTTTTAAGATGGTTAAATTAGAAAATACATTTTTATTTAACTTCAGTTTCTTACCATTTTACTGGAACGATTTTTGCATAAAAAAATCTGCACATTATTTATGACTAGACTGCGGATTTTATGCATTTTCGGCAAAATTTAGATGGAATTCAAAATAGCAGGAAGATGAAGTGAATTTGAACATGTCAATCTATTAAAATTGTTAAAGTGAGAAAAAACATTCTATTTGATTTCCATTCCTTCCGATTGGTGCAAACAATTTTTAAATTGCATAAAAATCCTTCTACTTATGACAGATTCGAAATGATATATTTTTCTATAACGATTGGCTATAATTTGTAATGGTAAATGAAGAATACATACTGAGTGAATGTTTGACCACTGAAATTGCAGGTAAATACGTCGTCAGAATACTATTTGCTTCGCCGAGGAATATCGTTGTATTCAGCATGTGCTTACTATCTTTTTATTCTGAACATTCTTCTCGATACCTAGCCTCATTGGAAATCAATAAGCAATAATAAATTAAGTTTGGAAACCGTTCCGCAACTTAAAATAGAATGCGGACTTTGATTTACTCACAGAGTTACCGGAAGTCTCAAGAGTGGATCAAGTTGTCCAACTAACTGTGCATCGAATTCGATGATCGATTGATTCTGGTAATTTATGCTCAAAACATTGACCATCCTAATCAAATATTTCCCTCGACTGAACGAGTCGCCTGTACCGTCTAACAATAAGCATAATCAAATTCGCTGAAAATGCGTTTGCACTTAAGAATTGAAATTTAGAAAATACGAGAAGAAAAATAAATTTATAATAAAGAATATCTAATTCACTATTTAGCTTATTTTTCTTTTCTCTTGGAAAATTGGTTTTCGATATTGCAATATTTTTTAAATTATTGATTTTCTAGTAATATAATATATAATTATTATATATAATATAAATATATAAAGTAAGTATACATATAATATTGTATAATAATAAATATACAATAGAAGTATACATATAATATCATATAATAATAAATATATAATATAAGTATACATATAATGTATAAGTATACAATCATAAATATATAATATTATATAATAATAAATATTACATGTATAATAAGTATATATTATATAATATATAATAATAAATATATAATATTATACAATAATAAATATATGATATTATATAATAATGGATATATAATATTATTTAATTATAAATATGTAATATAAGTATACATATAATGTTATATATAATATAAATATGTAATATAACATTGTATATAATATAAATATTTAATATACTATTGTATATAATATAATACAATATAAATATATAATATAATATATAAAATTTATTATACATATGAAGTAATTAGGTAGCAGTTGACACGTTCGTTATTTTAATGACTTAATATTAGATTTATAAATTAATGGCCAATTGACGAAGATTATTTTAGCGAGTAGAATGTAGTTTAAATGGAATGTAGTTTGTAAATAATCAACAAATTCTGAAGGGAAGGTTAGACATTAGTTTGTACACCTAGTATATTACTAATAGGTTAAGTGTTTTTCGTTTTTATTCGTTCTTTGCCTCGAATTTATGTATCTAACAAAATTCTACTGTACTAAATATCTTCTCGTATTAAAATTGTGATTTTCAAAAGACACTTTCGTATCGTATAAAGAATATTTCGTTCATATAAACGTTTATGAAATAACAATGCAACCTTGAGCATGCTGGAGAAATAGCTGAGAATATTAAAGAAAGTAAAACAGAAGGAAAATCTGTGATTTATATTAAGTAATAAAGCATTACAGTAATTTATAGAAAGCACTGTAATTTATATGTTTGAACCAGCCAAAGACTACAATTCCAAATAATTTTCCATTACAGAACTTTAAACAAATAACTGTCTTCCGCGGCTTGTAAAGCAATAAGAACTTCTGTGGGTTTTGCATTATGTGTATCCCAGCGGTGAATCGGTATTTATTTATAGAAGCATTTCAAAGTTGTAATGAGCACCATATTGTTAGCAAATTTCTCGTATGTTTACAGGAGTCTTATGTACACAGTGGCTGTATAATGTATCGAACAAACAAACTGTACTTCAGAACATTAGAACCTGCAAAAGTGTGAAATCAGTTTTAGCTTTATTTGCACAATCTGTTGCACTGTTTAATAAGCTGCATGTATTGTAAAATGTAAATATAGAAATTGGACATCTCTGTACCCATTTGCAAACGAATCATTTAATAATAAAACAGTAAACCTCATACATGACACAATCAAAAGACTATACATATATGTATACATTGTGTGCATATAAATATTATAATATTATGGAAACATTTATTTTTATAATTTAAATTTAAGTGTTATATGTATAAAATGTGCCATATGTAAATACATTTAAAAGATCGCTAAACCCCGATGCACATACAAGAAATGTCAAATAAATGTTTAAAAAATATGGGCTAGTTATTCATATAAAATATAAAAAAAAAATTTATTTTACATTTTTTAAATATCGATTGTATATTTTCTTAATATTTGCTTTATATATTTTAAATATTTCTTTCATATTTGATGAATATTTAGTTCACATTTTTTTAACATTTATTTCATATTTCCTGTATCTGCATATAATATTTCGTCTAATACTTTTTCCGTATTAAAAAGTGTGGCTTAAAAAATATTTTTCCAATGTTTGCAAAAGATATTTATGCAATATTTTTGTGCTACTAGAGAGATTTCAGTAACGTCTCCTATGATGAAGGCCTAATAAGGCTATCCTAATATGGGCCAAATTTGGCATTCCCAATGCGGGCCTCTTGCGGCTTTCTCATTAGGTCCTAACGGCCAAATTAGGCTAGCCAAATGCGGACCTAATGCCTGCCTAACTGAAATTTCTAGTCGGGTATGTATGAATTATATGTATATAATTTAATGTAGCAGTAAATGTACAGTGTAAAGTACAGCATCAAGAATTGTATAAAAAGATTGTGAGATTTAATGTTGTAGTAAACGTACAGTATAAAGAGTTGTTTAAGGAAGATATATATATATATATATATATATAAATATATATACATAAAATTTAATGTAGTCTAACAGACCTTGTCTGTTACGAAGCCGTAACCGCACCACACCGCTA
Organism: Sphecodes monilicornis; assembly: GCA_913789915.3. Lineage (NCBI taxonomy): Eukaryota > Metazoa > Arthropoda > Insecta > Hymenoptera > Halictidae > Sphecodes > Sphecodes monilicornis. Next base: position 8,759,219 of record OU565301.1, on the reverse strand, counting down.
GTCACGCGTGCCGCCGCCAGATGGCCGTGACGCGTATCGCGATTCTCGCCGCTAGAGAGGAAACGTCGCGTACATATAACCCGGTGCACGGAGTCGTCAATGTACTGGAATCCGTGATGCCAGAAATGTCAGCTTTTCATGCATGCGTATTGCGGCGCGCGCGGAATCTAATAGTAACGTATACGTGCCAGAAAAGAGAAACATGTAGGTGGCGTGCCGGGACCTAGCACTGCCATAGACGATCTTGAAGATAACGGACGTCATTTTTTATTTACTTGTTTATTTATATAATTAGAAAATATATTTTTGTTATTTTGAATACTGGAAAGGTTTTTGGCAGTTTTTTTTGTCTTGTAACAAATGTTAGTATTCTTTATAGATAGTGCCAAATAAAATAAAATTTTATATTACGTTATCCTGTATAATCCGAACTTTTTTAGGTAAAGAAAGTATGTGAATGTGGAATGAAAAACATTATTTTTAAAACAGAGCCTTAAAGAACTCTCAAAAATTTGAAATTAGTACAGTACTGATGCCACGCGCGAATACGCATGCGCGAAAAGCTGACATTTCTGGCATCACTGACTGGAATCCGGACCGCTCTGAGAAACCGACCTGAATCCGGACCGTCTAGCACACCTATCTGCCCTCTGATACCGTCACGATACTCCAAGTAAACATACCGAAAACACCGTCACCGACGCAACCGCCACCGGAGGGTTTCCACCATAAGTCTCTCCGCACCGCACCTCACCGTCTCAAAACTCCACCGAACAAGGAGTACCTTGTTCTTCCCCTCACCGAGCAGGGCGTCCCCTGCTCTCCGACCATCGCGACACCGCGTTCTCACCAGGTCCGCACCGACCCTCCGTGACGCGAACCCCGATACCGCGAACGGCAGCTCACGTATAAAAACAACACAGCACGTGTACTTATTTCAAACACCCTCCTCGTCGCGAACCCTGACTCGACGAGCTACTCGGCAACGAGGAGAAACGTCGCCGAGACAGAAATATCGTCACCGCGACAACCCGAACCATTACAGTAGCAGTAAATGTGCAGTATAAGAAATTGTTTCAAAAGATTGTACACTTACTACAACAAAAAATACATCAATATATGCAATTGTTCTTAATCAAATTTTTGATCGCTGTGGTCTACCGTATACATTAACGACGATAGTGGTGAAATATTAGCTTCAAGGGAAGCAGAGGTTTAAATAGTTCGCAAATTGACTATTCGACAGTACGGGTAAGTGCTAATGATGTTAGGGGGACCAATTCGACCGTGGTGCCAATGAGAAGCAAGATCAAATTATGTTTCAGCTTTCAAGAGCTAGTTAGCATATCAATAACGTAGCCAGAGTTCGATAACCGGAGCTGTTCGCCCTCGAAAACACGTTGTCTTACTATCAGTATGTTCCGAGAGCATACTGCACTCCAATTTACCTGAATGTAAATCCGAAGTTTGACCGCCTGTTATGCTGGTTTCGCGGTCACACGTAAATTGAACGGCAACCTGGCGAACCGTGTCGAAGTTCGACGACCGATCTTCGATGAAAAATGTCTTCCCGATCTTACCTGCAACACGAAGCAGAAAAAATTCATTACACGCATTATACACCATCAAAAATTTATTTATATTATAGTTTTCATTATTTGTTTTAATTTTAGTGCAATCATCAGCCTGGACAGATTTGAAAGCTCGAAACCTCTACTTTCGCAAAGCAGTGTTCACTTTCCTCTAACAATAAGATAGTTTTACACGATGTAGCAGGTGGGAAATTGAAAAACCACTTTTCCTACAAAATATTGCAAACTCAAACGTTCACAAAAATTTTAAAAAATGTTTCCCCTAAACCGAATATTGTATTCTAAATTAATAAATAACACCTTAACAGCCAAACCAATAATCTCAAACATACCATGAAATCTATTCATTTAATGAAATAAAAATTGAAAAGTTAAAATGTATGATACCGAGTAATGCTTCAACTTTCTTGTATTTTCTAGATTTTAACCAAATTTGGTGCAGTAGATGTATTAGTATAACCATTCATATATAAAAATGAAGAAATAATTCCGTTACCTATACAGGGTGGGGCAATAACTTTGTCCACCTTGAATATTTCCGTTATTTGTAATAATATGAGAAAATCATATATACAAAAATTGCATGGTACAGAGGGGCAAATATTGTGATGTAAACATTGTTTATGTGCGTTACGATATTTCGGAGGTTTCAAGGTCAACTTGATTTCTCTAAATAGGAAGACCTACTGGTTGTATCATGGATCGACAGAGTATCAAATTCTGCATAAAAATGTATTTGACCTCTATATGTCCTAATGCAATAGCTAACGAGATATTATCGAAATGATTTTCCATATGTTCTCACCATATTCAAGTTTAGGAACATCGGTTCGATAAGCTTCTAGGCATATAATGGGTATGTATTGAAAATTATTTCGATAATATCTCGTTAACTATTACATTAGAACATGTAGAGGTCAAATACATTTTTACGCAGAATTTGATACTCTATCGATCCATGATACAACAAGTAGGTCTTCCTATTTAGAGAAATCAAGTTGACCTTGAAACCTGATACAAAAATTCATGATACAAAAAGTAAGTCTTTTCATTTAAAGAAATTAAGGACATCTCGAAATCTCCGAAATGCCTTCACGCATATAAAAAATATGTACATCAAAATATTTCTCCCTCTATACCGTGCAACTTTTGTATATATCATTTTCTCATATTATTACAAGTAACGGAAATATTCAAGGTGAACAAAGTTATTACCCACCCTGTATATGTATTACACGGCAGTCAACGTGTTAGACAAGTGTCTAGACTAGACTGCGGATCTTTATGCAAAATTGAAAATTTCTGCGTTGATTGCAAGGTTTTGCTACGTAAAGAGAATTCTCTTTGCTTTATTTCAATCAGAGTTTTCTAATCTCTTCCCTAAAAACGGAAAACGCCGTATTCCACTCTTTGCTTATAGAAGCGATGACTATGCTCCAGCTGGATGCAGCCGGCACAAAGCATGATTCAGTACAGTGATAGTTCCACAAGATTCTCTAATATGGAAATCTTGAGAGCATCCCCATTTAGATTTCACAGTATATAAACCCTCGAATTGTAATACTCTGTGGTAGTGCTTAATGTACAAACGGGCTATACACGTCGTCACGCTGAATCTCGTTTTGGAGTTGGTTGTATTTAGCGAGATCGGGCCTAGTCACCCTTTCGAATCAAGTAACCTTATAAATTCCGCGAGTACGGTATTAATCTATCTTGGCATAATTATTCAACCTTTCCGCGTTCCCCGCATCGCCAGTGCGTCATCCAACAGGCAGTGGTACTTAGATAACTACACAACACTATTCATACACACTCAATTCTTACCGCGACAGTAACAGTTGTAACAGAGCCAGTTTCCTGTAACAGACAATTGCGTTGAAGGTAATTTTGAATAACATTTGATTTTAACCCACCATTCAGATCCAGTAATTCTTAGTTGACCGTTCCCACATGATACAATCTTACCGCTCGGGTTGTATCAAATAATTTATAATATTAAAGTTACGAGACCGTTACTAACATATCCTAGGAGCTACCTGATCTTGTATCAGGAACCCAAAACTGTTATCCAACCTGTGCGGCTTCCTCATTTCACATCAGGTTCGTCCGTATCCTACAGCTCCCCGATTTCGCATCGGGATCGTCTGTGCTTTTATTCAACCTCCTAGCGGCTCCCTGATTTCACATCGGGATCGTCTGTGCTTTTATTCAACCTCCTAGCAGCTCCCCGATTTCGCAGCGGATTCGTCTGCGCGTCTTCCAACCTCCTAGCAGCTCCCCGATTTCGCAGCGAATTCGTCTGCGCGTCTTCCAACCTCCCAGCAGCTCCCCGATTTCGCATCGGGTTCGTCTGCGCGTCTACCTCCTAGTGGCTCCCCGATTTCGCATCGGGATCGTCTGTGCTTTTATTCAACCTCCTAGTGGCTCCCCGATTTCGCATCGGGATCGTCTGTGCTTTTACTCAACCTCCTAGCAGCTCCCCGATTTCGCATGGGATTCGTCTGCGCGTCTTCCAACCTCCCAGCAGCTCCCCGATTTCGCATCGGGATCGTCTGTGCTCTTATTCAACCTCCTAGCAGCTCCCCGATTTCGCATCGGGATCGTCTGTGCTTTTATTCAACCTCCTAGCTGCTCCCTGATTTCGCATCGGGATCGTCTGTGCTTTTATTCAACCTCCTAGCAGCTCCCCGATTTCGCATCGGATTCGTCTGCGCGTCTTCCAACCTCCCAGCAGCTCCCCGATTTTGCAACGGCTTCGTCTGCGCGTGTACCTTCTAGTGGCTCCCCGATTTCGCATCGGGTTCGTCCACGAGGTCTCTTAAATATCCTAGCGGCTCCCTGATTTCGCATCAGGTTTGTCCGTGCACCTTACTAACAATTAAAACCATATTCCTCTTTAAACTATAAAGCGCTCGCCGTCCACGCGCCCTACCGCTCGGCCCAGGCTCGCAACAGTATCCATGTACGAGTTACAAGTGAAATATACAAATTTACAAGTTAAATAGGAATTCGTTTCTGCATCGAATTATTTTGATAGGATGAGAATGGTCTAACAGTATTCTTGAAGTCTTGTAACGTTTTTACTGTTCCGTGTTTAACCATCAAGTGAAGTTTGAAAATGTACTTTGAAAATGGAATGATTTAATTAATATATGTAATCCATCTAATCCGTCTCCATCTAATTGATAAATAGAAATGCAATGAGATAGTAAAGTTTCATCTAAACCCACAAATAGGGTCAGCAAGGTTCGGATAATCGAGGTCCTACTATAGCAAATTGTGTCGTGTTTGGTATCGTTTCAATCTGAAAAGTGTCCTCAACACTATCAATGTGTCATCGTTTGCAAATACATCGAGGTGCAAAATTAGACAAGCCGCAAATCTTCGTCCACAAATTCTTGATCTTCAAACTATTATAACTTTGCAACAAGAAAACCGTAGAAGGATCGCACTTGTCTCATTTTGATGCTCAAAATCTCTACTTTCGGAACACTACAGCAGCTTTTCACAAGATATTGCTCCGTCACAGCAAAAATTGTGAGTGTAGGGTACAATGCGTTAAAAAATCGAAGACATTCTGTCTAAAGTTTGTGTACAATTTTGGACCTCATTTTTAAAAAGTTCCAGTAACATGGAACATTTATTAGCAATCCATCGCACGTCTTTTCGACTGTCAATACTGAGCAATCTATCTCGATTAACACCGCAAAGCTGCCGCATTCTTCAATTTGGTTCGGCACAAAGGGGAAACGGGGCAAAGCATCGACGCAGTGAAACGGTTCCGGTGACAGAAAGTAAGAAGAACATTGAAAGGGACAGACAATGGAGGCAAAGAGAACCAGGGCGAGAGAGAGAGAGAGAGAGAGGTGGTTTTGTAATTCATATTAGACATCCAATGGAGAGAGAGAGCAATCAAGTGGATCGCGGGATCGACTTGTTCGGATTTCCGTGTCGATTTAAACTTACAGATCGTCGCGAAGATGAGAATCGGGTGAATTCGAATGAAAGGAAAATATTGTATTTTTTATGAGATTCCGGCGACGTCCCCGACCAGATTCACAGGGTCGGAACGAAAGCGAAAGAGGTAAGAAGAATGGGAGGCTACTCCGGGTGTTGAACCGTGACGCAAAGAGAAGGAAAATATTGGGGCCGCCCCGGAAGGATCAAAGTTAAATGAATGCGTTCTACGGGACACAAAGGATTTTCAGAGCACTTTATTAAGCCGCGCCCCTTGGCCTCGGCAGTGCCTTCTCTTTCTGATTTTGGCACTTCTCGTTCGGCGGCGCTGGTTTCGCCTGGCTGAGAGGGAATCTTAATGGAAATGTAAATTCACGCTGCGAGCACGCGCAGCGTACTTTGTCGAATGCCTCCCATTCTCTTCTTTTTATTCTTCCCATTCGGCACGCAGCGGTTGTGATTAAAATTTTTCGACCGGGATATTGTTTTTGCGATATTCTAGCTCGAGGTTCGATGCCCCGATCATTTCACTCGTGTTTCACGAAATTCTTTTTGCCCCGAAAATTCGAGGAATTATTGTCTATCGGAATGAATGGCGAATGGAAAGGAGCGGCGCACAGTGCGTTGACATTAGACGAAAATAAAAAAAGTCACCTCCCGCGTTGATATTTAATTCATAGAAGTGTTCCTTGATATCCATTACAAAGGTAAGGTAGGATACGCCATTATTACAGACGATAATATCATCAAGAAAAGCCTACCTACACAAACATCTATTTTTACCGCTGAAGCCTATGTAGTACACAACACTCTCAAACATATGCAAGGTGGGGCATTTAAAACAGGACACCTGAATTACTCGCTTGTCTTTGGAGATAGAAGAAAATGCCTCAGAAAAAACTCTGTTTTTTTAAATGGAACAGTATGTTTTTTTACTTATATTCTGATAGAGTATTTCAAGACGAATACAATGACCTATTATTAAGGTGATTCAAGATCACCCCAGGTCAACTGTATGAGAAATTAAATAGTCTCAAAGTACTCTCGGGCGCGTAGGTATACGCACGATTCATGTAGTAGTAGCAAATTTTTCGCGAATATCTCGAAAACTACTCATTTCCTCCAAAAATGACAATTACATTTCGTGATCAACATGTCAAAACGAAGAGAGTGACGTCTCGTGCCGAAAGGGTGGGGGCACTTTTCTGAAGTTCAGCCATATCTCAAATTCTTGTCCATATTTTTCCAGCCGGAAGGTAAGTTGACACAATTAAATTTTTTATTTTCTAATAAAAATTGATGGTATATAATTACTTTTTAATAATAATAATATACTTGACAGAGTATAAAATGATTTTAACACATAATATTCATATTGATAAATAGTGGCTACTTACAGCATGCCTAAAACTAGAAAATTGGAAGAATGTTTTACATCGGAAATTAAGTTGACGCTCTTTAAAAATTAATAACTTTTTTGAAATTTTACCAAACGACTTAAGTCTTTTTGAGATGTTAGAAGGTTTAGTTAACTAGGTAATGTGTAAATCGGGCGTTTTATCGCACTACAGTAACTGCTCCATGATTGTCCACAACGCGGGTCCGGCTAGGGACAATTATCGTGCAAAAGATATTATTTTTCGACCTTCGCCGAACATAAGGACGGACACCGAAACACGAGAGGCCTCAGTCGCCGGGAAATGTAACACATTACAGGTCGAGTCAGTGATGGTATATGGTCTCGGTTTTTTCGCGCATGCGCGACTAAATGCAGGAACGTATGTACGTCTCATGTTTGTGGGGAAAGTAGGGGAGAACTGTTATTGGCGGGAAACCGGACAGAATAGTGCAAGATATATTTATATATTATATGTACAAACACATGAAATTTTAACATACATACGCATGTTAAACATTTATATTTAAAAATCGAAAAAAAAATTGCGAAACTATGCGGGGTGACCAAGGTACCCCATTTTAGCCCAACTTTGTACTTTACTGACGCTAAAATCGTCGCCCATGCGCGAGGAAACCGAGATCATATACCATCACTAGGTCGAGTATATCGGTGTGAGACCACTACTAATCCAATAACAAAACTTCTTTATTTTCCATTACTTTTTTATGGGACTTTTACCAACATATTCGTGGCATTTTTCTAATGAAAATGATACCAAATATGATATAACTCTGATAATATTTATTTGTGTAATGAACGATAAATGTTTCGGACGCAAAGAAGGATAGCGAATAGGAAAGAAAGAGACGCCAAAAGTCGCGGTTGTCGGCAGAGTTCAAAAGCCCGCGTGTCGGTACAATATTGTAGTAATGCCAATACAAAACTTTCATCGTTCATTACACAAGTGAATATTATCAGAAATATATCATATTATGTATCACTTTAATTAGAAAAATGCCAAAAATATGTTGGTGAAAGTACCATAAAAAAATAATTAAAAATAAAGAAGTTTCGTTATTGGATTTGTAGTGGTCTTGTGGTCTCACACCGACATACCCGACCCGTATTATGTTACACTCCTCGGCGACCGAGGCCTTTTGGCCCCTCACGGGTATACCTCGCGGTAGTAGGGATAGTTCAGGGACAATTATAGCCAAGACATTTGGGAGAATTATCGAGCATTCACTGTATTCGGCGTTTCAATATTTCATGTGGTATAATTAACATGAAACGTACCGAACCTTGAAAGTAACTGGTACATATTTATGTAGACTTTGTGCGGTTCTAATTGTAACATGTGCTCTACTAAACATTTTTATTCTATTATTTCTTATGAAAACATTTTTATAATATCAATAATTGTGAAATGAAATATCTGGAACTACTCATTTTGATTGTAGGTGGTGAGTTTAGTGTTAATACTTTGGTACTGGGTCATTTTTAAGGCACCACAAAAATGACTATACTACAGGGTGATTCAGCTAAGCGTTCCCCACTTAAATTACATGTAAACTATTTGGTATATAAAAAAGTGGTTGTAAAAAAGTTGTATGTTTTCAAGAGTAGTATGCAATGTAATAATCACTTTGTTTTATTACTCTATATTATTAAAATATAAAGGTCACCTTGAGATTCTTTATCGTAAAGGGTAAATTTTAATCTTGCGGCTGAGAGAGAATTAAATCGTGAATAACAAACTAATAAGGATACATGGGATGAAAAACTAACAGTTACCGAGATATTCTCTGTAAATCATTTTTAATGCAAGTAATGCTCACAATGTTCTCCATTACCATTAACTCTTTGATGGCCATGTCGCCGATATCTGGATGACGGAATTTTTTATATAAAATTGAAAATAAATTTTGACGTTGGTCAATTTAGTGTACTAAATTTGCTTAAGATCTGCGAAATGGAAGAGGTTAGATACAGTAATTAACATAAAAAAACTAAACTTCCCGGTTTTTGTTTTGTCAAATAAATTGCTTTGCTTCTGTGTAATTTTTGTGATTGTTGAGTGGGTTATCACCGTGTGAATACATTCGCTTATTCAGCGGATAGGTGCAAACGATACACTTTGGGTACACTAACATTGCTAAATGTAGTTTTCTTTAACAAATTGCCGAATGTCCAAAAGTGCTATGAGTAAATACACTAGATTTCGTGACGACCAAATGGAAAAGGTGTTACGTATTTCATTCAGGAATTGAATGTGGTGTTCGAGAAATGAAATATAGCACGCATGCGCTTTCAGTTTGCGCGGTAGTTTGGTAAAACGTCTAAGCCGCGGAACGTGCGAAGACAATTCTCTCGGGTCCGAGTCCGTTGCATTTTCATTGGCGAAAAAGTTTCGCGGCACATTCCGCGCGTACGTTTAGATAAACCACTTTGGTTGGCAGGTCGTTAGACGTGCGTTGAATGAAGATACGCCGTTTGATGGGGAGACGAAGGTGCTGGAACGAGGCATGCCGAACAAGCGATAGCAGCTTTCATTTAGAGGGAAATTTACGTTTATGACACGGCATCGAAATGAATTGTTCCCGGCGAGGTGGCGTGTCGGTGCTTCTTCTTCGCTTACAAATTAACACTTTTCCCACACCGAGTCGCATTAACCCTCTCGCCCTTCTTGGAACGTGTTTGTCTAAGTAATTTTCAGTTTTTGACACTTTGTGGGACAATATTTATAGCGTACGTGCTTCATTATGTATTCTGCTGTTTTATGTAACTGTATATGTATTGCTATCTTTGATTTGTAACTGCTTCTTTTTTTTAATTTAAAGTCCACGTAGTACATTAGAGTTTTATCTAGAGTTTATTTTATGCCGTATCAACTGCTAGGTAATTAACGACATCATGGTGTGTGTAAGAATAGATTACATCATTTGATTTATGAATTTGGTTTTCATAATAAATTCGAATAAGTCATGTATTTTCTTATTTTTTAAGATTAACAGCTATGGTAGTGAATAACACAGAAACGAGAAAAGCTAGTTTTATATGTAGCCAATATATGTATAGCGACGCACAGCAATATTCAGCCACTTTTAAAAAGACGACAACTTTTTTAATATCGGATCCTACGACTTGGATTTTTTTGAGAAATTAGAACAATTACTTTACTATATGGCGCGGGAAACAATTTTGAAAAATTGCAATTGGTCGGAATTGCAGGGAATATGTTTAAAGTTGTATTTGACAACTTTTTTAGTGGGTCTATATTGAAGATTTAAAATATACGTTTTGTAGATATCTGTGTCAATTGTGTATATTCTGAAAATTTCATTAAAATCGGTCAAGGTTGCAAGTTGTCACGGCGTTTAAAGATGGAAAAAATTATAGTTTTCTGCAATTTCCAGGCTCTAACTATAATCACTTTAAGGATTCATAGATATGAGCCGTTGTCTGGAGCATAGGTATGAGCTCTTGTTAAATTTTTAATCACACAGTCAATAGTGTACAATATCCTCGTAAATTAATCAAAACAAGTTGAACTATAAAATATTATCGCAAGAATGTGTTTGTTGAAAGCGGAAAAAGTCCATTCATATTAATGATAATTGAAACAACTTTCTAATGGCATTAATTATTAATTATTACGACATCAGTGTGCACTGCTCTTAACTGCATCACTGCAGAGCAGTGTCGCCAGAAATACCCAAAATTGGGTTGATTTTCCTCTCCTGCTTTTCCCTTTCCACTATCCCATTCCACTACATGAGCACACTCCAACGTCCCCCACTAAGACCGTAGACTGATCACGTGACGTGCCGTTTAACGTGTTACATATTACTCTGGTCATCAGAAAGATGGTAAACAGTGATGGGAATGTTGGCGCTTTTCACGCGCATGCGCGAGTTTCGGCAGTGCCGGAGCTACGTCCGAAGTTTGTGGGGTACTATTGGGGCGAAAGTAGTAGGTTTGTTATTATATATTTTGTTTAAAGTTATTTTAGTACCCTTCCCTTCCTTATTCCCAAGATGATGAAGAAGAGTAAGTTATATTATATTGTACAGAAATACATAAATATTATATATTTATATATTATATATTCTATGTACGTATTTAATACATATATATATGTATATATATGTATATATATGTATATATATGTATATATATGTATATATATGTATATATATGTATATATATGTATATATATGTATATATATATGTATATATATGTATATATATGTATATATATATGTATATATATGTATATATATATGTATATATATGTATATATATATGTATATATATGTATATATATATGTATATACGGTTTTTCAGGGTGCCAACCATTTGTTCCATAAATATCACCGCGAAATTAATTGTGTCTTTCATAGAGGCGCACGATGCGACAGAAATAAAAAATAATTTAAACATCGAACAATGCGACCGACAAATACGATGTTGTCTCATTGTGCGCATCGTCAATTTGGACGCGACCATAAGATGTGTTTCGTTTGTGTCTTGTTGTGTTCGTTATACATCTAATTAGCATAAAGCGTTATACGCTAAATCTCCCAAAACATTCGTCCTCGAAATTGTTTCTTTCGGAACGATGCACAGTGTTCCGGATCGCCAATCTAGCTGGAGAAAAGTCATTTTGGTGACCATCACAGAATTCTCTAATTTTTATTGCACGTTATTGGTAATGGTCCAGAACAAGGGAAACTGCGCCTATAAATTAATTTTATTACGTATAATGACCGTCGCACCTGCTTAAAGTCGACCGTTCCTTCGATCTATTTTACTAACTAGCGTAGCCCTTCACCCTTTCGTTACGAGGGCCGACTATAATCAGCATCCATCCGATAACCTGTGTATACAAGCGCCGGCTATAGTCGGCACGCAACGACCTGTGCAGTGATGCCAGATCGGTTAAATCGAGAGGAATACAGTTTACCACCTCTCTGATGGCCAGAGTAATATGTAACACGTTGAGCGGCACGTCACGTGACCAGTCTACGGTCTTAGCGGGGGACGTTGGAGTGTGCTCAGGTAGTGGAATGGGATAGTGGAAGGGGAAAAGGAGGAGAGGAAAAAACAACCAGTTCTGGTTGTTTCTGGCATCATTGGATCTGTGTATACGAGAGTCGACGTGCAGTGTCCACACTTTTCGGCGCGGTGCCCCGTTTAGTGGCATTACTGCGGTGGAGCGGACTGCAGCATGCTGTAACGAAAGGGTTAATTTGTGCATTATAAAGAACGTAGTGTTTCAAAGTCGACTAATAAGATAATTGTGTGTCTTTTGTCTCATATTGTACCGTAAGGTATGTATTTTAAGATATAGGACAAAAATATTCCATTATGTTATAATAAATATTGTAACGTGACGAGGACCGAGCAACAAAAGAGTCGCGCCTAGGCAACGCGTCCGAAACCTCACGAACATTCTAGGACATCATAGGACGAGAAGCTTCTCGACCCCTAGTAACGCGTTATTTATAAGGTTAGCAGCGCCTTGATATAAATAACAGTGGATCGCCGCGGAGCGGACACTTCGCTGCACCTGTGGGAGAGGGCGAGGTAAGATCACGGTCGCCGACAGGATGGGAGAGTACGAAGCAATACTATCGGACGCCCAGCAACCCAGGAGAAGACAGGGGTTACACCTGGTCCCCTCTTTGGATACATGGGAGAGGACGGCCATGGAGGACGGCCGTCCGCCGAGAGGAGAGAACAGAGTGTCTTCCTGGCCGCCTGAAGGTCGGGTTATACATGTCCGAAGTTCGGATCAGACCGAATATTGTAACCCAGGTTTAAATGAGAGTGTTCGCATACGGAAATCGGCGTCCGACTTCTCAACGATTCTTTTTCTTCGAGTCGGAAGGCCATACAGCTCGAGCGGGTGACAGCTCCCTGCTGTGCAGGGAGGTTTCAAAGGTTTCTATGGGCTCCAAACCTCCTTTAGGTAAACTATCGGTAGCTCTCCTTTACAAAATCATGGAAATAGGGAACGTTCCTGCCACTTGGTGAATTTTTCTTATATAATGATTTAAAATAATTATTAGAAAATATATTAGACATCTGTTCAGAATTGAACATCGCGCCGATTTCGCGGATCAGCCGTCGCAAACGTGATGACGCGATTCGTCGACTCGGCCGCGTCCGCGATGTCGTAATTCGCGGATTACCGTGCGACAGCACATACGCGTGCCAATAATTAGGCCGGTGGCCCCCCCTTCTCCGTGACTAGGCAAGACGAATTTCGGTCCGTTACACGGTCGTCTCGCTCTCACTACCCGTTTCCGCTGTAGAGCCACCACGTGCGACCAACTATCCTTCTTTGCCTTGCGCCACGCACGTGGACCGAGAATTACTCTCACCAAGTTTATTTAAAACTTCCGGTTATTCAAACCTTTATTGTTCACTCCAAAAATACATAGTTACATTAAGTGCGCGATCGCGTTAGTGGTTAAATAAAGACAAGGACACCACGTGTTCACTTCTCAAAACGCAGACTTTTCTTTCGTTTCGACCACCTCGATCTGCAATCCCCCATTTCAGTTGTTCTGAAAATGTTTCAATGTATAAACTTTTGGCATGTTTTATAAAACCTAACAAGATTCATGATTTTATTCCATCCAAACCGATGAGGGTTTTAGGGTTTTTACCTTCTAATTAAAAAGGTGACAGTGACATAGACAACGGACCATAATAGCGGTGCGCTTGACTCGCCTCTACCTGAAACGGGGGTACGCGGTCCTGTACCAGCTCATTGTTACGCCAATTTTCACCACTCCCCCGTTAGTGGTTAAATAAAGACAAGGACACCACGTGTTCACTTCTCAAAACGCAGACTTTTCTTTCGGTTCGACCACCTCGATCTGCAATCCCCCATTTCAGTTGTTCTGAAAATGTTTCAATGTATAAACTTTTGGCATGTTTTATAGAACCTAACAAGATTCATGATTTTATTCCATCCAAACCGACGAGGGTTTTAGGGTTTTTACCTTCTAATTAAAAAGGTGACAATGGCATAGACAACGGACCATAATAGCGGTGCGCTTGACTCGCCTCTATCTGAAACGGGGGTACGCGGTCCTGTACCAGCTCATTATTACGCCAATTTTCACCACTCCCCCCCCCCCTTCCACTCTCACTAACACTTAATTTCAGCGAGACCTACCGTTCATGACGATGAGTTCCGAATCACCTTGAATGTTTTCACCACAAGCTACCAAAAACTCATTTCCATCGACTTTGTAAAATCAACAATTCTTAAGATATCAAAAAATTCCTTTCGCGTCCGGCGATTTCGGCGTTCTGGTTTTTCACGACGTGAACAAGTTGCAATTATAGGACAAATGCTGCTGACCCCTATTTCAGAATGTCTAAGGATTGTTCAGCAATTTGACGGCCAAAATAAAAAACAATTGAAACCTAACAGCTGTTTATAGTTATTGGAGTGTTTCACATGCCATGTGTACCGCATGAAATTTTTATGCGTACAGGGTCAAGCAAGTTGCAAAGTATCGTAGTCTAGAATGAACAATTTATTATTATTATCTGTGTGTATCCTCCTCTACACCCCAGGAGATGCCAATGCTGGAGTCTACCAGGCTGCCGGAAAATGCAGGGTGTCCCAAAAATGTTTGAGTTCCTTTAAAGGGGAGGTTCCTGAGGCCATTTGAAGCGACATTTTCCTTTGCAAAAATGGCCGTTTCGGCTTTGTTAAGGAGTTATTAACGAAAAACACGGACCAATCAGAGCGCGACCTAGAGGCGTGTTGGCAGAGACGGCCGCGCGCGACAGAAGTCGAGCGATGGTGATACACCGCGGTCGAAAGCAAGGAACAAACAAGAGAAGAAAATTTTTCGAGTCCTATGTCGGATAGTTCAAATTTGAATATGTTGTAGTCTTTAGTAGCCTATGACGGAATCTCGAAGGATTTTTCGAAATCTTAAAAAATGTTGGTTTTACAGACGTGTAAAGAAATTCTTTATAAAATGGAAAAACAAACGTTAGACATGCATCGGTAATTATTGCGAAAGGATCGTGTTCGGCGTCCACCGACGGTCGCAAACGCCTGAGGCCGGGACCGCTCAGAATTGAACGCACGAGGACGAGGGAAGATAAGGGAGAGAGAATTTACACCGTTTGGCGGGACACTGAACTTTTATTTTTTTTCGTACTCGCTACAACTCGCGAGAATCGCTCGCAGAGGCGAGAACGAGCGAGAATCGGCACGTAGCACGGGTTGCTAGCATGCGCGAGAGAGAACGCGCGAACGATACTTTCGCGAGCCGTCGGAAACGATACGGAAATCTTGCGCGTGCAAATTTCTGCCGTCGGATCGCGAGCCGGAAATCTTGAGCGACACGAAACGCGTGCCGCCGCGAGACGGAAATCTTCGACGCGAACGACGGAGATCTTGGCGCGGGGCAGATTGCACGTAACGCGGCGCGGAAAACCGAGAGTCCGAAGCGTCGAAAATGTCGCGTGAACGCGAAATTCTCAGAGCGAGAGAGACCGAGACTCGACTCGGAGCGAGAAGAGAACGAAGGTATATAAAAGTGCGAAAGAGAACTGTAAGAGTAACTGGAGCGATTTTGAAAGATTAAGAGAGACGCGTGAAGAGCGGTTAAGAGGCGTGAAGCGCGTGAAGACTGCGAGAAGGCAGCGCAGGTGCCTTAAATAACAAAGATCGTCGAAACTAGAGCACTGTGATTGGTGCTCGCGAATCGGATGATCCTTGTTTTCGGAGACTTGAAGGATTCAAGCGGTGGAATTCGCCCAATGAGCGCGTGAACTGTGGCTACACGGCGTCGAGCAACGGCGACAAAAGGCATTGACGCGTATCGAAATACATAGCAAAAACCGTCTGACGATTCGGTTGCCATAAGAATAATAGAAGCCAAATTCCACAGCTTGAATCCTGAACAGATCGCTATACTCCGATTTTGATGAAATTTAAATATGTTAGAGATTTCGATATTTTTGACAACTTTTTCTTTTTCCAATATAGGGGGGTCGCTTTTGGTTTTCGAGATATTTTTCAACGTAAGGCAGCTCCGGTGCCGGGTCTGTTTACTTTTTTTTTTGTAAACAAGTTGTGGCGATGAGACGAAAAACGGGGTTTCACTCCATATACGATGAGTTTTCAATTTTGAAAGACTACTCCTGAATTTTCGTATGCGTGGTCGGGCCGGCCTAACGGCGATCCGGCCCCTCTGCGATCAAACCACAACTTATTCTATTCGCATAATCTTTGCATTGTAGCTGTCATCCAGAATTTGATCTAGTAATGGAAAAATCATGTGAATAGAATGAGTTGTGGTTCGGTCGTGGAGGGGGCGAAGAGGGCTGGCCGTCAGGAAATTCCAAAAGAGAAAATTCAATACAGTATTAGCAATAGTTTTTTGCGAATATCTCGAAAACTAAAAGCGACCCCCCTATATTCGAAAAGGAAGAAGTTGTTCGAAATGTATTGCTCCATAACATATTTAAATTTCATCAAAATCTGAGTATAATGACCCTTTCGCAATAATTACCAATGCATCTTATAAAACAACCTGCATCTGAAGTCAGTAGCGATTCAGAAATAGATAAATTTGCTAATGTTTCAAACAGCGATTAGATTATAAACTGTAAGTACGCATTGAAAAATATCGTCTCTTTTAGTCAATTATCGCATACAGATATCGCTATAGAAGTCCATTATTCCATTCAGTTGTATTTTATATTTGATTTTAAATAGCTTAAAATATGTTGTTTGATTATTATCAAAACCAGATAAATTCTTATAAAAATAAAATTATTATTCATATTTGATACATACGACTCTAAGAATATCAACTGATAAATGTAGTAAAATTGCCTGTTCCGAATTTTTTCCAGCTAGATCGGCGATCCGTCACATTGTGCGATGGTAGTCGAAGCAGAATTAACATCGTCGATCTCTAGAATTCCGGAGCCACGTTTGCCGAAGGATTCCGAGGTGGTACGGTCGAAATTAACAGAGACCCAAGGCGTGGCGTGGCGACTCCGGTATATGGCAAGGTAATATAACTTTGGTTCGTAAACGGCAGACAGAGGAAGACGGAAAGAGACGGAGGAAGAGAGACAGTGAGAGATCCGAGGACAAATCAGTTGAGCTCTCGCGACGGTAAGCCCGCAGAATCTATCTAATTTAGGGTCATATTGGAGGGCAGCGTAGGAAGATATACCGGGGGCACGTAGGAGAGATTTGCCCCGAGGACGAAACCACTAATCCTTGTGTGGTAATCGACGATTTCCGTCCCTAAATTGTCCTTTCTACCCCCTCCCTTTCAGGGTGGGGGACCTTACGGCATTAACCTTAAAGCGGGGCCGCGTTTGTTCCTGCGACAGTAGCTGCGGTATAATTGTTTCGATTACCGGCGATCAGACCCTGATGGTCACGATTACGACTGGAAAGATTCGACGGGTGGTTTTACCGCGTTTAGATCATAGTAAGGATAAGGAGAATAATAATGGAGGTCGGCGCCACTTCATGATAAAGACGGGAAACAGAAACGACGTGGTTTTCCGGACTGCATTGAAAGAAACGCGGGGAAAACTGCTCGTAGATCGTTTTAACCAAGGACCACAATTATTATAAGCTAAATTCTAGAAGTTATGGCATACGTAAGAGTTAATATTATTCTTTAAACGATTTCGGTTACAAATAACCATAATGAATGACTCAAATTTTTCTGTTCATAGATATATAGGGTGTTCACGTTATTACTAGCCAGCGTTTTTCTTGCAAATAATAAATATCAGAAAAAAATGAAAGAGGAAAGAGTAATACAATGTTTTGCAAGCAACGTAATGGTGTATGTAATTTTTTTGTATTTGCACTATTTTCATGAAAATGTCGGTGACCTCTAATTTTTGTAAATGGAATGCTATATATTTTTTCATACCATATGAAAATGTATGTCAAGACAAATTCATTCGTGTACGACACAATGACCTTCAAGATCATACAAGGTCAGAAATAGAAGAAACATTTTGAACATTTCGTACTTAATGCGTTTACAAGTATACTTTACTGACGAGGCCATAGTAAATGTTCAATATAACTTCCTTGTACATGACCACATATTTCGGGTCTATTAATTACATACATTCTTGTTACCTTCTTCTAACGTTGTCCGAAATATTAATGCATATGATTGGGTTAGTTTCCTTTGCAAGTCGTTTACATTTCTTGGCGTTGTGTATCGTGAATGATATCTTTACGAAATATTACGTACGAAATGTTCAAAATGACCTTGTATGACCTTGAAGGTCATTGTGTTGTATACGAATAAATTTTTCTTGACACACGCTTTCATATGATATAAAAAAATATATGGCATTTCATTTAAGAAATTGAAGATCACCTTCATTTCTAAGAAAATAGTGCAAACACAAGAAAATTACATACGCCATTATGTTACGTACCAAAAACACTTTTTCCTTTATCATTTTTTTTTAATATTTATTATTTGTAAGAAAAATGCTGGCTAGTGAAAGCGTGAACACCCTGTATATAAATTCTATAATTCGTTCTACATTGTGCGTAGATACTAATTATTACTGAGATTATTAAAAAAGGTAAGATGATTGAAAGTACTTAAAATAAAAGTCCTACCATCAGTATTGGTCATCTCATAACCGAAATGAAACTCGTATCGACGATAATGGTTAACGATCAGAAAAATTTTATTCATTCATAATAATTATTTGTAAGCATAACAGATAAATCTTAAGATTTTCTAATTGCTTCGTTTTTGGAGAAAATTCTGCAAAATTTACTAACAGCTGATTTTCATTTGAATAAAAATTAATATCTTGTTAATGATCTCTTTTTGGAAACATTTCTCAAATAACTGTTATTTTTGGTCTCTGGTTTTAACACTAACTGCCAAAGCAGCAACCTCAAAAATTCCATAAAATTGAAGTAATGTATTCAACAAAATAAAAATTTCAATGATAAAATGTATGGTACTAAGTGGTTCTTCAAACTTCTTGCATACCTAGATCTTAACTAGATATATTAGTATAGAATTATATTTTAAGTCTTGACAAATAATCTTGTCATCCATGTATGGGTGACATGACGGTCAACGTGTTAATGGAACGTATTGTGGTTTTGAATTTTTATAAAGTCGATTTTTGTTGCATTTTCATTAATACTAAACCTACCAAGCACTAAAGGGACTAATATGTGTTACCTAAAAAAGGTATACAATTTTTGTTTAGAATTTGTGCGATCTTGATTACAATATATGCTTGGTTAAACAAATGTGTAGCGGGGAGTTCCCCTAACGCTGGGCGGTACCTGAAGCGGCAGGTTTTCGGATTATGAAAAGATGAAAAAAGGAGAAGGAAGCGTTTCGTCCTAGGCCCGCTAGAGGACTCGTCATCGCTGAAATCGAGGGGACTACAGTTTACCACCTCTCTGATAACCAGATTAACACGTGCATATGTTTCTCCTGCGCAACGGGGACGCAACACGCAGTGGAATGGGATAGTGGAGGGGGAAAAGGAGGAGAGGAAAATCCACCCAGTTTTGAGTGTTTCTGGCGACACTGCGCGGGATTTCGTAACGACAGCTTAGGACGGTATACATATACAGGGTGTCCCACATAAATGGGAACACCTAAATATCTGTCGTATTTACAGTCCTATCAGAGAACTTCAGAGGACAAAGTGACACTATTGCAGGGGGCAAATATAATGGTAAAGAAAAAAATTTTTATGTCGTGTTTTTTAATGAAATTTCAAGGTCACCGATGTTTTTTTAAATGGAATAGTATATTTCTTTTACGATATCATGATAGACAATAAAAAACTGAATCTAGTGGATACCACCTTTTTAACCTAGAGATGACCTTGAGCAAGATTAATCATGTTGGAGTGGATAAAATGT
Source organism: Sphecodes monilicornis (assembly GCA_913789915.3). NCBI lineage: Eukaryota > Metazoa > Arthropoda > Insecta > Hymenoptera > Halictidae > Sphecodes > Sphecodes monilicornis. Next base: position 8,739,325 of record OU565301.1, on the reverse strand, counting down.
GGAAGTTTAAAACTTACGTGTTTCAGCAAAGATTACGCGTTGTTTACGGCGGGTTGACCTTTACATATCATAATAAATGTTCGAAATGTTGACCATCCTCATTTATGCGATATTGCAATATTGCATTAAATGATCTGTAGGCATTGTGGATTTCCTGAGACGTAATTGAAGCACATGCTGCAGTAATTATTACGATTTTTAGAACTTACACTACTGGTATTTTTAAATTATTTTACCACAACGGAAAATGCCTGTAACGAAGGACGAATACGATTCACAAATTTTTCACGATACAAATTTACTGCTTGCCTCAAAGATTGGTGGCTTTCGCCATAAGTGAAAACCATATCGATTCGTTCCTGTACAGTATAACGCATTGTTATCACTTTCACGTTTCGAATTCGAATAATGCAGAAGGAACAACGTACTTATTCTAACCGATTAATCTTGTGTTCATTTTATGATACATACTCTAACAAAAACATACGCTGTTTACTATGAAAAATATTTCAAACATTTATTGTGGTTTGTAAAGGTCAACCTGCCGTAAATAACGCCTAATCTTTGCTGAAACACGTAAGTTTTAAACTTCCACATTTTATCCGCAACAACATGATTATTCTTTCTCAAGGTCATTTCAAGGTCAAAAAGGTGGTATCCGCTAAATTCAGAATTTTTATTGTCTATCATGCTATCATAAAAAAATACTTTTCCATTTAAAAAAACATCGGTGACCTTGAAATTTCATTAAAAAACACGACATAAAAAATTTTTTTCTTTACCATTATATTTTCGCCCTGCAATAGTGTCACTTTATCCTCTAAAGTTTTCTGATAGGACTGTAAATACGACAGATATTTAGATGTTCCCATTTATGTGGGACACCCTATATATATAGAAAACTTACTTAAAACTTACGTGTTTCAGCAAAGATTACGCGTTGTTTACGGCGGGTTGACCTTTACATATCATAATAAATGTTCGAAATGTTGACCATCCTCATTTATGCAATATTGCAATCTTGCATTAAATGATCTGTATGCATTGTCGATTTCCTGAGACGTAATTGAAGCACATGCTGCAGTAATCCTTTGCGGCATATCCTCTGGCGTTGTGGGTTTCAATATGATAGTTGCCCAGCGCATTATTCTAAAGTTGCTAGAACGGTGCTAAATATGAAATATCCTGGACGCTGGATTGGGCGACGGGGAACAATTCCATGGCCAGCCCGTTCTCCGGATCTGACACCATGGGACCTTTATCTATGGGGCAAAATAAAATGTATTGTGTACAAAGATAAACCCACAACGCCAGAGGATATGCGGCAAAGGATTACTGCAGCATGTCCCTGAATTACGTCTCAGGAAATCGACAATGCCTACAGATCATTTAATGCAAGATTGCAATATTGCATAAATGAGGATGGTCAACATTTCGAACATTGATTATGATATGTAAAGGTCAACCCGCCGTAAACAACGCGTAATCTTTGCTGAAACACGTAAGTTTTAAACTTCCACATTTTATCCGCTCCAACATGATTATTCTTTCTCAAGGTCATTTCAAGGTCAAAAAGGTGGTATCCACTAAATTCAGATTTTATTGTCTATCGTGCTATCGTAAAAAAATATACTATTCTATTTAAAAAAACATCGGTGGCCTTGAAATTTCATTAAAAGCACGACATAAAAATTTTTTTTTTTTGCCATTATATTTGCCCCCTGCAATAGTGTCACTTTGTCCTCTGAAGTTTTCTGATAGGACTGTAAATACGACAGATATTTAGATGTTCCCATTTATGTGGGACACCCTGTATACAAACAGAGGAAGATACAGCTAGTAGTGGGAAAGGTGTTGTCGCACTATCCATCTGTTGACGAGCATAGGAGGTAGCCGCCACAATCTAATGTCGGACAGTAGGTATATCTTTAACATTTAAAACTGTTCCGAGTTGCTGTGTCGTGCAAATTGTAGAGGGACGAAAACACACAATAATCACGATTTAGCACGTTCCAGTTGCGTGTCCACAGCTCAGGAAATCAAATGATTGTTGCGGCTGACAAGCATCCGGTGCATTGTACAAATTATAAGCTGTCATATCTATTAATTTTTGTACTCAGGCGAAGTGTGAGTTGCGTTATTATAAGTTTTGATAAGTATTTTTTAAATTACCGTTCTATATTGCGCATAAAGTGTATTGGTTTTAATAAAAAAAATTTTCTTTGATGGATTCGCTGTCCACTATTACCGGACAGGACAATTTTCTGTATTATCGAACAGTACAAATCTCGGTCTTGCATGTTCCTTTTTGTACTACTATTTATTATTGCGTTTTCAGTGATTAAATAATACACTCAAGTAACATTGAATAGTAAGAACAAAGGTGAAAGGAAATACGGTGAGTGTACAAAGTATTCGTACAACTTTAAAAATCGAATAACTTTTTAAAATTGTATCAAACGACTTCAATTATTTTAAGATGTTACACGCATAAGTTTACTAGGTAGCGTGTAAATAATCTTTTTCTAAAAATTGCTATTGGTTGGAATTGCGACGAAAATAGTAAGGATCACAATCTTCAACTTTTTCATCTGTGCCTGTAATAAAAATTTATAAGACGCATTTTATAGGTCTAATTAAGTTATGTATGTGTACAAAGTTTCGGTTATCGAAATCGGTTAACGTTGTTATGAGTTACAACATTTAAAGGCGATTACATAAGGACAAAATTCCCTGAAAAGACCGAAAATCTGCGACTTTCACACTTAAACTTTAATCTTGTAATGTTTTTAGCTCATAGCAACATTAACCGACTTCGATGAAACTTTATGCATGTATATAACTTACGTAGATCTACAAAAGGCGTATTTCATATTTTTATTATAGGCAAAGATAAAGAAGGTAAAAATTCAGACCTTTACGTTGTTACGTCAAGTCCGCAAGCGTGATTGCCGCGGATTGCTTGTCCGCTCTAGTAAATGTGTTACACTAGTTTTGATAATGAGTAAATGTATTTAACAATTGTATAATCTTGTTGTGCTGCGTTTCGTTTGAATTGCTATTGTACAGTGTTGTGGAGTTGTGCTTCGTTTCAAGTGACCTTTCTAAGTTCTTCGGTGCGAGATATGTTCTGTATTTATACCTTTTTGGTGTTCGTGTAGCGCACCAATCAGGTGTGCCATCGTTTGGCCGCAGGTAGTTTGCAGAGGATCGCGCGCGGTCGCTGCATCTTCGGTCGCAGGGTGTGTGTTTGGCGAAAGTTAGGTATTATCAAAAGTATGAATGACAGGCTGAAGTAAATGTTGTTGAGGGACTGAAGATACGTGTTTCTTCACAATTTCGATCAATATCAATTTGTAGAAAAAAATTATTTACACATTACCTAGAAAACTAATACTTTTAACGGTAAACCTTACGTTTAGGGGAGGATGCTCCGATGACCTTGACCTTGACATATGTTGTTGAGGACAACATTTTGAACAACTTTTGTCATTACAACTACCCGGTGCTCGGTCTCAGTTTTCGAGATATTTGCGAAAAACTATTGCTAATAGTGTATTAAATTTTCCGTATTCTTCCACGCTCCGTGGTAACGTAAACCTGTTCCGGGGCCGCATCTGTTTATTTTTTGTTTGTAAACACGTTGTGGGGATGAGTAGCGACAATACCACGCACACCCACCTAGTGTTTCTAAAAAGAAGACTCTCACATTATACAATATAAAATCAACTGAGACGAATACAGCATACATGTATTATATTATCGCATTTGATAGTAAAACAAATTGCAAAACCTAACCCAGACCTAACCTAGACCAATACAGCATACATGTATTATATTATCGCATTTGATAGTAAAACAAATTGGTATTGGTTTCAGTTGATTTTACATTGTTTAATGTGACAACCTTCGTCTCAGAAACACTGGGTGGGTGTGTGTGGTGTCGTGTGTTGGTTAGGACTATTTGGCGGGGGGCGGAGAGCACGCAGACGAAATTATGAGTATCTCGAATAGTATCTATATCAAACTGAGAATTTTATTCTGTATTTAAATGGTCTAATGGATACATAGAATTCATTGTTTATGGGTCACATTCGGATGTATGAGTTCTTGCTATGTTTATTTATCTAAGGTGTAGCTCATTCGAAACTATGGTAGCCTTACGTAGCCACGAAGAATACAGAAAATTCAATACAGTACTAGCAATAGTTTTTCGCAAATATCTCGAAAACTAAGACCGAGCACCGGGTAGTTGTAATGACAAAAGTTGTTCAGAATGTTGTCCTCATCAACATATGTCAACAACATCTCGAAAGAACTGAAGTCGCTTGGCCTAATTTTAAAAAAGTTATTTGATTTTTGAAGGTGTACGAATACTTCTTACACCCACTGTATTTATAAAATAAGCTTCAAATTGCAGGTACACTAGAACCGAAACAGACGAGCCAGAGGACAATCTGCGTAGTTTGTTTAGAATTTTAGAAAATAGTGAAGAAGATTGGATTCAATGTTCATGTTCCGAAAAATGGAACCACAAGAATTGTCATGATACCTCAGAATGTTTTGACCGTTATTAGCGAAGAAGTAATCAGCACCAGATATGTTAACATCTCAGTTTCTGTTTTATCAAATAAATTGCTTCGATTTTACCCAATTTTTGTGGTCGCTGTAAATAAAGAGATATCGAACATCGAACGTAACCGAGCGTGTTTATGTTATCGAGTCGTAATAAGGCAAAACAGCGATGTGTGTTTCGCATAGTTTGAAAGAGAGGGGTTGATAGTGTCTGCGTCTTTATGGAGACACGCCCCCATCGCGTGTTCCCAAGCTTACATGAAAAATCCATGGCCCCTTTTGGGGTCGTGATTAAAGGAAGCGACGAGTTTCGCGCCCTCCCTAGCGTGACAGCCGTTCACGTTGCCCCGTGACACGTAATTTGTTCGATGGAATGATAGATCGCACTGTAGTTACATAAAGAGGGCTCTAATTTTGTATTGTCAGCGATGGTAAAAGCGCAAAGTGATAGACAGGGATAGTAATTCCATGGCGTGATTCGGGGAATGGGAATACATTGTATTTAGGTCCGATTATAATGTATCCTTATAACTACTACCTTTTTTATACTAAGTATTTTAAATATTACTATATTACTTCGTACTATCCCTAGTGGCATTTATGGTTGGCATTTCGTTGGGCCTACGTTGAAGTATTGGTTGACCAACCGTTAAAAATGTTGCTATTTTTTTCGTTGGGCCAACGATCGCGGCCACCGTAGGTCCAACGATCATACCCAACGTGGAGCCTACGCAGTTATAATACGCTTGCACTCTTTTACGGTTGTTTTCACAGAATATTATAAATAATATTTAAACAATGTATCTCCACGGTAAAAATTGGAACAAAGAAAAAAAATTTCGAACCCTCGTCGGACTTGAACCTGGATCCTCTGCATAGTAAGTTGATACGCTACCGCCGTACCTGCAGAGATTTCTTAGGAGTAGATGCTATGATCCAAGGTACTAGATACGTCGACAAATGTAAATCATAATACATAAAGGGTTTCGTTACGCTATACGAGCACTAAGACCTCCGCTTACTGTCGTTCTAAAAGCGAATGCAACATCCGTATCTTCCCCTTGTCAAATGGAGAAACTTGAAGAAATAAATAAATTCCAAGGCTGCACGCAATAAAACTTCGGTGCATCAACTATCGCGCAAAAATAACTATAACTATAATCGTTATGAGCATGTAGGCATATTAAGAATGTGCAAGAGGGTTTTTCAAATCATATTTGTAAACGATATTTTCAAAGTCGACAAAATTAATCGAGGGAGAATGCAGAGTTCCATAAAATTGAAAACCTGTTGCTGCGATAGTGATTTTTCTGTCTGGAAGCAATTGTTCTTCTATTATACAGTACCCGAAATTTCCATTCCAAAGCCACCACGTTTTTTAGTAATATCTTATAATTATTTTGTATTTGAGATAAAATTGACTATGATGTCATTTTAGGCGTATTAAGAACACACACATATACATGTATATATATATATATATATATATATATATATATATATATATGTGTATATTGATGGAAGCAATAGAAATAATATTCATTTTAAAATATTAACGTAAATATATAATTTTACATAAAATAAACTGCGAAATTTCTACAAAGCCACATATTTTTTGAATAAGTATGTTCAAATTTAACAATAAGTTCTTTTTTATTTCTACATTAATATAATTAGTACAATTTCTTCGAATAACTTCGAAAATACTTCTTGAATAGATGCCCATGCTTCGTTCACTGCTTTCCATAATTCATTAATGGTACTGTATTGCATACAATTGCCATAAACTTTCCTTGTAAGTATCCCCCAAAGATTTTCTATTGGGTTTAAGTCTGGGGAACAAGCTGGCCATGTCAAAACCCTGATATTTTAAATGGCATAACCACTGCTTCGTGTAATTTGATGTATGGACGACAGCGTTATCATGTTGATAAATGAAGTTATCGTGTCCAATATCTTCAATAAATGGTATTAAAGTTATGTCTAACAATTCTGTATATTTTTCAGAATTCATTTTATGAGTAATGCGACAGATTGGTGTCTTGGCGCCAGGTCTAAACGCAGCCCAGATCATTAGTGAACCACCACGAAAGTTGCGACTCATTGTTATGTCTTTTTCTTTCCTTAAATCGTGCCAGTAATATTTAAAACCATCTGGCCCGTCTAAATTGAATTTCTTTTCATCAGAAAATATAACAAATTCCCATTCTTTGGACCAGGACATGTGTGTTTTTGCAAAATCAAGACGAGCCATTTTGTGTTCTGCTTTGAGTGCTGGTTTCTGCACCAGTTTTGTCCAGTGAAATCGTTTGGAACGTTTTAAAATTTGTTTTACACGTCTCGTACTTACTGACAAATCTAATTCAACACGAAGTTGTGCTGCACTTCTCAATTCTTTTGATGCAGATCTCATTATCAATGAATGCTGTCACTTGGTCAGCTTTTGATATCCCCTTGTTACGAGCCGAGGGCTAAGCGGTTGATGCGTGACCGAGGTTATATAATTAGGAGACTTGGTTTTGTGGACTGGCCGGTGTGTAATTCACCACCGGGTCGCCACCTTGCCAAGGTATGGAGCAATGGACTGGCCGACGTGTATTTCACCGTCGGGTCGCCATATAGGAAAGGAACCTGTGGACTGGCCGCCGTGTATTTCACCGACGGGTCGCCACCTTGGTTTGTAGGATAGGTAATACCGTGGACTGGCCGGTGTGTATTTCACCACCGGGTCGCCACCTTGAACAATGGACTGGCCGACGTGTATTTCACCGTCGGGTCGCCATATAAGGAAAGGAACCTGTGGACTGGCCGCCGTGTATTTCACCGACGGGTCGCCACCTTGGTTTATTGGATAGGTTATACCGTGGACTGGCCGGTGTGTATTTCACCACCGGGTCGCCACTTCGGAAATGTAGGGACACGAGGACTGGCCGACGTGTATTTCACCGTCGGGTCGCCATATAAGGAAAGGAACCTGTGGACTGGCCGCCGTGTATTTCACCGACAGGTCGCCACCTTGGTTTATTGGATAGGTTATACCGTGACTGGCCGACGTGTATTTCACCGTCGGGTCGCCATATAAGGAAAGGAACCTGTGGACTGGCCGCCGTGTATTTCACCGACAGGTCGCCATCTTGGTTTATTGGATAGGTTATACCGTGACTGGCCGACGTGTATTTCACCGTCGGGTCGCCATATAAGGAAAGGAACCTGTGGACTGGCCGCCGTGTATTTCACCGACAGGTCGCCACCTTGGTTTATTGGATAGGTTATACCGTGACTGGCCGACGTGTATTTCACCGTCGGGTCGCCGCGTGGATCGGGAAATGGATAATTGTTATCGGCTCTCGTAACGTTATAAAGAAATTGATATACTTTGAGCGGCTAAAGTATATCGTTGTGGGAATACTAGTTCTGGGATAGAAATCTGATATGAATATGGAATTAATAAAATTGAATTCCTTAAAAATGTAGTACAATATATTGGATAATTAAGTAGGGGTTACAATTGTAATTGTGTAACGTGTAGTAGCGGATACTAATATCCCTAACTCTCGGTTTTGACGCACTGAGAAATGCGGGGGTTACGGTTCTCTAGTTATTTGTGCGATGGTATACGTACTCTTAAGTTATTGCTCGAAAAGGACTCTATACCCGATCTTGCCTATACGTATCTTGTCGCAACGTGACTAGGTTTTAACTGTGCCCCATTGTGGTTGAAATCGTGGGCTTTATATACCCCGAAATTGTCTAGAAATTTGGGTGGGAGTAGGCGTGCATCTGGATGGAAATTCCTGAGAATTTCCCAGATGCAGCACCCCCGTGGGAGAGTTGGTTTTTTAGATACACTAGCGGACCGCTGCAGAGCAACATGTGGCTTCAAGAAGGCTCAAAAATCACGCAGATGAATTTTCCGTACGTAACACCCTTTTGGGGTGGTTTTTGCCATAATCTTTTCCCAAATTGATGCAATCATTTACAACGGTACGCGATCGATTTATATTTTTGCAATTACGCGATTAGAATGTCCCATATCCCTATAAGCATCAATGGATGCCTTTTCTTCACTGGTCAACTATTGTCCTCGTGGATTACAGACCAATTTTTACCCAAATACACTTACCTTTCAATGGCGCTTACACTTCTTTTATTGTACCTTGCTGGACTTATGCACTCAGAATTTAATTTATACTATCGGACTGCATCTAACCCCATGAATTTCTAACTATTTCTAGCATTTCTAACATTTTAATCTAAATTATTTAATAAATTATCATTCTTCTAATTAACTTTACTATTCCTTCTTCATTCTCTCTGCCCGTCTCTATCATTACAGATCAAAGAAAGGCACTTAACAAAATGGTTGTTTCGCGACACAAGTGTATATTAAAAGTTGGAACCTATTTGTAGATTGCTTTTCTGTGAAATCTGCATGGTTGTAAGAGAAAACAAGGACGTGTTCGTTTGTCGAGAGACCGTGCGCGCATCATACTGAAAACGCTAGTTTCTATTTATGAGAAACGCGCATGCAGACTAGTTAATACATTACGCCCGTATGTCATTTTAATTTATGCGTAACGGGAATCTGTAGAGATTAAATGTACATGGTTTTTCTATTTTTGTTTGTCGTTATCATCTGGCTGCCTGGTCATTGTGTTTTACTGCACGGCGGACTGTAATATACCTTAGTACTGTCTGGCTCGTATCTTTCATATTATTTGTGACCATTTTTTCCAAAACAATACATTCTATCTTAACAACATACTTGACTCTATTGAAGTTTACGAGTGTAATAACTCGGTTACGTCTACTCTATGTATCTATCTTTGTATACCGGGTGATTCGCGAGAAATAGACCACCTAAATATCTCCGTTAGGCTTAGAGATAGAAGAAAATGTTACAGCGAAAAGTTGTACTGTCACAGGGGGCAAATATGGTGATATAAAAAAATGTTCCGATTGTAGTCGATTTCAAGGTTTTTTGAAGGTCATCGATGATTTTTAAATTGCACCATATATTTTTAACTTCACAGTGTTGTAGCTGATGTCAAGACGAGTTCAATGATGTGGTACACTATGACCTTCAAATGACCTTGAACTAGAAAATTTATGTTAAATCAATGATAACTTTAAAATGTGAAATCATTTTATTTGATTTAAATTAAATGTTTTACAAGGCAATCAATTGCATTTTCAATTGTTTCTGTTGGAATTGATCTATAAGATCTAATTATTCTTTCTTGCATGTTCTCTGGTGTAGTCGATTGTTGACGATATACATCACCTTTGAGTGTTACCCACAAAAAAAATCAAGAGGAGTTAGATCAGGTTAACGAGCTGGCCATAGTATGTGTCCATTACGTCCTATCCAGCGATTCGGAAATTTATTGTTCAGAAATTCTCTTACGGTACTTGAAGATTGAGCGGGACAGCCACCGTGTTGGTACCACATTGATTCAGCTGATCTAACTCCCCTTGATTTCTTTTGTGGGGAATACTCAAAGATGATGTATATCGTCAACAACCGACTACATCAGAGAACATACAAGAAAGAATAATAAGATCTTGTAGATCAATTCCAACAGAAACAATTGAAAATGCAATTGATTGCCTTGTAAAACGTTTAAATATTTGTGTTACTGCTCAAGGTCATAATTTCGAACAAATAAAATGATTCCACTTTTTGAAGTTATCATTGATTTATCATAAATTTTCTAGTTCAGGGTCATTTGAAGGCCATAGTGTACCACATCATTGAACTCGTTTTGACATCAGCTACAATACTGTGAAGTTAAAAATATGTGGTGCAATTTTAAAATTGATGAGTTTAAACTCATCGAGGACCTTTAAAAGACCTTGAAAACGATTACAATCAGATAATTTTTTTATATCACCATATTTGCCCCCTTTAACAGTACAACTTTTCTCTCTAACATATTCTTCAATCTCTAAGCCGAACGAAGATATTTAGGTGGCTTGTTTCTCGTGAATCACCCGGTATAGACACGAACAATAATATTTATTAGATAGCTAATTGTATAACTTATAATTACGATCTTGATGTAAACTAAAAATTTTCGAAGTCAATTTTTAAAAGTAAAAATTGCATAAGAATGAACTTATCTTTTAACGATTCCTCTGACCGCAAAATGGTGTAACGACATTCTTAAATTCTTCCGAGGTCTTCATAATTTTATATTGTGCTTATTCATGTTTGTCATAAATACATAAAATCCGCAGTCTACTTATAATTTTATAGCATTAGCTGTAGAAGTTAATCCGTAACCCTTTCTTTGCGAATGTATTGAGTATTTTCAAACAATTAAAATACTTTCTACTCTCTAAAACAGTCTACACTATTGTCTAAATTCCTTTGACAAATAATTGGTTGAAAATTGCGAATTCAAAATAAAGTTACTATTTACAAGAAAAACTATGAGAGCCATGAATTAATTTGTACATCTAATATAATGTTACTCAATTAATTTATTTGATATTTTCTAAATTCGCATTCAAATCAAATTGTTAGATATTTTTGAACTATGGGATTGAAAAATTAGAGAAGTTCACCAACTTTTTTCTTATATATAAAATTGTGTTTGTTGAAAAAATTCACAGGTATTATTATATGATATTAAACACTAGGTTTACGGATCACTAAAAGTGCCTATTTTACATAACTTTATAAAAATAACAAGAATGTATCTACGTAAATTTTTAGCCATTTTTTATCATAATAATACATACTCAAAGAAATAAATTTGTTGAATAACTCCTCATGGATGCATATGTACAATCTCAATAATCGTAAATCAAAAATATTAGAACCCGCCATTTTGACGAGTCTCGTAAATCAAATGTTAAAGTTTAATTAGAAAAGAAATATATATTTTCATCTAGCTTCTGTATCTTGCAATTAATGCAGACAATTTTTATTTCACATAAAAGTCAAAGTTATTTTCGCGTTTCTGCGAGTATTCACAAAATAAATAGAGTCCTATTTAATTTCAATTTCTTTGCACATGACAGCCATTTCGAATATGTTAAGCAAGAGGGTTGACTCTTGGTTCGAGATTAAAATTGTTGTTGCTATCAAAGGGACTATTAAGAAAGATTATCCACGAATCGTAGACTCTAAACAATTACATTAGAAATATCAGGAAGATTATAGGGTCTACAAGAAACATCTTCAAAATCATGTTTCAAGAAAGAAGATTAATTATTTTTGCGTGAACTTTGGCTTTTATGGAATGATTTGTTTATCTGGAGCAACGGGAAAGCGCTGATCGGTTAGAGGCCAGCAACGGCTCAGAATCGGAGACTCCGGCTGCTGAGCTGGTTCACACGGGAGAGCTCGGTAGCTTTAATAGTCATGTGTCAGCACATAGGTACATACATACAATTCTATACATACACCGCCCGACTGTCGTATTTCTGTCCTGAGTTTACACACTGCTATCAGACACCGTGATTCTCCGATGGAGCCATCGGCGATCGCTGGATCCACTTCCATGGATTGGCCGAGCATCAGCAAATGCGACCAAACGTAATCCATCTCGCAGCAACTCTCTCGCTCGACTTCCTCCTGCTTCTTCGAATCCCGTGCGCTGTAGGTTTCACTTCTCCCAAGTCTTAATGTGCAGACTCTTTCGAGCAATCGAACTTCTTCATTTAAACAAAGTGTACATTTCTTTTCGGTACGTAGAAAATAAGGCAATTTCATGTTTATTTTTCAAAGATTATAGTCCAGATATCTTCTTCAAATTTTTAGAGCTCCTAATGCCATGCTAGAAGTGCAGTTTGACCGAAGAGAATTTTGCAATAACCAATAGGAACAATTCTAGAACCGTATCAATGTAAACAAATGCGAATTAAGAAAAGTGGTCGTTTTTTGACCTACATAGAAAGTAGGGTATCCTCATGCTAATTTTTCTCAGAGTCTACTGCAGCTATCAACCTTTTGTAGAGCATTTAGTACCATATTAGCACATAGCACAATGCTAAAACTACATTCTAACTGAAAGGAATTTTGAAATGATGCATAGAAACAATTGTATAACTGCATCAATGTGTACTACAAATGCGAATTAAGGAAAGTGGACGTTTCTTGAGCTACATAGAACGTAGGGTATATTCATGCTAATTTTTCTCAGAGTCTACTGCAACTATCAACCTCACATAAAGCATTCAGTACCACATTAGCATCTAGCACAATGCTAAAGCTACATTCTAACTGAAAGGAATTTTGGAATACTGAATAGAAACAATCATATAACTGCATCAATGTGTACTACAAATGCGAATTAAGGAAAGTGGGCGTTTCTTGAGCTAAAGTAGGGTATCTTCATGCTAATTTTTTTTTTCAGAGTCTACTGCAGCTATCAACCTTTTGTAGAGCATTTAGTACCATATTAGCACCTAGCACAATGCTAAAACTACATTCTAACTGAAAGGAATTTAGGAATACTGAATAGAAACAATTATATAACTGTATCAGTGTGTACTACAAATGCGAATTAAGGAAACTGGGCGTTTCTTGAGCTACATAGAACGTAGGGTATATTCATGCTAATTTTTCTCAGAGTCTACTGTAACTATCAACCTCACATAAATCATTCAGTACCACATTAGCATCTAGCACTATGCTAAAGCTACATTCTAACTGAAAGGAATTTAGGAATACTGAATAGAAACAATTATATAACTGTATCAGTGTGTACTACAAATGCGAATTAAGGAAAGTGGGCGTTTCTTGAGCTACATAGAACGTAGGGTATCTTCATGCTAATTTTCCTCAGAGTCTACTGCAGCTATCAACCTCAAAGGCGTTGATTCAAAATCGGCCAAAATTACCCAAGACCAATTTTCCTGAAACTTTGCATATTGGTAGTTCTTTGGGTCTAACATTGATTCCGTGCAAAAACTTTTTCCCAGAACTTCACGATTACGGTGGGAGGGGGTCAAAGTACGTATTTTGCGAAATATATTATGTGCTGTAACTTTTAATAAAAATAAGATATCGACCCGGCACTGATACCAAAAAATCATAAAAAATTCAAGCTTTCCAACGGTGTATAAGTTTATGTAATTTTATAAATTTATATATATATATATATTATATATATATAATATTATAATTTTATAAGTTTATGATTTTGAATCAACGCCTTTGTAGAGCATTTAGTACCTTATTAGATGCATATTTCAGCCAAAGAGAATTTTGGAATATTCAATAGAGCAAATTATACAATCCTATCAATCTGTAGATATTTTGCATTCTTATCTTGAACCTAGAAGATGCTGCCAATCCAGCTGCAGGCCGAATATCAAAAAAATCTTTTGCTAAAATATACGTTATCTTTGGTAGTAAAGGTTCACCAAATTTCAACGCGATCGGTCGAACGCCTATTGAGAAAAAGGACAAAAGTCCACAATCCAAGAATTGGGCTTTACTCTCCTAACTTAATTCCTCCATTAACGCACCAACAGAGAAGACAATATAACGAAAAAAACTGAACGCACTTTTTTCTTGGAAACAAAAAATGAAATTGGCTACTGCTTTATGCATGCGCCGTAGCTTGTACCGTGTACGCGGAAAAATGTGTTCAATTGTGGAAACGAACTGGATGCGAGGCGCGAGTCAAGCAGTGCTTTTTATTGTTCCTGCAACTATTGCTACATTTAAGTTTTGGCAGCCTATAGATTCTCGTTCACGTACTGGAAAACTCGTTAACTGTATCTCGAATCGTTTTTTCCGCGTGTTCCTTTCTTTATTTCGATTTGCTCGAATTGAAGAGAACTTTTTAGTTAGCAGTTATTGGCAGCCATTCTGTACGATGTTGTATTCATACAGTTCTGTACATTATAATATAGAATACTTCATATATTTTGTTTGTATTATATTTATAGTATAATTATATTGTGCGTTTGATGCGTTCATGAGAAAAATGAGTAGGAGCAATTTAAAACTGCATAAGAATTTGAAAACTTGGGGGTTTCGATATGTAATCTTCAATATAAAGTATATAAACTCTTCAATATAAAGTATATAAACAAATATAAATATAAATCAATATTTTGTCTCAAATTCGGATGATGTACCAAATTCTGCATAAAAACGTGTTATACCAAATACGGCTGAAAATTAAATTACTAACATGAATTGCCGTCGTAGACGAAAAATCACGTTGACTAAGCATATGAAATACATATTTCCGAATAGGAGATTATTAATTTGAAAATATCTCGGTAATTATTAATATTAAAAGTGAGACACGAATGAGTCAGACCATATAATAAGACTATAAGAATTTTGATTGTTTGTATCTTATTGAAATATTATTAAGCGAGAAAGTCGATGTCGATGCAGCGTTTATTTCTGCCTCGCGTCACCGGCTAAATTAACACCATGAGCGAAAGTTATGCCACGTCTTTGCAAGCTGTTAGCTTCGTTCTCGTTGGAGCATAAAAAGTCTTGTAGGATGGATAATTGAAACGACCAGTACGAGAATGGAGGCAATAGTTAGTTAGGAAGCTACCTAGGCTTCCAGGTTCATGACCAATTTGTTGTTTCGTTTTCTTTTTACAAAAAGTATACAACGCAGAGAAATGTATCTTCATTATCGTAGAAGGATTCCACATCTTTGCATCAGTGGAGATGTGTGAAAAAGTGCTTTTATATAATATGTTCCGTCGCGAGGGACCATTTATGGCAGTCTCACGATTCATTTGTGATGCATTCGTTCGTTCGTTTTACAGCGAGTCATAGATTTCCATTATCCAAGTGACCCGAACTCTAACGAGAGATACGGTCTTCGGATTTCTGGGAATTCGCTCGACTGTTTTTTGTCTTTCTGTCTCTCTTCTTCCACCCGAAGGCTGCTCGAGTCAGCCGTGGAAGATGGAGAGTCATCAAGGGTGTGTTGAGCGGGAAATGCAGCGTTCGGCAATACCCAATCAACACATCGCCTTGCGTTTATCAATGGACGTCATTGAAACCAGCCCATATTCGGATGTGGAGCCTTCTTCACGATGAAGCAGGTTCCCCCACAAGAATAAAAAACAAATGGTCCCTCCGAAAACAAAAGTTCCTCCCGAGAAACAATTTCCAGCTGTTGTCGAGAAAATCGATATTCGTTCGTGCTGTCGTAGCAAACGAATGTACGTTTTGTCGCTAATCGTAGCCGGACAATTTTTATTAAAAAATAAATTAAGGATACGTCGCGCCATCTTTCGCGTATAAGGCAGGGTCTGCTAGATAGCCTTACTGACGAATCCTCTAGCAGACCTAGGATGATACGCTGATCGTACGAATTAACAAATAACCCTAATCATATAAACTAGTTACCCAATATTAATTTGGCGGGTAAAACAATTGGTGATCTCGAGATCGACGCGCCCATACGATTGGGCTTGAAATGTACAACTTCAAGCGGTCACGAGTCAACCACGCGTCGAGTTTGAGAATCGCACCGTACGAACATAATATCTATATAAAATATTTAACCCGTACCATTTTTTTGCGGCTATAGTAATTAGAACGTCTTTCTCCGAAGAATTTCAAAGAAGTGAAAAGAAAATTTATATTTTTTCTACGGCTACATTTACTTCAATGCTTAAGTATTGAATACAAAAGAATACAATTCTATAATATTTCGTCCAAAAAGAAAGGCACAACATTCATATTTATTACACTTTGTTTAAAATCTTCATCACGAGTCTGACTCGTTAAAATACTGCAAGTGGTTAATATTGCATCGTTAGCTAATTGCCATGAGGAACAAAGTTGCAAAAGGAACGTATGTATGCATAGATCGCAATTCAACTATTCTTTGCTGAAGAATCGCTCTGAAAAGAATCGACTTCTTTTTCTGCAGATTGTCCAAACTGATACTGGCGAAGCAAACGATTGCAACTTTTCTAATTTTGTATTTTTTTCTATGAAACTTTTACCATCCTGTTCGTCTTGCTTTTCTAATTAAAAAGTGATACTAAAATTTCGGATTTGACATTCATGGTAGAGATACGAATGCGATAAATGTGAAGTCCGAAGCTTTAATCGCTTGTTATTGTTACACAATTCATTATGATCGTAATCATATCATGTTTGGTGTCTCTTTAATGCGAACAAAGAGACGATGGTAGAAGTTTCGTCGACGAAAAACGAAAAATAAGGAATATTGATTTTTTAATTTAAAAGGTCGAGATACAAAAAATGTGTTCCCTGTTCTATGAACGTCGCGCGGCAAACCCAAAGCTACGACTGTTACAGAGAGAATACTGTAGTCATTTTTATCAGAAATGCGTAAAATTCTCAGTCTGCTCGTGAGCCGAGTATCCGAAAATTTGAGCAACTTCAGGGAATAAAGACTGCCTCATTAATTCAACAGCTGGCATTTGGTAAATGCGATTTGTCCTCGATTTAAGAGTCCATTAGGACACCGCAAAAGTGCCGTCCGAGTCGTGAAAACAACAAAAACAAAGAGGATTTGGGACCTAAAGCGAGTGCTAGCGCGCGAAATTTCGGGGGAACATCGAAACGATTCGGTGGATTTTTTACCGGGGAATATCTCACGACCTCGGAATGAGCACAAAACGTTCACAGGGTGTCCTTGCTCCTCGGCTAATTCCCGGGCATCATGATGGTTGCACTCGAAACGACCATGATATTGCCTTTCGTTAGCGGCTTGGTGGGTTGGACGTACCAGCAACTGGGCCGACAGTTGTTTACGATAAGTGACGCGAAATAGCCGGCCTAAAAACGGAACGCGCCTTGACGAACTGGTGCCCATGGACAAGAAAACTCAGCGAAATTCCCGATGAGATAGATATATTACTTAGGCGGGGCTTTCGTTCGGTCAACGGGGTTTTTCGGACCCGGATTTGTGCGGCCTATTACCATTCCGGAGCAAGGTATTCCAGATGCTGACTCCTCTGACTACCGTCGCCGAGGAGCCACTCGAGATTTTCTATCCAGGGTGTTCAAGTACCTGTGTCAAATATTTTGGGCGGTCATTCTACACGTTTATTAACCTCTCGACTGTCATGGTAGTTTTTAAAATGCGACACATTTTGAGTACACTTTCTGGAAATACAGTGGTTTACAATCGATATTAGAAGATTAAATAAGTTATGCATGGTAAACTTAGGATCTCGAAATAATATTCTACATAATATAAGTCACAAGGATCAAGATTGTAAATGTAAAATTTAGAGCGAATCCGACAACATTTGTGAAAGTTATTAAACATTCATTGCAATAATGCACTGAGATAGCTCACTAAAGTATTCGGTCGCACGCTAGGAATCAATACTTCAAATAAATTAATTATGCATGTTAGACTGAAGATCGGAAAATAATATTGTAATAACTGTAAGATACAAGTATTAAGATAGTGTATGAACGAATACGTTTACATTTGTAAAAGATAAGCAACATTCATTGCAACGATATGATGAAAAAGGTTCATCAAAGAACTCCCATGGTATTAGTACTTTAAATAAGTTCATTATGCACGTTAGACTTGGGATGCGAAAATGAAATAAAATTTCGAGCGAATCTGATAACATTTGTAAAAGTTGTAAAACGTTCATCGCAACGAATGGTGACTCACTATACCTATATACGTTCCTCACATACACATTAGTCACTATTTAAACAAATGGAGGTTTCTAAAGTCGGATAAAGTTAAAATATTTAAGTTAAAACTATATAAACATTTTTATAAGAACTACTGCCTATCAAAGTTTAATAAAAGTGAACGTACACCATTTCTTTGAATATTACTTTTATATAATAATTGTGCATCAACATGCCCGTGTACTGTGCACTTTTTGCTAGACTGTAAAATAACAAATTTTTGCATCAGTTCAAGATACAGAAGCTAGATAAACATTCAATTCATTGTTTAAGAATTTTAACAAGCTGAGAATACTATAATACTTCCCCAATACAAATACGTCAATAATTTCAAGTTTCCTACTGTTTTGAATTCCACTTTCTCAATTTTGTTCTAAGTGCATAATATTTGTAGTCAACTTATTACATCGAATTCGATTTAAAATGAATTTATAAATTGAAGGTGTTACGTTTGTACATACATTTAGTTAAACCAAACTTCGATTGTTTGATTTTGTTGTATCCACAGATTCACATAAATATTCAGACACTCTTAAAAAAACGGAAATATTTTTAATATTGCACCCTACGACTTGGATTTTTCTTTCGTTAAAACAATTAGTCTACTGCATGACGTTAAAAAATTTGAAAAAATGGGTGTACACCCGAAAACACCATACCTCGGATTTTTTTAACTCTGGATTCTTACGTATTTTGATGTGCTGATTACGAATGTGATAGTGAAAATTGGCGCAAATGTTATTTTCATAGCGGAAACCATGAATCATAGTTTTTTCCATTTATTTCCGTAAATAATGGGAATTTTGAAAAATACTTCAGATAAATGTTGTAGACCTCACCAAAATACATATTTTATGTCGTATTGATTTTTGTCATAAAGATAATAGTTTCTGAAAAAAATGATAGGTAATTATTGACTTATACCAGGCACGTCCAGAAGTAGCTCACTTGGAGGCAAATTCGACGGAGACGCCTACCCCTCCCGCCCGCGCGTCTCGCTCCGGGAGTCCGAGAGTCGCCCCAACGCGCCACACGCGGTACATACTGCAAGCCGTAGGCACGGGTCTGACAATGAGGTGCTCGGAGGACTACGACCGCCACGGGGAGCGAGACGTGCGGGCGGGAGAAGTAGGCGTCTCCCTCAAATTTGCCTAAAAGTGAGCTACTTCTGGACATGCCTGACATATTGTGGGATTGGAAGGTTTTGCAAGAACAAGCTTCAACGTAACGTATTTATTTAATAAAACTTATAACTAATCTAGTGTTCTACGGTACGGCTTTATATCGCACGGTCTACACTACTTTTACGCTAAACTTCGCTGTTCTTCATCTACGCTGTCCGACTTCACTGTTTTCGCTCCAAACCCGGAATGCTCCGACTTCGCACCAGTGATGCCAGAATCGTGGAACCGAGGAACTTGCCCCTCCGGTGGATATCCGGCTGGACCCCCCACTCTGATGTACCGACGTCGCCTTACGTTGTTCCTTACTGCGCACGCGCTACACACAAGCGTACCTCTAGTCTGTCCGTGTGAGCTGCCTATTCGACTCGACGGCGTCGAGGTACGCTTGTGTGTAACGCGTGCGCAGTAAGAAACAACGTAAGGCGACGACGGTACGTCAGAGTGGGGGGTCCAGCCGGAGGATCCACCGGAGGGGCAAGTTCCTCGGTTCCACGATTCTGGCATCACTGCTTCGCACTCCCCACTTGGACCTCTCACACACACACACTCTCTCTCTCTCTCACTCCTTCGCTCTCTCTTTCTTTCTTGACCACAGCGAAAAGGTAAACAAACACGGGCCATCTGCAGACGCTCGTGCACTCGCTGAACACCTGCAAATCAGGCGATCCTACAATATTTTATCGAAGTAAGAAAAATATCCATGTAGAATAGAACACACACGCGGGGGTGCAAGTGGGGGGCCGAAGGGCTTATTTTTTAATTTATATGAGGTTGTTTCATTTCTTCTATAACGAACATTCGTTTAACTTAATGTTTAAGTTTATGTTTAGGTTTAGATTAGGTTATTCCTTGTGGGGATGAAGCTTCCCGCAGAGGTTGGATCTCGCTATGCGTGGAAAGTTAAAAATCCAATGATACAGAAAACACGTGGGCGAGGGGGAGCTTTGCTGTATCCCTTTCTAGTATTAACTATTGAAATTAACAATAAAACTTAATTTGTGTTGGACGAGTTATATGGAGATTTGTACATTTCATATCGTTTTTCTCAAAAACTATTGTCTTTATGACAAAAACCATTGCGACATAAAACGTGTATTTCGATGAGATCTACAACTTTTATTTGAAGTATTTTTCGAAATTACCATTATTTACAGAAATAAATGGAAAAAACTACGATTTTTATGATTTTTTCGTGGTTTCCACTATGATCAGTACATCAAAATACGTAAGAATCCAGAACATAAAAAAATCGGAGATATGGTATTTTCGGAAGTTTATCAGAAAAAATTGCAAATTTTCAGATGAAATTTTCAGAATAGGTGTATGTATAATTGTCACAGATCTACAATAACATAACACATTTTCTCTGCAATTCTGACCAATTTCAATACTTTCAAAAATTTTGTTTCATGTCATGTCGTAAACTAATTGTTTTTCTCAAACAAATCCAAGTCGTAACGTCCAATATTAAAAAAAGTTATCGACTTTTTAAAACATTGTCCAAATATTGATGCGAGTCACTATATTTTACTTGATCAATACGTAGAAGCGCGAATACACTGATAGTAATCTGTACATTCAACAGTTTTTCTTCTGTTTCGCAATTAGGCCGCAGCGTCGCGGTATTTATGAGAATGCGAAGTACCTGCGAACGTTTCTCCAAATAAATAATCTACACGCGAATTTGCACGTGCATGCGTTAGAGCGGTATTCTGTAGGATTTCGGTACGTCGAATTTATTCATGCGGGGCAATCCTATCACGGGTTGGACCGTAGTTTCAATGCTTATGGTATTTAGTCTGAAATACCATTCCTATGGTAGTAGTATACTGATTTCGTAAATCAAAGGCTAATCGCGTAACCCACATGTGATTCGCCTCTCTTCCGGAAAGGTAACCAGCCATCGAATGTGCCTGGTAAATGCAAATAGTCGGACAACGATGCGCTCATTATCTTTTGAAATCTGTTCCTTGCTATATCTGTCCTGTCTGTCGATCTGTTTCTCGCATTTTCACTCCGAGTTATCGAATATTAATGCTAGACTAATTACTAGAGCGAACTATTCAACTTTAAGAAAATTCTTCCTTGTGCTTGCTCAGCGTGTAAATTGAACAGATATGATTCACAGAATTGAAACAATTTTACAATTGAAAAAATATTTTCTTATAGTTTAAGGATGTATTGATACATTCCAAGACAGTTTATTCATGTATTATCAATAGTTTTCTAAAAAGAAATTCCTAAAGATTTCACTTATTGAGACACTCTTCGAGAGCAGTGTTGCCAGATCGGTTAAATCGAGGGGAATACAGTTTACCACCTCTCTGATGACCAGAGTAATATATGATATGTTACGCGGCGAATTACGTGACCAGTCTACGGTGTTGGTGGGGGACGTTGGAGCGTGCACAGGTAGTGGAAGGGGAAAAGTAGGAGAGAAAAAACAACCAGTCCTGGTTGTTTCTGGCATCACTGTTCGAGAGTAATGTTAATGCTTGATGCACCCGAGAGGTTAAACTGACTGGACTTGATTTTATTATTTAACAAGCACTATTACTTAATAGCAGATCTCTTCTAATATTACAGATTAAATTTCTGTAGAAAGATGAAATGTAAGCTAAAGTTGACTGCAACGAAAATTTACGTACTTTTACAACATTTTTGCTAACATTAATAAATCATGAATGACAAGGACCAAAAGTTTAATGAAATTCGACAAAATAGGGAAGTTACAGAAGCAACCGTACAGGTCGTGCATTGCTTAGAACTAGTCGATCGTAATTACTTAAAACGTTTTTCTTTGAAATAGAATTTTTAAAACTGGTTGTACCCGAAACTCAATCAATTTGCAAGAAGTTTATTTGAAAGTTTATGGGAACACCAGTAATTAGATTCTGCTTGGTTGCAACATTTTCCAATGTTAAAAAGAATTTAAATCTTTTACAGATTTTTATTTATCACTACACATTCTGCTTCCTTTCAAATTCATTTTCTCAAAAGCTAAACATTATGGTATGTTTAAAATTCATTTTCTCCAAACATACAGAATAGACTTTCTTTAATATCTGTCTTCTCAAAACGCATACATTATGCATTTCTTAAAATTCATATTCTCAAAACCCATATATGTATTAAGCATTCCTTGAAACTCATTTTCTGAAAACCTACACATTAGACTTTCTTTAAAATTCATTTTCTCCAAACCTACACATTAGGCTTTCTTTAATATTTATTTTCTCAAAATCCACACATTACGCTATCAGTAAAATTCATTTTCTTAAAACCCACATAAAGCTTACCTTAAAACTTATTTTCTGAAAACCTACATATTAAGCTTCCTTTAAAACTCATTTTCTCAAAATCTACACATTACCCTTTCATTAAGATTTATTTTCTCAAAACCTACACATTATGCTTACTTTAAAATTCATTTTCTCAAAACCTACACTTATGCGTCCTTTAAAAGTCATTTCCTCAATACCTACACATTAGGGTTTCTTTAAAATACAATTTCTCAAAGACTACACATTATGCATCCTTTAAAATTCATTTTCTCAAAATCTACACATTATGCATCCTTTAAAATTCATTTTCTCAAAATCTACACATTATGTTTCCTTTAAAATTCATTTTCTCAAAACCCACACATCAAGCTTACCTTAAAACTTATTTTCTGAGAACCTACACATTAAGCATCCTGCAAAACTCATTTTCTCAAAATCCACACATTAGCCTTTCATTAAGATTTATTTTCTCAAAACCTACACATTATGCTTACTTTAAAATTCATTTTCTCAAAACCTACACTTATGCGTCCTTTAAAAGTCATTTCCTCAATACCTACACATTAGGGTTTCTTTAAAATACAATTTCTCAAAGACTACACATTAAGCATCCTTCAAAACTCATTTTCGCAAAATCTACACATTACCCTTTCATTAAGATTTATTTTCTCAAAACCTACACATTATGCTACCTTTAAAATTCATTTCCTCAAAATCTACACATTATGTTTCCTTTAAAATTCATTTTCTCAAAACCCACACATCAAGCTTACCTTAAAACTTGTTTTCTGAGAGCCTACACATTAAGCATCCTGCAAAACTCATTTTCTCAAAATCTACACATTACCCTTTCATTAAGATTTATTTTCTCAAAACCTACACATTATGCTTACTTTAAAATTCATTTTCTCAAAACCTACACATTATGCTTACTTTAAAATTAATTTTCTCAAAACCTACACTTATGCGTCCTTTAAAAGTGATTTCCTCAATACCTACACATTAGGGTTTCTTTAAAATACAATTTCTCAAAGACTACACATTAAGCATCCTTCAAAACTCATTTTCTCAAATTCTACACATTACCCTTTCATTAAGATTTATTTTCTCAAAACCTACACATTATGCTTACTTTAAAATTCATTTTCTCAAAATCTACACATTATACTTTCTTTAACTTCACGCAAAGATTAGATACAAATTTTCTGAATTCGAAATTAGCTTGTGAAAATTTGTTGAAAATGGTTACTATATATACTTAATGTTGCTAACTCAAAGTGCAACTGGCAAAGTGAAAACTGCAACCGGTCGTTTTTAATGACAGGTCGACAGTTTGAACCAATTATGATCGTGTTTCGACCGATTCTATAGACCTCGCAAATCCTTTTTCGGCAGATTGGATATGTGAAACTATGCGCTGTGGAGACGAGTCGATCTGTACCGGATCTAACATGGGACAGAAATAGGATCCTCAGAATCACGACAATTTTGGCAAAACCGGGCTCCCTCGTTCGAACAAATCTATCCAAGCTATCGGAGTTGTCCAAGTACTAAACGTATCACATTGCTGGATCCAGAAGATTGGATGTGAGGATGCTAAAATATATCGACGTTCGGTTTCCAAATATAAATACCATCAATCATAATGCTCTACAGCCTATATCCAATCCAATGAGAACTTTGTAACCTCCCTTTTTATTGGGTTGGAAACTAAAAAGGATAATTCAAAATGTTTATTTGAAAATATATCTTTATTAAATTAGGTATTGTCCGTTTTTTTCGATGACCTTTTGCCATCTTTCAGGCAGTGTCATAATTCCATGTTCATACAACTAAAAAAAAGAAAAAAAATTGGCAAACCAATTTTGACACTGCCTTTCTTTCAGGGCTTCATCCCCATATACGGCACATAACTTCTTGTATGCTTGCGATGCATTCCTGTCTTTTCGGAAATAATAATAAAATATGTCTGAAATGCGCGTTTTGTTCTTTCATTTTTAAATAGGGATAAAAACGAAACTAAATAACTAATTGATACAATTTTCTTACTAATTAAAGATGGAGGTCCAAACAACAAGAAAACAATATAGGTTAGGTGATTTGAACATGTTGACAAAACAAAAGAATGGGCTAGAACCATCTATCGACAAAATCCGCAATCATTTAGTTGCCAATCCAATAGAATACGTGTAGTAATTGAATTGTAATTCAACATAACTCTGCTCCTGAGGCGCTTGAAATGCTCGTGCATCTTTGTTAAGTCGGACGTCGGACGAAGCCGGATCCACAGTGCGTCTAGCCTAAGAATATAAAAGTGAAGCGTTTTCAAATAGGGTCGATTGTCACAACTACGTGGGTCTAGAGGTCTATTGTGACAACTGGCCCCATTCGTAGAAACCATCTAGTAATTAAATTGTATTTTATTACAGAAAGTAACATCTCTCTATAAAATGGTGAGGAATTTTTTAAAAAAGTACTAGTTGCAGAGAAATTCTTCCTGATGTTATGCTGAGACCAATAAAGAAGATTTAAATTGAGCACATTTCAATTCGCTCTTTTCATTTCTGACGATGAGTGCTATTCTGTTTTTCAATAAATGAATAAATTATAATACATGTATTCATATTTTTCATAGCTATTCCATGTGACAACTAGCCCAGCACATTGTGACATTCAAGCCATGGCTGAGATATATTGTCACAATATTCCTAAATCTTTCAAAACAGTAAAAAATCAATTTTTCCTAAAACATTTGGCGATTTATAAAGCTAAACATGCGCATTGAATGCAAGGACTTCGACTGGTGTAATAGATTTTTAATAAGTGTGTACTTTACTTTTTAAGTAAAGAAAATTAAAAAGTTTCATTTTTGTGACTGCCAGCCCTGGTCTCCCCTATTTTATTCAGCTCTGAGTGCCAAGTAGCCTCGACGAAACAATGTATTATTATTATTATCAGACCGCGTATTCAACATTTTGATGATGATTAGGTAGGAACGTGCACAGGATCGCTTCGAATGACATCGTATGTAGGTATTTACCGTGAAATCTGAATGTATTATACAATATTAGGTTGTCCCGAAAGTTCCTCTCGTTGCCCACAATGTAAATTCAGACTAATTTTTTAAAAAATCAAATGGCATAGTTATGTAAAAGGAAGTTTAGGAAATAGTAAAATAGCGAACAATTGATTGTCAACAAACACATTATCTGCATATACTGATGGTATCTAACAACATTAAATGTGTACATTGCGAAAGAAACTTTTGGGACAACCTAATAATATTTTCCTCCGTGAGACAGCGACGTGATTTAATTCTTTTATGACGTAAAACCGCGGGACGCTCGATAAAACTGAATATTGTATTCTCGTCCTTTTCGACGAGCGTGCTTGAAACGTCATCTCGCTCTCATAACGCAATACTGGCAGCATGTCGTAGCACAGAAATCACTCGCAGTTTTCCGTATGTTTCCCGACACGAGAAAATCTCGATCGCGCAGGGAGCAGATAGCTGTTTCTATCCGCGAGCTCCTCGAGGAGGCTTCCGGTTCTGTATTCCAAAGCAGAAATGCACGTTGCCCTTTGATGCACCACGGATATACGCTATTTCCGCGGCGAATATGAAATGGTTGATTCCGTCAATTCATAATATCTCGTCCGTGAGAAATCCGTTAACGCGATGATGAAAATATTGGCTGTTCGAGGGGACGTTCACTAATTAGTCAGCGATCGTATGACAAATTTGACGGTTTAAAAAAATATCTGAGATTTGCACTGCACGCTGGATATCACATTAACGAGTTAGTAAAATAGGGTAAGTGGGGGAGAGATGGCAATCGAATGGATATATAAATAGGAAACATATGTATACAGGGTGACCCATTTAAGTTGAGATTGTAAATAATCACGAAGACATATGATTTAAAAACAACAATCTGACACATGTCCTTTAGTGTTTTGAGTGGGGAGTCAAATGGCACTACTAGTTTTCTAATTCGTGGGCGTTCTCAAGGTTACTCCAAGGTCATTTTGTCTTTTTTATCATAAACCCATATTTTTTATTTGGGAATCATATTCTACGTAAAAAAATGCACAACTTTTGTTTGAAACATTTTTTTGTAAGTTTGTAAGAATTTTATTATGTGTTCACGAGTCTTTTATTAAACGAATGGCTCCACTGCGTTTTGGAGAACTCCGTGTTCTTAACTTTTTTGAACTTTTTTTTATGTGATCCTGTAGATATTGATGAAGACATTCCGAAAATGTGTGTATGGTTGTTGGGAATTCACTGGTTTATAAATTATACACGTGTAAAGATGAGCAGTTTTAAGCGTTTTTGACAGGTTAGAGCGTCGCCATATTGGATATTCGTTGAGTGGTGAGGTAGGTAGGTCTATTCCGCGCATGCGCTGGAGAGATCGTGAGTGTTCAGCGCATGTGTTAGATAGTATTGTATATTTGCGGGATCGGCTAAATAGTAGTAAGCGTATGCGCTAGATGGCAATTCAGTGGTTACTCATACTTTGTGAATTATTTTACACAAATTAATTTTTAATAAGTTTATTGTTGATTTTGAAATGGCAAGATCAAGTATTAGAAATTTTAACTTTAGAGACACGCCAAGTAGTAAAGAAGAAGCAATTACTTGGGCTCGGGATTGTGGATTGTTGCGGAAATTTAAAAAATGTTGTACTCATCGGTGCGAAATGAAAATTTATAACAATAATCATGGAATCGGTCGTTTTCGGTGTCCAGTAATTAAAATATACAGAATCACATACAGGATTTCAAAAAGAAGGTACAGTCCAAGATGGTTTGGGGTTAGGTCGTCGTGGGAGCGGAGAGGGCCGGCCCGACCATGGTTTAATGTTTCGCATTTTGATTTAGTAAATGTGTTATTATGTATTACGTATGTGTTTGTGCTGCCATCTAATAGATTTGTTCGGAAGTATTTAGCCTATTTTGTGTGTATTACCTAGCAAATATATCAATATGGCGGCGCTGTAACCTGTCAAAAAGGATTAAAAGTGTTCAACTTTATATGCGTATAACTTTTTAACTAATGAATTCCGCGCATTAAGATTTACATTTTCGGTGTTTTCTCGTCGAAATCTATAATATTGTATTAAAAAACTTGAAAAAATAGAGTTCTCCAAAACGCAGTTAAACCAAACGAATTACTAAGTGTCTAGAGGTTGAGGGTAAAAATTTCGAGCATTTATTACGATGTTCTTAAATGAAATAAAAAATCTTCCAGAAGAAAGTAACGTTGTGCTTTTAGTAGAAAAACAAAATTATCCTTGACATAAACATGAAAAATCAGTTAAATATCTAAATAAATATTGAACTTACAAAAAGATGTTTCAAACAAAGGTTGTGCATTTTTTTCGTAGTAAAAAAAGACAAAATGACCTTGAAATAACCTTGAAAACGCCC
The DNA here is from genome assembly GCA_913789915.3 of Sphecodes monilicornis. Taxonomy (NCBI): domain Eukaryota; kingdom Metazoa; phylum Arthropoda; class Insecta; order Hymenoptera; family Halictidae; genus Sphecodes; species Sphecodes monilicornis. Next base: position 8,711,207 of record OU565301.1, on the reverse strand, counting down.
ACGCATTAGAAAACTAGTAATGCCATTTGATTCCCCACTCGAAACACTAAAGAACATGTGTCAGTTTGTTTGTTTTAAATCACATGTCTTCGAGATTTTTTACAACTTCAGGATGTGATGACCCAGGTAAAAAATACACATTATTATAATAGTTTATATTTTATGGTTCTTGCCAACGCATTCGAGGCATATTACAACAACGAACACGCGAACGACACGTAATTCTGATTTCATAAATTATATTTTTATAAAGCCGTACTTTATGAGGGTTAATAAGACAAACAATTATTTCTTTCCGTGGCACAAAACTTTTCTACACGAATTGCATAAACTCAAAACTTTTGAACACCCTCCGTGGAACCATTTTATACAGCTCATGCCTAAACGAGATCGGGTCATGTCACCCCTGAATTACTATTTATCAGTCAGTTGGCAAACTTATAAACTAAGTAAAGAAATTTCATGCTTTTTCGGAATTTTTTTTTAATTCATCAACGACATAATTTTATAAGGGTTAAGAAAAAATTTGATTCTTCGGCTTCAGATGAAAATTGTAAGCTGTAGAATGTACACAAACTGACGATGCAGGCGGCGCGGAGCTGTGAAGTTAAATCAATATTTCGACAACAAATATATTAATCGTTAATGTAGACCAATTTTTGTATTGTTTAAATACATAACATGACACCAAGAAAGTTTGAAAAAGATCTCCTTTGTAGTTATTAAGAAAAAATTTCCTAAATATCATCGATTTTCGAGCGCTCTAAAGTGTCTTCCCGCTTAAGCATATGATAAATATAAACTGTTTTGTTCCTCTAAGTAGTAGTGCAACGGATTAACTAACCACCAGAAATTTGCAAACTGGGTTGCAGTTTCACGAGACTTTACGATAAAAATCCGTGGTGGCAATATCGGGGAGATGAGCGGTTACCGTATCGAGAAGAGTAGCAAAATTCTCTGACAGTCGGAGCACCATTTTCATCGCGGCAAAAACGTTCCGGCGGTGATCGCACACGTTGTTAATTAACGTTCTTCCGTTCACGTTCCAACGGAAAAAGAGGTTACCGATAATGAACCGCGGAAGCGCAGCCCACCCCTGTAATCCGCGGTACCTCGTGTTATGGTTGGTGCTTATGTATGGTGCTGTGTCGGATGAAATTCGTTCGAAGGGACCCAGGGTTGTTTTGTAAAACGTTCCGAGGGCGGAGAATAATGCGCTGGGGGCATCGAGCGGAATGATGAATGCGCGTAACAGCTGCTACAAGCTCGGGTAAGAACGCGTGTGACATTCTGTGAAAAAGGAAACAACATGACCCGTGTTATCGAGAACGCCAATCGATCCCGACGGATGTTAAATTTGCCCAAACAATGACGACGCGACGTGATTAACCCTTTGACTGCGAAAGACGTGTACACTCGATGTACTGTGTGCGCGCGTGTCAAAAGTCAACGTGCAATTCAAGCGCGTTGCTCATAATTAAATAGTTAATTGCAGCGAGGAGGAAATGTCAATCACTAACATTATTGTACAATAAATTTTTGTACAGTGGTTTTTCTCGTTTGTTTAACCCTTTTGCCGCCGTTTGGTTAAACGACGGGGTCTGTGAGGTAAAGGTAAAGATTGATTTCTTTTCTTACTCGTTATAATGCGTTGGAGATCATGGGACAGTATTTTTAATAATTTTTTAATAGTGACAATAACTCTGGCCAATATTAGTTAAGACTACTTACAATTTTTGTATATTTAGTAAAGAGTGTTAGATCGTGAAAGAAATAAGTTTACACTCTCTCTTTTTTGTTTAATATCTATATAATGAAGGTTTATTAGAGATATAAATATATAACTGATCACACGTGCACACTTCTCACTCATTCGCTCTCGGCGTCGTCACTTTGCTTACTGCTCTCTCTTTCCTCACTCCCTATCCACTCCTTCTTTCTTTCTCTCTCACTCTCTCATACTCTTTCTTTCGTTCTCTCATCCATTCTAGACCTTTCTAGATCTTTCTTCATACACACACACACACACACACACGCAATAAAAACAATTACACACACAAAGAGTTCTTTCACTTCTCCTTTATAACTTAACTTATAATTGATTTTAGCTGTTTAACAAGCAACAAAATGATTTTGTTTGCCAATTGCAATCAGTAACGAAAATTTGAATTCGTCTGATGACGTGATATTGCGAGCGCAATAATTGATAATAAACCTTATAGTGTTTATTGTCTTTGTCAAATGATAAATGCGTTATTAAAGCGATATAAATCTACTAGTAATAATCGTGCACAGTTCTACATTCGAGGTTCATAATTATATTCATGTGAACAATAATTACTGCAATACTCAGACAGTTTTTCATGAATACAAAATGTGCAAAGCAATTGATCAAATTAATCGATTACACACAACCGGCACACCAATATCGCAAGAAATAATTTAATAAAAATATATAAACAATTCTAAAAAGTGTGTAGTATACCCCAAAAGGTATAACATCGAAGCAAAAGATAATAAATTATGGGATATTGGGTTGGTTGGAATTAACTACATAGTCAATGTTATTTCGGTTATCGATCGTAAATTTGTTAAAACAAGGAATAAATAATGTTTTTGGCGCAAAGGTTCGATCTAATTTTACAGAATATTAAAGCAATCTTGCTAGTTTGTTGAAAAACTTTCTACGTTTCGATCCCAATATGGATCTTTTCAAGAAAGAAAAATGAGAACTGCGTCTGAAAGAATTTTATTTTTAAATTAGTCAGGAATTTTAATGTTGTAATATATGACCAGAAGCCAAAATACTGTATTAAATTGCTTACTTGCTTTATAAAAATTTGAAAATCGAAATTGAGAATAGAAAAGACATGTTGTTACTGTGCCGGTACACAAGTTACTGTTGCGAGGACACGAGGCTGATAGAAACAAGAACCAATTAGAGTCAAGACATAATCAGGATCACCGGATCGAACATGAGCCACGTGATATTTTGGCGGTTATTTCAAACCGTGAAAGGTCAAAACATATTGCATTTAACTGTATGTATACAATGTTGTTATAAAGGATTTAATACAAACATCAATAGAGACCATTTAATACATTTTGAACAAAATGTAATTAAGCTGTTATGCAATTAGACAAAGACCCTAGAATAAATTTTTAATAGAAAAGAGATTCATCATAACGCATTACTGGTTCAGTAATGTTGCGTAGTATTCTTGAATCGCAGGTGTTTCATACCTAAGATTTACGCTAGGATGTTTAATCATATGAATCGTTTCCAGAAGTATCCTATTTCTTAGATTGTCCTCTTTATCTAATGCTTTAACATTGTCAAAATCGAATCTATGGTCAAATTCTAAAGGATGTTTAGTCAATGCATTATATTGAGATGGATTTTGATAAATGTCACGTCTATGTTCCTTGATTCTTGTTTCTAAACTACATAGTATTCGGCAATAAAGACTAAATATAATGTTACACACTTAGACCATATATGTATTGTTAAGGCTTCGAAAACAGTTAGATTTATTACCTAGCGACGGAGGATTTTTAGTATACATGCAATTTAGTTTTTAAGCCAAAACAGATGTACGTCGGACTAGGACCCCGAAGATTGCTTTACGATTTCCAGTTGGCACCCACGTGCATCTCGGGTCTCCTAGCCTTCGAGCAATAAAACAATAAACTTGTACAGCGCCAGGTAAATAGCGGTAAGGCGAGCGAGCCACCCTAACGGGCCTTGCCGTCAAAAACCCCCCACAATGAAAATTCGCCAGTTTCCTCCCTCCTTGAGCCTGTCCACAGCGGCCATCTTCTACCCCCACAAGGCTTGTAGTGGGTGGTAACAAGCAAATGCGAAAAGGGCATGGCTCAAAATCCACTTGATGCCAATAGGCTAATAGTTAGATACTCCCAAAAACCGATTTGTATATAAGCGCGACAGACTTAGCGACAGTGTGATTCATAAAGTCCGACTCGTGTAAAACACATTGTAAATACACATTCTTAGTCCACGTAGTTGTCCGCGTTTTCTATCCAACCTATTACAGTCCACTTATACAACCATACTTCTCGACAGGACTTCATATTCGGTGAAGTTCCTCCGCGTTGTTCGATCGTCGCTAACCTAATTGCCGACGCCGCGACGCACATACATGTATACTTATAGACCCGGCTTCAGATAGTTAGCTATGTTCCGAGATTAAATCGCCTAGCAGACGACTCTTGTGGGCAAAATGCTATAGTCTGTTGAGAAATCGCAGTACCGCGAAGGTGAAGTGTTATAAGGGAAAGGGGAATCGTCGTCGCATCTCATTCCGTATAAATATTTATGGAAACTATAACTGTAATATACATTCATGTATTTTATTTCATTACTCGTTCATTTTTACTTTGTTCTTATTATTTTAAATATGGCAAACTCAATTTGTTGATTATAATTTGGAAAAAGTTAAATTTCAATGTAGAAGTTGATAATATGAAATCTGTATTAATTTCCTCACAAGTTACTTTATTTAAAAAAAGAATAGTAAGAACAGTATACATGTACATGTCGAATACAATCAGAGTTGGGCATTATTTAGATACGTGTGGAAACGGAGCAACAAATTTTTGCTCGCTCTACTAGCTCAATCTTTTACTGCATAGTAATCCAAATTTTTTTGCTACGCGGTGGAAAACTTGGAGTTCCCATAACGTTATTTTTAATTAACACCTGTTTTAACGCAGTAAGTTTATACTGTAATTAACACCTGTTAACACTGTAAGCTGCTATAAGTCAAGCCAAGCCAAGCTGCTATAAGTCAAGCCAAGCCAAGCTTAGAGTATTTCTACTTTTCGGCAGCAGACGGCGCCACTCAAAATGTCAGATCCCAATTGTTTTTGGCCCAAATTTCTTACCACGAGTCTGACTCGTTATTGTAGGCCAAGGGGTTAATATTAATTTGAATATACTGTAAATGGGATCAGCATAAACAATCTCAAACTTGTTGATGAGCACAGTTTGAAATGAATCGATTGAATTGTTCTGTTAAATAACACAATAATGTGAACACTTTTAATTCAGTTATCAGTAGGCTGTGTATTTTTGTGCAAAATAAAAACTGTATGCATTAATGTCAACAATCTGGGACAACATAGACCTTTATTTCTTTTCTTAACACTTTGCCGTCCGCACGTCTTGTAAAAATTTCTTCGCTTGGCGCCAGCCGTTCTTGAGGTTATCGAGTGATTATAAATTTTCAAGTTTTACTAATGTCATTGTTAGATCTCATGAGAGCAGCAGACACTTTCAATAAAAAATCATGAAATCGGAGACTCTTGCGTTCTGTATTGAAACGTTGATATGTCCTGAATGCATTAAATAATGCGCAATTAACACTATGCCGTCCAGTACACCACTGTGGTGTCGCCGGCCGTTGAGCAATACTTTGTGCGCGACACCACTGTGGTGTCGCCGGACGGCAAAGTGTTAATAATATTATTGAATTAATAGTGATGCAATACTATCTTCATATACTTTAAATGTTTTCGTTATTTTGCATTCGATCTACTCATTTTTATTGAATGTTGAAACTCGCAAGAAGACGCGGTCATCGGGCTTAGATTTTGTCGAAACTTTGTATACTGGTAGATTTCGTTCTCCTGTTTATGAAAATATAGCATTATAGGCGTCGATACTCAATAATTTTCGAGATATTTACAATTTAAATTTCATTATACCCGTTAAGCCGTTAAGTATGATTTTGGTTGAAGCTTTTGTCAAGTGCCAAACGGCGTGATGGTAACGTACTAGATTCATTACCGGGAAGACCAGTGCTCAAATCCCTTTTTCCTTTTTTTCCATTTTTTTCTTTTTTTTTTCTGTTCAGTTTATCTATTTTAATTAATTGTATTTTGCACATTAAAAATACACTCATTATATCTATAGGAAACAAAATATAAAAATTTTATTGAAAAGGAACACAATATGAAAGAAACGCTAACTTCAACAATCTTAACGTATCTCAAAAGTTGTTGAGTATCGACGCCTATAATGCTACATTATCATAAACAGGAGAACGAAATCTACGAATATGCAAAGTCTCGAGAAAATCTGAGACTCCATGACCGCGTCTTCTCCTTGGCAGTTTCGATTGATTCTTCCTCGACGAACGAATCTTTTCAAATTTTTCTTATTTACCTAAAACAGTTCCTGTATGTTCTCACTAAATTGGTAAAAGTTGTACTTAATTTAATCATACAATCGCGTATTTTTATATTCACATGCTAAATTCGTATGTCAAATTGCGACTAGGATCTACGAAGCATTTTGTAACTGTTTTATCGTCGCGCGAACACTCTGTTTTAAAAAGCAAACTTTTGTCAGCGAGATACGACTCCGCCGTCACCAAAATTAATACATCATTCAGCAGTTCCCCTCGGCTCTTTAATTACCATATTTTTAAGGGGCGGGAGGGGGGAGGGGAGAACGTCCCGCCAGCTCTCTCTCGGCATAGAAAAAGTTATTTCCGTCGGTGGAGTTTACGCACGACGGGATTAATTCTTCCTTCAGGAACGCCCGTCATCGGTCAAGACTTAATAGCTCTGCGCCGTTAAATCCGTCGCGCCCCTAATTACATTAAAAAGTATCTCCCTGCTTACTTATTACAGCCCCCGGATCCCGCCACCGCCATCCACGATTTTCCTCCTCATTATCGTCGAAAAGTTTGAGTGGCCACTTAATTGGCACTTTGTTATATCGATTGAACAAACGAAGCGGACGAGATTCATTCGACGAGCGGATATAGCGACGGTGGGAAGTTATGGAGGGGGGGGGGGGTGACAAGAGGGATGAATGGAGAGAGGGGATAACTGAGGCAATAAGAATGAGAGAAATGAGAGAAGAAGAATAAGACGATAATGCGAACGACCGAGGAAGCTGCCGGATCGAAACGGGGACGAAGATCCGAAGGGAAAAAGAAAAGGATAGAGTGATGAGGGTGACAGGGGTGGGACGAGGAAATGTAACTAAAGAAAGACGGGAATAAGTTTCTGTAATTCTACTGTACGGAGATTCGAGATTGCAAGTATTACATATGAGTAATTAATAAACTGCGGTTCTTCATACAGAATAAAAATTGTTTGCATTGATACGTTAAACGCGGAGCAATCTTGTCTCGCTTTCCATTTCACTTTTTATTTAAGTTCAAATACAGAAATACGACTTTAGACAAGCAAAAGAGTTGTTTACCCCATTTCTCTTTAATCTGTATAAATTAAATCTATCACGACTGTGTGAACATTTTTTAATGTTATATGAATTATATAATTCATATAGCATTAAAAAAAAAGATTGGGTATTGAAGTAGGAACACCTAACCTATATTAACTCCTTTAATATTTGTCGTACGAAAAAATTCCTAAGCATAAAGTTTGCATTGTCTGAAAGGCCTGATCCATTGATGGAAAACATTTTTTCCTAAGGTCTTTTTTTACAAGATTTCATTTAATATGTGCCTAGAATGTATATCATACGTCTTCGCTTTTCCATTTTTCCACATGATGCAGAAACCATTTTGGAAAAACTAACTATGTGCTCCGAAAGTAGAGACTATAGACTTTGCAATAAGCTTAGAATGATTATTATCATACGATTCGTTTTCAAAAAGTGATATTATTTTAAATATCATTCAGTCGCCGTTGTCGGGGAATATTGTGACAGTTATCTTCGCTTTTCCATTTCTCCGCATGTTTCAGAAACTGTTTTGGATGAATCCAAAATTAAGGTCACACGATTCGTTTTCACGATGTTACGACTATTTGAATATCAGACTTAACCTGAAACCCACGAATTGAATTTTATGGTAACGGTTTAAAGCTGTAGAATTGAATTTTGACAATGAATAGTCACTTTCCGGGCTACAATGCAGTGGCGAATTCGTCTCCAAACCCTCGGGCATCCTCTACAACGTGATACAATCGAACACACTGGATTTTCAGCAGGAGCCTGGCGCCGCGGCTCGCAGAACTTCGCTCTCAGCTACACAGAGATCCGCAGAAGTATTTTTTCGGGACGGAGCTTCAATGTCCATGGAAAGTGATTCTGTCGGCAGAAGGGAACCGGTTTCGAGGCGCGTGGCCACCGGGGGCCCAGTCGTGGTTATAGCAGCGATCCTGCCACCTTTGCTAGAGTTAGTTGTTTAAATCTTTCGTACCTGTCCCCGATGTTTGACCAACGTCGGAGCAAGAAAGAGCAGCGCCGGCAAATTAGAGGGTCTTTTCAGGTCGAGAGCGAAATCACGCGATCGTCAGATTGTTTTTCGACGTCGCGAGATATTGGTCCGCACAAATAGTTTTGCGAGCAAACGTTTTCGAACACGGAACGGGAAGAGAGGACTCGGGAAACACTAGACCTTTCACCTTTCTTCTGTTCCTTCTCAGTTTCTTCTCTGGTTTTTGTTTCCGGAGGATCATGTTTAAGAACATGTGTTTTTTTCTAGAAAATGCTATGCACTCAAACGTCTTTAAAAACTTTGAAGAATTTGTTCCGTGACTGAGACTACCATACATTTAAAGATTGAAGATTTTTTGTTCAGTGGAACGTCTAATGGCAACTTTGCATATAAAGTGTGAGCGTATGGATGTGTGAGAGTATGGACGGTGTGGGTGTGCGTGTGGACCGCACCGCATTTAACATTAGAATATCGGCGCCTCGCAACACCATCGATCGCCGATGCCCTTCTGTTTTAAGAAACGAATATGGTTTACCAGCGTTTTGAAATAAAGCAGTTGTCGTTGGAAAGTGTTGCGAATAGAAGCTCTATCACCGATCTCCGCTCTTACCCGGCATCCCATCCTCACAAAAGCTGTCTCCACACTGAAGCAATAACGAGCAATATTACGTTCCTTTTTTAAACAGAGATTTGATTGGTTTTATACAATAGCGTTTTGTAGTATTGTCGAGGAATGTGGAGTCTGCGTACAATCTTGAATATAAAAAGATTGAATGTTTTAGTTGAAAATTGAATCCTTTAGTTGGCTAGCTGAGAGACTCGATTTCTATATACATAAACGACATAAACCTGCTGGAAGAAATTAAAATTAAGATTGAAAAGTGCAGGAGGTTTAAAGGAACAATCACCATGACAGGTTTTATCTTTCCAATTTTAATTTTATTAACTTAACTACTTTGATTTCGTTGGATTTTCTAGTATGGGAGTTTGTTTAGAAAGTCTGACTACTGGGCACAATTTAAAATGATTATTACTAGACTGAGAATTTTATGCATTTATGACAAAAATGAGTAAGTACAGTTCAAAATAGTGGAGAATGGTTGTGGCCATCAACGAGTGTTTACGTTCCGTGTGACAAACTCTAGTGTTACCAAACACAAGCGCGTGTACGACTATCTACCGAATATCTTATATCATAGTGATAAGTGAAGTTTCGTATGATCCATCAACACACCAAACAGTATTTACGGTGCATTCTGATGACCTCTGACTACGGGGGTCATCAGTCCTTCCAAGAATCATCGAAATCTACCGAAGTGAAGCATCCAACGCAACATTCTTCCAGCTGTGTACATATGCCACTGCAGTTCAAACAAATCTATTCCCAACAAGAGAGCAAGACATCGTTATTGATGGCATTGAAGGCGTACCTATCAAAGATTATGTAAAGGCCGTCGCCACATTGAGAAATCTTCTGAATATCAGATTTGTGTCGAGAATTTTAATGAACCGAATCTGTATGTATCTGGCCAATTAAGAAATAGGAAACAAACTCACAGAATTTAATCAAATTATCAACATTGACAATACGACTCTCAAAATACGACCGCTAATAACAAAATTCAAATGAATCGTATTGTCAAATGTATGTCCAATCATTCCACGCAACACCTTAGATAAGCTGTTGACTAAAATGAATAATTGTTGACTAAAATGAATAACTGTTGACTAAAATGAATAACTGTTGACTAAAATGAATATCTGTTGACTAAAGTGAATAACTGTTGACTAAAATGAATATCAGCCTGGGATCCTAAATGACATACCTATATGCTGCACCACGAGAGAACCGTACCGTTTCGCACAGCTTGACTCGTCATGGAAGGCGCAGCGAACCTCTCATTGGGAAAGGGAGCGTACGGAGTGAGAATACCACCAATCAGGGCGAAGATGCGCAGCAACGAACGAAAATCGGTCTTCCTGCGGTACGGTTCTCTCGTGGTGCAGGGTATATATATGTGCTAGTTTACCCGAAACTAGATTTCCTTATATCATGAACTTCCAAGGGCAAATATTTATACACCCTGACGGTATCAACAAGCTCCCCGAATCAGTTAGAATCGATTATGATAATACTACACTTTGGATCTATATAACCACTGACGTAGTTACATGTTTCAATTGTAAACAAAGAGGGCACCTAGCGAAGAACTGCAACATAAACACTATTACAACTAAAGCTAATCCCACTTACACCGAATTCAGGCAAGGAAGCGAACATACCCCGTGTACTAACAACAAACCACATATACCTGAAAACATTACCTCTGACGAAGAAGAAACTATATTTCCTACCAATAACCTCAAGACCATTGTCGGACACAAGCTCCAATATTAGTTCCATCCCTCAAGTACCTTGTATCAAAGGTATCTGGGACACTGCTTCCAAAGAATCGTCAAGCGAAAACCAGATTAAAGAAACTGAGACAAAAATCCGTAAGAAAAGAAACCCAAATCTGATACTTCTGATATTTGAGTGAACATGAAAACCACAAATACCTAAGTTTCATGCAATTAAAAAACTTCATTTAAAAATCTAAGGGATGAGCTATAATAGGCTTAATATAATAGGCTTCCAAAATAGGCTCATTTTGCATTAAAAACATGTTTCCCAATAGGATTTTTACCGACTCGCAAAGAAAGTCGTTATCATTATCTATCTTACCGACACAAAATATTCTACTTTACCGGCATAAAATGAATATAAACGCGCAATTCTTTCAAACAAAATAACTTTCAGGCTTGAATTAGCACAAGTTGTCATTGGACAGTAATTAAAATATACAGAATCATGTATAGGATCTCAAAAAGAACGTATAGTCCAAGTTAGTTTGGGGTTAGGTAGGAGTGGGGCCGGCCCGACTACTCTCACAGTTTTCCGCATTTTGATTTCGTACATATTTATTATTTCATATGTACGATGCCGGCCAGATTACCAAACCGAACCCACACTAACATGCTTACATACGTCTGGTTGAGTTATAACTGTTATAAGAGGCAATTCTAGCAGTCGCACACATACAGTTGTGCAATAACAGGTTCAGAAACAACACCTAGTCCAAGCGTTTTGACAGTAAAGTAGAAGATTTTATGCCGGTAGGTTAGAATATTTTATGTCGGTTAGGCAGTTAATGATAACCATTTTTTTTGGCGAGTCGGCAAAAATCCTTTTGGGTAACATGTTTTTAATGCAAAAGGAGCCTATGTGCAAAATTTTAGGTCAATCAGATTTGACCGGTTTTTGGAAGTTTAACATACAGACGATATACTATGATTTCACTGATGATAGAGACAAAATAGCTTCCACTCTTAGATTCACTTACTCTTTTCTCACAGAAAGAGTTATGAAAAGCAGATTTACCAGAATATCAAAAAAATCATCTCTAGTATCCAAAAATATGGACGTTAATATCTCCGACGACAACACAGTAGACGATTTATTTGCTAAACCAAATTAAAAGGAATCTAAAGGAATATGATTGAAACCATCATCCAATGGAACATCAATGGATTTCACCCTCAAAGCAAACACTTGGACGTACTACGAAGAAAATCCAACCCTATTGTAATGTGTGTACAAGAATTAAATTTTAAAACCAATCACTACACTACGATAAGAGGATACAATACATATTATAAAAACCGTATCTCAGCTCTTCATGTCAGCGGAGGAGATGCCACATACAGTGAATGCTCGATAATTGTCCACAACACGGGTCCGGCCAGGGACAATTATCGTGCAGATGGTACTATTTTTCGACCTCTGCTGAAGGTAGAGACGATCAACGAAGCTCGAGAGGCCTTGGTCGCTGAGAAATGTAACACAATACGGGTCGAGTATATCGGTGTGAGACCACTACTAATCCAATAACGAACTTCATTATTTTTCATTATTTTTTATGGGACTTTTACCAACAGATTCGTGGTATTTTTCTAATGAAAATGATACCCGAATATTGTGTAGGTGAAATACCTGAATAGTAAGGATAGTTCAAGAACAATTACGGGCCAGATATTTGGGACAATTGTCAAGAATTTACTGTATATTATGTATTTGGTTTATTTCAGCCTTACAGCCAAGAAATGTGACTTGGTTTACATTAACCTACTGTACAAATCTATGTTATTTCACACATTCGTCCATACCTTCTCTCACACCTTTTCTTTGCCTCCCTCCTATCTACACTGACCTACTCTGGTAGTCTCCTAATTACTTCTAACCCAATCATTGCACCCTTCCCCATTCCCTAACATTTGTTCATTGGTTGAATTCACTGTATATTAAAAATGACGTTTCACACCAACACATCCCACTCAAAACTAAGTTTTACGGTCCAGTTATACTGCCGGGACGTGATTTTTTTACATAGGATGGGGTCTGGAGAAAACCCCGACCGTGATTTTGCTTTCACGTTACCGATATTTTCAGCTCGCCACGGCGAGGCCATTATCTTGACGTCTGAGCATTTCCAGATGGCCTTTCGGGAGCGCGTTCACAGTTTCCTGCTGTGCATGGCACAAAAAAAAAGATGTTTTCAGGAGTTTCACAGCTCCTTATGTAAACTATCGGTATCTCTCCTCTACAACATCGTGGAAATAGGAAATTTTCCTGTCCCTTGGTGGAAAGGCATTAACACATTCTGACATTATACGTGAATTGCGTATGTGTTGTGAAACCGAGAATAACAGTTATTTTTTTAGTTCACTTTTATCATTTAATTCACATTCCATGTGAAGGCGGATCATTTTTACATACAGACACCTTCAAAGTTTGCTACTTTGAGCAATTTGTACGTGTTTAAATATCGCGTTAGTTTGAAACGTGCTTGAATTTCGCGATTATCGCGATCTATATTCGTTGGTGACCTTCTCGATGTTATTCTTCCGAGGAGTCAAATAACTATCAATAGTTCAAGTAAAAACGGCGTGACTTTCTCGCTACCAGCTAATGTCAGCTGATAAACACGGCGATCGGTAGATCAACGTGCAAAACGTTCAAATCAAACTCGTGTCGCGAAGGTATAGAGGGACAAAGAGAACAACATACAAACAAACGTTGAACAGAGACAGGCGAATAAGAGAGAGACAGCGCCGCGTAGCGGATCAGCTGACACTCTTGTGACGCTTCGTCGCCGCTGCCAGTTCGCGTAGTCACTTGCTCACGAGACGTGCGAGGAGTAACTCGCTCACAAACGTGCTAGCGAGCACTTGCTATCAAGGCGCGCTAGCGAACACTTGTCTTACGAGTCTTCGCAGCTGTCAATATTCTTCAGTCGCGCTGTCGGATACTTGTCACAAGTCTTTGACGGCGACGCTATTGGCAACGACTGTGCGAAAGGAACTGGTATCGTGCTCGAGATCGTTCCACCCGCTAAGAGAACCGACAAGCCCTAGCGAGGTTTATTAAACTCTGGATATTCCGAGTTTTAATAAGTAATCTGTCACGCGCTCTTCAGTCGCGCTGTGGGAGGCTTGTAACGAGTCTTTGACGGCGACGCTATTGGCAACGACTGTACGAACGGAACTGGTCTCGTGCTCGAGATCGTTCCAACCGTTGAAAGAGAGTTGACAGTAAATAGCGACATACGTCAATCGAGCTCTGGATTTTCCGAAGTTTGAAAAGATAAAAGTGCATGGTTGTTGTTTCACCGCACAAGTGTATTTCGGTGTGGTTGACGCGAGTTTCGTGTTCGTTCCCCGAATTCATTACCCGCCGTTCAAGAGAAACTCTTGATTAACACGCTTACGTTATACGCCCCCTCTATACATCGCTATATATAGTGGCCTTTGTGCGTGTAAGCGTTCAAGAGAAACTCTTGGAAGGAATCGTGTTTCCGATTCCGTACGGCCACCCGTGTAACACGGAGGACACTCTTTCCGAGTACATTTTCTCTGCCTTAAGCTCTGGCATACGCTTTGCCATCCCAGTGCCGCAGAAGAACGGATACTCGGATTGTGACAAGGTCGATTCATGATACGCTTTGCGGGAATTGACCGGTCCACCCACAGCTCTTGATTGGTAAGTCCTCTTTTGAGAGAGAGCGTGACGACGATCTCGGCAGACTTGACCCGTTAAATCACCATAGTCGCACCCACATACGCCGTCGGTAGTGCTATATAGCTACTACCAGAGCGGGGATTGTGACTGGTTGAACAACACTTACAATATACGCCCCCTGTATATATCTCTATATATAGTGGCTTTTGTGCTTGTAAGTGGTGAGTTGGACCACGTCTTCCACCGAGATTTCTATAGCCGCGTGACGTATTGAGTCACTCGCGAGCTTTGAATCAAGGTTGTTGAAGCACGGAGCGTTGAACTTGGAGCCTTACAACCTCCCTGTAAGATTAACCGCCACCTTTACGCTGACGCCCACGCAGTAGAAACGGTTTAACCGTGACTACGCCACTGCGAGCGGACGGATTCTCGATTATCAAGATACGTCAAAAATATACAGTCCACTACCTCTGCGTTTTGAGCAGTTTGGCTGTACTCCCCCTCCTTCGATAGCGATTATCGCAGTTAGGAGCGTACGGGAAACAGCGTCACGAACGGATACGTATCGTACCGAATAGGTGGTTTCACACCTTCGTTCGCTGATTTAATTTTCAGACGTCAACGTCGCTAGATGTCCAAGGGACGACCCAGAGGAGACGGAGGAGTCGCGAACCGCCGACCTTCACAGGGATATTTTGATTCAATAAACGGTCCACCATTAGGTGGGTCACTATCAATATAACCTCGCTGTACAACAATTTACTTTCCCTCAACAACTCCTATCTCCTCATATTCGAGCCACCGTTAAAAAGTCGTTGGATTGTATTATACAGTCCACCTTTTTAACAGTACGAAAACGACATACCTCCACAAAATAATTTATATCACGGCTATTATTAAAGATAGAAACATTTTCTTTTTTTTTGTGATCATCGCAAGATACCGTTATTCTTCTTAAATAATTTATCATTCTATACGCAAATGTCATTTCTTAATACCAAAAAATTAGAAACATCATTGTTTTTACCGCCCGTTCAAGTGTGACAAAATTCTTTTTTTAATTCGCGCAGCTTCAAAAATTTCAAATATTGGGCACGTAGAACGTGTTTGTGTCACAATATGCCCCCCTCTATACCGTGTAAGTTTCCTATATAACATTTTTTCATATTATTACAAATAACGGCAATAATCAAACTGGACATAGTTATTGCCCCATCCTGTATATTTTGCATGACGATCCGCAGTCTAATTATTATTTCTAGTAACAATTTTATGACAAATTCTATTTCGGATCAGTATGGAAGACATCCGAAAAATAATATCTACGATTCTCAGGGGAAGTTAGGAGTGAATGTGCTCCCGTTTGGATCCTCAGTGTGCAGTATACATCGGTAATATCCGGTTTCCACGATACGTAAAAAGATCCGTGGATAAGAGAGACCAATAATAAAATAATAGCGGCGGCACGCGATCCATAGGAGATCCACGGTCGCGTGCACGACTTGGCTCCCAGGAAATTATTTCTTCGTTTCACGTGCGAGCAAGTTCTTTATCGTTCGACGATCTGCCGTGATCGGGGTGAAATTTACTTGGACTACCCCGACGCTGTTATTCACGATGATGATAGATTCGCCCGTGAATAAAGCATGTGCGAATAAGGCTTCCCTACACTTTCTTCCCTCAATGATATTCTAGTGGCCAATGTTTAGACACGCGTATCAACCGCAATCTTATCGATTAACAAGCCACATCGGCCGACCGATCATTGCCAACGTTAATGACAGTCTGCGTGGAAATAGCACATTGAAACGACAGAAATAGTATCATATTATGATATTGGGTCAAAACGTTCTGCAGTTCTGTTGTGTTCAGTATTTCTTTTCATTAACACTACGTTTACGGAGCACCTAAGAGTGATTATTTCACATTACTTATTTATTTTATTGTTTGTTGCTGTAAACCAGGGATGGGCATTTTTGTCTCAATTGAGACAAACCCGTCCTCACCATAGTGCCCACTGTCCCCACCAGCATCCGCCGTTACCATAGAGTGGAGTAGTAGAGGAAGGAAGTGCTTTGCCCGTCGCGAACAATGCGCAGGTCTCGCGCATGAAAGAGAGGTTAGTGGGAGAAGCAGACGTTTGAGGGACCCTACCGTGCCCATCACGGCCGTAAACCATGTTTGGTTTATATAGCATACATTAGCACAATAGTTTACAATTAACAGTAAAGTATAGTACAAAGTATTATATTAGTATGTGTAGTAGACACTAAATTCTAATTTTACATTTTCTCAGAAAATTATAAATAGATATTAACGCCACAATATCTCGCACGCTTAGAAAAGAACTTAGATAATATAAGGTGAGAAATAGTTTCGCTTGAGGAGCAGTTCCAACAAGTAGCCTCGTTCTGTATCATATTCTAGACATTGCTATACAGGGTGGTCACCTAACGTTTGCACCTCAAATATCTCTGTTGTTCCTAAATATACGTAAAATATGGTAAGGACAAAGTTGAATGGTACAATGGGGCTGACACGATGCCAAAAAAAAATTTGTTTTTATGTCATTGTTTTAGAGATATCAAGGTCACCTTGAATTTTTAAAATGAAACCACCCTTTTTTAAACACCTACAATGATAGTCCCTTTCATTACGAATGCAGTGACTATAATTACTCAAGGTCATTCAAGGTCGCGGACAGAGATAACGTATAAGATTTAACATCGAAACATGCCTGTAAACGGGCTTTGTAGGAATGTTGAACTCTGCCCGTGACCTTGAATGACCTTGAGTAGTCATAGTCACTGAATTCATAATGAAAGGGACTATCATTGTAGGGTGAGGCACTAACAAACTGTAGGTGTTTAAAAAAGGGTGGTTCCATTTAGAAAAGTCAAGGTGACCTTGATATCTCTAAAAAAAGTGACATAAAAACAAAATTTTTGTTGGTATCAAGTCAACCCCATTGTACCATTCAACTTTGTCCTTACCATATTTTACGTATCTTTTGGAACAACAAAGATATTTGAGGTGCAAACGTTAGGTGACTCGCACTGTATAATATGGTTGTCTTGATCTTCTACTGCACATTCACAGGACCCATCCGAAATAGAATGTTCGAACGGCTTTTATTGACGAATGAAATGAAATCTCTGGGGAATTTGAGACCCGAAAACCACAGAGTTGTTGCATCGTTAAAGAAGTGTCGGAGAACATATACACGTTTGTATGAGCCTTGATTTTTAATTGTGTCAATCGTTGAGATTCTCATTTGACATCTAAGGCCGCTTAATATATCGGACAACGGTACTTTAACATTCGGTAGGGTTCCAGATTTTGTAGATTCTTTGATTATTTTACATTACTTTATAAAAATAACAAGAATGTCTGTATGTATGCAAATTGTTAGCCATTTTTTATAATCTAAATATACCCGCAGAAATAAATTTGTTGATTTATTCCTCATGAATGCATGCCTACAATCTCAATCATAACAAATTAAAAATATAAGAACATTTTAACACGTCCCGTAAACCTAGTGTTAAGCAGTACTTCTCTTTTTATTATTGAAGGAGTCAACAACCACAAAAAAAGGTAAAACAGAAGTTATTTATTTAATAAAGTAAACACTGAGAAAATAAGTTTTTTTATGTTAATGACGTCTCTAATTCTCTTACAAGTATTTTACTATTTGGTTACGACAGAAATAACTTCCGTTGTGTTCGATATTTCGTTTTAATCAGTCGATTTTATATTAACGCTTCCATCATCGTTGAATCAACGGCCACAAGAGTTGAAGAAAGCAATTTATTTGACATAATAAAAATTGGCTAAGATTTTGGTAATTATATAGAAGTTGGTCCTCCTCCCCGATTTTGATGACCTTGAAATATGTTGTCAAGGCCATCATTCTGAACAACTTTTCAAACTATTACTAATACTGTATTAAATTTTCCACATTCTTGCACGCTCCGTGGCAACGTAAGCTCGATCCGGCGCGGCGCACAGTGGGACATTCAAAGAACTTTCGATAGAAATGAGGTGCAGCGATGAAATCTTTTTACGAACGTTTTTTAACCTTGAAAAAATTCGTTAAAATGTTCGATTTCAAGAAAATTTTGATTTTTCCAATGCGCGGAAAAAATTTTTTTAACATGCTATACATCATTTCCCGGAGATATTTTCACGCTGATTTCAAATCTGTTCTCAAAATATATCTACGACCTCAGAATTTGGTAAAAAATCGATTTTTGTGACAGAAAACTAATGAAATCATATTTTCGTTGAAATGATTTGATAACACACTAGTTTGAAGGTATATCGTATTCTCATATATGAAACACAATACAAATAATAAAAATGATGTATTTGAACGTTTTGACTTACTTACGAAGCATGATGCACTTCACGTCTCGTCATCACTTGACGTAGCGCTGTCATTGCTACTGGCACTTTCTGCAGGCTGTGTGTGGCTGTAATGTAATATAGATCAGATATCTATTGTCCATAATTACATTTTCATTTAAAGAGAAGGCGAGGTAAGTATTTAATCTTTTTAACTTATGTACGTATTCCCACCAACGAAGTTTCTAACTTCTGGTGATACTTTATTTTTCTCGTACAACTTTAATCGATTTTTTATTAATTTGTCTTCATTATACATCATTTCCGTGGGCTCGAATGAATCCTACCTTGCGCAAGTTACTAAAACATGGTTGCGAAGCAGCAAAAAAGTTTCCATTGCCAATACCAAGAAGAAAAAATATGATACTGCATTCACGACAAAATAGCTGAAAGAATAGAATGTTAGACGTTTTTAATCGAGCAGTATACTTAACCGACCCGAACATTTCACTCATATTAATAAAAAATCGAGTAAAGTTGTACCACAAAAATAAAGTACCACTAGAAATTAGAAACTTCGTTGATGAAATTACGTAAGTTAAAAAGATTAAGTACTTACCTTACTTCCTCTGTAAATGAAAATATAATTATGGACAATAGATATCTAATTTATATTACATTACAGCCACACACAGCCTGCAGAAAGTGCCAATGGCAATGACAGCGCTACGTCAAGTGCTTCATGCTTCGTAAGTAACTCGAAACGTTCAAATACTCCATTATTATTATTTTTACTGTGTTTTATATATGAGAATACGACATACCTTCAAGCTAGTGTGTTATCAAATCATTTCAACGAAAAAGTGAGTTCATTAGTTTTCTGTCAAAAAAATCGAGTTTTTGTAAAATCCTGAAGTCGTAGACAAATTTTGAGGCCAGATTTGAAATCTGCGTGAAAAAATCTACGAGAAATGTATAGCATGTTAAAAAAAAATTTTTTCGCGAGTGGTATTGGAAAAACCACAATTTTCTTGAAATTGTGCAAGTTTAACGAATTTTTTCAAGGTTAAAAAACATTCGTATCATAATCTGCCTATTTTTCCCATCTTCTGCAAAGTTTCAGCTTTAATTTAAAAACAATTTCATCTCTCTATCTCATTTCTATCGAAAGTATTTTGAAAAAGATTTTGTCCAAATTGCCCACTGTGCGGCGTCTGTATACTTTTTTTTCTAAACAAACTGTGGAGATGAGAGAGAAAACAGGCTCCCACTCTGGTCACACATATATAAGGTGAGCTTTCAATTTTGAAAGGCAACTCTTCGATTCTCGCATGCTCCATTGGGACGGCCTGACGGCCGCACAGTGAGTTGAATCGCGAAAAACGCGGACAAAAATAATTTCCGAAGCTACTTCTAAGATTAAATTAATAAAAATGGTACAGTTTTATAGATTTTGAGGTGCTGAATTAAAATTAATAATCAGATTTTGTTTAATTCCAAACACATAAAAGTTATATAAGGTTTTTTCGAAACGTTTTTCTCGAATTTGGCCGTACACATTTTTAATTATTTTATTATTAATAATGGAATATTTTTAAGTTATTATATACTAAATTCTGTATAATTTACTCGATGTTAATTTCCTTCCGTCTCTAAACAAATGCCAATCGGCGCTCCAACAACAATACCAGGCATTCTTTGCCCATTATTGCCTTACTATTTATATTTATATTATATTATTTATTAGACAGCGGATCTTTATGCATTTATAGCAAAATTGAGAAGATGAAATTCAAAATTGTTGGAAAATTTTTAAAATTGAAGATGTCAATATATGATTTCTCCTCTGATAAAATTATTAAGGCGGTAGACTCCTTTACAGAATTGCAGGGGTGCGGGATGCGCGTTCTCATCTCGGGGATTTTTCAGTAGTCAAATGCGCTAGATAAAAGATCAATCTAGGCCGCAATCGCCCTCGAAAGTCCTATTTCTACGTTTATGAGGCGTAATTTGCATTATTCACAGTCACAGCTATATGAAAATAGCTACATGGGCAGTTGTATGCTTCCGAATAATGCAAATTAAGCCACGTAAACGATAAAATAAGACTTTTGAGGCTGCCAAGATCGATCTTTTATCTAGCGTTTTTGACTACTGAAAAACCCCATTTTTATATTATCGACTCTGTTTCGGGTTAGGTTTTTGATCCTCGATCCTAATCTAGATTTACAACAAAATTTGGGTGGTTTTCTTTTGGAAATGGCTTTCCTCTTTGAATGCCAAAAGACACCATAGTGACTACCTGAACGGCGCGGCGCGGTGCAACCGCGCATTCTCTCGCGGAATCGTTTTTGTGATACAGTGTACAAGCAGGCAGCTATTGGCAGCTGAAACCTTTTTAGTTTTATCGTATACATATCTACCAATAACGTGTAACAAATTTTAATGCAGCAATCGACGGCAATCGGTTTATAAACCTATTTGAGTGGGGAGAAAGCTTAAGTATTACTCTTTGTTTCATCAATGTTTGTAGGTGTTATATACAACAAAAACAAACAAAATTCATGCTTATTATTTTCGTCTTGGAACACGCTTTCAGTTGAGTACATACAAAAAATCCTCACTCATACGTGTATTAAGTTATAACGTACTAAATGAAACGGTATTCTAAAAAATTCAAGAGAAGCTAAACTTATGCATTTTTATTGAACTTCAGCATTTAATTGTGGGATACAGATATGAAATTTTGGAAAACGAAATGCAGAAAATGATGCCACATTTATCTACCAACAAGGTAATAATATAATTTTACATTTTTCGTTTAGTCAGGAAAATGATTTTTGTCCGCGTTTTTCGCGTTTCAACCCACTGTGGGCCGGCCCTCTCCACGACCTAACCACAACTCATTCTATTCGCATAATCTTTGCATTGTAGCTGTCATCCAGACTCTGATATAGTAATGGAAAAATCATGTGAATAGAATGAGTTGTGGTTAGGTCGTAGAGAGGACAGAGATGGTCGGCCGTCAACATAACATTTGTAAGACGCAGAATACGTTACGAACGCCGTTAACCTTCCGTCGGGCGCAACTGATCTGAGAGGCACAGCGCGGTTATTTGGGTACACCCCCCCCCCCCCCCCACCAGACAACATTGTCATTTGGCGTTCCCAGTAACTGCCTGTTTTGACGTGCTCTAAGGATCCTTCCCACTTAGTTTGCCTTTGACCATCATTACCGGAAGTTATTCAAATTTTGTTCAAATCAGCTCAGTGCTTCCGAACTCATCACATTTTTAAAGTTACGTATTTTCGAAATATTAGCATAAAAATTATTTATTATCTTCGCTTTAATTTATATAATGTAAGGGTTTTCATTAATTTTGTGAAAATACATTGACCGTATGGTAAAGTCCCAGTGTCGAAGGTTCAGGTAGCACGTAAGTATCTGGAAAACACAAGCGACTCAGTCATCCCCACCCTTGGGGAGGGCCCAAAAGAGCGTCCCCTCAAGTATAGACGGTACCAAGTGCAGTATTTCTCTAACAGCAGTTGTATGAATGAACTTAATTAGGTGTTTATTGTGTTTTTTGAATGTGTGCCCGTCAAGCACATTGCGCCCGAACTCGGCGGTCGAGGCATTGCGCCCGACGGAAGGTTAAGCGATTACCTATGCTGATATACGAAAATCCAAGAGAAAAAATTCAATACAGTATTAGCAATAGTTTTTTGCGAATATATCGAAAACTAAAACCGAGCGGCGGTAACATGTATAGGGAAGAGTTGTTTAGAATGGATGACCTCGGCAACATATTTCAAGGTGATCAAAATCGGTAAGGGGACCAACTTCTATATAATTACCAAGATTCTTTATGTAATTACTTTCATAATCTTTAATTTTCAAGCCTCAAGAAATCATTGTCACCCACATGACAACCAACGTGTTAAAATTAACTTTGTTTTATCAGAGAAGGTGCAAGAAAATTTATAAAAAAAATTGCTATTTAATTAATATTATAAGAAAATTTGCTTCCGCTAAAAGATACACTCTGCACGTCCATTTTCGAGTTGCAAAGTAAACTTTCATCTCGTTTCGATTTTCCGCGGGCTGTTTCACGGTTTGGATTTCGTTCGCAAATAAAGCCGTCATCTGTAAATAAATTTTTGGTCCTTTACGCTCAGCCAGTGCAATCGTAAAGTTCGTGTATCCCAGCAAATTGCTCGCGGCGATGATTATTACGCAAAATTGAATGTACAAAAACAGCTGTCGCCACATGCGGGTCGCGGCAATGAATTTCTCTCTCTCTCTCTCTCTCTCTCTCTGTCTCTCTCTCTCTCTCATGTGTCTCTACCGCGTTTTCCTAAGCTTCATACATGATATTGCAATCCCTCCAACAACATCTCGTTGACGGAGTCCCGTCTACTGAGATTCTCATTAAACATTCGCATAAATCTGCTCTCATACTACCGCCGTAGCTTCTTCTCTGTGTTCAACCCTGCGGTTTACCGTCTCTCCCAGAGATAAAAACAGATTTTTCTAGATGTTCCATAAAAATATACAGAGCGGTCCGCATAAATAAAGTCTAACTAAGCATCTCTTTAAATTAGAACGACACAAACAATTTTTTAACACAACGGGAATGGTGTTGTTAACAGTGTTGTTAACCGCACTAATCGACTATAAACTGTCAATTATGTTGAACCATCATGCAATGTCGTATCTTAATATATTTTTCAACGAGAAAGTTAATGTATTTTTTGAGAATGACATAAAAAAAATAAAGAAAATGAGAGAAGGTCATAAAAAATAATGGTCAATACTTCGACGATTAAAAATGAACTTAAGTACATTAACTTTCTAGTCGTAGAATAGCTGAAAAATGTAAGACCGACTAAAAAGTATAATTTAAATAAAAAAAAAAATTATTTAAATAAAAAAAATTTTAATATACCACGTTTTTAAGACGGACTGAAAAGTATAAAATAATTTTTGCTAGCCCCATACAGATTCCTAACCAAATACAGATAGTCTTGAAAATTTGTGATTCTGAATTTTTAATAGCTATGAAAATACTTAGATATAAAACGAAATACGTGGGGCGCAAAATAATTAGTAAGCATTGTAGAAAGTAGCAGCCGTTGAGAAAACTCACACAACAGTTCATATCATTTACAGTGCAATAAAATTATTAGTGACTTAGGTGAACTATTCATCCATCAATTATCTATTGCATGCGCCCCACGTTCTTAGTTTTAAATCTTACAAATATTTTCATAGCCATTCAAAATTCTTCAGGACTATCTGTATGGGGTTAGGAATCTCTATGGGGCTAGGAAACATTATTTTATATTTTTTAGTCCGTTTTAAAAACGTGGTATATTAAAAAAATTGCTTATTTAAATAATTTGCACTGTCATCCAGTTCTGAGCCATGTTTAAATTTTCAAGACTCTAGCTCATTGGGAAGTTAGTTTAAAATCAATTGCAAAATTTGTACCGAACAGACAGACAAACAAGAAAGCGAGTTAATAAAAACGTGCTAATATGACTACTTCTGGGATAATATATTGTTAATAGTATTCATTGGTTTTGAATTGCTCGGGATCTGATTTAGCTGTTATACAATCTCGCAGAAGAAAAATATTTTCAGTATTATTTAAATTATACAAAAATGGAATGGAAATAGAAGGAAGATCCGATGAATTTAATATTACTGGCACAGGTCGAGCCCATTCACTGATCCAAACTTTACTATTTTCCCCTTGTTAAGTGATCCAACGAGAGGGTGGTAGAAAGAAGAAAAGAATGAGGGGAACTCTTTTATTTCCACTTTCGATATATGCTAGCCGCGACCGTTCGGGAGTGGCGTTCTGGCGAATACTAACTAAATAATCGCGCATTTGGCTAAATTTGGTCGCTCCCCTCTCCAGGATCGCGGCGACCCGCCAGCCCCTTCTTGGAAAACGGGAGGCCCTTGCCTCTGCTTTGCAGCGCCACGCTGCTGGTTTTAAGCCGGTAGCCTACGCGGCCCCGGGGAGACCTCGTCTTCCCGCACACGCTTTTGACCCTGTTGTCGCAGGAGCTTATCTCCTGAGGGGTCTACAACGGCCTAGAGTCGACCTGCGTCGACTCTAGCACGTGTATGGCTTGGCGGCCACAAACAACACGTATTGCTGTTTTCGCACGCTGGGCTATACCATTGAGCGTTGGCACTCGTCAATAGCTAAACGGAAACGATAAGAATGCCTCTCGCCATCCCCGAAACAGCCTCACATGGATTTTATACATTTTCCTTAATACAACGTAATCGAACAACGACATCCCAGATCGCAATAAACTAAATAAATCTGCAATTCACTATTTGCAGGGAAAGAAACAAGGATTAAACGCAGAAACGATATAATGCCGCAGACCTTTTTTCTTGCCATTAACCCCTTAGCTTACAATGACGCCTCAGAGGCGTCATAAGGTTATCGGACCAAACATGAATAAGACGCTTCAGAGGCGTCGCAAGGTTATCGGCCCAAACACGGATAAGACGCTTCAGAGGTGTCGCAAGGGTATCGGCCCAAAGTTAATTGTACCGCGCACGTGTATATACAAATCATAGGAAGTTTGCGATTTGTACAGTTTCGAACGCTGAGCAAAGTTGTTTGTGTCCCCGGGCGCGACCGACCTTGTTGTCGTTTTTGGACCGCACATTTGGAAATTCGCTCGTAAGGGAAGGGGTTAAGCTGTCGTTAACACCCCTACAACAATCAAATATTTTACAGTATTCAGAGACAAGAAAAGTTGGGTCTTTAGCCTCAGAGACGTGCGAAGATTAAACAAAGCATATCCCAGGCCCATAAAAGGTTCCTGTCGGAACTGTTGAAAATGTCAGAGACAAAACCAGCAATTACTACGTCGATTCGGTCGTCGTCTGTAAAATGAAAATACAAACAGGTGATTTGGTGGTCGTTTCGTTACGGTCGGTCAGGTATGCTAGTGGTAACCTGTCTTGGTTCTTTAAGGTTTCCAAAAGACCGGGCCCTGGAGCCCTGGCGCGGCGTCAGCCAGGTGCCATTAGCCAGTGAAAATTACGCTCCGGGACGCGGCCTAGCCGGGTAATTAAGTAATTAACGATCTTGATGCGCCAGGTGGTGTCTTTAATCGGTAACCAGCGACTAGTTTTACGCTCGGCATGCGGCGATTTCTAATGTAAACGAGAGCAACGCTAATTGGTAGCTTCGTAACACGTGCCAAGCTACATCCGAGAGTGTCATTACGGAATTTGCTGAAGTCGCGAGAGTTAGTTCCCCGATAGTCCACCACTTAGAAGTCCTAGGGGATTTCCGAGCCCGTTACTACTATTTGCCCAGCAAAATGACAGAAACTTATTCCCGTCTTTGCCTTATTCCTTAGTGACTTTTCTTCGTTCCAAGCCTCATCATCCCCCGTCACTCTATCGCGTTTGTTTTGCGAGAATTCTAATCTTGCACGATCATGCTCACGCGTGAGAGGTGGTTTCAATCTTTAGGTTAACCTGTTCCCTTATAATTTAGATTCATGGTTTCAGATTGAATCGTAGGTGAAAGGAGCCTATTATTATAAAAGGTTCCAAGAATGGGACGCCATAGTGCATTGACAATGGGCAAAAATCAAAACATCAACTTTTATGTTGCAAGTGCAGAAATTGTAACTAGCAGAAGCTTCTTTGGAAAAACAAACTAAGCGCTCTCAAAGTAGAAGCTTCACGGTTTAAAATAAAAAGAAATTTTTAAAAATTTCACGTTTTTAAGACGGTCTAAAAAGTATAAAATAATAATAATTAAATAAAAATAAAATGGATTAAGAAGTATAAAATAATTTTTAAAAAACGGACTAAAAAGTATAAAATAATTTTTAAAAAACGAACTAAAAAGTATAAAATAATTTGAAAATAAAAACAAAAATTTGAAATTGTGAATTTTGAATAGCTGTGAAAATACTTGCAAGATTTAAAACGAAAAACGTGGGGCGCAAGATAATATTAAGGAGTGTAGGGAGTAGCAGCCGTTGAGAAAACTCATACAACAGTTTATATCATTTGCGGAGCAATAAAATTTTTAGTGATTTAGGTGAACTATTCATGCATCAATTATCTATTGCATGCGCCCCACCTTTTTCGTTTTAAATCTTATAAGTATTTTCACAGCTATTCAAAATTCACAATATCAAATTTTTGTTTTTATTTTCAAATTATTTTATACTTTTTAGTCCGTTTTTAAAAAATTATTTTATACTTTTTAGTCCATTTTATTTTTATTTATTTATTATTATTTTATACTTTTTGGACCATCTTAAAAACGTGATATTTTTAAAAATTTATTTTTATTTAAATAATTATTTTCTGCTTTTTAATCTTGTGTGTGTGAAATTTTTCAAGAAAATATTTAACGCAAAATATGCAATGACATACCTGATAATGTTCATATTTACGTCCAGTTCTAAACCAAAAAAAGTCGGTGGTACTGTTTTTTTTATTTAATTTGAAGAAATGTACTCACCGCACTGAATAATTCCGATCTACACTCTATGATGCCCTGTCGAACTGAGAAAAAGGTCAGTGACGTTCGAGGGCCTCGGTCGCCGAGGAGTGTAATTATGCAGGTCGGGTATATCGGTGCGAGGCCACTACTAATCCAATATACTAGGATGTACTAAAATATACTAGAATATACTTGAATAGACTACAATATACTAGAATATACTAAAATATACCAGAATATACTAGGATATACTAAAATATACTAAAATAGACAAGAATGTACTAGAATATACAAGAATATACTAGATCAGGCAGTTCCAACCAGTAGCTCCGGAGCTATTCGCTTAGATTCCCCGCTTAGATTCTTCCCCCACTCTTAGACTTCATCGTTATAATGTATAGTAGTGGGAAGCTCCCACCACGAGAGCCACGCGGCGCGCGCAGCACTCACTAACTCTATGGCTGTACGTAGTAGTGGGAGGAGGTTCGATGGTGGGGACAATGCAATTCTCGGAGGGGAATACGTTGGAACTCCCTGTACTAGATTATACCTGGGTATGCTAGGTTATACTAGAATATAGTAGAATATACTAGAATATACTAGAATATACCAGAATGAACTAGAATATACTACAATATACTAGAAATATACAAGAATATACTACATAGAATATACTAGAATATACAAGATTATACCTGAATATGCTAGATTATACTACAGGGTGTCTCGTAAATGGTGGGCGAAGCTTTAGGAATAGATTCCCAATGCTTAGAGAAGACAAAAAAGTTATATTAACATAGGCCCGGAAATGATTAGTTTCTGAGTTATTAAAGTTTTTGTGCCACAATTCCCGTCACATCGTCTTAGAGGAAATGTTTAATATGTCCACACCTTCTGTCTTAATACATTAGATGATACTAAACTTGAAAGTATGTTTTAACGTTCTTGACACACGTACGGTAACGTGTTCGTGTATACATGAAATACGGTATAAATTGTTAACAAGAATACCACACCTCCATAACGTAAACATTGATCGGCACGGTGATTACATCGAAAACATTGTTGATGCCTTTAAACGAGTCTTTAAGACGATATGACGAGAATTGTGGCACAAAAACTTTAATAACTCAGAAACTAATCTTTTCCGGACCTATGTTGATATAACCTTCTTTTCTTCTGTAAGTATTAGGAATCTATTCCTAAATCTTTGCCCGCCATTTGCGAAACACCCTGTATATTGTATATATAACCCACTCATGTAAATTTGATCTACTCTCCCGTGGTCGCTAATAACCTAGTACAGTGAGTACTCGATAATTGTCCACAACACGGGTTCGACCTGGGACAATTATCGTGGAGAAGATACTATTTTTCAACCCCCGCTGAAGGTAGAGATATGTAATGATATTTACTTGTGTAATGAACGATGGAAGTTTTTTTATTGACATTACATTGTACGGACACGCGGGCCTTTGAACTGTGCCGTCGGCCGCGACTATTGTCGTCTCTTTCTTTCCTATACACTGTCCTTCTTTACGTCCAAAACTTTCATCGTTTATTACACAAGTAAATATCATCGGAATTATATCATATTTGGTATCATTTTCATTAGAAAAATGCCACGAATATATTGGTAAAATTTCATTAAAAATAAGTAAAAAATAAGGAAGTTTTATTATTGCACTATTATTGTCTCACCGATACGCTATTTTTTGTTGCGCTTTCGGCTGCGCGGTCCGTGTTTGCATGCTGTCCTTTTTTACGTTCGGCGCGGTCGACGCGATCACAAAAGAATAGTGTCCCTTCACGATCTAAGTCCCGGCAGAGAACCGTAAAAGGACTTAGATCGTGGGGTTACTGTATTGCTATCTCCATAGTGCTATGCAAGTTATACACTTAATATTGAGTTACCTTTTCATTGAACAACTTGATTTTGTAAATTGGTTCTAAAGTGCCATAAAAATTGAAGCATAGCATTTTAGGACCGTTTTACATAATCGGATTCCACGATACAGCAATATTCCATGCGGAATGCATATGGATATCAATATCGTATTTCGATAGATTTTATTTATATGGACTTTCAAATAATCAATCTTACAAGGTTCGATTTTCTACTGAATCGATTTTTGTCGCTGCGATTTGGAATCGATGTTTTGCAAGAATCGCCCATACCTAGTTTAAGCTTTAAAATAGGCCCAGAATGATTATCATACGATTCGTTTTCACAAAGTTATAACAGTTTAAGTATAATAGATGGTCTAGAAGATACATTAGTTGTTTAACAGGAACCGTACGTTCATGTTGGATCAATTACTAAATCGGTTAAATATAAATTTAGGGATTTGTGCAAGTAAATATACAGAAGAGTACAGTAAAATTGATAGAATAGAAACTACCTCAACCAAAGTAGAGCAATAGGTACTTGCCGTCGCTGTATGTATAAGGTATTCTGTGTTGTTCAATTAAGCAAACCGTGTTCCGTCACTGTTATGCAGCGGAAGTTTCGAATTGGTTTCGAGAAACTATGGCAACTGGAGAACCTCTCTGTGATTGGCATAGGAAATTTGGGAATAACTGGATGCCTTTGAAAAGTTAGGAGTCATAGTAGACCGCATATTCCTGATAAACAATTGAAACTTGACTGGCAATCAACAAACCCCACAAGAGAAAACTGAATGAGAAAAATCTTTCTATTCGAATGTTTACGTTGCTCATTTCTTTTGTAATCACTAAACTGTGGATTTTATGCATTTATAGTCAAAAGACTATTCGAGAACAATTGACATGTTATTTCTGACCTACTCAGATTATTAAACAAACAACGAAATTCATATGTGCTTCCTATTTGTCATAACAGATACAGACAATTTTTATTTTGCATAAAAATCCGCAGGCCTGTCATCATTTAATAAGTACATATTGTTGCGCGGGCGGCCACGTAACTTAGGCATACTCAATAAAGAAACCGTTATAAAAAGGGCAATCAATCTCTTTATTCGGAGAGGAAGGAAATTGCGCGTCCGACCGCTACAACGTTCGTGAAGCGACTCGTCCTTTGTCCCTGTTATATCATCGTCTAGACAACGACGATACAACAGGTGTACCAAGCGTGCCATATTCGTAACACTCCCCTCCCCCCTCAAAAACAACAACTTTCAACATAGAAATATTTATCACTTCAAATCAAACTAATTAACTTCCAAAAACGCCAGTGGTTCTGCAGGCAAGAACAAAAAGAAAAGAATGCCGTGGACCCAGCAAAACCACAAGCAATTTGGTATTCACCCAAGAAAACTTTCTTGCACCAGGGAAAACCACGGTTTAAAAACCTGGGGAACTTGGCGGCTAACAACAAGTGATTCAATTTAACATCTCAATATTTTAACATATAATATATAATATAATAATAATTCATCTTCATCCCATTTTCATCCCTCCCCTCCGGTCCAAGTTGCTCGCTCCAACTTCTCTCCGACCTCACTGCTTGGTTCAACTCCATTGCAGGCAAAGGCCGTCGCTGCAACTTTACAAAGGGACATCACACATATATGTTGACACGTACAACCATCCGCTGCTTTATTCCGATGTTAACAGAGAACGGCCGCAATACGGGGAAGTACCCGGCTAGGATATTCCCAAAATCAAAATCTTGATTACCGAAACTGTCCTCGCATTGCGGGTATTAGCTGTTGGAACGGTTCTCATACGAACGTTCGCAAACCAAAATGTAAGCGTAGATGAATCCTCGAGATAGAGATTTACAATCGCGTACGCGTACAAATCTTCACATACGTGTATATATACGCACACACGGAAATTAGTATACATTCTATTTTCCCGTTCAGAGAACTATTTTCCCTTGTAAGCAAACCACAGCAAGCAAATGACAGCATTCACTCTATTAATCCGAAATTTCGCCAGTGATTCGACATGCACTACCTTGCGGCTACTCTTTCCCACGATCCCATGGTCAAAGACTCCATAGAAGCGACACCGCTTCTCAATACCCCAAAAACGACCAGGACTATGAAAAATCAGGACCCCATCTCTACTCAAACACCGTCCTTCCATCTAATCTTCGAAATTAATGTTGCGCCTAAATTCCTTAGCCAACGAATACAAGCCACGGCCGAAGTCACCTTTTGCGGGGCCCAGTTCAAAAATGTTGTGGGGCCAGAATACATATTCAAATCCTATACTTAAATTTCACAATAAGGGATTATTTATTGTAAGTACAAAGGATGTTACATATAGGGTTTGTAAGACACACTCCGCACCCGTGTTGCAGACATGCCAACGGTTTGATGTCAACATTTAACATCAACGTCTGCAACACGCTGCAACGAAATAGGTAATTATTTACATTAGGGGCTTCCTCACCGATTTTGATGACGTTGAAATATGTTTTCATATTTCAATATATCATTCTGAACAACTTTTTCCTATACATGTTACCGTCGCTCAGCTTTAGTTTCCGAGATATTCCCAAAAAAATTTCAACATCTCGAAAAGTGATCGGAGTAGGTCTGGGTTAGGTCCGGGTTAGTTCTGGGTTATTTGGACCATCTGGGTCCAGCTGCCGCTTGTGGCGGCCAGGAAAGTGGCGGGCTTGGGCCGCATAAGGATCGGATGGTCGTCCGCGAGGGTGGAGGTCCTGGAGCAGCGGCCGCTGCAGTGCTTCCGATGGCTTCGCCGGGGGCATGTGGGCATGTTATGCCCACACACCGGCGAACCGGACCGCAGCGGCTGCTGCTACAGGTGCGGGGATGAGGGGCACAGGGCGGCTACGTGCACCCTGCCCCCATGCTGCGCCGTCTGCCGGGAGATGGGCAGGCCTTATAACCACAGAGGTGGTACTACACCTTCTGCCCTCCCCCGCCTAGAGCACCTTCGCCCTAGGCGGGGGAGGGCAGAAGAGAGGGAGGAGAAAAGAAGCCGGAGGTGTCGATACGCCAATCGACACCCCCGCCTCGGAGGTGCAAGAGAGGTCCGAGGTGCCCTAGGCGGGGGAGGGCAGAAGAGAGGGAGGAGAAAAGAAGCCGGAGGTGTCGATACGCCAATCGACACCCCCGCCTCGGAGGTGCAAGAGAGGTCCTGGACCAGGCCCAGGACCATATAAGAGGAGGGGGCAAATGTGGGAAGGGGTTAGTGGGTGGCGTTGCACCGGTGCAACCCACCCACCGGGGAGGGAAGGGGGTCGGTCCTTAGGGTTTGAGCCAAAGCTCCCCTAAGCAGGACCGACCTTATCGGAAGTCGGATGCGTCGTTCCCCGCCGGCGAGGTGGGGGGAAAGACGTATCCGGGAGTCGTCGGACAGTAGGGCCTGTTACCCAAATGTCCAACGGGCGGCTCCGGGGAAGGGGGGACACGGTGTCTGTCGTCACCGAGTCCCAAATAGATTGGCCGGAGGGGAGCTTCTCTCCCCTCCCATGTGTGCATGAGAGGGCGGTCCATTCCGGTAGCAATGCAATATGCAGGTCCGGGAATGGACCTCAAAAGCCCAGGGCACGGCAGAATGTGGGGTTTAGTTGGTAGGCCTGACCTTATGGTCAGGAGAGCCCAACATGACCCTCTCGCCTCTACAGGCGAGGGGAGAGGGTATCCATCAGGCGAATTCCCCACATTTAAAAAAAAAAGGTCTGGGTTATTTATATATTATTTATATATTTATATACTGGGTTATTATATATTTTCTTGATTGTTGCAGATATCCAAGAATTACTCTGTATGCTAACAGCTGACAATGAAATGAGTTCGCGTTCGACACGATTCATTTCACGTTTCAATTCGTAAATATAAACAGACAAGACAGTGGGTTTGAACTGATTGAAGTCGTTTTAAGTTGTGACCGTGACCGCGTTATCGGCGGCCACAATCTCAAATCTAACCCAGACCTACTCCGATCACTTTTCGAGATGTTGAAACTTTTTTGGGAATATCTCGGAAACTAAAGCTGAGCGGCGGTAACATGTATAGGAAAAAGTTGTTCAGAATGATGACCTTGATAACATATTTCAACGTCATCCAAATCGGTGAGGAAGCCCCTAATGTAAATAATTACCACGAAATATTTCAATGCAAAGCCGGGAGAGAAAATCTTGCACTCATGTCAGTGTGCAGCAAGTTGTCATCGATTAGTGGATTATGCCATTGCATTTTCCACACACACCCGGATATTCAATCGATTATACAGGGGGTCCTGCAAAATGTCTGATGAGTTTTCGTAGACCGCGGGGCTTTTCAAAACGCGAGGCCGGATTCCGGAGAACGCGCTGAATCTGCCTCGCGCCGCCCCTGAATACAAGTATTCCAACAAGTCGGACCGTTCCACGTTACCGGCTGAGGCCACTTCCACAAGTTCTGGAAAATTAACATCGATGCCTCCGACTATATTCCCTTCCTTAATCCATTTGCATCCAAGCGTGGAATAATCCGCGAGCCGCGACTGTCTGCTATCACCGAGCGCGGAATAATCCGCGAGCCTACGACTAAGTAAGTCAATTCGAAGAGAGATAGTCTTTAAATGCCATGTTTGTGATAAAGCATTATGTATTGACCACTTTAAAGAATTCCACGAAAATTAATTGATTTAAATTTTTATTTTAATTTAAATAATTTTATTTTATGTACAAAAAAATATTTGTTTTTCCTTTATGTAAAAAAAATGTAAAATGCAATATTTCCGATATAACACTGTGTATCAATCGTTTTAAACAGTACATTGTTAATAAACTCCATGAATAATTTGGATGCCCGTTACTGCACATACGATCGACCGCGCACGGTGATACGAGTCAGTCCTCAGTTGAACGTCGCTGATGTTTTAACGCGGCAGTTTAAGTAGAGCGATGATGCAAATGGGTTAACAAAATTATCCCTCACATTCATTGTATCCAGTTCGCTGGTTGTCGCGCCGCGCCGTATCCCGACGAACGACCGCGCCAATGGAAGAGCACCACTGGCGGCAACTCATGTCGGACGAAGATATTTTGCTTTCTGGTGCAGTTAGAATGTCGATGTTGCAAGCTTCAAAGGGAGGTTTCTCAAGATAAAAGTCTGCCCTATCACGTGATATAGTACGATTTTACGCTGTACCCTTATTTTTTGAGACAAATTCAAAAATATCCTCAAAAATTGGTGCAGAAGTGGTGTCTCTCCGTCTTTAATGATTGTTTAAACATGTTTAAACATTCATAATATATTAATATTGGACATCACTGTATTCAGGAAAGTCTACAGAATCTTTCACTGCAAAGAACAATTCAATACCTTTTATAATAACATCACAATATTTGTTTAAAGTTGAAAAATAGGTCTTTTTTCAAACTCAAATTTCTCAAAAACTGTACGTGTAGGCGAAAAAGTAAGGACAGATTCGGAATCAGCGCAAAAAACTCTATAAGAACCACCCAACAGTAATTAGGAAAAAAATTTGGTGTTGGACAGTGTTATCAATCCTGGCCTGATCAGTGTTCATACGCTGCATCAGCATGGCCCGGTCACCGTCCATACGGTCCACCAGCCGCTCTGCCAGGGTAGCAAACCGCTCCTCTCTCTGCTCTGACTGCCCAACCAGAGCAGCAAAGAGGCCCTCCAACGAAATCCCGTCTCCCGCGTTCGGACCAGCGTTCGGGACGTTCAGATGCGGCCTCGACATCTCTGCGTCACCTACTTCCGAGACGTTCAGACTCGGCCTGGACATTTCCGCGTCACCTACTTCCACAACGTTCATAATACTTCCTTCA
This sequence comes from Sphecodes monilicornis, assembly GCA_913789915.3. NCBI lineage: Eukaryota > Metazoa > Arthropoda > Insecta > Hymenoptera > Halictidae > Sphecodes > Sphecodes monilicornis. Next base: position 8,676,326 of record OU565301.1, on the reverse strand, counting down.
CGAGGCATCCCACTTCTGATACCAATGTTGTGCGGGCGGCCACGTAACTTAGACACACTCAATAAAGAAACCGTTATAAAAAGGGCAATCAATCTCTTTATTCGAAGAGGAAGGGAATTGCGCGACCGACCGGTACGACGTTCGTGAAGCGACTCGTCCTTTGTCCCTGTTATATCGTCGTCTAGGCAACGACGATACAATAGGTGTACCAAACGTGCCATATTCGTAACAATGTAATATTGATAACAATCATATACAGTGATTCACAGTATTATTTGGACACTCTTAAACAGACGATAAATTTTTTAATATAATACCCTACGACTTGGATTATGTTTGAGAAGGTGCAACAATTAGTTCATTGCATGACATGAAGAAAATTTTTGAAAAATTGCATTTGGTCAAATTTGCAGAGAAAATACTGGTACTCGACGCGTATGTTACATTTCTCGGCGACCGAGGCCTCTCGAGCTTCGCTTCCTTTTCTACATTCGGCAAAAGTCAAAGAATAGTATAACTGACCCATAATTGTCCCTGGCTGGACCCGTGATTGGGACATTTATCGATAAAGTACTGTAGACACACATACAAAAGTTGTGAAATAAACTTTTAGCATATTCTCTGCAATTCCGATCAATTGCAATTTTTTCATGTAGCAAACTCATTATTCTAACATCTAAAAAAATCCAAGTCATATGTTCCAATATTAAAAAAGTTATCGTTTTTTTAAGTGTGTCCGAATATTTATGCGCGTCACTGTGCATATAACAAAATCAAGCAATCAGAGTTTGGTTAAACGAATAGATTGTAAAACTAAATATTACAACAAACCTACGACCTTTAGTTTATAAATTGATTTTAATTTCATTCACTCGAATAAAAAAGTTTTGGAAAATCCAATTTTTATTTTTTTATATAATATTAACCAATTGTAATGTTTTAAAAATCTTGTTTGCACGTCCATTAGTAAATCAATGCTTCGAACTGCTCAAAAATAGCCAAGTCGTTTGGTCCAACTTGAAAAATGTTATTCTGATTTAAAGGGCGTTCGAATACTTTTGTGGGCCAGTGTATAAGCCGTATTCTCTGGATAAAATGATGATAAAAACGGAGGAAGGGAAAGATATTACTAGGACATCGAAAAATGAAACATTTCGGTGCAGTGGTTCACGTCAAGAATTAATAACTAGAGGAGGCTGTCACTTGCACCCGAGATCGAAATGAAATCGAGCAGATCGCCCGTGGAATTGGACTCGAAAGAAAAAAAAACTACGGGTCCGTTTCTCTATTCCCGTGGCTTTGTAATCATCGGTGACGTTCCCGTGGAAAGAACGGGAAAAGTATCGAGCCCGTGCTGGCCCGGTCGTAACCCATAAGAGAACAATTGCCCCGTCGCTGGCCGTGTGACGAAAACGAAGACGAGTCGCATCGAACGGAGTCAAATACAGGGATGGCGAACAAAAAAAATGCATGGAGCCCGTGGCGAATAAAAGGGAAGAAGGTAACCGAAGAGAAGTGTGTCAATCGAAACAAACCGTGCGAAGTCGAAAAAGCCAGAGACGGAAATGCGAGATACGGTTGGATGAGAAAAACGTAAAATGGGCATGCAGCACAGGGAGAGGTTGAAGTAGCTAAAATATACACGTTACACTTAAGGGAGGGGAATAATATTGTAACTACTATGAGATGTAAGCTAACAAATTGTATATAGAAAATTTAGAGCAACTCCCATTGCATTTGTGGAAGTTATGAAATAATCATTGCAAGGACGCACTGAAACAGAGGAAGTGTTCAAACGCCGTTATTTGGACTTTACATGAATTAATTATGCACGTCAGACTTAAGATCAGAAAATGATATTCTACTTACTATAAGATACAAGTATCAAGATTGTACATACAGTCACTCCCATTAATATTCGTACACTCTTAAAAAGACGATAACTTGGTTAATATTGGACCATACGACCTGGACTTTTTTGAGATGTTAGAATAATTAGTTTACTACATGACGTGGAAAAGAAATTATAAAACAATTGCAATTGGTCGGTTTTGCAGAGAAAATACTAAAAGTTGTATTTTACAATTTTTTTATGTGGCTTATGTTGAAAATTTAAAACATCCATTTTGTAGATCTGTATCAATTGTATACATTTTCAAATTTTCATCCAATTTGGATTACGTGGAAAACAGCGACAGGCATCGAATTACGTAAGAATCCTTCGATTTATTACAGTTTAAGGCCGAAAATTGTGAAAAGCTGCAATTTTTACAATCTTCGAACAGTTGTAGATCATTGCAACGTTTGCCGATTTTGGTGAAATATTCAGAGTGTATACAGTTGACACAGATCTACAAAACGTATTTGTTGAATTTTCAATATGGACACACATAAAACAGTTATAAATAACAACTTTTAGTATTTTCTTTGAAATTCCGACCAATTACAGTTTTTTCAAAATTTCTTTTTTTCAACGTGTAGTAAACTAATTGTTCTAACTTCTCAAAGAAAAATCCAAGTCACATGATCCAATATTAAAAACGTGATCGTCTTTTCGATTGTACGAATATTGATGGGAGTGACTGTATATATTACTTGGTGTACTTCCGAAAAGACCATACCTCTGATTTTTTTAATACTCTGGATTTTTACGTATTTTGACGTGCTGATTACGAATATGATAGTAAAAATTGGCGCAAATGTTATTTTCAAAGCGGAAACCATGAAAAAACCATAAAAATCATAGTTTTTCCATTTATTTCCGTAAATAATGGGAATTTTGAAAAATACTTCACATAAAAGTTGTAGACCTCATCAAAATAAACATTTTATGTCGTATTGATTTTTGTCATAGAGATAATATTTTCTGAGAAAAATGATAGGTAATTATTGACTTATACGGAGCCACTTTCGATTTCAATGTCCTTTACATGTTATCGAAGTGTGAAAAATATCCATGTAGAATAGAACACACACACACGGGGGGTGCAAGTGGGGGGGGGGGGGGCGCAAAGGGGTTTTTTTTTAGTTTATATGAGATTGTTTCATTTGTTCTATAACGAACAGTCATTTAACTTAATATTTAAGTTTAGGTTTAGGTTTAGGTTAGGGAAAGTTAGGTTATTCCTTTTGGGGATGAAGCTTCCCGCAGAGGGTGAATCTCACTATGCGTGGAAAATTAAAAATCCAATGATACGGAAAACACGTGGGCGAGGGAGGAGCTTTGCTTTAACCCTTTCTAGTATTAACTAATGAAATTATCAATAAAACTTGATTTGTGTTAGATGAGTTACATGGAGTTTTGAACATTTAATATCGTTTTTCTCAAAAACTATTGTCTTTATGACAAAAATCAATAGGACAGAAAATATGTATTTCGATGAGACCTACAACTTCTATTTGAAGTATTTTTCAAAATTATCATTATTTACGGACATAAATGGAAAAAAACTATGATTTTTATGGTTTTTTCGTGGTTTCCGCTATGAAAATAACATTTGCGCCAATTTCACTATCATATTCGTATTCAGCACGGCAATATACGTAAGAATCCAGAGTATAGAAAAATCGGAGGTATGGTCTTTTCGGAAAATCCAAAATTTGAAGCAAACCCGATAACATTTGTAAAAGTTATTAAACATTCATTGTACGGAGGTACTTAGACAGGCTCGCTAAAGTATTTGAGCCAAAGTTGGGCAGTAATTAATTCATTTGTAATCGATCTTTAATTATTTAATGTAATCATAATAACTGTAATTACTAATCAGCTAATCATCGTTCAGACATATCAGTAATCCTGATTATCTTCTATAATTTGTAATCATTAATCAGTAATTTTTAAATCATTCAATGATTACTTATATTGTATCTCCATAACCATAAATTTATCTACTTCCAAGACATTGGAAATATTACATTTCATGTGTGAACAACAACGAAATTTAAGCATTTTAAACAAATGTCCATTAATTTAAAAAGTTATTACTTTACATGATCATCACTGCCATCATTAGCTCCTGTCGAGAGATTATTAATAAGTATAAGAATAAGTAACTTGTTATAAGGATTTTCTATGTGGAACTATGTAGAAAAACATATATTTCTAAAAGCACGTTTACAATGTTGTTATTACAGCAAAAGTACAGATTAAACCATAATAAAAAATGTAGTCATTTCATGATAAATAGTTGATAAAGTAAACGAACACTGATTACAACAACTTCTGATTACTTTCGTATTAATTAATCAATAATTACTAATTATTTAGTAACCAGTTGTCACGAATAATAATTGGATTTTATATTAATCGTAATTTTCAATCATTAGTCGGATTCCTTTTTGACCAACTCTGATTCGAACGCTCACTATTAGAACATTAAGTAAATAATTTATGCACGTTGGACTTAAGGTCAGAAAATAATATCGTGCTTACTACAGGATACAAGTATTAAGATTATGTACATAAAATTCAGAGCGAATCCAATAACATTTGTGAAAGTTATTAAACATTCATTTCAATAATGAACTGTGACAACTTCACTAAAGTATTGGAACGCTCGCTAGGTATTAGAACATCAAATAAATTAATTATGCACGTTAAGATTAACATCGGAAAATAATATGGTAATTATTTAGAAAGTACCACTCATCTCCGATTTCGATGAAATTTAAATATGATATAGATTTCGACATTTTGAACAACTTTTTCCTTTTCCAATATAGGTTAGTCGCTTTTGGTTTTCGAGATATTCGCAAAAAACTATTGCTAATATTGTATTGAATTTTCCGTATTGTTGCACGCCCTGTGGCAACGTAAGGCTGTTCCGGTGCGGCGTCTATTTACTTTGTTTTGTAACACTTTGTGGGGATGAGAGACAAAAAACAGGGTTTCACTCTATATAAGGTGAGCTTTTAATTTTGAAAGACTACTCCTGATTTTCGTATGCGTGGTCGGGCGGGCCTAACGGCCGGCCCTCTTCGCCCCCTCCGCGACCTAACCACAATTCATTCTACTCGCATAATCTTTGCATTGTAGCTTTCATCCAGAATTTGATCTAGTAATAGAAAAATCATGTGAATAGAATGAGTTGTGGTTAGGTCGTGGAGGGGGTGGAGAGGGCCGGCCGTCAGGAAAATTCAAGAGAGAAAATTCTATACAGTATTAGCAATAGTTAATGCGAATATCTCGAAAACTAAAAGCGACCCCCCTATATTGGAAAATGAAAAAGTTGTTCAAAACGTGTAGCTGCATATTTAAATTTCATTAAAATCGGAGATGAGTGGTACTTTCTAAATAATTACCAATAATATTGTACTTCCTATCAGATACAAGTTTCAGGAATCTTTATATACAATTTAGAGAAAAACCCGATAACATTTGTAAGTTTATAAACATTCATTGAATTGATGAGCGTTCGAATTTTGTGATCCAGTCTCACTGCCGCCTTGCAATGAATGTATAACAAATTTTACAAATTTTATCATATTTATTTCAAATTTTATAAATACAATCTTGATATATTTGTGCCTTATAGTAGATAGAATATTATTTGGACTAACGAGTCCAATATGCACAATTAATTTATTTAATGTTCTAACAGTGAGTATTCGAATACTTTCCCTGTCCCAATGCCTCCTCGCACTGAATATCTAATAAATTTTACAAATGCAATCGTGCGTCTAATAACTTTTGCAAATACAAACGATACTCATATCGTACAACACTTACAATATTATTTTCATACCTTAACTCTAACGTCACATTTGATTTGTTTGAAGATCCAATAGCGATTGCTCGAATGCTTTCATGATCCTCTGTAGATAGAGTGAAGAATTAGAGAAATGCTGATGGAGAGGGTGAAAGGAAAAGGGTAAAGGTATGCCCGGAAGGGTAGCAATAATAAGGGAATTCTGGCAAAGGCCGGTGGACAGAATAGGACAGGTAGGTATGTGCGCCGAGGTATGCAGAAAAGACACGTGAAATCGCCGGTGTACCGATTTCACGAGGTACAGCTGTTTCGTAGGGACAGAGGGAGCTACGAACGGCCATTACACGAACGTTATTTCACTAAAAGGTTCGTTTTCGTGTCGAAGAGAACGAGCAGTAATCGAAACATCGTTGTACGTCCGCTTTTTTTCACCCTTTCTATTCAACCGGTCGTGAACTAGCAAGGGGTCGCGTACTCTTCCAGTTTTTCGCTTCTCCCAGGATCATTTCGATCCCTTTTTTCAGATGGACTGGAACGAATTCGTTTCGAAAAATCCGTCGGATACGTTTGATCTCCAGTGTACCGGATGATATGTACCTGTAATAAACAACGTTTTGATGAATTGATGTATTAGTTGATCATTGGAAACTTGTCTTTAAATTTATATACAGTGAGTCACGAAAGTATTCGAACGCTCTCAAATGAAAAGTTTGATGGGTAAAAAACTAGAAGATCCATTAATTATTGCAAAACATTTTTATTCCAGTAGTATCATACAACTATCACGGCTATACATGTTAAATTGGAAGTGTCTTCGATAATGTAAACAATATTTATGAAAGATTTGTTGCCAATATCGGCTAAACGGACACCACAAAAGTATTCGAACGATTAAATGAGTAATTTATTTTTAACGCAAATGTATAGTTTTAATATTTTGTCGGTCGAATATTTTTTATATCATACGAAAGCATGTGTCAAGACAAATTCATTTGTATGCGACACAATGACCTTCAAGGCCATGCAAGATCACACATGGAAAAAACATTTTGTAAAGATATCATTTACGATACATCGCCCAGAAATGTAAACGTCTTGACAAGCAGAATACAAACATTACTAATATAAAAATTAGAGGAAGCTACCAATAATGTAATTAATAGAACCGAAATATTCATTCATACTCAAGGATATTGATCATTTTTACTGTAGCCTCGTCAACAAAGCATACTTAAGTAACATAATGGCGTATGTAATTTTCTTGTGATTGCACTATTTTCTTAGAAATGAAGATGACCTTCAATTTTTTAAATGAAATGCCACATATTTTTTATGTTATACGAAAGCGTGTGTTAAGAAAAATTTATTCGTATACAACACAATGACCTTCAAGGTCATACGAGGTCAGAAATGGCAGCAAAACTTTGGGTATTTCGGACGTAATATTTCGTAAAGATATCATTCACGATACACAACGCCAAGAAATGTGAACGACTTGCAAACGAAACTAACGCATCATGTACATCAGGCATGTCCAGAAGTAGCTCACTTGGAGGCAAATCCAAAGGAGACGCCTACTTCTCTCGCCCGCGCGTCTCGTTCCCCGTGGCGACCGTAGTTCTCCGAGCTCCTCAGACCCGTGCCTACCGTGGGCCCGAGAGTCGCCCCAACGCGTTACACGCGGTACATATTGCAAGCGGTAGGCACGGGTCTGAGGAGCTTGGAGGACTACGGCCGCCACGGGGAGCGAGACGCGCGGGCGGGAGAAGTAGGCGTACCCCTCGAATTGTGTCCAAGTGAGCTACTTCTGGACATGCCTGGTGTACATTAATATTTCGGAGAACGTTAGAAGAAACTAACAAGAATGTAATTAATAGAGCCGAAATATGTAGTCATGCACAAGGAAGTTATATTGCACATTTATTATAGGCTCGTCAATAAAGTATACTTCTAAACGCATTAGTACGAAATACTCAAAATGTTTCTTGCATTTTTGACCTTGTATGACCTTGAAGATCATTGTGTCGTATACGAATGAATTCATCTTGACACACGCTTTCGTATGGTATAAAGAAATATATAGCATTCCATTAAAGAAACTTTAGGTCACCTTGATTTCTAAAAAAATTACATACGCCATTGCATAGCTTGCAGAAAACAGTATTACTCATTCCTTTCTCATCTTTGTCTAATATTTATTGTTTGTGAAAATAACGCTGCCTAATAAATAGCGTGAACACCCTACATCGGGGATGGGCAATTTTACCTCAATTGAGGCAAAACCGTCCATACCGTAGCGCCCTCTGTCCCCCTCCACCAAGCACGGTACAATGGGACAACGAAGACGAAAAGAAAGAGGTGGTTGCAGAAGCAGGCGTTTGAGGGGCTCCACCCGTGCCCACCACTGCCCTACATAGTTGACATTAATCTACGACAGGCATGTCCAGAAGTAGCTCACTTGGAGGCAAATCCAAGGGAGGCGCCTACTTCTCTCGCCCGCACGTCTCGCTCTCCGTTGCGGCCGTAGTTCTCCGAGCTCCTCAGACCCGTGCCTACCGCTTGCAATATGTACCGTGTGTGGCGCGTTGGGGCGACTCTCGGACCCGCGGTAGGCACGGGTCTGAGGAGCTCGGAGGACTACGGCCGCCACGGGGAGCGAGACACGCGGGCAGGAGATGTAGGCGTCTCCCTCGAATTTTCCTCCAAGTAAGCTACTTCTGGACATGCCTGATCTACAAAACGCATTGATTAACGTTTCACTCCAGGCTCAGATAAAAAGGTTTCAGAAACAGACTTTTACTGTTTTCATCGAAATTCCGATCAATATAAATTTTTTCAAAAATTTACTTAACCGTTATTTAGTAAACTAATTCTTCTAACATGTCAAAAAATCTGCTCATTTTCTTTCATTTGAAGAAAATTATCCGATTTTGAGATGTAATTCCATACTTTTTGCCAGGGATTGTAGTTCTACTACGATTTCACTACAGTCAAGAGAATTTTTTAGCAGAGTGAAAATCATCGTAATAAAAATTCTAATAAAAGAAGAAGTTGCCGTCATATTTCACAGCAATGAAATTCTTTGAAAGCCACCGCACTGGAAGCGTGTTCTAGAAGACACGTCACGAAACGCGGTACTTGCGCGGGAATTTAGGAAAGCGTATATTACGTCTGGTCTCTTATTTCGCGCCTGGTTACTAACGTTCTTCTTTTTTTTCTGCTGTTCCGTAGCCAACACATTTTCGTGATGAAAGTGCACTTGTGATAATTCATTCCGTTGCAGCTGTATATCTTAAAGGAGGATGCTGGACACGCAGACTGACTGTTGGAAGTTTTTAACATAATGAAAGAGGAACTCTGTTTCGAGTGATAATTATCTGATGAATATTACCCGCCAGCTTCTATAAAAACCCTACAAAATCGGCATAGTTTATTTAACATAATAGAAATTGTAAACTCAAGATTTTTCTTTTATGAATACTAAAATGCGTGTGCAAACCGTGCAGGCAAGCTACAGACATATAAGTAGACTGCGGAGTTTATGCACTTATTACACAAATTAGTAGGTGCGCTTTAAGTTAGTAATAAAAATTAAAGAATTTAAATTACTTATTAAAATGGTTGATGAATAAACGAAATTTTTATCTGGTTCCTGTCTCTTGCAATTGATGCTGTACATATTAATATTTGCCTAAAGTTTTGCAGTATAAGGTGTTGCAGAGATGTAAAGCAGAAATTAAAAAGTGGGAAGAATGGATATTAGTATTTTTTTAAAGTTGAAGTATTTCTTAAATTATTAATTTTTTTGACACATATCAGTTAATACTTTTTTTATAGAAAATTACGAGCTGCATCGAGTAATGCATAGAAACTTATGCGTTTCTATTTCCGAATATGAAGGTGACCTTGAAGTCTCCAAAACTCTTGTACCTACAAAAAAGCAGTTACTACCATATTGTAGTCCTCTTCATAATGAAAAACTTTGGTTAACAAAGTTTTTTCATATTTTCAAACACAGCAGAGATAATGCAGTGCTAACATGTACTAGACCATCCTCTGTATAGGGTGTCTCTCGGTAAGTGCCGTTTGATGTAACTGCTGAACGGCACGTGATAAAGCAAATATGTACAGGCACTTTTATCATCATTTTCTTTGTAGAATGTCACGAGGAAAAAAAATTATCTATATTTTTTCAAGGTTATTTCAAGATCACTTCGTGTTTTTTAACTGGAATGCCATATTTTTGTTTTGATATTCTGAAAGTACAGAAAAAGAACAAGTTTAGTATACGTCTTTGAAACGATCTTGAGGTAATCCAAGGTTGCAAAAATGAAGGTTGCAAAAATTTCACATTTCATGTTCAAAATGTCCACCGTCAGCTCTTATGCTCTTACTGATTACATTAGTACATTCACTCGATGACATCATTGTTCTCTTAATAATCATCGCTGAATAATCACACTTGATAATTCACGATAACGTCGGATTTTGACGATAATTGACGGACCGATAACAAGCAAATAGATCAAAGATTGAAGAAGTCACAACTTGTATGGTGGCCATTCAAATATGGCATTCCATTTATAAAACACGAAGTGAACTTGCAATAACCTTGAAAAAAATAAGATATTGATTTGTTTTGTCACAAGTGACATTCCACATAGAAAATAATGATGAAAGTCTCTGTACATCTTTGCATTATCACGCATCGTTCAGCAGTCATATCAAATGGCACTTACCGCGGAACACTCTGTATATTCTTCTGTACATTCGATAACGTCACACAGTGGGACGAAATGACTTGACAGCGATCAAAAATCGATTTTCGTGATTTGAAAAAAATTGACTGTACTTGATAGAGAATTAATTGTATTACATTATGGTAAACTCCGTTTTCTAATACAGTATTTTATCGATAAATGTCCCAAATATCTAGCCGATAACTGTCCCAGAACTATCCCCACTTATGCGGGGTATTCCCCGTGAAGGGCCGAGATGCTCGAAAGGCCTCGGTCGCCGAGAAGTGTAACATAGTACGGTTCGAGTGTATCGGTGTGAGACCACTACTAATACAATGATAAAATAGCATTATTTTTTTATGGAACTTTCTCCAACACATTCGTGGCATTTTTCTAATGAAAATGATACCAAATAAGATATAATTGCGATGATATAATGGAGTTGTGTAATGGACTATGAATGTTTCGGGCGCAAAGAAAAACAGCGTATTGGGATTTGGCAAAGGGTCGTGAACAATATACATATATGTATAGCTATTCAATATGGTGATGAAGTGCTTGGTCTTAACATTGTATGGATATCGTTTTTTTTTTTACTTGAAATATTTGAAAGGAAGGAGAAAACTTTGTGTTGAGGGAAAAGCATCGGTATTATGGCAGTGTTAAAAGAACTAACATATTTTATTACATATTCTAAGTTTGATAAAAAATATTTAGCTTTAAAAGTTACAAGAAATGACAGTTTTATTTCTTCAATGTTGACTAAATTAAAAAATATTTATTGTATGAATATGTTACATGAAATTTGTTTATTGGAAAAAATTTGTGATGAGAGTAAATACACTTAAGAAATAATAACAAGTGACGAGAGTACAGACTTAATAAATAATGACGAGTTTAGTGTTACTTCGAAAAGATATGGTTATTAAATATATGAAATGAATACATGTATAAAAATCAATAAAATATGCTTTATCAAATAATTCATGTTACAAAAAAAAAATTGTTTTTTAATGCACCTCCTAAATTTACAATTATAATTTCATAAATTTCGAATCGTTTAGAATTGGTGAGGATATATTAATTAGTCTAAAAATAATTGTACAAACATCTATTAGATGCACCAATGCCACGGGCATCACTGAACCAAGAATTTTGAAAGTCTTTATACGCTGATTAAATCTTTGAATATGCACTCTAGCTTTCGTTATTTTACCTGTTAAAATAGACTGTTCTTTGCTAAATTGTTTCTTATATTTTAGAAATGGAGGTCTTGTAAATTTCAAGCAGTTCACTTCACATATTTCATTTCAAAGTGTGGAAACGGAGCAACAAATTTTTGCTCGCTTTACTATCTCAATCTTTCACTGCACAGTAATCAAAATTTTGTTTTGCTACACGGTGGAAAAATTGGAACTTCCATAATGTTATTTTTAATTATCACCTGTTTTAACACTGCAAGTTTATACTGTAATTAACACATGTTAACACTGTACGCTGCTGTAAGCCAAGCCAAGCCGAGCTTAGAGTATTTCTACTTTTCGGCATCAGATGGCGCAACTCAAAATGTCAAATACCAATACGAAATTATTCTGTGGGTGGGTTTGCAATTAGCCAATGTGCTTTAAGTTAATTTTGAGCAAAGCCTTTTTTGATCTATTATTCACCGTCCGCTACAAGGCTTGTGGGGGTAGAAGATGGCACGCTACGGACGGGCCCAAAGCGGGTGGAAAATGTCGGGGTTTTCCCAGAGTCCTTAGGTGTCTTGTAAGCGGACATGGTCAGATACTGCTAGCAACCTGGAGTGCTATATGATTTTGACTTATGATTAAGAAAGCTAGGGTCCTGGAGGTACACGTGCTTGCCAAGTGTGCGCAGGTTATAAAACACCTTCCGGGGTCCTGGACTGAAATAAATGTGTTTTGGTTTAACTGCTTAACTACATCTGTTTGTAATAAAATAACTATTCACTAGTGTTCCGGAGCGAACAATGGTAGTTGTGTCTTATGATTAGACTGCGGACCTTTATGCAAAATCAAAATTGTTTGAATTAATTACAAGAAGCAGCAGACAGACTAAAATTTCTTTTTTTCTTTAATGATCTTAACAGATTGAAAATACCACATGGACGACCTTAGGCTGTTTCAAACTGCAGCAACTCGCTTTTGCCATAAATGCATAAAAGGACGGGTTGTAAATGCAGATACAGGAATTAAACAAAGACTACTTGAACTCAACGAGTTTATAATTGATGATTATTATTTTACAATTGTCGATGTTTATATTAATGAATATTGAATTGTTAGTTTTAATATGCAGGTACGAAATGTAAAATACTTGCAGTGAGGTGTCATTCTAGTATTAATAAATAAAAAAATAAAATGTGATTTCAATCACTGTTTGTTAAAACTTGCTTTTACGAACATGAATTTGCGTAAAACGTCACATTCTAACAAAGAGGAATAATGTTTTATTGATTCATGCATTTGGATATTTAATAAAATCGTGTTTTTCTGAAGCAATTCAAGGAACCTTGATTTAAGCAAACGCTAAATATTTCTGCCCTGGACAGAAAATGACAGTCGCGTTCTTCACAAGTGCATGAAATCCGCATTTCACTTGTGCTACACGAGCATTCGCGACGAATCGATTCACAAAACCTGTTCGAATTATCCGTAATCGTTCGAAAAGGAAAAACGAAATTGACGGGAATCTCTCGACTGATAACATATTAATAATCGCGATCGCGTAGGTACCAGAAATCCTCTTATGCAAAGATTACGTTGGACCAAATTTAAGGCAGCAACTAATCTTATAATGCTTGCCGCCGGTTTTAAGAAGATTAACGCCCAAGATATAAACCGTTCGGCAAATTCTCCTTTATTTATGCCTTCTGCAATGCTCAACCACCTTCGCCGCCGATCTCGCGAATAATTTTCGGGAGTAACTTCGTACAGGGTCCAGGGAGCCGGATGCATACTTTATTCGATAACTTTGTAACACCAACGATACAATGGGTTTCAACCGGTAAATCCAGTGCTTCTGCTACGCCGTTGGCTCTGTCGGAACAAATTTAAGGCAGCAACTAATCGTGTAATACTTGGCTTAGTTTTAAGAAGATTAATGTCTCGGGGAGTTGGAGCTTTCTCGATTTGCCCGCCCCCGCTGTTGCTACTTCAGTCATATTGCATGTACACTCGTGTCCAGAAGTGGCTGGACACTTGAATCTTAGCGAAAAATTTACGGTGTTTAACCCACCCCTGTTTTTACACGGTACATGTGCTCCTGAAAAAACCGTGCGATGGAAGTCATGAAAACTTAACTGTATAAATTCTGAGATAGGTACAGTGTAAACAATTATCCGAACTAAACAAATAAGCATGACTATTCGAATATTAAAACAATTACTAAGTTATAATACTAAATCCAATTTTTACTAATTTGTACAGTAAATAGTATTGCATATGAGTCATCTTAGAGTTATTTGCATCGGAAGCATTTTGGTATACTAAAGATTTCAGAAATCGGAGATTCGAATAATCGAGGCCCTACTGTATTTTCAACCTGTTGTAATTTCGTAAAAATAATCGTACAGCAATAAGCTTCGACTCATTTTAAAGCTTGGAGATTTATTACTTTCGCACACCATTGTTCATTTTTCTCTAAGATATTTTTACATAATATAGTAGATGAGAAATTGGAGACTCACTTTTCCTCAAAAATACTGTTACGCGGGCGGCCGCGTAATTTAGGCATCTCTAGCTACAATAAATGGAAATCGTTTGGAAAACCGTATTCCCTTTATTCGGGGAGGAGGAGCACTTCTCTTTGGACGTCCATACAGTTCGACGTCTGTTAAGCGGCTTGGATATAATTATAACGTGCCGCTTACCACATTCGTAACAATACTATAAATTGAGATATTTATAAAAACATTGAAAAATTTTTTTCGTGAATGAATCTTCCACATATTTAAACACTTACCCCTTCTACGACGTCATTCCCCCATTCACCGGCGTCGAGAAGCCCCACTTTTCGGCCACGGACCAGTCACGTGACGTAATGCGAGCACCCAATTCGCGTTGCATCTGCGCCTGCGCCGTGACTAACCCGCTAATGGCGGCGAGGGGGTAACTATATTCTCGTCACTTTCCCTTGTCTGACGACACTGGTATGATATGAAGTTACTGCGATACAGTGCAAGAATAAATCAGCAATATTTACATTTAATCCGTCTATACAAGAAATGTTTACTATGTGAGGATAATGCTAACATAATACTTTCAGCACTTCTAGAAATAATTAAAAATAATTATAATTCCCTACGAAATTATTATTTTCATCGTAACTTTTTGATAAAGCCTTAAACGACCTATGATTACATAACATCTTGTTCTTACTTTGGCTGTTAAATCCCGGGACACCCAGTATTATATTCGACTTTTGAAGGACATTCGAAAAGAAAATACACTTTCATTTAACTTCGATTTCTTAGAATTGACAATGACAATTTTTATTTTCCATAAAGATCCGCAGTCCGGTAATTTGTAAAGACGCGATAGCAACGCCGGTAGTTACGCTTACCAAACAGCGAATCAATCCGCCAGGAACCTAACTATCGCCGGTTACGGAATAATAACAGTGCTGGATGTTCGTTATCTGGCCGGGTTTAGTGCAACCTGCCATGAGAACGAACGAATCCCGTAGCGCTGATAAAACGGGGTCGACGTGTTACTTTTAAGCGGACGTGCCCATTTATCTCCTCGGCCGAGCCACCGTGGGTCCGGGAACTATTTTATTTCTGACGATGGTTCCTGAATCGTGATTCTGATCTCGACGCATTAGACGGTCGATCTACCAAAACGTCTAGCCCCAAGGAAAATATTTTTCCCAGTTAAATTTGAGATTCACCAACCGTTTTAATCCCATCCTCGCCGCCGTAGATTTATAATTTTTGGAACATTGCCCACGTTCAAAGCGTTACAATTTCGTAAAAAACAATCATACTTAGTAAACAATAATGTACCTGGCATCATTATAAAACTAGAAGCTTCTAGTTTCATAATCCATCGCTCAGTTTATTCTGAGATTTTTTTCATGATAAAGCGGGCGAGAAACTGAAGACGTGTTTTTTTCACGAAAATGCTATTCAATAAAAAATATCCACGTAAACTTTAAAAAAATGTTCTCGTGACAGCAAACTTCACAGATTTCAAGATTACATTTTTCCTTTTAAAACAACAACTCAAGAATTGATGTACGATTTTTTTGGCCGAGCTATTTAGCTTTGAGTGGAACGTCTATTGGCAAGTTTGCATATAAAGCCGTGTCCAAGCAGTAAGAACGAGCAACTGTTAGTTGATGTAACATGTAACTTGGAAAACTCGTTGTTTTTACCGAATAAAAGGAGATGGCAACAAGAGGCGACAAGAAGTTACTCGATATTGTCTCAGTGTGGACATAGCTATGGCGGCAGGATTTCTGATTATGAAAAGATGGAAAAAGGAGAAGGAAGCGTTTCGTCCTAGGCCCGCTAGAGGACTCGTCTTAGGGTACGGGCACAGTACATCCGGCATCGGTCGATTTGGCCGACGTGAAACGCATCTGTCAGACATTTCGAATGTGAGGGTAGGCCCGTCTGTGAGACCTTCTAGCGTCCGCTGATGTGGGAATTTCGCGTCTCTTTCTTTTCCATACGCTGTCCTTCTTTGCGTCCGAAACGTTCGTCATTCATTATACAAGTAAATATCATCGGAATTATATCATATTCGGTATCATTTTCGTCACAAAAATGCCACAAATATGGCTGTGAAAGTACCATAAAAAATTAATGAAAAATAAAGGAATTTTGTTATTGGATTAGTACTGGTCTCACACCGATATACCCGACCCGCATAATTACACTCCTCGGCGACCGAGGCACTCGAACGTCACTGACCTTTTTCTCAGTTCGACGGGGCATCATAGAGCGTAGATAGTTATTATTCAGTGCGGTGAGTACATTTCTTTAAATTAAATAAATAAAGAGTACCACCGATTTTTTTTTGGTATAGAACTGGACGTAAATATGCACGTTATAACCCAAAAAAGTTTGCGACTTTCTGTGACTTTCCTAAAACCGCGAGAGATACGATTTCTTCAGATCCATATTTATTAAGCTTCAGATTTTTAAAACCAAGAAAATTAGAACATTTGAATTATGTCTTTCAGTTCTTTCAAGAACCAGAGATGATCAATGAAATAATAATTAAGATAAACGATAATTGAAAATAATGTTATCTTGTTTATCCCTTCTCCATTAATTTATATTTCCATGTACATATTTTATTTGACATTACAAATCACAAAATATCATAATTTCTACAGTAGAAACATCTACTCGGCCGACGTGTCTGACGAAAAACAAAATGATTTGATTTTCATCCGGCCATCGTACGACGTCGGGGCCCCGTGCAGTGATGGCGATGTTGGCGCTTTTCACGCGCATGCGCGGCGACTTTAGTCTCTGTCAAGCACGAAAATCGGGTACCTTGGTCGCCCCACTAATTTCGCAAAATTTATTATGATTTGATTTTGAAAAATGAATGTACAACATGTGTACGTTTATATATATATGTGGGAATAGTATTGTCCGGGTAAAAATAATTAGCACTCACGTATAACACATGATAAACTTTAATACGGATATAACAATAACATTAACAAGTACTAACAACAACAAACAATAAACAATAGAAGAAACGGAGAAAACTCTTAACTACGTGTAATAAGAACGCGTGAAGGAAAGTGTCGAGCTCGATAACGTTACTGAAAAACGAAGACCGATACGAACAGTACGGCATTCAAAGAGCTTCTGCCTGTTTTCGTGGACGCGCCGAAAATCGTCCCAACGACAACCAGGCTAGAAAAAACTCTACGCGTTTCAAAGGCATCGTGGGAAAGTCCTTTCCAAGAAACGCGTAAGATCAGGAAGTGTTCCTGCGGCGACCGAAGCTCTGGCAATCGTCAGTTTTATTGCCCGCACTCGAGTTCGGCCGCACGCAGTGCATACTTTCTGGAAAAAGGGAAAGTATCCTAAACGAATCTTTCCCTTCTATCACGTATGCCACATATATATACATACATACATATATATATACATATATATATGTATTAAAATGTAATATATACATACGTACATAGAATATATAATATTTATGTATCTATGTACAATATGATATAATTTACTCTTCTTCATCATCTTGGGAATAAGGAAGTGAAGGGTACTAAAATAACTTTAAACGAAATATATAATAACAAACCCACTACTTTCGCCCCAATAGTACCCCACAAACTTCGAACGTAGCTTCGGTGCTACCGAAACTCGCGCATGCGCGTGAAAAGCACTAACATTTCCATCACTGGCCCCATGGGGTTTGTCCATTGAAACCCTTCTCGAGGCACTTGAAAAGGTTCGGCTACCGCGGACTTCGACCGATTTATCTGACGTCGCGTCCACTGTGGCCACGTTTTCCGGCGAAATCGGCCGTACGGACACTAAAAGATGCCTCCCGAGGCGCTTGAAACGCTCGTGCGTGAGTGCTGAAGTCAGACGTCGTACGAAGTCGGATCCACTGTGACCGTACCCTTAGACGCGGGATTTCGTAAGGACAGTATAGAACGGCATATATACAAACGGAGGAAGATTCAGGTAGTTGCGGGAAAGGTGTTTTCGTACTGTCCCTCTGATGACGAGCACAGGAAGTAGCCGCCACATTACCCTCTTGCCAGTGGTCAACGATACATGGACAAATTTCCCTCTAATTACGCTGATCTCCGTCGGAATCCAAGGAGGTCGCTGGAATGTGTGATGCCAGTGTGCCAGCCAGTGATGCTGCCGAATCGACGAAGTTGAGTACCTCCCTAAGTCGCTTGTAGTACTCATATAGTCGCACAAACAATGGAAGAACGTCGCACAAATGTAGATGCGAAAACGTCGCACAAATTTAGATGCGAAAACGTCGCACAAATTTAGATGCGAAAACGTTAAACCAAGTAATGCTGCGAAGATGACGTCAGAAGCGCATAGTAGGGACAAGTCCTCGCTGTTGGTCGGGCAGTAGTTGAGGCAAGGCAGTGACAGAGTGGTCACCTTCCAGTGTGGTTTTTTTTCGCGAATACGCGAGATTTTAGAGTCAGTGAAGTAGAAAATTGGGCTAAAATGGGGTAGCTTGGTCACACCGCATAGTTTAGTAAAATTTGTTATGTATTGATTTTGAAAAATGAATGTGTAAAATGTGTGTTAATAATAACTTACCCCAAATTCGCAGCTCACTCATATCGTCGTAATGTTTTCGACTCTTCTGGCACTTTCCCGCCAGAACAGTTTCCAGCGCCACTTTCCCCCTACTTTCGCCACAATATAGATACGTTACTGTTTTGGACGCGCATGCGCTAAAAAACCACACAATATCTTATCACTGCGCGGGATGTCGTAATGACAGTTTATGGCGGTATATATACAAACGGAGGAAGATTCAGTTAGTAGCGGAAACGGTGTTGTCGTACTGTCCCTCTGTTGAGGAGCACAGGAAGTACCCGCCACATAGCTTTATGTGCAAAGTTGGTAGTAGACCTTCCGCTAAAAGCTCAATAACTTGACTAAAAAAACTCGTACATCAATTTTCGAGGTGTCATTATGAAGAGGAAGCATTAAATTTTAAATCTATGGTAGTCTCAGTCATGAACAAAATTTTTTAAACTTTTCACAGACGTTTGAATGTACAGAATTTTCAAGAAAAACATGTCTTCGGTTTTCGTCCTGCCACATCACACCAAAAAAAAAAAATTAGGAGAAAATGAATGACGGTTTGCGAAAATAGTGGATTCAAGCTTTAAAAGAAGTCCCGGTTTGTCGAATCTTAAACCGCTCGTTTCATTTTTAAACTGATTTAATCATTTGCGCGACGCAATAGTACAGAGTTTATAAGAGAATGTTTAACTACTGCTCTTTCGCGGATAGAACTGCATTGTGTTCACGATCATTTCGGACATTCTCGTTATTCGGAATTCTTTTATCAGTCGTCCGTTCATCCCCAATCGCTGACACTCGAGAGAACAAGAGATACGAACTTGTCGACTGCTGCGGTCTTTATTTTCACCAAACAAGGCAACGGTTGACGAGGCGTTGCGTAATCAAGCACGATCGATTCGTTCTGTTTCCAGTTTTCACGTACCGGACATCGAGATTTTCGAGCTTTTATGCCACGAACTTATTTCGGATTGTTCATTGAAAATCGCTGAAAGGCATGATTTCAACAAAAAAGACAGACAACAGTTCGCACAATAGTTCCACATATTTTCTTCAATATTCTTCACGAATTGTATTAGTCTAAATTTTGATTTCTAGTGGATGAAATTTATAAAGATCATAGTTTTTTAAATGTAAACTGTTTCGAAAAATAGTTATTAGATAGATAAATTTCAATTTTTCAAGGACCAAACAGAAATGCTGATAATTAGTTCGTTACATTGAAGGATACAATTATCTTCTCATTCTTTATTTCATGGCAAATTTAATTTAACTTCAATGAAAAAGTCAAGCTTCATAAATAGTTCTATCAGCATATTTGTCATGATTTTCTGATTAAAATGAGTCCGAACAGAATACAATTCGGATCACATTTACTTGATTAATCCACGATAGAGTGAAACCTCTATTACCCGAACTAATCAGTCGAAATTATGTGTAACTTAGCTACAATATTTGATAAAATCTTTCGTGATTTGCACAATAAATCATGTTGTATATAGACCGCTTTAGGTTGAAACACATTTATATTCGGATAACGAAGAGTTCTCATATCAACGATTCGGATAATAGAGGTTTTACTAAATCGTGGATTAAACAAGTAAATACGCTTCCAATTGCAGCGTGTTTGGAATCATTTGAGAAAAATGTCACGAATACGTTACTTAACTTCTCATAGAGAAATAATTGAAGAGTAAACCCTAGTAGCATTTATGGTTGGCATTTCGTTGAGCCTACGTTGCAGTATTCGTTGGCCAACCGTTAGAAATGTCGCTATTTTTTTCGTTGGGCCAACGATCGCGGCCAACGTAGGGCCAACGATCATACCCAACGTGGAGCCTACGTCGCTATAATACGTTTGTTCTGATCTTCTCTTTTACGGTTGTTTTCACAGAATATAATAAATAATACTTAAACAATGTATCTCCACGGTAAAAATTGGGACAAAGAAAAAAATGTCGTATCCTCGTCGGACTTGAACCTGGATCCTCTGCGTAGTAAGTTGATACGCCGTAACTATAGATATTTCGTGGTTGCATGTGCTATGATTTGGGTTACTAGATACGTCGACAAATGTAAATCGTAATACATAAAGGGTTTCGTTACGGTATACGAGCACTAAGACCTCCGCATACTGTCGTTCTAAAAGCGAATGCAACACCCGTACCTTCTTCTTGTCAAATGGAGAAACTTAAAGAAATAAATAAACACCAAGGCTGCACACAATAAAACTTTGGTGCATCAACTATCGCGCAAAAATAACAAATTGTGAGTATATTTAGAAATATGAAAAAAAATGAATTTGGAATATAACATGTTTTTGGTTGCAGCAACATTACATTTCTGGTGTCTGTTAGACGATATATTTAAATGTTGGCAGATTTTCGTTGGGCCGATGTAGTATCACCGTCGTAAATTTCACGTTATTTAACCGACCATAATATCTGTAGGCCCAACGTTGGATATTCGTTGGCAAATTCACATCATTTTTCGTCGTCGGCCCTACGTTGGAGATCTTTAGGCAAAACCACTAACCATATCCCAACTAACTCCCAACCGTTGGCCTCCGTTGGCCAACTATGAATGCTACTAGGGAAATGATCTGTTATTAAATTAATATTTTGAATATGAGCTACGCAATTTTATTGAGTTTCTGGGGGTACACAACTATTGTTTTGACGATTATTATCTACATCTCTTTCACGTATATCGAGGCAATACTGTACCAAAATCTACCTGCAGTCGTGAAATCTGAAATAATGAGAAATGATCTGAATTTATTAGAGTTCGGGCAACATCTGACCGGCGATGAAATTAGTTGGCGTGTGCACGTTCTGCAACACTTTGATACGTCGGTAAACATGGTGCGTGTGTAAGTTTATTAATGTTTACCGAGCCACAATTTCCTATTGGCCCAGGGCGTTTCATTAGCGTTAGATGTCTCAAGATAGTCGCGATGTCACATGAATTACCAAACTGTCTGTTCTCCCGAGACGTGACCACTTTTTGGTGCTATCTATGCTACGTCAGCGATGCCACAGCATGATAAGAGACACACAGTTGATCTGCTAATGTCAACGTTTAATTATGGAGCAAGTTGTAAGGTTCCGCTAGGACCTAGACAGATTTCAAGTCAGTTAATACCTACGAGTCCCAAATTGCGTGAGAATAGAATGTTGCTATTTGTGTATACTGCAATTCGGTTGCTAATTGCATTATCAATAATTTGCTCATTTCATGAAATGATGCAGGTTTGTCTATAAAATAAAGAGAATAATCGGTTGCCGTATAACTGTACAACTTTAATAAAACGGGTGTGAAGAACGGTATACAAGGATATCAAGCAGAGTGCGACTGGCTTTGCAACGTAGGCATATGAATAAGTAAACCTCGTGAAGGTGAAAATTCCCTCCACCAAATACAACATAGTGAGGCTTTAGCTGATAATACAATTTTAGGGACACAGACCCTGGCGCTATGTGTGCGCCTACGCGACATCAAGTGCCATTGAGAGCGGTTCAAAATTGTTCCTTCGCAAAAATGGCCGCCTCAGCTTCGTTAAGGAGTTATTAACGAAATCACGGACCAATCAGAACATCGTTGCAGCGGCCGGACTCCGGCTCGGTGACAGGTCCCGTTGAGCGCGACATTACCATTGGCTGAGCTTGATTCCGTCCGCTGTAACAGTGTTTTGATTGGTCCATATTTATTGTTAGTAATTCTTTAACAAAGTCGCAGAGAAGATTTTTGCAAAGGCAAAAGTTACTTTAAATAACCCCAGGAACTGTCTATTTCAAGGATTCACAACATTTTTTAGACAGCCTGTATATTTTTGTTGGGGACCCACTCGTATATCCCGCCGAACTACGACCTATCGAGTAGGCGCAGCAACTGCATCGCCCTCAAGCAGTACATTTCTATCTTGTATGTACATAACCCTTAACTGTGTAACCTTAGACCATATATACTTATAGATCCGGCGTAGGTATGGTGTGTGAATAGGATGCAGTGTTCAAAGATATAAGAGTATCTGGTACCCGCAAGTCACGATTCGAGATAATTCAAAATGGTGAATAGCGTATGAGACGAGAATTTATCCGTCGAATAATGATACTTTTTTATTCGAACCTTCGAATAACGAATAAAGATAAAGTATCTTTTATTCGAATCGTTATTTAAATAATTTTTTACCTAAATAATGCTCAACCCTGATTGTATTCGACATGTACATGTATACTGTTCTGACTATTATTTTTTTAAATAAAGTAAGCTGTGAGGAAATAAATACAGATTTCATATTATCAACTTCTACATTGAAATTGAACTTTTTTCAAATTATAATCAACAAAATTAGTTAGCCATATTTAAAATAAGAAGAGCAAAGTAAAAATGAACGAGTAACGAAATGAAATGCATGTATGTATATTACAGTTACGACGACGACGATTCCCCTTTCCCTTCTAACACTTCAACTTCGCGGTACTGCGATTTCTCAACAGACTATAGCACTTTGCCCACAAATGTTGTCTGCTAGGCGATTTAATATCGGAACATAGGTAAGTATCTGAAGCCGAGTGACTCGTGGTACAGTATTTCACCGGTAATTGTCCCAAATGCCTGCGACATAATTGTCCCTGAGATATCCCCACTAGTGCGGGGTGTACCCCCTTGAGGGGCCATGAAGCTTGAGAGGCCTCGATCGCCGAGAAATATGACACCATGCGGCTCGGGTATATCGGCGAGACCACACTAATCCGAATTTCCAACTTCTTTATTAATCATTATTTTTTTATGGTCCTTCAATGGCCATATTTGTGGCATTTTTCTAATAAAAATGATACCAAATAAGTTATAATTGCGATGATATTTACTTGTGTAAAGAGACGCGGAGAGTTGCAGTCAGCGGCACAGTTCAAAGGCTCGCGCGTGCACACAATGTGTTACCAAGGAATAACTTTTTTATTATTACTTATTTTTTATGAGACTTTTTCTAATAGATTTGTGAGATTCTTCTGATTAAAATGATACCAAACACGACATAATTCAGATCATATACAGATGTATGGTCATTATGTATAGGTCAGGTACATAACATCGGTGAGGCAACGGTAATGCAATGACGACACTTTTTCATTTTTAATTAATCATTTAGGGGACTTTTAACATCATATTTGTAATATTTCTCTGATCAAAATTTTTCTGATTATACATACATATCTATTTTTTTAATTGACGATGGAGTAAGTTTTGGTGACAGACAAAGAGAGTAAATGATAAAGACATTAAAGACACGCTCTCCTGACTGGGACATTTCGCGACTTTGAAAACGGGCAGAACCTCAGCTACAGTCACAGAGTAGCAATTTTACTTGGGCGACTGTCTGAAGACACGCGTCTATAAATAGTTAAGGAAAATGTTTCTTAACCCGGGAGTACGCGCGCATTGGTCTTTTTGACCGACGATTTCTTATATATTGAAATACGATCTAAGTCTTCGACTGTTGATTTTTTCCGTCCAGCTATTCTCGTTTGAAGGGGGTCTCGACTTGTTTATCTTATGTTGCGATACTTAGTGCAGTCGTGTTGGTTTTAAAACATACTATCGCTACGCGTCGGTCTATTCGACCGTCGCGCGCCTACTAACGTCAGTCTGCTTTCGTCCATCGAGTTTGACGCATACTGTGTAGCAATGATGGCTAATTTCATAACAATACAATTATACCACAAAATAATAATAAACCAGAAATTATTTGTTATTACAATTCAACGAAGGCAGGGGTTGACGTTGTAGACGAGATGAAAGGTGTTCTCTGTTGCGAGAAAAAGTAACAGATGATCTCTAAGATTATTCTTTTCAGTTCTGAATATGGCTGGGATAAACGCACAAATAATTGTTAGCACTAATAATAAAAATAGTTTTGTGCGACGTAAATTTTTAAAAGAACTTGCCTTTAATTTAATCCAAAAACATATACATGCTAGATCAAAAATCACATCATTACCGCGTAATGTGAAATGGGAAATAGAAAATATTATAAAACAACCAAATAATGAACGAGGATTAGTACATTCTGGAAGATGTTATTTTTGCTCTACTAAAAAAAAATAGAAAAACAGGAAAACAATGTTCCAATTGTACCGCATTCATTTGTAATGAACATACAGTTTACTTCTGTCACGAGTGTTGTAATAATGCGAGCGAATCTAGATGATCAAGCGACGAATAATTATTACTTTTTTATTTCAACAGTTAATTTTATTCATTTATTTTAAATTTTATATTATATGGTTACTTAATATTTTATTTAATTTATCTATTTCATATTTTAGTTATTTCGTTACCAGTAATTTACTTTATAATTTATTATAATTTACTTTGGTTACCAGGTGACCATTTATGTTATAATAAAAAATTGTTATTGTTTATGTAAAACAATTCTGAAACAATTAAAATACAATATTACACATTATTTATACTATATTAGTCATTTTATTCAATTATTTCTCTTATATTAGCATCGGTCGAAATGACCGACGCGCCTACTAACGTAAGTGCTGGTGGCGCGCGTACTCCCGGGTTAACGCCCAAGAAAAATCGTTCACAAATGGTTCAGAGAAGAGACATTTTTCTTACGGGTCCAAAAAGACCCAGTGTCTTTTAAGAGAGCAACTTCTTCTGAAGATCTTCTTATTCGGTGATCCCGATCGAGTACCGACGAACAAAGAGTTCGGACTATTCCGTCATTCTCGGGTCGTGAACCCTAATTATGGTTCCCATGGTACACGAAAACGTATCGTCAAGTCATTGGGAATAAGTTTCATTCGCTGGAAGGAATCCGACGCGCATGGCTACGTACAGAACGAACCGGAACGCTCGGATTGTTCCTGAATGAGGTCTGTGTCTGAGGATTAATCGCCATTAAAACCGAATCAGGAGAGATGCGACCCGAGTTTTCGTCTAATTCTTCGTTTTCAGTTCGACGAATAATTTATTAGTAGCTACGGAGTGTGATTCGGATTAGAGTAATTATTTGGGATATAGTAGGATATGACCCAGACATATTATGAGCTGATATTTTAAAGAATGGGAAGGATGCGTGGTGTGGGGGGGGGGGGGGAGGTCCTGAATATAAAATTTCAATGGCTGGTCTTTTTTAGTTTTTGAGATATTAATGAAAAACTATCTGTACCTTGTGTTCTTGCCTTGTGGGTTAAGTACACTTAATTTTTCCTATACCCCTACAGTGGTTCACGAAAATATTCGAACGCCTTTGAAATTAGAATAATTTGTTTAAAATTGCACCACTCCACTTGACATTTTCTTTCGTAAGGAGAAGCATTGATTTACTAAATGACGTGCAAAAAAGATTTTGACAAAATTGCAATAGATAGGCAGTAATAAAAAAATAACAATGGCACTTTTTAAAACTTTTTTATTCCAGCCTGTAATGAAATTTTAAAGTATGCGTCTTGTAGATCTAAGTTAGTAATACACATGCTGAAAATTTCATCGAAATCGATTAACGTATACATGAGCTACAAGCGGTTCAAACTGATAAAATTCGCAGTTTTTCACGACTTTTGGTCAGATTTTATTTAAAATCCACAGATTCTTACATACATCTTTCGATGCGTGGCGTTTCTTTCTGCGTCAACCGATTTCGATGAAATTTTTGGCATGTGCATAACTAACATCGATCTATAAATCGCATATTTCAAATTTTCATTGCGAACTGAAATAAAAAGGTATTAAAAAGTGCCATATTTATTTCTTCATGTAGTTTCTACGAACTGTAATTTTTTCAAAATTTTTTTTGCATCCCCCTTAGAAATTTTTGTGCATCCCCCTGCTTGTAGCTGCTAAAGAAAAAAAGTCAAATTATTTGGTCCAATTTTAAAAAAGTTATTCCAATTTGAAGTGCGTTCGAATACTTTCGTGAGCCACTCCATGTTAAACCGCTATACAGGGTGTCCCAAAAATGTCTGAGTTCCTTTAAAGGGGAGGTTCCTGAGGCCATTTGAAGCAACATTTTCCTTCGCAAAAATGGCCGTTTCGGCTTTGTTAAGGAGTTATTAACGAAAAACACGGACCAATCAGAGCGCGACCTAGAGGCGTGTTGGCAGAGACGGCCGCGCGCGACAGAAGTCGAGCGATGGTGCTACACCGCGGTCGAAAGCAAGGAACAAACAAGAGAAGAAAATTTTTCGAGTCCTATGTCGGATAGTTCAAATTTGAATATGTTGTAGTCTTTAGTAGCCTATGAAGGAATCTCGAAGGATTTTTCGAAATCTTGAAAAATGTTGGATTTGCAGACGTGTAAAGAAAAGTGGCAACTTTTCTTCAATAAATTATAACACTAGAACTAACGTACCGAGGAAAATGAGATTTTAGGAGCTTATAGTGAACACAGAAGAATATCTATTGAAAATATTTCGATTTGGAGAAAATGATTTTTTCACCATTTACTTTGAAAAAGTTTTAAACAAATGCAATTTTCCTATAGCCGGGACTGTTTTAAAAATTCGAAAGAAAACGAGGTAACAGCTCCAAGTCTCCTCTTTACGGACCTATTTTTTAAAAGGCAGTCGCTTTAAAATTGACGGAATTAGAATTATTTTAAAACCTTGCTTACCTTGGTACTCCTGTAGAGCCCCAGCGAGGTGAAAATGATTCCTGTATTCACAAATTATTCTGCGTGAAACACTGAACCTGCCCACTCGTTAAATTCACAAGAGCATTTTAATTATTCGCTCTACGAAATTATCGAGCAGAAGGGGTCAATGTCCTTTCACTGCACGATCCGGCCCACATTGTTGATTTATTCACGATCACAATAAAACTATTCACATATATCCATTGGGTCCACAAACGTTGAAAGAAATCCACACAAATGATTCACAGAAATCCACATATCACGCACAACTAGTTCACATTTGATGCACGTAAATCGATCATTTCGACTAGCCGGTCCGCGAAAAACTGTCCATGAAATCCGTCTGTCTATGCTGACGATCGTAGGAAGACTAGTTCAGAACAGCTGACGAGGTTAACGGCCTTTCAACAGCACACTGCCGATTTTCATTTCAGCAACTGTTCGATGGAACCGTGTTTTCAAATGGAATGGGAAGAGTAAATGACCGCCCCTCTTCAAATCGGGGGTCATTCAGGTATGCTTCTACCACCGAGCGTGGCCATAAACCAGCGCCTTGTGTCGAAGCTCAACCTTGACGATGGCTCGACTTCTGGTTACCAAATGTGTACAATAGGTCAATAAAATGCTAAAAGTTTTAACGAAGAGTAACGGCTTTTTGGGAATATTGCTACTAGCCTTTCTTACACCGGTATACGGAATACCGGTATTTTGTGCTAATTTGCAATTTCGTGAAACTGGTATTTGCTAAGGTAAAATACTGGTATTTTCGGTATTAGCTATAAATAATAAATATTTTCTAGGGCATCTACTATTATTTGAAATTTACAAATTAATTTTTCTGATAACGAATTCGATTTAATATCAAAAACTGTATCAGCTATGCTTCCAATAAAGCTGTCTGTGGAAGCATTATGTCGGAAGGATTCCAACTTATTAACAGCGAATGCAACAATAAATTTTATGTTGCAATCACTTAAAGATCAGGACACGCTACTGTCTGTCGAATTATAACAGTGCATTGAAAATTCGTATACAGGAAAGGCATAGTGAAATAGAAAATATTTTAAGGTATTTATATAATTATAACGACTTTAATAAAGAAAACGAAAAGGAAGAAAAGAAAATAACAAGGTCAAATTTAATTAAGTTCGTCGTCAATTTCCGCAAAAACATTTATAAAAAGCAAACACAAACCTATCCAGAAGAATTCGTTGAAGATGATGTTGATGTTAATATCGAAAAAGAATTGTCTCTCGAGAAGAAATTACAATTAGCTGCATATAAAAAAATTTCCGGGCGGTTAGATAGTATTTGCGAACCGTAAGCAAGGCGATTGGGCTCATTCGATGCCCCACGTGCTCTGCACGTTTTCCAAAATATGCCATCGTTTATGGCCATCGATGGAATTTTCATGGAACCGTCCCAGGTACGGTGGCAGGTACGCTTGTATCCCCGAGTGACGCACGCGGGGGATCCGCGTGTCCCAGAGAGGTGTTGTCGTAACAGGTAATAAACGAAGAAAGCGGCTTGACTTATTCGTGAAAACGTTTAGCATTTTATTGACCTACTGCACACGTTTGGTAAACATAAGTCGAGCCATCGTCGAGTTCTTTATTTCCGCATCCTTCGTTCAAGTCAAGGGGATACAAGCGTTCCTGCCACCGTACCTGGGACGGTTCCATGAAAATTCCATCGATGGCCATAAACGATGGCATATTTTGGAAAACGTGCAGAGCACGTGGGGCATCGAATGAGCCCAATCGCCTTGCTTACGGTTCGCAAATACTGTCTAACCGCCCCGAAATTTTTTTATATGCAGCTAATTGTAATTTCTTCTCGCTAGACAATTCTTTTTCGATATTAACATCAACATCATCTTCAACGAATTCTTCTGGATAGGTTTGTGTTTGCTTTTTATAAATGTTTTTGCGGAAATTGACGACGAACTTAATTAAATTTGACCTTGTTATTTTCTTTTCTTCCTTTTCGTTTTCTTTATTAAAGTCGTTATATACAGAAAAATTAATTTGTAAATTTCAAATAATAGTAGATGCCCTAAAAAATATTTATTATTTATAGCTAATACCGAAAATACCAGTATTTTACCTTAGCAAATACCGGTTTCACGAAATTGCAAATTAGCACAAAATACCGGTATTCCGTATACCGGTGTAAGAAAGGCTAGTAGCAATATTCCCAAAAAGCCGTTACTCTTCGTTAAAACTTTTAGCATTTTATTGACCTATTGTACACATTTGGTAACCAGAAGTCGAGCCATCGTCAAGGTTGAGCTTCGACACAAGGCGCTGGTTTATGGCCACGCTCGGTGGTAGAAGCATACCTGAATGACCCCCGATTTGAAGAGGGGCGGTCATTTACTCTTCCCATTCCATTTGAAAACACGGTTCCATCGAACAGTTGCTGAAATGAAAATCGGCAGTGTGCTGTTGAAAGGCCGTTAACCTCGTCAGCTGTTCTGAACTAGTCTTCCTACGATCGTCAGCATAGACAGACAGATTTCATGGACAGTTTTTCGCGGACCGGCTAGTCGAAATGATCGATTTACGTGCATCAAATGTGAACTAGTTGTGCGTGATATGTGGATTTCTGTGAATCATTTGTGTGGATTTCTTTCAACGTTTGTGGACCCAATGGATATATGTGAATAGTTTTATTGTGATCGTGAATAAATCAACAATGTGGGCCGGATCGTGCAGTGAAAGGACATTGACCCCTTCTGCTCGATAATTTCGTAGAGCGAATAATTAAAATGCTCTTGTGAATTTAACGAGTGGGCAGGTTCAGTGTTTCACGCAGAATAATTTGTGAATACAGGAATCATTTTCACCTCGCTGGGGCTCTACAGGAGTACCAAGGTAAGCAAGGTTTTAAAATAATTCTAATTCCGTCAATTTTAAAGCGACTGCCTTTTAAAAAATAGGTCCGTAAAGAGGAGACTTGGAGCTGTTACCTCGTTTTCTTTCGAATTTTTAAAACAGTCCCGGCTATAGGAAAATTGCATTTGTTTAAAACTTTTTCAAAGTAAATGGTGAAAAAATCATTTTCTCCAAATCGAAATATTTTCAATAGATATTCTTCTGTGTTCACTATAAGCTCCTAAAATCTCATTTTCCTCGGTACGTTAGTTCTAGTGTTATAATTTATTGAAGAAAAGTTGCCACTTTTCTTTACACGTCTGCAAATCCAACATTTTTCAAGATTTCGAAAAATCCTTCGAGATTCCTTCATAGGCTACTAAAGACTACAACATATTCAAATTTGAACTATCCGACATAGGACTCGAAAAATTTTCTTCTCTTGTTTGTTCCTTGCTTTCGACCGCGGTGTAGCACCATCGCTCGACTTCTGTCGCGCGCGGCCGTCTCTGCCAACACGCCTCTAGGTCGCGCTCTGATTGGTCCGTGTTTTTCGTTAATAACTCCTTAACAAAGCCGAAACGGCCATTTTTGCAAAGGAAAATGTCGCTTCAAATGGCCTCAGGAACCTCCCCTTTAAAGGAACTCAGACATTTTTGGGACACCCTGTATATGTACTTGAAATACCGGCTCTGAATTGCGTAAAAGACTGACTCGTGCGGCTTCCGGAATGTGTCTCACGCTTTGTCGCATGATCGCGATACATAGTGTAACCCATTCACGTGTGAGCACATTACATGAGCGCGAATTCAGAAGCAACGACTCAATAACGAACATAAACGGTAAAACTTACGTTTAGGGGAGGATGCTCCGATGACCTTGACCTTGACATATGTTGTTAAGGACAACATTCTGAACAACTTTTGTCATTACAACTACCCGGTGCTCGGTCCTAGTTTTCGAGATATTTGCGAAAAACTATTGCTAGTACTGTATTGAATTTTCTGTATTCTTCGTGGCTACGTAAGGCTACCATAGTTTCGAATGAGCTACACCTCAGATAAATAAACATAGCAAGAACTCATACATCCGAATGTGACCCATGAATAATGAATTCTATGTATCCATTAGACCATTTAAATACAGAATAAAATTCTCAATTTGATATAGATACTATTCGAGATACTCATAATTCCGTCTGCGTGCTCTCCGCCCCCCCCCCCCCCCGCCACCTAGTCCTAACCAACACACGACACCACACACATCCACCCAGTGTTTCTAAGACGAAGGTTCTCACATTAAACAATGTAAAATCAACTGAAACCAATACCAATTTGTTTTACTATCAAATGCGATAATATAATACATGTATGCTGTATTGGTCTGGGTTAGGTTTTGCAATTTGTTTTACTATCAAATGCGATAATATAATACATGTATGCTGTATTCGTCTCAGTTGAGTTTATATTGTATAATGTGAGAGCCTTCTTTTTAGAAACACTGGGTGGGTGTGTGTGGTATTGTCGCTTCTCATCCCCACAACGTGTTTACAAACAAAAAATAAACAGATGCGGCCTGAGTATGGAAGAATACGGAAAATTTAATATACTATTAGCAATAGTTTTTCGCAAATATCTCGAAAACTGAGACCGAGCACCGGGTAGATGTAATGACAAAAGTTGTTCAGAATGTGGTCCTCAACAACATATGTCAAGGTCAAGGTCATCGGAGCATCCTCCCCTAAACGTAAGGTTTACCTAAGAAACATAATCTATATACTATATATAATATTTAATGTTTAATTGTCGAATATAAGAATCAATTTCTAGCGATTAGATTTAGAACGCCTTGCATTTCGTTCTGCTACGCGAACTATTTCGAGACAGGCGATTTCTTATATTATATTTGTCGCACCGCGTTCTTATGTCGATTTCTTGCCCGCGCCAACGACGGCCTAGATATAAGAACTTCGCGTCGCGATAGTTTTTCTATACCTCGTCAAGCTCAGCTGATGAGCTCGACACGTGCACCGAGGTGAACGGCCACGATTGTAGACCCATTCGGCACCGGCTGTTTACGTTTCGCATCGAACTTGTCTCGTGGGCTATCGACCCAATATTGCATCTCTTAAATCCACTGTCTATTTTCCATTGTCTCCCTCGCCGCACCGGTCGTTAGGGCAATGCCCCGATTGCCAACGAACGTTAGGTGCTGGCGGATCCTTGCAATTTCAAAAATCCCACTCCTCAATCTTCCCTAACCGGTGGCCTCAGGCAAGTATAAATAGGCTCGCCGAAATCGCTCGCGCTCTCGTCGTTTCTGACTGTCTCACACGTTCGATCACGTTTCAGCGATATTTATTATACTTTTGTGCCCTTCACACCTGTAACTCGCTTACCGATTATTCACGTGCGCTTCACGTGCATTGATCTTTTCACACAATTCGTGCGGTTCACGGTTTGTGCTTCACCTCATCTCATCTTGTATCATACATAATACATCATACATAATCATGATAAATATATCACATTTGATCAGTCACAACTTTTACCTCTCAATCTTCCACGCCCGCTTTGCCTTTACCTTCCTTTTCTCCTAAATTCATCGCTATAGATTACAATGAAGAGGTATTCCCTTAGGACCAACATAACTAAAGTATCTACTAGCATGAATTGATCAACGTAAGTTTATTCCTTTTAATATGATAATACAACATAATTAAGTTTTTCTAAAGCATGTAATCATTGCTAAAATCTGAACATAACCTTATCTATGTTTCCCAGTGCTAATCTCTATGACCAATATCAATCTAGAATCGAGTTTACCAACTCTATGCTATACAAGCTGGTCCACCTAAATGTAGCCACATAAATACTTCAGTTCCGTTGATATAAAAAATATATTATATGTTATTTATTAGAAATGTAATTGTCATTTTTGGTGGAAATGAGTAGTTTTCGAGATATTCGCGAAAAACTATTGCTACTACTACATGAATCGTGCGTAAACCTACGCGCCCGAGACGGTCTGCCACCCCCTCTTTTCTGCTATTAGGAGCAGTGGCTGGCAAGCAACCTATATAACGGATGAACTTGTTAAAAAGGTATTTTCGGTATAGAATATAGAAACATTGGGATTTCTGAGATTTTTAATATTGACGAAGGTGAGACGCTAAAACATTGTTCGCTCGAAAGAAAACTAACCCAGACTAAGTCAGGGTGCGATAACAGGGTGGCTCACGCCACCCCTTGCGCAACCAACGACCCATCTAATTCTGACCAATATCTGAAGTCACATTGGACCTTTAAAATCAGAAACCTACAAGAGCACGTTTTTCACGACAAAACGTACTCTAATACAATAGCTTATAGCGGTCTGACTGCGACACTAATAAACGGACGGTCGGAAT
This sequence comes from Sphecodes monilicornis, assembly GCA_913789915.3. Taxonomy (NCBI): domain Eukaryota; kingdom Metazoa; phylum Arthropoda; class Insecta; order Hymenoptera; family Halictidae; genus Sphecodes; species Sphecodes monilicornis. The sequence continues at coordinate 8,642,651 of OU565301.1, read as the reverse complement.
CACCACGTGTAAAACTTTCTCAAGAAACTAAACATCGATCTATTAGAGGACCTAATTATGTCCATACAATTAGCATTCCCACTGAACTAATGGATTTTCGATAAGTTTTTAAGCTTTACATATATTATCGAATTTGATAGTTAACAGATGAGAAGTTGCAATGTGTTAGCGTCTCACGTTCCTCAATATTAAAAATCTCGGAAATCCCAATGTTCTTACATTCTATACTGAAAATACCTTTTTAACAAGTTCACCCGTTATATAGGTTGCTTGCCAGCCGTTGCGCCGAGGAGCAGAAAAGAGGGGATGTCTGTGATGCATACACGCAGCGGCAGGCCGTCTCGGGCGCGTAGGTATACGCACGAATCATGTAGTAGTAGCAACAGTTTTTCGCGAATATCTCGAAAACTACTCATTTCCGCCAAAAATGACAAGTACATTTCGTGATCAGCATGTCAAAACGAAGAGAATGACGTAAGTCTCGTGTCGAAAGGGTGGCGGGACTTTTCCGAAGTTCAGCCAATTCTAGTTTTAGAAGTCAAGGAAAATGTAAACTTACAGTCGATAAATAAATGATTAGCGCCACTGTACGAAAAATATATGTATTGTCTATGTGACGAATAGTGTTGCCTATAGTATTGCTAAACATATATTTGTAATTTGCAAACAACAATACTTCCTAAAGATAATGAAAAGAATTCAAAATTAATTGTTTCAATACGATTTTGTCAACTTATACAGATGTCGATAATAGTTTGTTCGTTCAGTGTATACTAAAGAAGATATCTGCAAATGAAATATTGCATACAAAATGTTTTCTAAATCAAGACAACTGAAAGACATATTTAGGTGACTACCATTAACTTGACCACCCTGTAAATACTATTATATGCTAACTGCAACTATCATTATTTCTTATTCCTATAATTATAAGACACATCACATCTACAAGAAGTATTTTCAAATGTTTTAAAATATCGATAAATGAAGCAATAAATGCCCTCCTAATCATTATTAATTATACAGTTGTGAGACTGGTCCGCCGTCCGAGAATTAATTGTCAACAGGTGTGACTAGATGAAATTACACTGCAATATTTTGAACTATTGGATTTTTTATTACTTCTCCCACACAATTCATTTTTATGTTCACGCAATGGAAATATTCGTATTAATTACACGATAACCGAGTATTTTAAATTTAAATACTAATATTCACAATGTATGCGTGTTTCGAATGGAAATGTAAATCATGGCAGTATGGAAATTAGCAAAATACGCGAAAGTAATGTAAAATGACAAATTTCAATATCCGCTGGCAGGAATTCAGTCAAAAAGCGAATCATTTTATTACGAATTTTTCATTAAATGAACGTAATCGAAACTTACATCGAACGAATTTAACTTTTTTGGAAGAGTAAATACGTCCCGTACTATTAATATTACGTCGATGGGAATATTGATTATTATATTTGCATTACTTTCTTACCGGCGCAGCATTACATTGGACTTTTGATTGCGAAGCGAAGTGGCGAAAGAAAATTACAGTGGCAACATTAGCGACACTATTATGGTAAACTTAATGAAGGTGTCAGTAAAACTAACCGTAAATAGCAACAAAATACAGTAGGTGTAAAAAGTATTCGTACAACTTTAAAAATCAAATAATCTTTTAAAATTAGATCAAACCATCTCCCTAGTGGCATTTATGGTTGGCATTTCGTTGGGCCAACGATCGCGGCCAACGTAGGGCCAACGATCATACCCAACGTGGAGCCTACGTCGCTATAATACGTTTGTTCTGATCTTCTTTTTTACGGTTGTTTTCACAGAATTTAATAAATAATACTTAAACAATGTATCTCCACGGTAAAAATTGGAACAAAGAAAAAAAATTTCGTACCCTCGTCGAACTTGAACCTGGATCCTCTGCGTAGTAAGTTGATACGCTATCGCCGTAACTATAGACATTTCGTGGTTGCATATGCTATGATTTGGGTTACTAGATACGTCGACAAATGTAAATCATAATACATAAAGGGTTTCGTTACGGTATACGAGCACTAAGATCTCCGCATACTGTCGTTCTAAAAGCGAATGCAACACCCGTACGTTCCCCTAGTCAAATGGAGAAACTTAAAGAAATAAATAAACTCCAAGGCTGCACACAATGAAACTTTGGTACATCAACTATCGCGCAAGAATAACAAATTGTGAGTATATTTAGAAATATGAAAAAAAAAATGAATTTGGAATATAACATGTTTTTGGTTACAGCAACAACGATTTTCATTGGGCCAATGTAGTATTATCGTCGTAAATTTCACGTTACTTAATCGACCATAATATCTGTAGGCACAACGTTAAATATTCGTTGGCAAATTGACATAATGTGATACCACCATTCTTCATCCATTTCTTATCAGATCATTGAACAGTGGAACGAATAGGCTGGGAAACCTAATTCTAGATGGAAGAGGCTCATATGACCTATTATAAGACTCATATTTATCATTGAGAATGTTCTTTGAGGCTGACGAGAGCAGTCAGAGTTGATTTTGTCCTAGAAGTGAGTGCATTGACAATGAGACGTCGAACTGTACAATCTCGTCATTTTGCACTTATTCGCGCAATACACAAATGTATGCAATACAATTAGTACTTTTCCCTTTAACTTTCAGTTATTTTGGAACAAATCTCATAATTGAATATATGTAAATCTTATGAGTAATAGTTTCACATATGATTGTATGATTTCATATATGATAAATTGTTAAAAAGGTGGACTGTATAGTACAATCCAACAACTTTTCAACGGTGGCTCGAATATGAGGAGATAGGAGTTTTTGAGGGAAAGTAAATTGTTGTACAGCGAGGTTATATTGATAGTGACCCACCTAATGGTGGGCTGTTTATTGAATCAAAAATATCCCCGTGAAGGTCGGCGGTTCGCGACTCCTCCGTCTCCTCTTCGTCGTCCCTTGGACGTCTAGCGACATTGGCGTTTGAAAATTAAATCAGCGAACGAAGGTGTGAAACCACCTATTCGGTACGATACGTATCCGTTCGTGACGCTGTTTCCCGTACGTTCCTGACTGCGATAATCGCTATCGAAGGAGGGAGAGTACAGCCAAACTGCTCAAAACGCAGAGGTAGTGGACTGTATATTTTTGACGTATCTCGATAATCGAGAATCCGTCCGCTCGCACTGGCGTAGTCACGGTTAAACCGTTTCTACTGCGTGGGCGTCAGCGTAAAGGTGGCGGTTAATCTTACAGGGAGGTTGTAAGGCTCCAAGTTCAACGCTCCGTGCTTCAACAACCTTGATTCAAAGCTCGCGAGTGACTCAATACGTCACGCGGCTATAGAAATCTCGGTGGAAGACGTGGTCCAACTCACCACTTACACGCACAAAAGCCACTATATATAGAGATATATAGAGGGGGCGTATATTGTAAGTGTTGTTCAACCAGTCACAATCCCCGCTCTGGTAGTAGCTATATAGCACTACCGACGGCGTATGTGGGTGCGACTATGGTGATTTAACGGGTCAAGTCTGCCGAGATCGTCGTCACGCTCTCTCTCAAAAGAGGAGTTACCAATCAAGAGCTGTGGCTGGACCGATCAATTCCCGCAAAGCGTATCATGAATCGACCTTGTCACAATCCGAGTATCCGTTCTTCTGCAGCACTGGGATGGCAAAGCGTATGCCAGAGCTTAAGGCAGAGAAAATGTACTCGGAAAGAGTGTCCTCCGTGTTACACGGGTGGCCATACGGAATCGGAAACACGATTCCTTCCAAGAGTTTCTCTTGAACGCTTACACGCACAAAGGCCACTATATATAGCGATGTATAGAGGGGGCGTATAACGTAAGCGTGTTAATCAAGAGTTTCTCTTGAACGGCGGGCAGTGAATTCGAGGAACGAACACGAAACTCGCGTCGTAAACGAGATCGGTTCCGTTCGCACAGTCGCGCCAAAGCTCGCCGTCAAATACTTGATAAAAGGATCCAACAGGTTCACAGGAGAACTTTTTCCGCTGCAAAGACTTGTAACGCAAGTGATCGCTAGCGCGCCTCAATAGCAAGTGCTTGCCAGGACGATTCGTGAGCGAGTTACTCCTCGCAAGTCTCGTGAGCAAGTGACTACGCGAACTGTTCGGCGGCGACGAAGAGTCGCGAGAGTGTCAGCTAATCCGCTACGCGGAGCTGTCTCTCTTTTATTCGCCTGTCTCTGATCAACGTATGTTTGTATGTTGTTCTCTTTGTCTCTCTATACCTTGGCGACACGAGTTTGATTTGAACGTTTTGCACGTTAATCCACCGATCGCCGTGTTTATCGGCTGACATTAGCTGGTAGCCAGAAAGTCACGCAGTTTTTACTTAAACTATTGTTGGTTATTTGGCTCCTCGGAAGAATAACATCGAGGAGGTCACCAACGAATATAGATCGAGATAATCGCGAAATTCAAGCACGTTTCAAACTAACGCGATATTTAAACATAAATCAATTCGAAAAGGTCGTAGATCAAGTTTTGAGCATTTATTAAATCTGCGGAGGTTTCAGTCACGAGAAAAATTTTTCCATGTTTTTACAAAGGTTCGATTGTGTAGCATTTTGGACATCATTTGGACATTTCAATGACATAAAATATACGTGAAAACATTTACATTATATTCATGCAGCGAGACTCTCGTATTTACGGTTAATAAATCAGAGAAAATCATGTGTTAACCGTAGTTTACGGGGATCCTACACTCATGTCGACCGTTCGTGCCAGAATCTATAAGCGTAAGAGTGGGGTCCGAAGCCTGGCGCCAAGAGTGGGATTTCGCAGATCTCCCTGTACCCCACTGTTGAAATCTTGGCCATCTTTTCGTGGACGTATAATACTTTCAGAGACTTTAGTCAGTTTTCCGAAAATGTTCCTGCAGCAGGAGGAAGAGTGGAAAAGCGAAGACTCCTTTCGACCAGTTCTTTGAGAACTCCTCATTCAAAATTGAGTGAACAGACATCAAAAAGTCGTGATTAGTCCTCAAGAAGAAAATGATTTAATGTCAATAGAGTCGTAAGTCATAGTGTCAACGAAGTCTGTCCACTGTACATAACGATTCCCAAAAACTGGAATATACAGACTTAAACCTAAAAGCTACAAGAATCTGTCTTCACAACAATGTTCATTATATATAGCTAAATAATAAACAATATCTTACAATATCCATTACTATTTTAAATCAGAAAGTCGACGAAACAACGTGGGAGATCAAATATTGGGGGCATTTCAGTGGTAGCGGACGAAAACGATGGCGACGGAGGTTAACTGGGAGGATCAGTGAGAAGAGACAAGAGTCGTTTGCAGGTTCAAAGGAAGAACAAAAAGGCATGTATTATTTTCTTAAGCGCCGGGGAAAGAAGTTACCGGGGGGTTGAAGAATAATGCTGGTTCGATAGGGGAACCGCGTTGGTAAGTGAGAGCAAGATGAAATGGAAAGAAGCAGGAGGACAGAGGGCTTAAGGCATAAAAGCGGTGGACATAGAAGAAGAGAAGAGGACACTGAGAAGAGGAGGAAGGGTTGAATGTCGTGTCGGCGGATCGAAGGACAGCAACAAGTGGCGGCGCGCTCTTCTTTCTCTCTCTTTCTCTCTCTCTCTCTCTCTCTCTCTCTCTCTCTCTCTCTCTCTCTCTCTCATGGCCGCAAAACGACAGAGAACAGAGAAACGACGGAATCGAGGGCTGAAGCGGATGCGGGACCTTTGAACCGCTCTCTACGGGCCGGAAGTGAAAATTCATCGCGGAATCTGGCAGCAGTTCGTGACGCCGGAAGAAGAGCCACCGGGAGCTGTAAAAAGCGTGTTCGAAAGTCCCGGGTTTTTGCGATGAGACGCGGCCAGCTTTATTTTCCGCCCTGCCTGCTCTGACTTTCAATGAAGATCTCGACGGACAAATTCTGCCCCTAATGAATCTCGTAAATTCTGCCGCCATCCTCGTAAAAATTGATTCGGGAACCCCGCTTCACACATCGATCCTCCCTTCTGTCTCTATATTTCTCCCTCTTTTCATCCCTCTTCTGACTGTTCCTTTAATTTACCAAAGCTCCGCATTGTTTTCACTGTGAACAGCATTATGAAAAGTGTTATTTCGTTCCATTAGTTCGTGCCGCGGATATGATTATAATCTTCTCGGTGAGTTTTTCTTCTTTAATGAAAAACTATAGAGATTGTATAGTGTTCGTATCAGGGATGCGAATCCTAACCCGAAACGCGGGTTACAAAATACTTCTGTAAACCGAATAACCCGGATAAACGTGGGTTACAGTAGGACCATAAAAACTATAGTTATAACTATGTTTCTAAATAATAGTCATTTGTGTTTCAATATCACATACAGTATTTAATCGATAAATGTCACAACCACTGGTCCGGCCAGTGACACTTCGTGTACAGGTATACTATTCTTTGACTTGTGCTGAATGTAGAAAAGGACAGCGAAGGTCGGGAGGCCTCGGTCGCCGAGAAATGTAACACAATACGGGTCGAGTATATCGGTGTGAGACCACTACTAATCCAATAACGAAACTTCTTCATTTTTTATTATTTTTGATGGAACTGTCACCAACATTCGTGGCATTTTTCTAATGAAAATGATACCAAATAAAAAACAATTACGATGATGTTTACTTGTGTAATGGACGATGAAAGTTTCGGAAAATTATTGTAAATATGATCCGAATTATAACGTTTTTGGTATTATTTTAATCAGAAAAATGCCACGGATATGTTCGCGAAAGTTCCATAAAAAAATAATAAAAAATAAAGAAGTTTTGTCATTGGAGTAGTGTGGTCTCACCGATATGCCCGACCCGTATTGTGTTACATTTCTCGGCGACCGAGGCCTCTCGAGCTTCGCGGCCCCTCATGGGGTATACCCCGCAGAAGTGGGGATAGTTTTGGGACACTTCTTGTTTAGAATTTTGTGACATTTATCGATTAAATACTGTACTGTCAATTGATGTTTCATAAATTATTAAATATTTTTGGAATAAATAGAAATACAAAATTCCTGTACTTTTTAATCCCGATATGGGGGTCACTTTGACTTCAGAGTGCTTAACACTCGGCAGAAATATCAATAGAAATAATCAGTCCCGCGCGGAATGTGTTATGGTCCGCGTACTACCTGTAGTGCCATAAACCAGGAGTAAAATAACAAATTAGTGGTCCACGGGTCGGTCGTGAGCTATTCCTCTACCTGTCTGCTTTGAAAATTTCTAGGTATTCTATGTGATGAATAAACGATAGGAAATACATATTACTTTACTAATATACTTTAATAGTATCACTTATAACTAGATATAAAACATTATTTAGCTCTCACACGTGCTCGCCATGCATCGTGCATATCCCTCTCAACCAGTGCCGCCAGATCAGGGGAAGGTGCCTCTGAAAAGTTACCTTCTCTCCGATTACCGGGTTAAGCACGCATGCGCGACGGGAACGCAACAGGAATTGAGTGGGGAGCGAATGATGACACGTTGCGCGTGCGCAATGCGGACACAAGACGCAACACGGGTGAGTGGACAAATGACAGGACATATCACAGATTATAGGTTATTGTCGCGTATCATATCTATTACCTACTAAATGAAATCTGAAATGGCTTCACTGATGCCACCGCTACCGTTATGTGTCGCCTCAGTCGCGCGCGGCACGTCACGTGACCAGTCTACGGTCTTAGTGGGGGTCGTTGGAGTGTGCTCATGGTGGTGGAATGGGATGGTGGAAGGAGCGTCGTAGGGGCGGAAACGACATCCAAATGGATTACGTCTGGCGGCACTGCTCTCAACGTGGAAACCCTAACCTCAAACAATCTCACTCACTCACATTCCGGACTCTCACTCACTCTAGCGCTCACTCTTCCATCTGTATCATTCCTTCTGAACTCTCACATACAATATAAACAATCATCATTCACATTCTACGCCCTCCATTACAATTTGACTACATCTTCTTTCTCTTCTCGATAGAAACTCACGGTTTATGATTCACGATTATGAAAAACAAATTTCTTGGTAGTGGAAGAAGAAAGTGAGGCCTGCGAGGTGCGGACCGTGTGGCCCACGTCAAAAAGGAAGTGCGTCACCACTTCCATAACCAAATAACTACAAAGAGTCTAACCAAGTTATTCGGGTTACAGAATTCTTGTGTAACATTTAAAAAAATTAATTTGACTTTTAAATTTCCCCCTCCACCATTCGAGTCCTGAAAAAAATTACAACATAAGATTGTTTCCTTCATACCAAACAATTTTTGTATGCAAATTTTTTTCGTAATTTTAGTGCGTCTCCAAATATTTACGTTTTAAGATAAACGAAGGATCCTGCATATACAGGGCTGTCTTAGACCACCCGTCCATCCCTATTAAACTGGTGGAGAGTGATTTTTATAGAAAACTAAAAAAATTGTAGTAACTAATTCGAGTACGCTCCATCGAATGATGGTAGTTGCAATTTCCGGTACTAACCGGAAATAGGATTTTCAGACCGGAAGTTGATTTTTTTATAGGACCTGGTATTTTTCATTGCACATTCGATTTGTACGCAAAAAAATATAAAAGTTTTGTCTCAAACATTTTTCTTGAAAATGTCTCCCTTAGACCGAAAATAATCTCCAATGTATGAACTTATATTTTTCAAATTAATAATAATTAATTAATAATTTCGATAAAATGTCATATACCAGTCACGTTTTGTACTCGGTACGGTTAGTGTTAATAAAACCATTAAGTACAGAAATAAATTCCTATTTTGATGGAAACAATTTTTATCTTGCATAAAGATCCGCTGTCTAATTATTAATATAAATTAGTATTGTCTCCGTCCGGCTGTGTAAAAGCGTAACTCCCACGAATGGACGATATTTTCTAGTAGGCCGTTCCTAATAGACCGTTAATTAGCGTCAGCGTGAATACGCATAAAAATCTATAGGCCGGTTATTAGAAAAGCGTATTTTAACCTGTTGCTGTATGTAGGTGGCGAATGTCTGCGCAAACCCGCACTCGTGGGATATATTAAGGGTGGAACACTGAGAATTATCATTCTACGGTGTGTGCACGATTACGGGCAACACCAGTCGCTGCTTAATGATGCTTGATGAATGGCATTTCTGCCCTTCATTGAGTACTCGGCGCAAATGTTCCTCCAGAGAATTGGATATTGGAAACCCAACGGAGTGGGTACTTGATTCCAACAAATTGGAGGCCCGCTCGGTGAATAAATACGAAAATCTCGGTGAATCGTTTTCACGAAGCTGGATCTCATTTTTTTTCAAAGAAATTATTCCGTTCGACAATCTATAATTAATTACTAGACTGCGGATCTTAATGCAAATTCTAAATTTCACGGCATATTTTATAAAAACCAGGGTGAGGAACAAATTCAATTTATCAAGTAGTAAATTCCTTATGGTAAGCATAGACTACAGACGTCATTAACGTTCGTTACCATGCATGTATTTTTGTACTTTAAAAATCTGTAAATGCTATAAACGCATAAAGGTTCGTAGTCTATTAATTACCCTTGCGTTATTCGCTATTTTCGGTTTCCAGAGTTGTGTGCAGATTTTACGAATTTTTCAGAAGAACTGCAACAGAACCAGGATTATTCTAATTAATGAAATATGAGTACGGATTCTATATATTTAAGACAAAAATGAGTACTCAACTATCCTAACTATTAAGAGAAGAAATAAATATCTATGCAACTCTTGTTCCTTGCAATCAATGCACGCTATTTTCATTTTGCATAAAGATTCCTTAAATATTAGTGATCAGATGATAGAACAATAGTCTAGCTACAGAGTTAAATTAAATCTATACCGATTTGTAGATATGACGAGAATAATTAGTTTACTACAAGACGTGACAGAATGTATAGATATTTAAGAACTAGTTGTTTAAATTTTCAATGCTTCCCTGCATCTCTCCAATGGTTTCTCCGCAATTCTGACCAATTGTAATTCTTTTCAAAATAAACTTTTCACGATATCTAGTAAACTAATTGTTCTAAATTCTTAAAAAAACCACAAGTCGTTTGCTCGACTCTGAGGAAAGGTATCCACCTTCAAAGAATGCACGAATACATACTTGAATCGCAATACAGTAGGCTTCCGTATAACGCGAGCAGCAAACGACGCACAGAGTGGTATTTGGGCTGAAAACCTGGCCAAAAATCTTCGTCTAACGTCACCTCGGTTTTTTCCTAATTGGTCGGTTATAGATTTCCGTGGTGGAACATTCGGTTTTTGAATTGGTCATGGCTGTGTCTTGAAGATTTCGTGTACTGGGGTGGGATACTGTCACGAAGACTCGTCTCGTCTTGTCTATGACTTAATTTATACGGCCTTCACTGGTCGTCGCACAGAGTGGTATTTGGGCTGAAAACCTGGCCAAAAATCAAAATTGTAAATATTTACATACAGGGTTGTGTTTTCGTCCCAGAATAGATACATAAACATGCAATCACGTGGTGCACCCTTTATCATTGATTACCCATACAGTCATCCGTGCCTGCGCTTAGAACATAGCATTTGTTCGATAGGCATCTGTTTATTCGCAGCATTCGTTCGTACGCATCTATTTCTCGTGATAATATTTATTTTGTAAGTGATCTTTGTGGCGAAATTTGCGATGGATATTGTTACGCAAGGTATGTACATTATATTAATCATATTTTTGTCAATATTAAAATTTTTTGTACGTGTTTTTACCGATCTGCAAGCTTGACTAAAAGTTCTTGGATTTTCATGACTTTTTTGCATATATTAGTGTTTTTAAACATATACCACTCATCGCCACAGCATAAATGTTACGTGTTGTTAAACTTCAGGATATCTAGAATTAGTATACCGCAAAAAAGTTTTCACAAGTCTTCACATTACAAAAAAATAATACTCCAAATAGAACGACTTTTGGCTGAACTGGATTTAAGAGGACTAAAAATTTTCAAGTTTTCCGTATGCGATGGTATACGAATCAGGTTTTGGTTACCGGAGATCACTGGTTGAAAAGTTACACACGTGTAAACATGAGCAATTTTAAGCGTTTTTTACAGGCTAGAGCGTTGCCAATTGTTCAGCGCATATGATAAACAAACATCCAAGAGGCGGCGCGGTGTTCTAACTTCTTCTAAATTCTTGTCAGGTTAGAACACCGCGCCGCCTATTGGATGTTCGTTTATCATATGCGCTGTACAATTGGCAACGCTCTAACCTGTAAAAAACGCTTAAAATTGCTCACGTTTACACGTGTATAACTTTTCAACCAGTGAACTCCGGTAACCAAAACCTGATTCGTATAGCATCGCATACGGAAAACTTGAAAATGTTTAGTCCTCTTAAGTCCAGTACAGCCAAAAGGGGTTGTATTTGAAGCATTATTTTTTTGTAATGTGAAGACTTGTGAAAACTTTTTTGCGGTATACTAATTTTAGATATCCTGAAGTTTAACAACACGTAACATTTATGCTGTGGCGATGAGTGGTATATGTTTAAAAACACTAATATATGCAAAAAAGTCATGAAAATCCAAGAACTTTTAGTCAAGCTTTAGTCTTACCAGATCGGTAAAAACACGTACAAAAAAATTTTAATATGGACAAAAATATGATTAATATAATGTACATACCTTGCGTAACAATATCCATCACAAATTTCGCCACAAAGATCACTTACTGCTGCGAATAAACAGATGCCTATCGAACAAATGCTATGTTCTAAGCGCAGGCACGGATGACTGTATGGGTAATCAATGATAAGGGGTGCACCACGTGATTGCATGTTTATGTATCTATTCTGGGACGCAAACACAACCCTGTATGTAAATATTTACAATTTTGATTTTTTTCCAGGTTTTCAGCCCAAATACCACTCTGCGCGACGACCAGTGAAGGCCGTATAAATTAAGTCATAGACAAGACGAGACGAGTCTTCGTGACAGTATCCCACCCCAGTACACGAAATCTTCAAGACACAGCCATGACCAATTCAAAAACCGAATGTTCCACCACGGAAATCTATAACCGACCAATTAGGAAAAAACCGAGGTGACGTTAGACGAAACGCGACCAGACTCGGACAGAACAACTTGAAATCATAAACAAACAGACAAATTACCGAAATCGCGACACATATATTCAATCGCATGTCACGACAACTGCATATCTGTAAATTAACACTGCCGTCCGCACGTCTCGTAAAAATTTTTTCGCTTGGCACCGGCCGTTCTTGAGGTTATCGGGTGATTATGAATTTTCAAGTTTTACTAATGTCATCGTTACCTCTCATGAGTTTTCAATCCTGCCCCCTATTTTCATGAAATTTGGAAGATATACATATGTAAATATTTAATATTAATAGTAAATAGTAAATATTAAATAATGCGCAATTAACACTATGCCGTCCAGTACACCACTGTGGTGTCGCCGGCCGTTGAGCAATACTTTGTGCGCGACACCACTGTGGTGTCGCCGGACGGCAAAGTGTTAAGTGTGAATAAAGTGTACATAGCACATCTTTGGTACCATTCGTTCATCCTAGGTGCTCAGTGTCTTCAACCCACACTGAGAGAATGCGCAGTCCATACTAGATTGCTGCTTTCGTATACAACATTGAAATTTCTGAGTATATAATTATGTTTTTTCACTTACCGAACGATGACTGGATCACGTATAATCCGTAAATATTAGACTGCGGATTTCATGCAATTATGACAAAAACGACCTTGTGCAATTCGTAATTGATAAAAGGACAAAAAGAATTTAATAATGCCAATACAATATTTTCAACTTATTAAAATTATCAAGGAATAGAACAATTTTCCACATGGCTATTATTTGTTGCAATTGATGCAGATGATTTTTATTTTGCATAAAGATCCGCAGTCTAGTCAGTATGAAGAAGCATCCACGATAGCACGATTTCTTACCTGAAACAGAGTAAGAAAAAGTGATATAATATACATATATGAATGTATGTATGCCTATGTATTCAGGATTCAATACAAAATTAATACAAATTATACCATAATTGCTACAAATAACATAATTAATAATGAAATACTGATTTAACGGTGTACCTTCATAGATTCGTCTACAATAGTTCTCCTACTGCTGCCTGTGGTAATTTCACGTACATATACAATGCTGTTATATAGTATATTACTGATAAATATACAATAAATATAAAATGAACGTAAAATCTTTCTTATGCAGTACATAGATTTCAGAAAGCATATGATTTTACATTTATGTTTGCCTAAGAAACAATTAATATTCTAATTCTATTTATACAGTAAGGAGCAAAACTGAATACACACCATTTGAAACAGCATAACTTTTTTAAAATTAGAACAGATGACTTGAGTGTTCTTGAGAAGTTGGAAGGATTAGTTGATTACAAGATGAGTAAAAACACTTGCAAAAAATTGCAATTAGTCGGAACTGCAAAAGAAATAGTAAAATTGACTTTTACGACATTTTCATCTGGGCCTGTATTGAATATTAAAAAAATGTAACTTGTACACTCAAATAAATTATATATGTACATGCTGAAAATTTCATTGATGTTCGTTAATTGGTTTATAAGTTATAAACGATTAAAAGTGGGCAAAATTGCAGTTATGAGTCGAAAATGGTGTTAACTTATTATACAGTGTGGAAATTATAAAGGGTTAAAGACGAATATCTCATAAATAAATATTGATTGAAATAAATTGTTCAGTACCGAGGGCTGCATTATGTGGTGGATCTTTTATTTTTCCCGGTGGACACTCCAAGGTGAGGTGAAGGTCAACTTTCTTTTTTTAAATGGAATGATTTTTTAAGTGAAACTTCTTTAGGCGCGTTAGGCGCAAAACCTCATCGCGGTAGGCGTAAAACCTCGACGCGGTAGGAGTAAAAACCTCGACGCTGTAGGAGTAAAAATCTCAACGCGGTAGGAGTAAAACCGATCTGGCGGTGAAACAATGAAACGATGAAACAATGATACGATGAAACGATTTAGTAAAACCTCGACGCGGTAGACGTAAAACCTAGACACGGTAAGAGTAAAATCGATGTGGCGATGAAACGATGAAACAATGAAACAATGATACGATGAAACGATTTAGTAAAAAGAAGTTTCATTTTAGCCATGTGGTCCAATCACACATCAATTTTTTTCTATCCACCATCAAATAGTGCGTTTTAATTTGAGTTCAATTACCTATGACTCAAGGTCATTCAAGGTCAAACTTGCAGGAAAATGAAGAAAAGGTGTGATCGAATAATTGTCTACGATAAAATAAAAATAAAAGTAGAATGGTGGTAGTTGTAATTGCCGGTACTTAGTGAGATCGTGCCTAGTCACCCTTTCGAATCAAGTAACGTTATAGATTCCGCGAGTAGGGTATTAATCTATCTTGGCATAATTATTCAACCTCTCCGTGTTCCCCGCGTTGGCAGTGCGTCATCCAACAGGCAGTAGTACTTAGGTAACTACACAACATTGTTCATACACACTCAATTCGTACCGCGACGGTAACAGTTGTAACAGAGCCAGTTTCCTGTAATATACAATTTAGTTCAAGGTAATTTTGAGTAACAATTGATTTTAACCCACCATTCAGATCCAGTAATACTTAGTTGACCGTTCCCACATGATACAATCTTACCGTTCGGGTTGTATCAAATAATTTATAATATTAAAGTTACGAGGCCGTTACTAACATATCCTAGGAGCTAACCTGATCTTGCATCAGGAACCCAAAACTGTTATCCAACCTATGTGGCTCCCTGATATCGCATCAGGTTCGTCCGTATTCTACAGCTCCCCGATTTCGCATCGTTTTCATCTGCGCGTGTACATCCTAGTGGCTCCCCGATTTCGCATCGGGTTCGTCCACGAAGTCTCCCAAATATCCTAGCGGCTCCCTGACTTTGGCATCAGGTTCGTCCGTACACCTTACTAATAATTGAAACCATATGCCTCTTTAACCTCTTAGGCACGACGCGCCACTATAGTGGTTTTCACGGCTGTCATCTTTCTGAACGACGCGCCACTATAGTGGCTCACTCTAGTAGCTCACTCGCTCACCGTTTGAATTAAATGATCGTCTTCCCATACGCCTGTGAAATATATCGTACCCAATTGTACCATTAATTATTAAAGTAAATTGTTAAAGTTAAAATTATAATTTAATCATCAAAAACTTCCAATGTAATCGCGTAGAGAACAGCATTAGGTTATATCGTTTACACGTAATTCTCGTTGAACTTCGCCGTACAGAGAAACAGCCCCGCGCAAAATTCTGCCGTGCCTAAGAGGTTAAACCATAAACCGCTCGCCGGCCATGCGCGCTACCGCTTGGCCCAGGCTCGTAACAATAGGCGTGGACGGGTGGTCTAGGACACACACACACACACATATATATATAATATGTTTTTTATTTAAGATTTATTATTACTTTTTAAGATTGTCCGAATATGTCACTCCCATGAATATTCGGACAATCTTAAAAAGTCTATAACTTTTTTAATATTCGACCACATGACATGGACTTTCTTGTCAATGTTAGAACAATTAGTTTACTACATGACGTGAAAAAGAAATTTTGAAGCGTATCAAACCGATTAGAATGTGCTAATGCAGGAGATGTTTCACAGTCGACAGGAAACTAATGCAAGAAGATAGAATGTCTTGAGAAAACCAAACATCAAACAACAAACTGTTTTTGAGAATTGATACTAAATAACAAAATGTCAACACCGAACCCAGTCCCTTTCTTCAAGTAACTGTTCGATGTATGAATGATTGCCACGGCGCGCCGCGGCGCGGCGGAATCGGCACGCGTTCGATAGGTCAGAATGTTCCGAGCGTCGAATTCTAAAAGTATGCATAAAGCTATAAACTGCAGGAGACTGTAGCTATAATTGATACTCTCTTGTTAGAAAATATGTCTACTTTCATTTAAAAAAAGTGTCATGTCAATCGCTCTTAAGCATCACTTTATAACTCTTCTTGAAGAATTCATTGTTATAAAGTTTCCATTATTTGTTCGCGGGATACATAGCGCGTATAACATAAATACATATCTAAAATACACTTACTTACTTATATTGTATAGTAGTATAATATGAAGCCACTTTTTGATGTTCTATAATGAGTAATTAGTAATTAATGGAATTATTTTATCATACAAGTTCATGATTTCATGTTTATAATATCGTACCTCATAGAAAAATGATCTAAAAAATGGAAAGTATTCAAATATTGAAGCTGTGTAAGGTTGTCAATATGTACAAAACAAATTTCATTGTAAAGTAGAAGTCGAAAAATTGACTGTTGGCGACGTTCTCGCGGTTCCTGGATCAGTGTGCGTTGGAGGAAAAAGAGTTCGAGATGAAAAGTTGGCGCAGATGGCGAATATATTTGAGCGAGTCGGATTTATTTTGCGGACGAAACGTTCTGGCGATCATCGAAGTTGAAACAGACGAACGTGACGACGAGAGGGGACGGTCCACATCTAACGATATTGCTGGCGCGTCGAAATCGATGGCAAAGCAATTTGCCGAGCGTTTACACGACATATTAATGCAATTTGCATGGGTCCGTGGTTCCGGTGGTTCCGCACGCGAGTCGATTCAGCCGATTTCACGTGGCTCAGTTTTATCGCCTCTCCTCCGTAGAGCACGATCAGCCAGACACGTTTGAATATTGCTGATCGATTATGTCCTTCGCAAGGTGGCCCCAATCTCGTGGCACACTCGCGGGAATTCGCAAGAAACTGCATGAAGTGTCCCATTTCAATGTGAAACACTATACAAATGACTTCCACTGAAATCCTGCTGGGATGGGTCCCATCCCATGTTGGAGTCATTAGCAACGAACTAGCAGATCAAGTAGAAAAACTAGCAACAGAACCACACCTTGCAGAATTAGACATACCTGTCTTCCACAAGGCGATTGCAAAGAACTTTGCCAAAGCCGTACGGAACGTATTAGGAAAGACGTCTATGAATTCAAGGTCATTTGAAGGTCAACTTTGTTTTTTCAAATGGAAACCTATTATTTTTTATTATGGCATCTTATTTTACGTAAAAAGATAGATATTTATTAGAAATAATTATAATATTTGGTTATTATTACATGAGAGCATATTATATGCTGTATATACAATATTCAAAATAAGAAATATACATATTTTTAAAATTACTTAATCATGGAATCAATTTTTGTCCAGGTTTCCTTGATCTACCTATTTTATATAAAAATATGTATTTGTTAGCGTCAATGTGTTTTAAGCCAGGCCAAGGATTTGTATCGAGGCGACTCTTAGATCTGGAAGGATTTATGGCAGGATCTTGGCCTGCGTGAGGCCTTAAAGAGGGGTGCTCGAGACTAAACAGAACCGTCGATGGACGATGGCAGGCGACCGCGCTGGGTCTTCCGGCTATCGGCCGTCACGGGGATGTTTATGTGAAACAGATGAGTGAAAGTTTGGAATGACTTTATGAGAAAGAGAGAAAGAGAGAGAGAGAGAGAGAGATAGCGATGAGTGCGTTGCACAATGATTGGGACTCTGCCCTGTAGGAGCTGGCCACGGAGTGGGGAAGGCACGGGGTGTCTTCTGATAAGAGGACTATGTTAGACCGCTCGGCACTTACTCCAGAACCGTGAAAGAGCAGAGTCGCGATTCATAATATCTAACATATTTGCATAAACATCTGCAGTCCACTTGTTAAAATGATAAGATTTAATTTATTTAGACTTTTGAGCCGTTCATGTTTTAATATATGCTTCACTAAATGTATTTGTTGAATTATTTCTTATGAAAGCATCTTTGCAACTTCAATAATTGTTAAATAAAAAGTCTGGAATCGGACATTTTGAGCGGTGGTGAGTGGTGATAGATTAAGTGTTATGGATGGATTTCTTTGTAAATGGAAAGGCATATACAAATTTTCTGAAATTGTTAGTATATTGTTGTACATGTTTTTGGGCACAAACTCCATTTCTAGAGTTTCATATTTATTTTTTGCAGTAGATAAAATCTGAAACAGTAAAAACGATCAATGAATTTAAAAATACTGTTGTATTACTCTTAGTGCCCGTGTCTTGCAGTAAGTGTTTATAATTTTTATTATGCATGAAAGTCTACAGTCTATTCATCAGTAAGTGGCGCTATGAAATTACTTAAAAATGATTATCACAAAATGGATGCCACTGAATGCATCCATTACATTGTTTTTGTAATGTGTACGAATACTTTTTACTCCCACTGTACTGATGCTGAAATTAACCAGAATATAGTGCAAGTTGAGGATTTAGTTATCGTGTAACTAAGAATTTCTATTAAGAGACTGTGAATTTTATGCATTAATAGCAAAAATAAGTAAATGGAACACAAAATAGGAGAAACATCACATGAATTTAATATTACAAGTACATTATTTACAACTCACCATTCTTATAATTGTTGCAGAAAATTTTTATTTCTCATCTAGTTATTAGTAACATCGATACCTTTCTTCTATCAATCAAATACGTGCAACATTTGTGATATGCATAAAATTCATGTGGCAATCAACATGTTAATTGAATTGCTGGTTTAACTGCGTTTTGGAGAACTCTTTTTTTCAAGTTTTTTTTCATACAATCTTATCAATTTCGACGAGAAAACACCGAAAATGAAAATCTTATTGTGCGGAATTCATTGGTTGAAAAGTTATACGCGTATAAAGTTGAACACTTTTAAGCCTTTTTGACAGGTTAAAGCGCCGCCATATTGATATAATGGTTCTCTTTGAATCGTAGAAGTTTATCTCGAAACGACTATAATATATAAATAGTATATACTATACTATTTATTTACCCTCTATTAGTCACAGTTTGCTTTCCCGACGACATGCAGGATACGTAAAAACACTCGGCCATTAACTCCGCCGCTAACGAAAGCGGAAACTTTGTGCGCTTAAAACGCGCTTAATGACGCCGTACCTTCCTCTGCAAATTCAAGTGTGTTTTTAATGAAAGTTTTCAGCCGCGAAGCGTCTTTTAATTTCCGTCAAGTACCCGGCCGTCACGGTGGCACGCATGGAATGTTATTATAACCAAAAGTGGTTATAATCGCTGGCTCGAACATTTCCGCTTCGAGGGGAAGCAGAGGAAATGCGGCGAATGACGTTCAAACTTCCAATTACTATAATGTAATTGGAATAATTCGCCTGCGTGTTTTATGGACCATCTGGTTATTTTACAGGTGCACTAGATTACGCTGTCCAACATCAAGTTTAAGGTTTGACGACCAGTAGACTGCTCTTATGACTTTCATGCGTTAAATACAAATTCAAAAATCGCTTTTTCCATCGGCTTCATTTTTCAGAAATTTAATTCTAAAGAAAAATAAACTTTTCAGATTTAAGAATTTGTTATGCTCTCACTGTAGGAGCAATAGAAATGATTCTGACGTAGAAGAATTCTGTGGACTCTCCCAAATACAACGATATACGTTTTTATAACATTATGGACGCTTCAACGTGTGCAAACAATATTTAACACTCACACGGCGGACCATTTTTACAACTATTTAATTTACGATGCGTAGGCCACAACATTAGAAAACGTCCATTTCTGAGCGATGTAATTAAACACTGTTTAATGAACTGTGCTCTATTTCTTCGGTTCTGCTTAATAAAAAATGACGGAAAAATGCATGAAAATTGTACCTGGTAGCACACACAACTCTGAATTTTTTCCGAATTTTCTGCTGAAAAATGGATTTTTAAAAAATTGCAGGATCTTAAAATCGCTGATTTTATATTGAAGTTATCAGATGACCACGTTTATGTATATTATTATGATACTTGTGCCATATTGTGATTATTAACGGTGTTTTTTATGATTTTTCCGCAAACATGTTTAAAAAGATTCAAAACAGGAAATCCGAAAAGATGCATATTTCCCATAGAAGTTTTAAAGATAGCAGATTTATATAAATTCAGTAGTAAGCAATTGTCGAAAGCAATGATCTTGATATTTTCCAGACTTTTTTATAAACTGCATCGTAGTTAAAAAACTAAAAAATCGATTTTATTCAGATGTTTGTTTACTTTTCTATGTGTATTGTGTAACATTTAAATGTAGGGGGGAACAAAAAAAGCAAAATTGAACGATTATTATCTAATAGTGAAATAAAGTTCCCTTTTATCTTTCAGATTAAGTTTGCACAAGTTGGGTTATGTTAAATAAATTTTTAAGGTGTCGCAAGAGCTTTGAAATTTTAATTCCACGTTTTCTTAATTAAATGATTGACATTTTTATCTATGTACATTTTATAATCTTAAGAATATAAATTTTTATTTTTTTTTATTTTCGCCTTTGTGGAGTAGGATGTATCAAGTCATAGCAGAATAAAAAACAGTACACTAATAAAGAGATCCGCGATTTCGAGAATTGGGACTTAGCAGAATTTTGAAAGCAAGATCCATTTGTACAGAGGGAATTAGAAAATTTAAAATTCCAAAAATCAACTTTGACACAAATGATTACGTTGATTTAATTTCATAGCACAATTGTGAAATTTTTGATCCTGCAGTACTGAAAGATATTACAGAAGATGAATTACTCGAAATAACATCTGAAGACCACATCCTGGTCATACACAAGCGGTAGAGAGAATAGTGAAACTTACATGTGAAGCTTCATCTGCTGTCTGCGGAAGAACTGCAAGAGATGGATTCATATGTACTGGCTAGAATTGAATCGCGTAAATCTATGTCTTCTTTTGAAACAAAAAGCAATTCAAAGTAAATGCATAGATTTTAATAAATATCGTATACTTGCAATTTGCATTCTAAGTGCCTGTAGCATTTCACTTCCAATTAATTTCGCCCTTATTATATTTATTATACTTGTTAAATAGTTCTTTTCCTAATTTTGAGTGTATAAATTATTACTTCTTCATTTCTGCATTATCAATTTATAATATTCTAAAACGAATATGTAAAATGATGTCCGACATCATAAAATACTGAGCAAATACAATTCATGTAATTGTAATACGATATTTTTATTGATTTATTTCCCGGTCATCTTCATCCACAAATAGTTATTCTTACAAATTACTTCATTCACACAATCTTCGTAGTAAGAAAAGTGTATATTTTAAAAACAAAAGCTAAGTTACTGACAAAATCAAGTAATATTCGTAAAATTAAGTTATATTCGTAAAATTAAGTAATATTCGTAAAATCAATAAAAATAAAGTTTGACTATCTTGCGGCACTTTAAAAAATTTATTAATCGTATTCAAATTTTAACAGTTTACATATTGCTATAATGAGAAATGTTGGGATTTACGGCGCTATGGTTCGATCGTTCGTTAATTAATGTTACCAAGCAATTTTGCTAATAATCAAATAATCGACGTTTCAATCCACGTTTGGATCATTATCAAGATTAATTTTGAAAAGCGTCTGTAAGAATGAATATGTTATACAATTTTCAAAAAACTTTTTTACGGTAAATTGATTGATGTAGAGAAAACATTGTTGGTAGAAGATTGTTTATAAAATCAACTCACTTGCTTTGGTTTAATCTAATGTGTTACCGTTTAATCTAATGAGCATCGTGACACACGTGTAGAAGCGTGCGTTCTCGATGCTTGTTGTCAAGACACTGAGCGTGTTGGAAACGATCTAGGTTATATCTATCGATATATGACGGTAAATTTGAAAACCACAATATGTCTTTTTTGACCACTTTTCCCAACATTTTTCATTAAGAACATTACGATCGATACGAAGGACATATTTATATTGCTATAGTTGGTAACTTCTGGTCACTACTAGGACTCAGCAATAAAAAAAACTTTTTCGTCCCTATGTTTCGTTCCACCCTATTGAACAGTTCTATATTCAGAGAAACAATGCACACGAGTAAAAATTTAATAAAACACCGTAAATTGTGAAACGTAAATGCTTCTTTCAATCTCAACAGTAGTGCATTAAAAAGTTATAAATTCATCGTTTTGACGAATCCCATAGTTCCAGCTCAAAGTAGCTCAAGTTAGGCGGGACAGCCGGTACAATGGAAGTTCAAATAACAGGTGTCCGTACAATAGAACGTTCACATAACGGAGGTTCTACTGTGCGAACACCTCTGCCTTATGAATCGCAATAACCACAATACCCAGGAAACAGGAAGAACAAGGAAGCGAAGCGAATCTCGCGGATTTCCGATCGATAGGTCTCCGCCGTCGGAATTAATTCGCCGCTTAATACGATCGCAACTTCGCTCCGCTGCCTTCGCCGTTATGCAACGTCGTTCGTCGGCCAACGTGACTCAAATTTACAGCTGCGCTTCTTTTTTTTAATACCCGTTCGGCTCCGATATTACGCTGTTTTCACAATGACGGGAGCAGCCGGGCACCAGGGTGTTCTGGGCGCGACCTGTACGCGCCGCGTCCTCGCTAAAATTAATTGCCCATAAAATGAAACGGCTATTTTTATGGTCCCGAGGATGTCCAATTACGGGAGCGGACAGTCGACCAGGCGAGGGACGTCGAGGGAGATGGGTGTGTGTGTGCAGGGATCTATGAGGGCGATGCGTTTTTCGCAATTTTGTACTCAACAGTTGAAGATTGATTGCACGAGTTAATGGAACGCATGCGTTCGTATCAATGAAAAATTACGAACCAAATGCGACCCTACCGCGCCCCTCTAATCCGAGCAGTCCTCTTTATCGAGAAACAGGCAGGATTACGTGTCCGACCGGAAACACCACGCGGATTTTCCACCGAGAATCTATTACGCTTGCAATATTCGATGCACGAGCGAGTCATCTGTGAATATATCAGCGGTACAAATTAATTCTCGGCCCTAACGCTAAATTAGCTATTGTATTTAGGTACAATAGTTCACTAATACGGCCCTAAACTTTTCATTCGCGTATAATGATCATCATATCACGTATAATACATACAGTGTGTTCGCGAAACTGTGGTACAACCGACAAGGAGATGATTCCTCGCATAAAATCTAGTCAAAAATAAGGAATATAGTCTTTTCATACGGCGCTTCATCTAACGCTAAATTAGCTGTTGCATTTAGGTACATAGTTCATTGATACGGCCTTAATTGCGAAAAACGTATTATTATAAACTTTTCATTCGCGTATAATGATCATCATATCACGTATAATACATACAGTGTGTTTGCGAAACCGTGGTACAACCGACAAGGAGATGATTCCTCACACAAAAACTAGTCAAAAATAAGGAATATAGTCTTTTCATACGGCGCTTCATCTAACGCTAAATTAGCTATTGCATTTAGGTACAATAGTTTACTAATACGGCCCTAATTGCGAAAAACGTATTATTATAAACTTTTCATTCGCGTATAATGATCATCATATCACGTATAATACATACAGTGTGTTTGCGAAACCGTGGTACAACCGACAAGGAGATGATTCCTCGCATAAAATCTAGTCAAAAATAAGGAATATAGTCTTTTCATACGGCGCTTCATCTAACGCAAAATTAGCTATTGCATTTAGGTACAATAGTTTACTAATACGGCCCTAATTGCGAAAAACGTATTATTATAAACTTTTCATTCGCGTGTAATGATCATCATATCACGTATAATACATACAGTGTGTTCGCGAAACTGTGGTACAACCGACAAGGAGATGATTCCTCACATAAAATCTAGTCAAAAATAAGGAATATAGTCTTTTCATACGGCGCTTCATCTAACGCTAAATTAGATGTTGCATTTAGGTACATAGTTCGTTGATACGGCCCTAAACGCGAAAAATGTATTATTATTAACTTTTCATTCGCGTATAATGATCATCATATCACGTATAATACATACAGCGTGTTTGCGAAACCGTGGTACAACCGACAAGGAGATGATTCCTCGCATAAAATCTAGTAAAAAATGAGGAATATAGTCTTTTCATACGGCGCTTCATTTTCGAGAAAATCGAGTTTAAAGATTCGTCGGGTTCGCGTGCATTAGTGTATATATACGCAGAGTAGAATTGGTTGGTCATGGTCAGACATGATTGCCGATTTCTATCTAATGGTACCCGTATTCGTTGAATTTTCAAACTCGATTTTCTCGAAAATGAAGCCCTGTATGAAAAAACTATATTCCTTATTTTACTCTAGATTTTATGTGAGGAATCATCCCCTTGCCGGTTGTACTACGATTTCGCAAACACCCTGTATACTGGGTGATCCTTCTAATTAAGGCCACCTAAATATCTCTTCAGCTTATTGTGATACAAAAAATATTTTCTACGTCATGTGCATGGTGTCAAAGGGCCAATATCTGGCAAGAACATTTTATTACCCAAGGTCCTTTTTTTCGGAGTTATCAAAATCATCGCTATTTTTTGACGCATAAGTACTTTTTTTTATTATTGCATCGTGTAGCTTAGGCAGTTCCAACCAGTAGCTCTGGAGCTATTTGAGGCACCATCTACCCTTAGGATCGTCCACTAGTCTAAGGCTACGTGTCCATCTGAGAGTTTCTGTCGATAGTTGCTCTCGAGAGTACTCTCAATTTATGTGTCCATTTGAGAGTACCTCAGAAATTTTTTGCTCTCGGAGATTGACGTGACAGTCAACTCTCGGAAAGTCCTCTCAGGTATATTGCCATCTGAATTTCGTGCGTGTAGCTCTCAGATGAATCTTGAGAGTTATTAGAATACTCGAATAGTTCTAGACTATTTTCCTGTGATGTATAAAATCATAATTGTTAACTTACCAAGTTAGATTGGGATTCTTGCGTTAAAAGTTGGAATTATAAATTTTAAATTTGAAAAAAACTTCCATTTGCTGATATAAATATCGTCAGTACCAGCACCACTTTTTTAATTTTCTATTTTATTTAGTTCTTGCGATACCTAAAGTATTTTAACTGAATAAAACATGCAGCAGTACTAGAAAAACTGAATTGTTTACCTGATTTCTTAAATTGTGTAATTTCCTTTGTATTTCACAGGTTCACAGTTAAATATTTTTGCTATTTCACTAAAAATTTTATTTTTCTTCTCACGATTCTTGTAATCAGGGTGTTTGACGTTCCATAAAAATTCATTATTCTCGTATAACGTTTCCCGCTCATTGTTGTATATATAAATATGTATAGAATAAATTATATATATATATTAGGAGGTTGAATAAGTTCTCGCTGTTTTTTTTTATGAAATGAATGCTTTATTTTAAAAAATTGGTAAAAGATATGTTCTTGAAAGTATTGTCTCTCGCTAGCCATTACTTTTCCCCATCTTTCTGGCAGCATAGTAATTCCATGTCGGAAAAACGACACGTTTTTTGAGGCAATCCAAGAGTGGACCCATTTTTTGATATCTTCATAAAATTGGAAGCGCTGCTCAGCCAAACATGTGTCATCGATCGGAACAAATGGTAATCTGATCGGGAAATGTTTGGTGAATACAGCGGGTAGGGTTGTACTTCCCATTTAAGTGTTTTCAATAACGTTTCCACCGGTTTTGCAACATGCGGCCGCGCGTTGTCATGCTGAAAAATCGCTTCAACTCGTACAGCACCCAACGTCCTTCCTGTGAATCATTCCTAATGCTTTCGAACGTTTCGAATCTGTTGTGTGATCAACTCCTAATGATTCTGCAAGTTAAGCTAGTATCTGACACGAGTCTTCATCAAGTAATGCCTCAAATTCTTCGTCTTCAAGTTTTTGTTGTGCGTCAGGGCGTTCTTTATCTTCAAGATCAAAATCATTATTTTTGAAGCGTCTAAACCAATCTCTGCATATTGTTTCCGACAGAACATGGTCGCCGTAGGTGTCAACAAGAATTCTGTGTGCTTCAGCTGCAGATTTTTTTTTAATAAAATAGTGTAGTAAAATTCCCCGCAATTACTCTTTCTTTGGCATGAAATTCGACATTTAGCACAATAAAAGAAAAATTGTTTATACTTCAGTGGAATGACATACATTGAATTTTAACCTTGCATATATGTATTACTTCATTATAGATACGTTACTATCTGAAACTAAATTCACGCAGTTCTGGTATTACCACCTTTCGGAAAACAGCGAGAACTTATTCAACCTCCTAATATATATATATATATATATTTGAAAACTGTCTCGACGACTCTCAGCTATACGAATGGGGCTCGTATAGCTGACAGTTGCTCGCCGAGGAAAAAATTGAACGTGTCCATTTGTGTTTTTCATCTTTTTGTTTGCTCTCCGAGAGTTTTACGTGGAGCTCTCCGATAGCCCTCTCAATACCGTGTACACTGTAAAATTTGACTCTCGAGAGTAACTCGCAAGATGAAACTCTCAGATGGACACGTACCTTTAGACTTCATCGTTATAATGTATAGTAGTGGCAAGCTCCCACCACGAGAGCCGCGCGGTGCGCGCAGCACTCACTAATTCTACGGCTGTACGTAGTAGTGGGAAGAGGTTCGATGGTGGGGACCTTGCAATTGTCGAAGGGGAATACGTTGGAACTCCCCGGTGTAGCTGATCGAAAAATACATTCAGGTATGTATAATAACATGACCTTGAAATGACTTTTATATTCGAAAATTAAAGTTTGACGTAAAACTTATGTTGAATATCTTTGGCCAAGACTCCTGAACCTGTGAATGCAAAGAAAATATTTTTTATCACACTAAAAATATCGATTATCAGATGCGTTGAGATAAAACTCACTTTCTCATAAGTTATCATCTTCAGAGATGTTCAAAATGGTGTTCTACTACGGTGATACATTTCCTGAAACGTGCAATGACCGACTGTACAGATCTTTCAGTTCTTTCGGAATTAATATCAGCATAAGCTCTAATTATTCGGTTTTTCACGTCCTCTGGCGTAGTTGGTCGTTCATGATAAACTGTTTGATTCTAGTTTTAGTTCATTTCAAACAGTATGTAGATTCACTGATACATTGAAACTGATCAGGATTTCAAACCGTTAGGTATCATCAGTATTACGATAGTAAAAATGTTTATTTACATTCACGCTCTTGATTGTCGAGTCATGGTCAAAGCCTGCGATCTCGATAGACATAAGTTTTACATTAAACTTTAATTTTCGAATATCAAGATCATTTCAAGGTCATGTTAATATACATGTCTGAATGTATTTTTCGACCCGCTACACGATGCAATAATAAAAAAATATTGTTATGTGTCAAAAAACACCGATGACCTTGATAACTCCAAAAAAAATGACCTTGGGTAATAAAATGTTATTGCCAGATGTTGGCCCTTTGACACCATGCACATTACATAGAAAATATTTGTTGCATTACAATAAGCTGATATTTAGTTGGCCTTACGTAAAAGAACCACCCTGTATAAGAGGGTTGTTTCTTGTTCTTAACTACATGTATATGTTGCAGCTCTGAAAATAATCGAATAATTTTATTTTGTTAAATGTAAAACTAAACTAAAAATGTAAATTATAGTGCTTTTTAAAAATATGTTGTTTAAACAAATCGATCATTTGCAAAATGATACGCATCATTGAATTCGTTTTTAAGAAATCGCAATTTCGTCAATTTACACAATAACTGTAGCTCTAGTAATTTCCAAGATATTTTACAAAGTTCACATACAACTCTTTTTAAAACGCAAAATTGAAAATTTTGTTTTGTCCGTGTTTTGTATTAGAGTATACACTTCTCGCATACAAATATTCAGGAAAATACATTAATATTTAATTGGAAAAATTACGAAAAAAGAGCTATTTTTCCTGATTTTGTTTAAACAAATAGTGATATTGGAAATCTGTTTTCGCAGATATATTTCTTATAAGAAATACACAAGTTCGCCATTTGAACAATCGATCTAACTGTAACAGTTTCCGAGATATTTGACTAAACATGGTTCCGACCCCAACTTTCATGGCTGTTCTCACCCATTCAATGTAGAGCATTGCCAATAAAAAAAATATGTGTCAAATATTTTTCTAAGAATTAACTTTTTCCAAAGTTTCATAAAAATCGGTGATTTATCATCTAACTGACTAGTATGAATTAAACTATCAATAATAGAAAATGTACATAAAATACTTACACGGGGTGTCCCAAAAATGTTGTACTTCCTTGAAAGGGGTGATTCCTGAGGTTATTTCAAATAACTCTTTCCTTTGCGAACATGTTCTCCGTGGTTTTGTTAAGGAGTTATTAACGAAAAGCACGGACCAATCAGAGCGTAGCTACAGCTGAGCGTGGCGTTGGCATTGGCCGAGCCGGAATCCGTTCACTGTAGCCACTCTCTGATTGGTCCGTGTTTTTCGTTAATAACTCCTTAACAAAGCCACGCGGAAAGTTTTCGCAAAGGAAAAAGATACTTCAAATGATTTTAGGAATCACCCCCTTCAAGGAAGAACAAGGTTTTTGAAACACCCTGTAGACCCAGCATATATATAAGATACGCATCGGACGTTGTAAAGTCAAGATAACGGAGAAAAGTGGCCACAGCTGACGTCTCAGTTGTAAGAGTGAAGTAAAATTGAAAAGGTACTGGAATATTTAATATTATAAACTTATATTTGACTGACTCTCGTAGAATCACAGTACAGTTTTATTAATCAATATCAAATGTATAATTAAATTGTACAGATTCTGGTCTTCTAAATGTTGATTTGCAACTACAGTGAAGCATCGTTGTAATTTTCAAAGAATACTATTGAAATGGGAAATTATTGACACGCAAAATCTCCAATTAGTGCACAGGCTTTTCTATGTAAGAAAATAAATGTTTGTCGCATTTCTTAGTTTCGCCACTGTGCTGGGCAAAAACGGTCGCACTGCAGCAGTTATTAGTTAGGGCGAGACTCCGCAGATTATGGTGGCCTATGCATCATCCTTGCGTTGCATACGTGCACGACAAATGTCGCAGAGTTAGCATGAGTTCGCGAAAGTGTAACAGTTGGCCAACCGCGATGAAAATCACACTTTAACTCTTGATGCTTCTCCCCGAATTCGGCCACTCCTTATACGTTCGTCGTTAGCAGTTTATTCGCTTTAGTTTGTTCGAATGGAGAATGTTGCTCGAGGGTGCTGTATAACATGTTCATCATTTTTTTTCTCGATTGCTGATCTACATGGAACAGTACACATAAACCAGCACAAACGATCTGGTAAAACATTCAGTGACAACCGAGATAGAACTGTACACAACATTTCGTGTGCATGTATTTTTAATTTTACGTTGCTATGGATTTTTGTACGAAATAAAAATTTCCCTTTTATGAACAAAAAGAAAGCTGAAAATTTAGACCAAAAATTATATACTTTAGTGCAAATAGCTGTAATTATTTTAGAAATTAATTTTTCCAATATTAGCTTTGACAAATACTTTGACTTTTTTTTTTAGACCACTTTAAAGCATGATTAAAAATATTTCTGTTAGATAAACCCTCGTGGAGATATATCTAATACCACGAATAGCACTTTGCAAAAATGGTTGCCACTTGTTTCTAGTTTGCGATATTTAGCTCAATTTTTTAACAAAAATAATACACGTAGAAACAATAGTATATTTTGATCATTCCAATAATTAATTACTAGACTGCTTTGTGCAAAATAAAAAGATTGTGCATCGTTTGAAAGAAATAGAAAAAGCATAGGGCCGCATTTCGTGTCTCAAGAATTTTATTAATAATAAATTAATATTAAATAATTTTATTAAAACAGGGGTTGAAAACAGTTATGATATCGATTCCGGTTCTTGAAACAGTTACGAGAACCGAAAAAATGTTATAACTGTTATGAGAATATCGGTTCTCGCTTATACCTGTTACGGTTACGGTTCTTGAGAATCGATATTATAACGGTTCCATAACTGTTATTTTTAGGTTCTGGATTTCGGTTTCGGTTCGGTTCTTCAAACTTCAGAACCTATAATATGTCCAGTATCGGTCTTATATCGGTTTTGCCGTTCTGCAACTAATATTTTTTGGAGTTAACAGTTATAGAACCGTTATAATATCGGTTCTCAAGAACTGTAACTGTAACCGATATAAGCGAGAACCGATATTCTCATAACAGTTGTTGCGGATCGCAACAACGAGGAACGGCGCGTGCCGAAACGCCCGTACAGCGGCTTAGGCCGCGCGATTTACAACTCGACAGCAGACGCAGAAACCCTACAGACTGGTACCGAATTTTCATACTTTACAGCTTTTTAGGGCCACCGAGACCCTACCATAAAACAGCCGGACACCACGTGCGACAGGACAGAAACAGCGACGAACGCAACCATAAATTTAGACATCGACGAGACGAGACAAGCTTCCTGACAGTTTCCCACTCCGATTTCCAAACTTCACAAGACACACCCACGACCAATTAAAAAACGCAACATTCCACCATCTACATCGACAACCGACCAATGACGACACAACCGAGGTGACGTTAGACGAAACGTAACGAGACGCATCAGATCATCTTAAAATCTCGAGAAAAACATTTTGAAATCGCTAACCTCGCTCAATACAAGACAGTACCGAATTCGCCACGCACTCTGTAATATATTGAACTTCAAATAAATCGTGATTAGTGTACATAGTACACCGTGTGTACAAGTTAATCGAACAAGGTGCTCAGTGACTAATACTCATTGAGAGAAGGCGCAGTCATCAGAATCCTGCTCCCTTCGTATACAACAGTTACAACATCATTTCGGTTCTTCATAACTGTTTCAGTCAGAACCGATATATAACTGTTTCAAACAGTTATTTTCAGAACCGTTTCAACCCCTGGTTACAAATAATATAATTGAGCTCTTCAAATCTTCTGATATTTTCTTTTGTGTTTCATCTGCTCATTTTAAATGCATACTGTGTGCATTTAATCGTATTTAACTGCAGTCTGTGAATAACACTTTAAGCATGTAGGCTTTCGGAAATGTGTTGCAAATTTTTACTGATATACGATTTTTTATCGCTTTATAACATGTACTAAAAATCGAGCAGTTAATTCCGATAGGACAACAATTGCCTAAGGGGTCATAGGCTTCAATTAAAAATCAAAATTCCGAATGTCCGTGCTCGTCCCGACGAACGGGCCACTTGATTTTTCGTTTATTTATCGAAACGATAAAAATCAAGCCACGTCGGTGCAGCTGACTTATTGAATTGACGATCGTGAATCGGACTAGTATTGCGTGATTGGAGAAACAGTCGTACAGAACACGGACCGCACTGTTTGTTGTATTTTTCATTTCATGTTGGACTGCGCGGATCACTTTATAGAAACAAGAATACATGCGCTAGAGCACTAATTAAATTGCAATATAATATTGTACTGTGGAGCTTCTATTACTTCCGTGCTGTGTGTTTAACTAACTAACAATTTCAATGCATTTTATGATATTCGCTTCCCGAATCAGGACTGCAGAAAAAGAGTTGTCTAATTATATTCCCAGTTAGAAACAATTGTTATTATCGTAATAATCTCAAGAATTGCGTAAACCGACGGTAGACTAATAATTTATATCAACATAGTATATTACGATAAACTTCTAAATTGTAAGTCGAGAGAAACTACGAAGACAATTTATTAGCTGCAGAAATTAATTCAGAACCATTCGAAGATTTTACTGATATATAATTTGAAGATTTACTATGATCTTTACTGAAATTTTTCTGTGAGTTCCACAGTATATTTCTATAATTACAATACTACAAATAATTATGTCATTTGTTTTGTTAAGGTACCCATGCAGTATTCTATAAATATTAAAGATCAATATACAATTGAATTAAATTAAAAATAAAATTAAAAAAAGGCACCACAAATTAATTTCTTCACCAACATAGAACGAAGTGCAGTGGGTGTAAAAAGTATTCGTACATCTTTAAAAATCGAAAAACTTTTTTTAAATTGGACCAAACGCCTACAGATGTTTCAAATGTTAGAAGGATTAGTTTACTAGGTAATGTGTAAATAATTTATTTTAAAAAATGCGACAGCAGAGACAGATAAAATGGTTGAAAATTGTGACCTTTACTTTTTTCATCGCAATTCCGACCAACAGCAATTTTTAGAAAAAATTATTTACACGCTACATAGTAAACCAATTCTTCTAACATCTACAAAGAATTGAATTCGTTTAATCCAATATTAAAAATGTTATTCGATTTTTAAAGGTGTACGAATTTACGAATACCATTTACACCCACCGTATACAGGGTGGTCCACGCAATTGTTTCAGGCCATAACTCCGTTATTAATGCATTTACGAAAAAATATCAAAAAAAGGAGATAAATGGTTCGAAGAGTGCTACATTTGTAGGCCCTTAGATTTCTTTTAGGTGCAAGTAGGTGCAACTATGCACGTGCAATTAACAATTGCATAATTTCTTTAAATAGAAATGCATATACTTGTTGCACTAATCGATTCCTCTCTTCATTCTACGTAAAAAATTATTAGGGTGCTATGGCGAAAAAATTATTAGTTCTCAAGATATTTTCAAAAACCTGTTTTCATTGAAGAAGACGTTCAATCTAATGTTTAGCTCTAATATTAGCTGAATCCAATATGCATTTCTATTTAAAGAAATGATGCAATTGTTAATTGCACATGCACAGTTGCTCTTAAAAAAATCTAAGGACCTACGAATATAGCGCTCTTCGAACCATTCATATTTTTCTTTTGATATTTTTTCGTAAATGTATTAATAACGGAATTATGGCCTGAAACAATTGCGTGGACCACCCTGTAAAATGAGTAGACTGCGGATCTTTATACATAACAACATTTTTAAGCGTCAACCGCAGGCTACAGAAGCTAAGTATAAATTTAGATTCCTCGTTAACACTTCCAACATCTTAAAATCAGTATATCGAATTTTTGAATTTGTGGTTACTACTCCCTACACTTTGTCACCAGATGGACAGACAGACAAGACAACGTCTCTCCCGCTAGTACCTGATCCGTCGCCGATTCCTATATATACCGACCTAAGCTGTTCTTACGATATCCCTGTGTCTAAGGCAGGGTCCGCAACTTCGAATCAAAATAAAAACAACCACTTAGGTAGCCCTCAACTGAAATCAATAGTAGTATGGCAGTCTTAGCGTTGCCCTACGCCGCTGTCGCTTTGGAAAACTCTTTATTTCCTTGCCTATTGTTTTGTGCTCGGCGCGGGCCTGGTCGATCCTAGTATACAACTGGCGACTAGATTCACGCAGGCCTAACCTTCTCCGCTGACTTTTCCAGTTTTCGCTTGGGCCTGTTTAATGTCTACGTTCAGGCCCGGGCGATCTTTCCCTTTTTTTGGCATCCTTTTCTATCGCCCTTCTCCTCACTTTCCTATCCTTCATTTCCACTTTTTCTTGAAGAGTTTTCTAAAGGTTTACAAGGCTTTCGGTAATGAGCCGTCGTCGAGACAAGTCTCCCTTTTGCACACCGAACCTTTGTTTTGAATAAATGTGAGTTGAGGGTACAGTATTTCATCGGTAATTGTCCCAAATGTCTCCGACATAATTGTCCCTGAGATATCCCCACTAGAGCGGGGTGTACCCCCTTGAGGGGCCGTGAAGGTCGAGAGGCCTCGTTCGCCGAGAAATATGACACCATGCGGCTCGGGTATATCGGCGAGATAACACTAATCCGAATTTCCAACTTCTTTATTATTCATAATATTTTTATGAGACTTCGATGACCATATTTGTGGCATTTTTCTAATAAAAATGATATCAAATATGATATAATTCCGATGATATAAATGATATAAATATATAAAATAATAAAATAATAAATGATATAAATATCATCGGAATTATATCATATTTGGTATCATTTTTATTAGAAAAATGCCACAAATATGGTCACCGAAGTCCCATAAAAAAATGTCTATTTCCTGCTACAAATTGCCACATTCAATGACGACGGAAAACGTATCAATTATATATGTAACTGAATGTTCTATAACGAAATATCGAGGGTATCCCACATTTTTCAGTAGAAGTATAGCCAGTGTATTTTAAACAAATGTAGGGCATCTGTTTAACAGTAGAAAATAACCCAGCAGTGCTCCGAGAAAAAGGAAATGGCAACGAGCGCGTACTTTCCGCCGAAAAAGTCGAAAATCGATGTAACAAAGGTAAATATAGAAAACCAAACGCGTTACGAAAACAGCGGAGATAGTTTCTGGACTTCTGTTAAGCAAATTCTTCATTATAGTCAGCAGAATCGTTTAGGAACGAGAGCCGAATAAGGCTTTTCTACGCTTGCTAGGCGCATTGTTCCATTGGATACCGGTTATTCGCAATCTGCAGGGGTGCAGGCTTTAGTTTGAAGTT
This sequence comes from Sphecodes monilicornis, assembly GCA_913789915.3. Classification (NCBI taxonomy): domain Eukaryota; kingdom Metazoa; phylum Arthropoda; class Insecta; order Hymenoptera; family Halictidae; genus Sphecodes; species Sphecodes monilicornis. The sequence continues at coordinate 8,608,289 of OU565301.1, read as the reverse complement.
CGAAACGGAACTCCCGCGACCGTACAATGCTAACTCGGTAATTTTGAGAGCTCCGGCAAATAATTTATGCGCAAAATGGCGCGCCGGTCAAGTGAATGGCCAGAAACGTGGGGGGATGAGATAGATAACGTTAACCCGTGCCAATTTATTCAACCCAGACCGCTGCGTTCGATCAACGCCACCCATAATAGATATGCTCATCGAATCATTCATGCATTAGTCTTTCTTCTACGATTTCCATGGACGTGGGAAATAAAATTCATTTCTCTTCGTCTGCTGAACACGAATTTCCTCGTCGGCGTTTGCTCACCAATGTAAATAGTGAAATAGGGTTAATACGATTTATCTGTATTATGTTATGGATATCGTTGAAATGTGTTAGGCTCTTTATTGAATAAGATGGATTCCAAAGTATTTAACTCTCCGACATCGGGGCATGGGTCTATTTCACCCAGAATATCAAAATCGACATTTAACTACTCATTTCCGGGCGATTAAATTAACACTAGAAAGACTGAAACTTAGTATATACCTATATTGCCCAAAAGCGGTCAAAATGACTGCACTGTGAAAGAATAACTAATGTGTAAAGAAAGTTTAAAATTAATTTTGAATATTTTTTATATTATTTACAGTTATATAACAAGTTATTAGTAAATATTAACAAGAAAAAAAATTTACTTTTCCTGGGCATATTGATGACACTTTCATTTTCATCATTGGTGATCGACTCTTCTTCTAATTGAAATTAAAAAGCAGTCAAAATGACTTCCTTGGGCAATCTAGTGTTAAATGGACAGCTGTTATACTAGAAAAAAAGAGGAAGACTAACGTGTCTACAAGAAATACCTTCAAAAATATGTTTCCAAAAATTGATAACTGAAGCAGTGAATAGTCCGCTGTCCGAGGGTTAAGCATCAGATAGTTTGGCGTGCGACAATCTAACCCCAAGGTGTATTTTACGTACTTAATTTGTACACGTTCCACCTCCTCTTTCTCTTTATATCCCCACCGTTCCATTCCATATAACAACACCCCCAAACCCAACTTATCAAAAAAAACATTCTCATTTCAAATTCATTTTTACACTTACGCTCTCCTATTCCCCACATCTGGTTTACCACTATATTTGTCCTTTTTATTCTTTCCCTTATGTACTTTTCCATATTCCCATTCCTTTCAAATATTAATCCCAGATAGCGAAATTCTTTAACCTCTTCTAACTCTTACCCTTTCCATACCCACTTTCCTCTCTTCGCCTTCTTTCTCTTGTCTATGTCTGAAATGCACATTTTGTTCTTCCAGTTTTAAATTGAGAGAAAAACGAAACTGATAACTAATCGATACAATTTTCTTACTAATTAAAGGTGGAAGTCCAAACAACAAGAAAACGATATAGGTTAGGAGCCTTGAACACGATGACAAAACAAAAGTATGTGTGTGGGATTAGAATCGGGTGAAATAAAAGACTCCCGATATAATAAAAAGAAAACTAAAAGAAGATGTATATTTAAAAATAATTTCGTGTGGTTATTTATACGTTCATAATTCGACTGCCTCTCATTCTCGCACGCATCCACACACAGCGTTTGGATATGGTCCATCTTTTCTCGCGCATGCGCGGCCAAAACAGTAACGTATCTATATCATGATGACGAGGTAGTGGAGCCCTAAGACAGTTATATTGGCGGGAAAGTATCGAAACAATCTATTCCAGACAAAAAGACTTCAGGACGTGTCCTACGAGTTACAAAATATACACAAATACACATGTTACATATTCATTTTTCAGAATCAAATCATACCAATTTTTTAAAATTCTGCTGGGTGCTCAAGGTGCCCCATTTTATCGAGAATCTTACTTTACTGAGGCCAAAATCGCCGCGCATGCGCGAGAAAAGATGCACCATATCCCAACACTGTCCACACAGCGGTCGTCCGCTTCATTTGTTTCTTCGCTCTCCGTCTTTCTCTCGCTCATGCTCTCTCACTCACGCTCTCCGTCTTTCTCTCGCTCATGCTCTCTCACTCACGCTCTCCGTCTTTCTCTCGCTCATGCTCTCTCACTCACGCTCTCCGTCTTTCTCTCGCTCATGCTCTCTCACTCACGCTCTCCGTCTTTCTCTCGCTCATGCTCTCTCACTCACGCTCTCCGTCTTTCTCTCGCTCATGCTCTCTCACTCACGCTCTCCGTCTTTCTCTCGCTCGTAGAATTCTCTAGCATTCTCGCATTTACACTCATACACGCACTCATTCGTCCATCAAATCCTACATGTGTTAGAACCATCTATCAATAAAATCCGCGATCATTTAGTTGCCAACCGAATATTAAATATAATGATGGATCTGTATTAGTTTGGGGCTGCATGGCATCTGGTGGAGTGGGAAACCTCGAGTTCATTGATGGAATAATGGACAAAACAAAGCATTTACAAATTTTGTAAGGAAACTTAAAAGACAGTGTATCAAAATTGAATTTACCAAGGAATTACTGGTTTTCATCGGACAATGATCCGGAGTATATCGTCAAAATCGCTAAAGAATGGGTATTGTATAATATTCTACACGTGTTGCCACATCCACCGCAAAGTCGGCGGTATGGGATGAAGTAGAAAGAAGATTGAGAAATATAGTTATTACGTCGAAAGTATCGTTAAAACGAAATATTATTGATATATGGCAAACAATAAATTCAACGGTTATTTCTAAGTTAGTTCACTCAATGGAAAACAGACTAAGGACCGTTATAAAAGCAAACGGTGGTCCAACTTCCAATTAAAACTATACATTATTTAGTTTAAATAACTATTATATGTCCGTTCGAATACTTTTGTGAGCCACGTCTGGTACGTGTACAATATGTGTATTGCAAAAACGGTATATATTGTTAAATTATTTTTTAACGTTGCTTATGTTATCCTGAGTCCTATCCCTTGTTATATGTGGAATGTTATATCGAATGCTTTAATTTAACATACATATTTCATTAGTTGAATGTTAGAATTGTAAGTGTTCGAATACTTTTGTGTATGAACAAACAATGCAGAATATTTCAGAGATAAGCCCGATTAATTATTGTTCTTTATTTCGAGGCAATTTTGTAGAATGATCACTAGACTCCGGATTTTATACAATTATGACAAGAACTAGTACTAGGTGTAACCTAAAATAATAGAAACATCACAAGAATTTGAGTCTGTCAATGTTTTGTCTTCAACTTATTAAGATTGTTAAAGAAGAAATGAATGTTCTGTATGGTTAGTGTTCCTTGCAATCGATGCTAACAATTTTTATTTTTCATAAAGATCAGCAGTCTAATGATCACAAGCAGCAGAGAATGTTTTAAATAAAAACTCTACAAAACTTTCAATGCTATCTAATACTTGAAATGGACGTTAACTAAACTAGTCTCTTTCACAGCAGCTCTCCCTATTCCATATATCGATCACGGCACGGACTATGTGTCGACCAGTATAATGTCGCTATCATTGGTTACCGCGCGTTAGAGACGCAGTCATCGAAACACGGCCTTACTGAAAAGCACCATTTTCCGTATGAACTCTATCACCGGGCTCTGATTTTCCGACAACGCTATTGGCGTCGGTGTTTGATTGGAGTCAACATTCGTGTCGAAAGGGTTAATATTCCATGGCAGCGACGCAGAGCTATCGCTACTTCCCGGTGATTAGTCTCGCACAATCGGGGCCAGTAATGCACCGGCGACGCCTGCATTCCTCGAGGGGGCACGCACGATGCGTTTACCGGCCCGAGTGCTCCTCTTCGTTGCATCGCGCAGCGCTACGCCGCACAGTGCGTTGAAAACCCCCATTTCTGTACTAAATTCTACCACGCGAAAATATCAGGAGATACGAAAATATGTTTTCGACGAACGTTGTAGGATATATAGAAGACAATACAGGGTAATTGAATTTGTTTCACATTGCAGTAGCCTCGATATTCGTATATTCTAGTATATTCTAGTATATTCTAGTATATTCTAGTATATTCTAGTATATTCTAGTATATTCCAGTATATTCTACCATATTCCAGTATATTCCAGTATATTCTAGTATATTCTGGTATATTCTACTATATTCTAGTAAATTTAGTATATTCTAGTATATTCTGATATATTCTAGTATATTCTAGTATATTCTGATATATTCTAGTATATTCTAGTATATTCTGATATATTCTAGTATAGTCCAGTATATTATACCATATTCTAGTATAATCTAGTATATTATAGTATATTGTATTATATTCTAGTATATTCCAGTATAATCTACCATATTCCAGTATATTCTAGTATATTCTAGTATATTGTAGTATATTCTAGTATATTCTAGTATATTCTAGTATATTCTAGTATATTCTGGCATATTCTAGTATATTCTAGTATATTCTAGTATATTCTGGTATATTCTAGTATATTCTGGTATATTCTAGTATATTCTGGTATATTCTAGTATATTCTAGTATATTCTAGTATATTCTGGTATATTCTAATATATTCTAGTATATTCTAGTATATTCTAGTATATTCTAGTATATTCTAGTATATTTTAGTATATTCCAGTATATTCTACCATATTCCAGTATATTCTAGTATAATCTAGTATATTATAGTATATTGTTGTATATTCTATTATATTCCAGTATATTCTACCATATTCTAGTAAATTATAGTATATTCTAGTATATTCTGATATATTCTAGTATATTCTGATATATTCTAGTATATTCTGATATATTCTAGTATATTCTGATATATTCTAGTATATTCTGATATATTCTAGTATATTCTAGTATAGTCCAGTATATTATATCATATTCTAGTATAATCTAGTATATTATAATATATTGTATTATATTCTAGTATATTCCAGTATAATCTACCATATTCCAGTATATTCTAGTATATTCTAGTATATTGTAGTATATTCTAGTATATTGTAGTATATTCTAGTATATTCTAGTATATTATAGTATATTCTAGAATATTCTAGAATATTCTACTCTATTCTAGTATATTCTAGAATATTCTAGAATATTCTAGAATATTCTACTCTATTCTAGTATATTCTAGTATATTCTAGTATATTCTAGTATATTCTGGCATATTCTAGTATATTCTAGTATATTCTAGTATATTCTGGTATATTATAGTATATTCTAGAATATTCTAGAATATTCTACTCTATTCTAGTATATTCTAGAATATTCTAGAATATTCTAGAATATTCTACTCTATTCTAGTATATTCTAGTATATTCTAGTATATTCTACTATATTCTGGCATATTCTAGTATATTCTAGTATATTCTAGTATATTCTGGTATATTCTAGTATATTCTAATATATTCTAGCATATTGTAGTATATTCTATTATATTGTAGTATATTCTAGTATATTCTAGTATATTCTGGTATAATCTAGTATATTCTAGTGTATTCTATTATATTCTAGTGTTTTCAAAACACTAGAATACTTTTGTTGTTTAATAAACTATTAAAGAGATATAAGTGTCCAAAGTTGATATGTCGACATTATGCAATTGGACTTTGTACTATTCTCTTCGAAGTCTTGTAACTTTCTCCTGTAAACAATTAATGAAAGCACAAGATTGAAAAGAATCTTCGAGTTCTTCGTTTTTGGATTATTTGAAAACTATCGAAGATAGATTTATTCGTAATAGGCCATCGTTGACCCAAAAAAATGGTTAAAATTTGACAAGCATTTAGGTACAGCCAAATCATGCATAAATTTTTACAGTATATATCTACGCATACTTCGGTCAAAAATCACGAAGGAGTTTTGGGGAGTGTTTTCTGAAACCTTCATCAAAGTTATCGGTAGCGTTTAAATTTATATTATTAATTTGATCTCAAGAAAATGAAACATAAAGACAAACTAGCATCAAAATAACAAGTACACACCTTCAGTAACACACTCTATGTGGAGATAATGAAAAGTTTCCAGTTTTGTAGAACGAACACATTATAATTTTAATAGAAACTTTTCATTTGCAGGTGAAGTATCTAGGCATTGTTGATACTTGTTTATTGGTTTTTGATATCATTATTTACCTTTCTAACGGATATCTAGGAGCAGTTTTATGGAGGTTTTAACGAATTACGGAATTATTTATGCAAAATTGAAAATTAAATTTGACGTTGGTAGATCGAGTGTAACAAATTTGCTAACGATCTGCGAAATCGAAGATATTTGAAACAGTAATTAATACCAACAATCTAAACATCTCAGTTTTTGTTTCGTTCAATAAAGTGCTTTGATTTTCTATGATTTTTGTGATTGTCGAATGGACAGTCAACGTGTTAGATACCAACGTGAAAGTCGATTTATTTACAGTCAGCCGCAAACATAATTGGCCACCCTTTAGAAACTAATAACTTCTTCAAAATGGGACCATACTACTCGAGTTTTTTTAGAGATGTTAGAAGACTTAGTTTACTAGGTAAAACGTAAACCAAATTTTATGAAAATTGCTATAGCTCGGAATGCGAAGGGAAAAGGGAAGGTTATGATTTCTAACTGTTTTATCTTTGCTTATAATGAAAATGTAGGTAATTATTTACAAAGAGGTACTCCTCTCCGATTTTGATGAAATTTAAATATGTTATAGATTTCGACATTTTGAACAACTTTTTCCTTTTCACCAAAACTTTTGGTTTTCGAGATATTCACAAAAAACTATTGCTAGTACTGTATTGAATTTTTAAACCTGCACCGGAGCGGCGTCTGTTTACTGTTTTTGTAAACACGCTGTTGAGATGAGAGAGAAAACAGGGTCTCACTCTGGTCATACATATATAAGGGGAACTGTCAATTTTGAAAGACTACTCCTAGCAGTGATGGGAACTCCGTGGGCGCTGGGCGAAAATATTGCCACCCCTCTGACGCACCATCTTCCCCTACTTTGTTTCTATCGCGCAGGCGCTACACACAAGCGTACCTCTACTCTACACGGACAGAGTACAAGTATGCTTGTATGTAGCGCGTGCGCGGTAGAAGCAAAGTAGGGGAAGATGATACGTCAGAGGGGTTGTAATATTTTCGCCCAGCGCCCACGGAGTTCCCATCACTGACTCCTGGGTTTTTGTACGCGTGGTCGGGCCTGACGGCAGGGCCTCACTGCCCCCTCCACGACCTAACCACAACTCATTCTATTCGCATGATTTTTGCATTGTAAAAAAGCAAGGATTTCATTAATGTTCAATCCATCTTAAACCTAATCGGATTAACGGATTTTTTTAAGGAACTGCCGAGATATTTCCAATTGGTGATCTTTAATATTTGATATTTTAATATTTGAGACACAAATAAAAAGATGGAGTACAAAAAAATGAGTAAAAATTTAAATAGACACATTCTCGTTATTTTTACAAAGTAATGTAAAATAGTTGGTTCTAGTGCACCGTAAATCTAGTGTTAAATGTTGGCCAATTACTCTTGCGGCCGATTGTATGTCCATTGTCCATGCCGTTAAACGACTCTGCACTATACGGTGAATAAGAAATTCGAAAGCAACGTGCTGTAGAAAGAGAGAAGAAATAGAAAAGAGCGTCCCGGGCGTGCCGTGACAATGCCATGGAAGCGCATACAAGCCCATCTTGTCGATCCAGCGGGAACATCGAATAAAAATCTTCTCTTCTACCACCCGCTGCCACTCTTCAGACGATACTCGAGAAAATACAACGCGCAGTGGCGTCATCCTTATCTGCCTTATTCGCAACTTCCATCGGGACACTTCCGATCAGGCGACCGAACGGGACTGAGTTAGGTAAAATAACTGTTTAAAACTGTATCTAATTTTGCATCCCCTAAACAACATCGCCCCTAGTCAACATATGTGAGTGGTTATGCGGAAAGGGACCAGAGGGGAGAAAACATGACAGCAGCATATTATACGTGTAATGACTACTTCTTGTAAGCCTTTACAAAAACGTTAATATTAAAAAAAAGTATTTGCGATATAAATGTTTTGTTTCAATTGCACAACGTCGAAATATCCAATTTATCCGAAACTCACAAAATAAAAAAAAGCCCATTGTTTTGTTCCTTCAAGTCCCTTTTTGGATGAACACTCACATATTTTTCAGAGTCAGTGGACATACGGTGGGTGTAAAAAGTATTCGTACACCTTTAGAAATCGAATCACTTTTTTAATATTGGATTGTTACGTACAGACAGTTCCACAAGATTTCCTAATACGGAAATTTTGAGAGAATCCCCACTTAGATTTCGCAGTATATTAACCCTCGAATTTTAGCCCTGTGGGGCAGTGCTTAAAGTACAAATGGGCTATACACGTCGTTACGCTGAATCTCGTTTTGGAGTTGGTTGTCTTTAGTGAGATCGGGCCTAGTCACCCTTTCGAATCAAGTAATCTTATAGATTCCGCGTGTACAGTATTAATCTATCTTGGTATAATTATTCAACCTCTCCGTGTTCCCCGCATCACCAGTGCGTCATCCAACAGACAGTAGTACTTAGGCAACTACACAACATTGTTCATACACACTCAATTCTTACCGCGACGGTAACAGTTGTAACATAGCCAGTCTCTTGTAATATACAATTTAGCTCAAGGTAATTTTGAGTAACAATTGACTTTAACCCACCATTCAGATCCAGTAATTCTTAGTTGACCGTTCCCACGTGATACAATCTTACCGCTCGTGTAAAGGCAATGAAAACAAGTAATTTGTAAGAATTTTTTTTTATAATAATTATTGGACTTATGGAATTAGGCCTTTTTGAAATGTAAACAGGTAATCTTGAAGTACGAGTGTTTTTTTTTCTAAATTAAATTCTTATTATTATTTACTGTATAATATACAAGACTTCTTAACACCTTCGACAGTGTAAACATTGTTGGCGTTACGTACAGAGAATTCTCTCTGCTTTATTGCAATCAGAGTTTTCTAATCTCTTTCCTAAGAACGGAAAACGCCCTACTCCACCCTTTGCTTATTGAAACGATGACTATGCTCCAACTGGATACAGCAGGCACAAATAGTTTCACAAGATTCCCTAATATGGAAATCTTGAGAGCATTGCCACTTAGATTTCATAGTATGTAAATCCACGAATTTTAACCCTTTGGGGCAGTGCTTAAAGTACAATCGAGCTATACACGTCGCTTCGCGGAATCTTGTTTTGTACTTGGTCTTATTTAGTGAGATCGGGCCTATAGTCACCCCTTCGAATCAAGTAATCTTATAGATTCCGCGTGTACGGTATTAATCTATCTTGGTATAATTATTCAACCTCTCCGTGTTCCCCGCATCGCCAGTGTGTCATCCAACAGGCAGTAGTACTAGGTAACTACACAACATTGTTCATACACACTCAATTCTTACCGCGACGGTAACAGTTATAACAGAGCCAGTTTCCTGTAATATACAATTTAGTTCAAGGTAATTTTGAGTAACAATTGATTTTAACCCACCATTCAGATCCAGAAATTCTTAGTTGACCGTTCCCACATGATACAATCTTACCGCTCGGATTGTATCAATTAATTTATAATATTAAAGTTACGAGGCCGTTACTAACATATCCTAGGAGCTACCTGATCTTGTATCAGGAACCCAAAACTGTTATCCAACCTATGCGGCTCCCTGATTTCGCATCAGGTTCGTCCGTATCCTACAGCTCCCCGATTTCGCATCGGGTTCGCCTGTGCTTTTATTCAACCTCCTAGCAGCCCCCCGATTTCGCATTGGGTTTGTTCGGTGCGAATCTCGAGAGCGACGCGCGGATGATTCGTATCCACTTAAAGTTGTAAATTTTAAGCCCGATTGGGACGGACACGTCAACTCTGAAATCACCGATTTACTACCCGCCAAATTAATTTTAGATAGCCGATTCAATGATTATTTCGATTTATGAATTTGTGAGGTTTAGCGTTTCGTCCCAGGCCTGCTAGAGGATTCGTCAGTAAGGCTAATCTAGCAGGCCCTGCCTTATACGCGTGGGAGTTCGCGACGATTAACTCCATTTGAATCTTACCAATCTTGATCGATTCGATTGTACGAGATCGTTGAATTAACTTGACGTCGACTTCGATAGACTCTTTGTCTTATTCGAATGTGTCTTCGTTCGTTTTCATTGATCTATACCAGCGAAGATTCAACTTCGACTATTTGATTGCGACCGACTGAATGTCGCGGTTTCGGGAGGACCCTTCGTTGTATCCTGAAGGCGGTCCTCCATTTCGGGGTGTCAAGACGGTGACACCCATTGCCATGCTGAAGAAGTGCACTGATTGGTTCTTGCCGAGCTTTGCATGCCCCAATCAGTGCATTCTTGATGACTCTTAGATCGGCCCTAAGCGAGCCTGTCCCGAGGAAAGCGTGGGACCGTACCCGATTCCCTCCGAGGGCGAAGCTAGGTAACCCGAGAACTATACTTCTAGGTCGGGAATATCCTTCGTCAGTGATAGATTTATGACGCGTAACTCTTAAGGAGGCGAAACAAATACGAAAGTTAGGCGATGGCTCGAGTGGTCACCAAATGTGCATCGAGCGCCTAATCCTTGAAAGTGGCCTCAAAGTCACGTAGACGCCATAAACAAATATGAAGAAAAGACCCTTTGTACGGTTCCTTGCGACGGAACAGGGTTCCTCTGCGCGTTTACTTCCTAGTGGCGCCCCAATTTCGCATCGGGTTCCTCCACGAAGTCTCTTAAATATCATAGCGGCCCCCAGATTTCGCATCAGGTTCGTCCGTGCACCTTGCAAACAATTAAAAACCATATTCCTCTTTAAACTATAAACCGCTCGCCGACCACGCGCGCTACCGCTCGACCCAGGCTCGAAACAGGATCGAACGACTTCAATTATTCTGAGATGTTAGGCGCATTAGTTTACTAGGTAGCGTGTAAATATTTTTTTTCTAAAAATTACTGTTGGTCGGATTTGCGGCGAAAATACAAGTGATCACGATTTTTAACTTTTTCATCTGTGCCTGCAATAAAAATTTAAAGGATGCGTTTTATAGGTCTAAGTCAGGCATGTCCAGAAGTAGGTCACTTGGACGCAAATTCGAGGGAGACGCCTACTTCTCCCGCTCGCGCGTATCGCTCCTCGTGGCGGCCGTAGTCCTCCGAGCTCCTCAGACCCGTGCCTACCGCTTGCGGCACGTATTGCGTGTGGCGCGTTGCTGCGACTTTCGGACCCACAGTAGGCACGGGTCTGAGGAGCTCGGAGGACTACAGCCGCCACGGGGAGCGAGGCGCTGGCGGGAGAAGTAGGCGTCTCCCTCGAATTTGCGTCCAAGTGAGCTACTTCTGGACATGCCTGGTCTAAGTTATGCACATGTACAAAGTTTCATCGAAATCGGTTAACGTTGTTATGAGTTACAAACATTTAAAGGTGATTACATAAGCACAAAACTCCTTGAAAACATCGAAATTCTGCGACTTTCACCCTCAAACTTTAATCTTGTAATGTTTTGTAGCTCATAGCAACATTAACCGACTTCGATGAAACTTTGTGCATGTATATATCTTACGTAGATCTATAAAAGACGTATTTTAAATTTTCATTATAGGGAAAGATAAAGAAATTAAAAATTGTGACACATCTCAGAAGAACTGAAGTCGTTTGGCCTAATTTTAGAAAAGTTATTTGATTTTTAAAGGTGTACGAATACTTTTTACACCCATCGTATGTCGTTTCACTTCTTCGCTGAAGGCGACAATTACGTTTCCCGCGAGATATACGCTAAATGTTAATAAAACTACGAGTCTGCACTTACGTGTTTGTTTTTCTGTTTACATTCCATTAATACAATCCTCGTTTCTATTATAAATAGCGAATAGAAATAGCCCGCGATTTTACATAAAAAAAATAAAAAAGTCGCCGCGGCTGGAGGGTTAAAGTCGTGGAAAAAGTGGTTTTCTTTCTTACACGAACGCTCAGAGATAACGTATCGACGGAAGGATTTACAAGTCGGGTAAACGAAAACTCAGAGCAGCATCCACGAGCGTTGAATACCGAATAAGGCCGGGGATCATAATTTCGTCAGGTTTAACAAGATTTCAACTGGCTGAGTTATGTTTTCGCAGCGGCATCTGTATACTGTGCTTGTGGTCTTTAATCATCGAGTTCGAATCTCATGCGTGCACGCCCACGATGATGGTGGTTGAGAGCATAGTTTACGTTATCTATCTTTTTCAGCATTGAAAACACCAACGACGTTCCTTGATCATGCGTGTCTCTGTCAGAAGATATTGGCATACTTGTCTCGTAATCTACATACTTTGCTTTGTCTCTCAAGTCCCCCAAGTTTCTTTATTACTATGAAGAATTTTGCAATTTCATACTGTACCAAAAATCAGTATTCTATTTATTAAGACGTCAGCTGAGTTATTTTTGTTTATTAAATTAGTTGAAGCTTTATTCAAAGGTATCAGATTTCGTAAATTTAAAGAAAGAACAAGTAGATGACGTTTGTCGTATAGGTTTGTTTTTATAATACGGTTGTCAAGCTATAATATAAAATAAAACAATATAATAAATGTAAAATAAAAAATAAAAATAAATAAAATGAAACAAAAAAATAAAAAGTATTATAAATATAAAATAAAATAAGAAAAAAGTATTACAAATATAAAGTAAAATAAAAAAAATAAAAAGTATTATAAATATAAAATAAAATAAGAAAAAAGTATTACAAATATAAAGTAAAATAAAAAAAATAAAAAGTATTATAAATATAAAATAAAATAAAAAAGGAAAACTATAACAAATGAGAATTAGAACAAACATGTATTTGACGTGTGAAATCGATTGCCCCATGTCACAAAGTTTAACCAAATTTGATCTATCTCATTTTCGAAAGTACGATACAATATTATATCATCGTTGTTTATTATACGTTTGTGATATCACATATGTTGTCACTATATTTTTGTGCGACCACGCCGATGAGATAAAATATCCTCGTTCCAAGATAAGGTTAGGTTTTTAGTATGTTTTTGAGTATGCTCTTTGAATAGATCAAGTGATAGGAACAGAATGTTGGCTTTCTTCGCAATTAAATTGTCTATTAAAACGCTTTTTTTTAACGATTTCTCACTCTAAGAATTTTTGGTAAATGTTATGTTAAGGGAAGTCACCTTGGATGACCTTGACGTTGGCATATGTTGTCAAGGACAACATTCTGAGTAACCCTCAAGAAGTTTTATCCGGCGCTCGTTGTTTATTAAAAAGTTATAAACAGAAGAAGTTTTCAAAATATAGCAGTTATTTTAAGTAATGAAGGCTAGAACGGTATACTGTATCGACGTATGATATCAAGATCACCTTTCTAAGTAACCTTCAAGAGGTTTTAGTCGTCGCCCGTATTTTAATAAAAAGTTATGTGAAGAACACTGAACAATTTTGATCTCAGGAATGAAAACAAATTTTTCCATTCTAGTAAAATTACTTACGATAAATATTTGTACATTATATACCACAAGTATATTCAAAATTGTATTATAATATTTATAACATATGCTCAGTAAATATTCATTTTGAAACAGCACGGCATCATGACATAAAAATGTATGTATGCAGGTCGTAGTTGGAAATATTACATGCACTGTAAATTAATTTGTGGACTTAGAACTCCTGTGTATCAACAATAAACACCTGTGCTATGCATCGGTATCGCAGGCGTTTAATCGTTTTGTTACATGCATAAAACACATTTTTAAATTATTACTGACGGGAATCGCGCTCAATGAAAAATTATTGGACTTTTCTTCACCGTTAATGAATCGTGCTCCCGTTAATTGCACTTTACCGGGAACTTACGACCACTCCACGCGAGTTTTCGTCGAACAGGTTCGGTTGTGTTGCGCGGAAGTTGATAAATAATTGCCGAGAATCGAGCGGAACACAGAGCATACACGATCTTCGAAACAGGTCCATGGGGAAACATACCAGTTTCCGACAGAGAGCACTAGAGACGAATAAAATACGATACAGAGTGCTTCGACGATGATCGTCGTATTACCAGAAACGTTATATCGCTTGGATAATGACTGATGGTTTTCTGTTCGACAGAGTAGACAAACAAATTGGCCACATTTGTCTCAAACGATCGCACACGTTTAAACTTCGTGGTTAAAAAGTAAGAAAGGTTCGACAATTTTATTATAAATAGAAAATTATATTTCTTTAAAAAATTAATAAGCACCTCTTGTTGTATGACGTTTGAGTAGTATTTACTGAAATATTCAGCTAAACATCCTTAACTAGAAGGACGTGGCTGCCATTTCTGCAAAACACCATTTGTAATATTAGATCCCTACGTATTCAAAAAACCATAATTCTTTATAATCAGGGTGGTCCATTTAAGTACGGCCCAATCCATTTAATACGGTCTATATATCTCTTCAATGTATCGTGATGCAAAAAATATTTTTTACGTGCATGGTGTCAAAGGACCAATATGTGACAAGAACATTTTACCCCAAAGGTCATTTTTTTCGGAGTCACCAAGGTCATCGGTGTTTTTTTGACACATAACTACATTTTTTTATTATTGCATCGTGTAGCTGATACATGAAAAATATATTCAGATATGTATAATAACATGACCTTGAAATGACCTTGAAGACTCGACAATCAAGAGCGTGAATGTAAATAAACATGTTTACTATCTTAATACTGATGATACCTAACGGTTTGAAATCCTGATCAGTTTCAATTTATCAGTGAATCTACATACTGTTTCAAATGAACTAGAACTGGAATTAAATAGTTTATCATGAACGACCAACTAAACCAGAGGACAAAAACCGAATAATTGGAGCTTGTGCTGATATTAATTCTGAAACAACTGAAAGATCTGTACAGTCGAGCATTGCACGTTTCAGGAAATGTATTACCGTACAAGGACACCATTTTGAACATCTCTGATGATGATAACTTATGAGAAAGTGAGTTTTATCTCAACACATCTGATGATCGATATTTTTAGTGTGCTAAAAAATATTTTATTCGCATTCACAGGATCAGGAGTCTTGGCCAAAGATATTCGATATAAGTTTTACGTTAAAATTTAATTTTAAAAGATCAAGGTCATTTCAAGGTCGTGTTATTAAACACATCTGAATATATTTTTCGGTTAGCTACGCGATGCAATATTAAAAAAATGTACTTATGTGTCAAAAAACACCGATGACCTCGATAACTCCGGAAATAATGATCTTGTGGAAAAAATATTCTTGTCAGATGTTGGTCTGTTGACTCCATGCACATTACGTAAAAAATATATTTTGCATCACAATAAGCTGAAGAGATATTTACGTGGCCTTGCTTAAAAGGACCACTCTGCATATAAATTTACAGTTCTTTAAAAAAGCATTAATTCCATCTTATTGTGGAATATTTAAGTAGTATTTGTTAAAAAATTCAGCTAAATATCTTCAAATACTTCATTATTTTGATTTTTCTTGTGTTCCATAGATGGGAATACAATACAACCTCAAACCAGTGGGTTATGAAATCATTTCAGGAAAAAATTATGATTTCATTAGTTTCTTTCACAAATATCAATTTGTGCCCAAAATCCGTTGGAAGTAGACAAATTTTCTGAACGGATTTGAAATCAGGGGACAAATTCTTTTTCATAACTTAGATTTGTACGGTTTTATGTACTGTCTTATAGTATTCTCGCGGAGTGGAACAATAATTTGGAACACTGTAGAATTAAAAGAAATTTTTAGCACAATTAGCCAATAGCATCGTTCGCTTAGCTATTCACCGGCGGTTTCTTCACCTTGGCCCCCTCGCTCTCGTAGCCATTTCCTGGCACTCTCATCTATCCTCATTCCAGCAGAAAGGTACACGGTCTAAATTTCCAGGAGAGAAGGGTAGGTACTTTGGATAGTGGCGGGCTCCTTTTGGCGCTTACCCCTAAAAAGCTTATGATATACGAACTTGCCACCACCTACCTCCTCGCGATTACTCTATTGCCCGTGTTTCGAGCTCGCGAGTAAGCTCCTCAATATCAGCGTGAGTTCATCGTAGCTGGATGCTTGTACTCCTACATGTATATTTTACCAAGGACATTGCATAATACTCGAACTAGGTCATCGGTTTCATTGCATTCGATGAAATAGTACGTTCATAGACCCGGTTAACCCTTTCAACCCTAACACGACATACAGTAGATCCAAGAAGTATTTGAAGGAAAAGTATCTGGGGATGTCGGTATTACTTTCGTTTCACAAAAATGGTTAATCATTTTGGAAGGAAATTTCTATGCAGCATATTTTTAATTTACATAAAACATGGCAGTCTGGTTGTCGGGCATAATTAGACTGCCGATCGTTATTCATTTATGACAATAATGAGTAGAAGTTCAAAACAGTAAAAGAATTGAAAGGATTTGAGGATATCAATGTACGATCGTAAACTTCTAAAAATTGTTAAAGACGAACAAAATTTCTATGTGGCTCCTGTGGACCCATGCTGTTAATGAAGATGGTTTTTATTTTGCATAAAGATCCGCAGTGTAGTCATACTAGTAAAACAACACTTTAATACTATCCAAAATAAGAATACCAGATAAATAAGAACAACTAAAAAGCAATTCATTGCGCTTTCATTGCGATACGTTTCAGGTAAACATCCTTCTGTTCTACAAGGTGTCCCTAAAATGTCTCGCTTCCTTCAAAGGGAAGGTTCCTGAGGCCATTTGAAGCAACATTTTCCTTTGCAAAAATGGCCGTTTCGATTTTGTTAAGGAGTTATTAACGAAAAACACGGACCAATCAGAGCGCGACCTAGAGGCGTATTGGCAGAGACGGCCGCGCGCGACAGAAGTCGAGCGATGGTGATACACAGAGGTCGAAAGCAAGGAACAAACAAGAGAAGAAAATTTTTCGAGTCCTATGTCGAATAGTTCAAATTTGAATATGTTTTAGTCTTTAGTAACCTATGAACGAATCTCGAAGGATTTTTCGTAATCTTAAAAAATGTTGGTTTTACAGACGTGTAAAGAACTTTTTTTCATTAAATTATAACACTAGAATATATATTATAGTGAACACAGAACAGTATCTATTAAAAATATTTCGATTTGGAAGAATTGGTTTTTTCACCATTTATTTTGCAAACGTTTTAAACAAATGCAATTTTCCTATAGCCGGGACTGTTTTAAAAATTCGAAAAAACACGAGGTGACAGCTCCAAGTCTCCTCTTTACGTACCTATTTTTGAAAAGGCAGGCGTTTTAAAATTGACGGAATTAAAATTATTTAAAGCGAACACTGCACCGCGATATTACAGTCGCGGACGGCCCCGAAGGCGCGCGGCACGAACAGCTGTTAGATACGCGACCACCGCACACTCTAACACCGTCAATACTGAGAAAGCCTTGCTTACCTTGGATCTCATGTAGTACCCCAGCGAGGTGAAAATGATTCCTGTATTCACAAATTATTCGGTGTGCAACATTGAACCTGCCTACTCGTAAAATTCACAAGATCATTTTAATTATTCGCTCAATGAAATTATCAAGCATAAGGAGTCAATGTCCATTCACTGTACAATCCGACCCAAATTGTTAATTTATTCACGATCACAGTAAAACTATTCACATATATCCATTGGGTCCACAAACGAGGAAGACTAGTTCAGAACAGCTGACGAGGTTAACAGCCTTTCAACAGCACACTGCCGATTTTCATTTCAGCAACTGTTCGATGGAACCGTGTTTTCAAATGGAATGGGAAGAGCAAATGACCGCCCCCAAATCGGGGGTCATTCAGGTACGCTTCTACCCCCGAGCGTGGCCATAAACCAGCGCCTTGTGTCGAAGCTCGACCTTGACGATGGCTCGACTTCTGGTTACCAAATGTGTACAATAGGTTAATAAAATGCTAAAAGTTTTAACGAAGAGTAACGGCTTTTTGGGAATTCGTTTAAGCCACCTATCGGCTAATTCGGAAAGGGCCTTAGCCGATAAGAAAAAAAGACCACTTGTACCTTGAATCTCAGACGAGACACTTCGTCTCCTGAGAAAGTACTTAGGTAAAGAACACATTGTGATTTTCCAATCATATATCCCTTCAGAGATTAGGAAAGGTCGGAGGGTTTCGTGGGCATGTGCAGGGCTGATCAGCTACAAACCGCGAGGTCCTGGGTTCGATTCCCGTCGCGGAATTCCTCCTTTCCTAAGATCCTACATTTGAGGACTCAGCCGGGATGGGGGGAACACCCATGCCCGCACGGTGACAGACGACGAACGCAGTGAGCAAGCGTTGCGAAGACGGTCGCACGTGAGCGAAAGGACGACGAAGCAAAGTAAGGGGTACATCCAGGGAAAACTGCTAGAGTGAGCAAGTAGGATGGTGTTCCCGAAGAGTGACGAAGTTGATTACCAGTTGTGATGGTGGCGCTGAGGTCAAAAAGACGATGGCGCTGCGACGGACATTCGAGGGCGAATGCCGGAACAGAATGGCCGAGTGTGGAAGCAGGACCTCCCAGACCAAATACTGTATGGAAATTGGGAAAAGTCGGAAGGTTCCGTGAGTATTGTGAGGGATCAGAATCCCCCAGACCAAATACCGTATGGAGATTAGGAAAGGTCGGAGGGTTTCGTGGGTATGTGCAGTGCTGATCAGCTACAAACCGCGAGGTCCTGGGTTCGATTTCCGTCGCGGAATTCCTCCTTTTTCCTAAGATCCTACATTTGGGTACTCAGCCGGGATGGGGGGAACACCGATGCCCGCACGGTGACAGACGACGAACGCAGTGAGCAAGCGTTGCGAAGACGGTCGCACATGAGCGAAACGACGACGAAGTGAAGTAAGGGGCACATCCAGGGAAAACTGCCAGAGTGGGCAAGTAGGATGGTGTTCCCGAAAAGTGACGAAGTTAGTGACGAGTTGTGTTGATGGCGCTGAGGCCAAAAAGACGATGGCGCTGCAACGGACATTCGAGGGCGAATGCCGGAACAGGATGGAGAATGGGAAAAGTCGGAGGATTCCGTGGGTATGTGCAGGATCTGATCAGATAAAACCGCGAGATCTTGGGTTCGATTCCCGACGCTCTTCTTTGGACTCTTGTAATCAACTAGAATAAACTAAAAGAAGTCTAATCAATATGATATCATTTGACTGTCAAATTTTATCCATTTGTGCAAAAAGTGAGAGGATGCAATTTAATACCGTAGACAGATTAAAAGAATTTAAGAACGGAAATGTATTAGATTCTTCTTATTAAAATTATACAAAGCAGGAATGAAACTTGTATTTGGCTTCTGCTTGTTGCAATTGGCGCATATAATTTTTGTTTGGCATGAAAATCAAAATTTCCAGCTGATACCTGGGATAGCCTGTAAATTTTGAACTGCTTCATGCTCCACACCCATGGAATAGATTTTGGCGTTCGGACATAAGAGAACGAAAACCCCTGTAGGCAAATAAGCTTCTCGGTTTCAAAATTCACAGGGGCCGGGTTCGTTCATCGTTCGCCACCAACAAGGAAGAGGGGATCCGGTTTCGTTCAGGTAACCCGACATTGAAGGCTTAACGCGTTAGCACCATGGGCCGGTTTAACCTCCGAGAAATTCAATGTCGGACACACGTGAATATAAAAGGCCCCCATTGTACGCCATTGTTTCTCCGAACGGCTGATTAAGATCCGCAAATATGGCCGGCTGATCACTGTGGGGAAAAAAGAGGTGGGTTGATGGCAAGCACAGTGTTCCGTTTATATTGTCCACTGTTTTGTCTACTGCTCCGCAGGCACACGAAAGTGTACGAGGAAAAATTGTGATTCTTGTTCTTTCCATTTCATATAATTTGTCTTCGAGCTTTCAAGATCCTCCACGATTTTGTGATTATTTTTGTTATTGTGTTGGGTATTGTAAATGATAAGTAGACAGCGGATATTTATGTAAAATAAAAATTTCTACCTGAATTGCATAAAATCCCGTCCATGGATTAGTGTAATTAACACATCTTTTACTATATATATATTTACTATATATATTTACTATATATATATATATATATATATATATATATATATATATATATGTGTGTGTGATGCAGGGATACGAAGATTGCAACTTTGCATTGACCCAAATGGTCACCAATTCGAGCATCTCCTGTAAGGTAATAAAGTTTAGTTTACTACCATACTTGACCTTGCATAACCTTCAATGATAACTCGCTGAATTCGTCTCAACACTGGCTATCACATCGTGATAAAAAAAAACATAGCATTCCATTTAAAAAAATAGAGTTGACCTTGAAATCTCCTCTATGCCTCCACCCACGCAGAAAATGTTTGTGCCACAATATGTCCCCCTCTATACCGTGTAAGTTTTCTATATAACATTTTTTCATATTATTACAAATAACGGCAATATTCAAACTGGACATAGTTATTGCCCCACCCTGTGGGGCATATATATTTCTAAAAAAGAAACTGGACATACATATATATTTCTAAAAAAAACGATCACAGTGTTGTTATTACAGCAAAGGTGCAGACTAAACAAAATTTAACAAAATTAGAAAAATATACTTAAAAATTGGAAAAACTTGATTGTTTTTTATCTACATATAGGGTATGTGTTAAAATCTCCCCCTCACGATAGTGTATCAGTGTTTTCAAGGATGCGTTAAATAAACATTGTGTAGCTCATTCAGGATAAATGTGTCGGCTACTTCGAAGGCGTTTAGGGTCGATTAATATCGGCTTTAATTCGATCGAGACGACAAGTATCCACGACATTCCCGGTCACCATTATTAATTACTAATTGGCGTTAGGGCAGTGTGCGTCGGTTATAAGATACCTATAGTGTGTCCCCCTTATTCCCCTCCCTCACGGTTCGTATAATTAGTCGAAGAGGACCAACCAGCCTGGCGAGGATAATTAAGGATTTATTTACAGCTGGTACAAAGCCCGCTGATCTTCGACAAGATACCGGACGACCCTTTAACCCCAACAGGATCCTTATCCTTAAAGGGCTGGGCCAGAGCGTCATTTTGCAGGCCTTGTTTGGGAATTTTTCAAAAGAAATCGGACGATTATTTTGTATACAGGTTTTGCATACGTATTTTTTACTATTAGGACTATACGATGGAATTTTTTAAAATCAAAATTCTTAATTTTGTAGGTGTTATAGTTCCTTGGCTTGAAGAATGCAAGTGGGTAAGAGGGTCTTCTGATCCAAGCATCATTCAGTAGGCCTTATTTGGCAATTTTTGTAAAGAAATTAGACGACTATTTTGTATTGAGGTTTTGCATACATATTTTCTATTATTTGGACTATACGATAGAATGTTTTGAAGCCGAAATACTTAAAATTGTAGGAGTTATAGTTCCTTGGCTTGAAGAATGCATGTGGGTAAGAAGGTTTTCTGATCCAAGCATCATTCAGTAGGCCTTATTTGGAAATTTTTGCAAAGAAATTAGACGACTATTTTGTATTGAGGTTTTGCATACATATTTTCTATTATTTGGACTATACGATGGAATTTTTTAAAATCAAAATTCTTAAAATTGTAGGTGTTATAGTTCCTTGGCTTGAAGAATGCATGTGGGTAAGAAGGTTTTCTGATCCAAGCATCATTCAGTAGGCCTTATTTGGAAATTTTTGCAAAGAAATTAGACGACTATTTTGTATTGAGGTTTTGCATACATATTTTCTATTATTTGGACTATACGATGGAATTTTTTAAAATCAAAATTCTTAAAATTGTAGGTGTTATAGTTCCTTGGCTTGAAGAATGCATGTGGGTAAGAAGGTTTTCTGATCCAAGCATCATTCAGTAGGCCTTATTTGGAAATTTTTGCAAAGAAATTAGACGACTATTTTGTATTGAGGTTTTGCATACATATTTTCTATTATTTGGACTATACGATGGAATTTTTTAAAATCAAAATTCTTAAAATTGTAGGTGTTATAGTTCCTTGGCTTGAAGAACGCATGTGGGTAAGAGGGTCTTCTGATCCAAGCATCATTCAGTAGGCCTTATTTGGAAATTTTTGCAAAGAAATTAGACGACTATTTTGTATTGAGGTTTTGCATACATATTTTCTATTATTTGGACTATACGATGGAATTTTTTAAAATCAAAATTCTTAAAATTGTAGGTGTTATAGTTCCTTGGCTTGAAGAACGCATGTGGGTAAGAGGGTCTTCTGATCCAAGCATCATTCAGTAGGCCTTATTTGGAAATTTTTGCAAAGAAATTAGACGACTATTTTGTATTGAGGTTTTGCATACATATTTTCTATTATTTGGACTATACGATGGAATTTTTTAAAATCAAAATTCTTAAAATTGTAGGTGTTATAGTTCCTTGGCTTGAAGAACGCATGTGGGTAAGAGGATCTTCTGATCCAAGCATCATTCAGTAGGCCTTATTTGGCAATTTTTGTAAAGAAATTAGACGACTATTTTGCATTGAGGATTTCCATACCTATTCTCTATAACTTGGACAGTACGACATCATTTTTTCAAATCGAAATACCTAAAATTGTAGGAGTTGTTTCTTGTAAATATTTCTTCTCTTCGAAATAATTTTTTTTGAAGTTCTTAAGGTCTACGACAATTTCTCAATAATAGAGTAAGGAAATGTACAATTGGTTAGTCCTCATTTGACCATAAATTTTCTATACAAAATTGATTATAGAAGTGCTGATTGTTAGTCGCTACATGTTCACATACATTATTGTTTGCCTCTTAGATTTTGATGATTGCTAGAGAGAATATCCATAAGTATATACAGCAGCAAACTGACAGTTCATCGTTATCCGTAAAGGAGGATTGTTCTCTACACGGATCCAGCAGGATAAGCATGGATAATCGACCCCAATGTCAATTTTCACTTTCTTGATTGCTAACCAATGTTTTATGCCTAAAACACAATTCCGTAAAATTTCAGATCTGTACCCCTTCGTTTTGTGGTGAATAAACGAGTGGAAACACATACTTGTTTACCTATGTACTTTAATCCATGACACCTGTCACTATAATACAGAATATCGTAATACTCTAATTCTCACACGTGCTCGCCAAGCATCGTACATATACAGGGTGTCCCGTAACTGGTGGTACAACCGAGCAGGGGGTGATTCTACATGAAAAACTGAGTCGAAAATATAGAATATAATTTTTTGATACAAGGCTTTGTTTTCGAGAAAAATGAGTTTGAAAATTTGTCTAGTGCGCGTGCACTCGGCTTACTTGCGGCTCAACGGATTCCAATGCCTCACGTCTGGATATCTCGGAAATTGCATTCGTACTTCTAGATATGTTTACAAACATTGTCAGTATAATGATATGACTTCTATCGCTCCTATTCTTTTCCCATCCTTATGAAATTACGCCTCCAGTTGTCATTATACTGTCGAAATGGCAACTTATAGCAATCGAGAGTATACCGATATGATTATTGCGTTGGGTGCGTTAGATTTTTATTTGTGGGGTCAGGTGAAATCGATTGTGTATCGTGACGACATAACGAGCATCGAACAATTACAACAAACAATTGTGATAGCGTTTGAACACTTAAAGCAACATAATAATTGCACATTACAAGAGATTCGAAGGAATTTAATACGAAGATCACAATTATGTCTACAACAATGTGGACAGCACTTCCAGCAATTTATGAATTAAACGAATTCCTCAAAGGTAATTCTAACATTGTAACCTCGACCTTCGATTTATTCGATGTATACAAACCTCGAAAACCTTTGCGAAAAAAGGTTGAGGTACAGTATTTCATCGATAATTGTCCGCAACACGGGTCTGCGGAGGGACAATTATGCGCGAGGGATATCATTGTCTGAGGTTTGCCGAACGTAGGGAAGGACAGCCGAGTTCGAGAGGCCTCGGTCACCGAGAAATGTAAACATACCTAATCCGAATTTCCAACTTCTTTATTAACCTTCCGTCGGGCGCAATGCCTCGACCGCCAAGTTCGGGCGCAATGTGCTTGACGGGCACACATTCAAAAAACACAATAAACACCTAATTAAGTTCATTCATACAACTGCTGTTAGGGAAATACTGCACTTGGTACCGTCTATACTTGAAGGGACGCTCTTTTGGGCCCTCCCCAAGGGTGGGGGTTACTGAGTCGCTTGTGTTTTCCAGATACATACGTGCTACCTGAACTTTCGGCACTGGGACTTTACGATACGGTCAATGTATTTTCACAAAATTAATGAAAACCCTTACATTATTTAAATTAAAGCGAAGATAATAAATAATTTTTATGCTAATATTTCGAAAATACGTAACTTTAAAAATGTGATGAGTTCGGACGCAGTGAGCTGATCTGCACAAAACTTGAATAACTTTCCGTAATGATGGTCAAAGGCAAACTAAGTGGGAAGGATCCTTAGAGCACGTCAAAACAGGCAGTTACTGGGAACGCCAAATGACAAAGTTGACTGGTGGGGGGGGGGGGGAGGGGTACCCATATAACCGCGCTGTGCCTCTCAGATCAGTTGCGCCCGACGGAAGGTTAACCATTATTGTAGGATCTTAGGAAAAATGAGGAATTCCGCGCCGGGAATCGAACCCGGGATCCTCGCGGTTGTAGCTGATCAACTCTTACACATACCCACGGAACCCTCCCACTTTTCCTAATCTCCATACAGTATTTGGTCTGGGAGGTCCTGATCCCACATTATTTTTTTATAGAACTTCGATGACCATATTTGTGGCATTTTTCTAATAAAGATGATACCAAATATGATATAATTCCGATGATATTTACTTGTGTAATCGACAATTAAAGTTTCGGGCGCGAGGAAGGATAGCGTATGGGAAAGAAAGAGACGCGGAGAGTCGCAGTCGGCGGCCTTCCTCGCGCCCGAAACTTTAATTGTCGATTACACAAGTAAATATCATCGGAATTATATCATGTTTGGTATCATTTTTATTAGATAAAAATAAAGAAGTTGGAAATTCGGTCTCACCGATATACCCGAACCGCATGGTGTCATATTTCTCGGCGACCGAGGCCTCTCGAGCTTCACGGCCCCTCAAGGGGGTACACCCCGCACTAGTGGGGATATCTCAGGGACAATTATGTCGGAGACATTTGCGACAATTACCGATGAAATACTATAACTCAGAATAAAGTCCGTTGAGCCGCAAGTAAGCCGGGTGCACGCGCACTTGACAAATTTTCGAACTCATTTTTCTCGAAAACAAAGCCTTGTATCAAAAAATTTGATTCTATATTTTCGACTCAGTTTTTCATGTAGAATCACCCCCTGCTCGGTTGTACCACCAGTTACGGGACACCCTGTATATGTTAGATATTCTTTCTTAAGAAAGGGCGACTGTTCTCCTCTACGGTTCTGGGGTATGTCCTGATCGGTCAATCACAGTGCTCTTAACAGAAAGCATAACCACCTTCCCCACTCCGTGGCCAGATCCTTCGAGGACCTAGTTCCAATCCTTGTGCAACGCACTCGTCGCTATCTCTTCTCCCTCTCTCTCTCCCTATTTCTCTCTCATAATGCCATTCCAAACTTGCGCTCATCTGTTTCTCATAAACATCCGTGTGACGGCCGATAGCCGGAAGACCCAGCGCGGTCGCCTGCCATTGTCCATCGACGGTTCTGTTTAGTCTCGAGCATCATTTAACTCTTTGGGACACGCTGGGATTAAAAGCGTCCCACCTTTTTGACGCACCGTAATGCATGGTGGGACATTTTGAGTCTCACCTCGAAATACTGCAATAGCTGCATGCGCACAGGTTTATATTTCGTTTTGTTTACGTAAAGCAGTTGGTAATATCTTCAACAAATGTTACAAATGTATTTACTTGTGATGGCAACATTCAACATGCCAATACAGGTTCATCAATTGTTGCAAGCGGAAGATTTATTGCGACAATCTTTTTTTCCTGGTTTTATGTGAAAAATCGTAGAAGTAAGTTAATTTTTATAAAAATTAATTCCATATAAGCAAGTGAAGAGCTTTATAATAAAAACTAAATCTTAAATTTGTGGTGGTGGACTATTTGAGTCCCACCCTATAACAACAAATTTAATTAAACTATTACTATTTTTTATGTTTTTACATTATGTGATAACTTTATTAATAAAAATATACCAATTTTGTTTCGTTTAAAACGCAATAAAATTTCTATGCAACATTGGTCCATTTTATTATCTGAAATCCTGTGCCGCAAAGAGTTAAGGCCTCACGCAGGCCAAGATCCTGCCATAAACCCTTCCAGGCCTAAGAGTCGCCTCGCTACCAACTCTTGACCTGTCTTAAAACACGTTGACGCTAATATATGTAGGATCTTTGGAAAAATGAGGAATTCCGCGCCGGGAATCGAACCCGGGACCCTCGCGGTTGTAGCTGATCAACTCTTACACATATCCACGGAACCCTCCTACTTTTCCTAATCTCCATACTGTATTTGGTCTGGGAGGTCCTCATCCCACACATATATCTACTAACAAAACCCTAACTTCCAACAATCTCTCTTCTTCTCATTCCGGCCTCCCACTTACTGTCGCGCTCACTCTTCCACCTATAATCTATACCATTCGTTCTAAACTCTCGCATACAGTGTAAGCAATCACCACTCACACGTTTAAGGGTAATACAGGGGTCAAAATCTTACACTTCACCTTTCATTTTCTCAGTTATTATTTAAGATGTTTAAATGAAATAAATGTAAAAGTGAAGCTACAGACAAGCTTGACTCGAGACATTCTAATCAAAATTTTAAATTAGTTACTAAGGATCGAAACAAAATAATTATCTTTCCAGAGATGGTTTTCGCAAACAAACGTTTTAGTGACCATCATTTAAAGATCAGGAATAATATTTTTCACGTAACTATTATGCATAAAAGCTTCAAGATGGTCAAATGGGAGGAACATTGTTAAATAATTTTTAAAAAAATGAAAAATGAGATAGGGGCCGATTGCATCCATGTTTATCCTACTAGACCTTTTCGCGAAAGCGCGAAGCGTGTTTCCGTCGCCTGGCACGCAAAAGCAATCGGTTAATTGTCCCTCGACGTGAACAGTTCGACGGCTAGAGGTTCAGATACTACCGGGTAATCCTCTCGAAAGGTTCGATTCCCACTAAATCGGCCCCCGCTCTAGCAACCCTACATAACTAGGCTGAAACTTCTCTGGGAGTGTGTCTGCGCGGAGTAGGACAAGGATACCGCATTAAAGCACATTACGTAAACCCTTATAGTTTAAGCTTAAACCCGATAGCACAGATGCAGCCGGTCCTCGGGGATTTCACGGGCTCCTAAAACTTTCATCAAGTCGTTCGTTAAGCCAGCTCGCGGTTTATAGACGTATCCGCCAATGCTACGGTTGAAGACCCCCGGCCGATCGGCCTTCTCTCTGCACTCCTATCAGCAACGTATTCTTCGGGCCTGTTCTGTATATCCTCCTGACACGTCGATGCCCCAGGCAATATATTAGCGAAGATTTAACGCCTAGGCTAGCTATGCTGCCTTCCAGCAGAGCGGCTGCTAGAAAGGATTTAACGCGTGAAATTTCGACGACAGACGGATCGAGGAATTAGCGGAGACTACCGGCTTGTGAATCGGCAACCGAAAAAAGGACAAAGTGCCAAACGGCGTGGTGGTAACGTACTAGATTGATTACCGGGAAGGCCAGTGTTCAAGTACCATTTTTGTTCGGTATTGTATTAGCGTAAGAGTTCAAACGGAGGCAGCTCGACCGCTATCGACACCGAGTCGAACGCCGCTGTTCGCGCGTTATTGTTTTGTATCGCGAGCGTGCGGCCGCTCAGCCGTTTTCTTCTTCGTACGATAAACATCGTCACCAACGGCAAACTCCTCCGTTTTGAATCTCTTGTCAAGACCAAGGTTGGATCAAATCTACCAATCAGCCGCAACCCCAAACCGATCGTTTCCAACGTCCGTGCGTTACCGTGCGTTGTCGAACGACCACTTCTCGTTCGAATCTCGCAGCGCTCGCTCGCATTTTCATACAGCTCGTGACATCGTCACAATTTCAAAGACACCAAGTTTATTCGCGACATCGTCGCTATTTCAAGTTTTCTTTATCGTTAAATTGTTCGTCTCGTTTATTATCGTGTATCGCCTTGTGACATTTATTAAAGTTACTGAACGTGAAATTGTGTTCATCTGCTCGATTCCAACAGTCACCGCTCCCTCAGCGTTCAATTCTGAGCGGTCCCGGCATCAGGCTCTCGATTATCGATCAAGCCGAAACAATATCCTTGTAGCAATAATCTCTATTCGACAAGTTTCAGACTGTACAAGTTTTTGTTTTAGATGATGAACTCATCTTTTTCGTACTTGACTATTTTGTATTCGGTGCAGCAGAAAATTTGGAATCGCTGTTTTTGATAATAATTATAAGCGAGTATTAGCATTCGGAGACGTAAAGTTCAACGAATCGAATACCGCTAATTAGTACAATAGTGAATCGAATGCTTTTTTAAGAAGAGGGTGAATTAATTATAAAAGCGACGCTATTGCCATTTTTAATAGTACTGCACCACTAAAAACATCACTTCACAAAATAAATAAAATTGAGAAGCTAGCAAATTTGGAAACGAGAAAGTCGATTTGCCAAGTTTTGGTATCACTTTTATGAATTTGTATGGATTTCTCCCAGAAATCGGAATTTATACTGAAATCACAGAAACTGTTATTGCTTATACTGATGAAAACTTCGAACGAATTCAAGTTTGGTATTTATTTACTTGCTGATTTATTCAGTCCGTGTTATGAAGGCTTTACAACGGTAATTTATTAAGTTTATATCTGTTCGGAATTGTATTAGCGTAAGAGTTCAAACGGAGGCAGCTCGACCGCTATCGACACCGAGTCGAACGCCGCTGTTCGCGCGTTATTGTTTTGTATCGCGAGCGTGCGGCCGCTCAGCCGTTTTCTTCTTCGTACGATAAACATCGTCACCAACGGCAAACTCCTCCGTTTTGAATCTCTTGTCAAGAACAAAGGTTGGATCAAATCTACCAATCAGCCGCAACCCCAAACCGATCTTTCCAACGTCCGTGCGTTACCGTACGCTGTCGAACGTTCACTTCTCGTTCGAATCTCGCAGCACTCGCTCGCATTTTTCCTACATCTCGTGACATCGTCACTATTTCAAAGACTCAACATTTATTCGCGGCATCGTCGCTATTCTAAGTTTTCCTTCTATTTAAATTGTTCGTGTCGTCTGTTATCGTGTATCGACGTGTATCGCCTTGTGACGTTATTAAAGTTGCTGAACGTGAAATTGTGTCATTCGCTCGATTCCAACCGTCATCACTCCCTCAGCGTTCAATTCTGAGCGGTCCCGGCATCAGGCTCTCGATTCTCGATCAAGCCGAAACATTTTTCCTTTTTTTCCATTTTTTTCTTTTTTTCTGTTCAGTTTATCTATTTTAATTAATTGTATTTTGCACATGAAAAATACACTCATAATATCTATAGGAAACAAAATATAAAAGTTTTATTGAAAAGGAACATAATATGAAAGAAACACTAACTTCATCAATCTTAACGTATCTCAAAAGTTGTTGAGTATCGACGCCTATAATGCTACACTTTCATAAACAGCAGAACGAAATCTATGTACCAATATGCAAAGTTTCGAGAAAATCTGAGACCCCATGGCCGCATTTTCTCCTTGTAAGATAAAACGGTGATATTTTGCCCTGCCAGGGGACCCGCTAGACAATTAGACTATCCAGCTTCTTTCCCGAAGCATCGCGAAACAGCGGTGTGCAAGTCAAACAGCAAAATTTCCATGTCCACGTCCGCGGACGTTTTTTCACATTGTGCAGTTAGAGGTATGTTCTTATTTCTCTGTCTTAACAGGGCCAATTATTTGGCGAATTCGTATCCGGTCCCCGGGGGTACGGCGAAAGGCTGTGTCCCTCGACCATTATAGAAGCGAGACTCTCATCAAGGAAACGTTCCGGCATCCTCCGGACTGAAGTACGCAGGTTACTTTGCAGTCTTTCTGTCTCCTCATCGTCTGTCGTCTGTCGTCTGTCGTCCGACTCACCGGTGCAAAGGGTCGGCGCTGGATGATGCTAGAAAAGCGGACAATCAAACATACTACGGATGCCAGACGAGTCGAGGAAAGCCCCTGGCTACGAGATCTGGTTCTCTCTGATTTCAACGTCCGGTCTCGGCTCTGTCTTCGCGCGTTCCAGACCTTCTACCCTCTTCCTTTGACTCGATATTTGCGTGCAGGCGAGAAACAGGCAAATTCAGCAGCGGGTAAACGCTGATTTTCATCATCGTCCGTCGAGCCGATGCAAACATCATTGAATGAGACACGTTCTTGTTCTGGTAGATATACAGGGTGTCCCACATAAATGGGAATACCTAAATATCTGTCGTATTTACGGTCCTATCAGAAAACTTCAGAGGATAAAGTGACACTATTGCAGGGGGCAAATATAATGGTAAAGAAAAAAATTTTTTATGTCGTGTTTTTTAATGAAATTGAAATCAAGGTCACCGGTGTTTTTTTAAATGGAATAGTATATTTTTTACGATAGCATGATAGACAATATAAAACTGAATTTAGTGGATACCACCTTTTTGACCTTGAAATGACCTTGAGCAAGAATAATCATGTTAAATCTTACGTGTTTCAGCAAAGATTACGCGTTGTTTACGGCGGGTTGACCTTTACCTATCATAATAAATGTTCGAAATGTTGACCATCCTCATTTATGCAATATTGCAATCTTGCATTAAATGATCTGTAGGCATTGTGGATTTCCTGAGACGTAATTGAAGCACATGCTGCAGTAATTATTACGATTTTTAGAACTTACACTACCGGTATTTTTAAATTGTTTTACCACAATGGAAAATGCGTGTAACGAAGGACAAACACGATTCACAGATTTTTCACGATACAAACGTACTGCTTGCCACAATGATTGGTGGCTTTTGCCGTAAGTGAAAACCATATCGATTCGTTCCTGTACAGTATAACGCATTGTTATCACTTTCACGTTTCGAATTTGAATAATGCAGGAGGAACAACGTACTTATTCTAACCGATTAACCTTCTGTTAACGATCTCAATGATACATACTCTAACATAAACATACGCTGTTTACTATGAAAAATATTTCAAACATTTATTGTGGATTGTAAAGGTCAACCCGACGTAAACAACACGTAATCTTTGCTGAAACACGTAAATTTTAAACTTCCACACTTTATCCGCTCCAACATGATTATTCTTACTCAAGGTCATTTCGAGGTCAAAAAGGTGGTGTCCACTAAATTCAGTTTCTTATTGTCTATCGTGCTATCGTGAAAAAATATACTATTCTATTTAAAAAAACATCGGTGATCTTGAAAAATCATTAAAAAACACGACATCAAAAATCCACAATGCCTACAGATCATTTAATGCAAGATTGCAATATTGCATAAATGAGGATGGTCAACATTTCGAACATTTATTATGATAGATAAAGGTCAACCCGCCGAAACAATCCGTAATCTTTGCTGAAACACGTAAATTTTAAACTTCCACACTTTATCCGCTCCAACATGATTATTCTTACTCAAGCTCATTTCGAGGTCAAAAAGGTGGTATCCACTAAATTCGGTTTTATATTGTCTATCATGCTATCGTAAAAAAAATATACTATTCCATTTAAAAAAACATCGGTGACCTTGAAATTTCATTAAGAAACACGACATAAAAAATTTTTTTCTTTACCATTATATTTGCCCCCTGCAATGGTGTCACTTTGTTCTCTGAAGTTTTCTGATAGGATTGTAAATACGACAGATATTTAGGTGTTCCCATTTATGTGGAACACCCTGTATATATATTATTGATTCAGAAACTATGTTACGAATACCATGGCGGGACTCTATACCTCTGGGTCGGTGGAGATCTGTTAAAAACAAACCTGCAGCAACATTGACCTTGACCCTTTTTCAAGGTCAAACATTCTTTTTGCGTCCTGCAGTACCTAGTCACGAGGAGCGGATTAAGGAGCGAGGAACAAAAGTCTCGAAGGAACCACGGGTTTCAAGTCAATCGTTCTCCTAAAAAACGACTTTAACCCTCCAACCGCGGGTAACGTATTGTACATATCGCGTTCCACTTACGGTGGAACTCGGTTTATATAAACTCAATGTATATAAACTAAATTTTAGCAGTGCCTGATTAACGGAACTCCAGCTGAGCGAAGTCATAGTTGGTAGTGAGAGAAAGATGGACTCCCATTACATGAACCACCCGATTATGTCAGCCAACTTGTCTCCCGACAGATTAATACAAAAGGAGTTCTACCGTATTCATTAAAGGCGATAATTCATTTCGGACATTATCAATAATTGATTGGACTTAGGCCACTTTCAAAGTAATGGTTTTAATTACTGAACTAACTGCGAAAACTTATGTGTCCAAAATTATCGTGTATACTCTGAATATACTTAACAGCAAATGTTGTTTATGACAGATAACTTCAAGTTGTACACGTTATTACGGTCAACAGAAAATAATTGACAAATAGACTTAGGCCACTTTCAAAGTAATGGTTTTAATTACTGAACGAACTGCGAAAACTTATGTGTCCAAAATTATCGTGTATACTCTGAATATACTTAACAGCAAATGTTGTTTATGACAGATAGCTTCAAGTTGTACACGTTATTACGGTCAACAGAAAATAATTGACAAATAGACTTAGGCCACATTCAAAATAAACGGCTCATATGTACATTTGCAATTCTTGCACCACCTCACAAAATGTTATCTGTTCAACTAACCCCGCCCCCCACCCGATTAAATCCTGAGTGCGCCACTGCTGTCGCGGAGTATACAACGAATCTTTCATACATTATAAAAGACTTGTACTGTCGCGAGAATCTATTTTTAACGTCGCCGCTTCATTAGCCAGCCGTTTAAAAACAATTTCGCTTTAGTAATCGTAAAAAGGGTGCACAGAAGGTCTCGTCTACTGGAACAGCGCAATTTGATCCCGATAGTCGAATCGATCTAGTTTATGTGGGCTCGGTGGACAGAACGGGGGAGGTTAAAGTGGTGGAGAAGGAAGCAGAAGAGATCTCATAGAGATCCTGTAGCGCGAATGCGAATCGTTTTTTATCCAACTGTTACCGAAGTCTGTCGACTGTTTTATGATTCCAGGTTTATATACTGGAATTCTCTCCACTGCTGGATCGATTCCCTATAAACTATACTCTTCCGGAATGTGGTCCGCAGACTGAGCCTCCTGTCAAACCGTGTCCGTGACGAGCGAAGACACCGTACATCGACAAATCCACACTCTCGGAATCATATTTCACCGAAGAACTTAATCTCACGCCGACGAGTGACACCGAAATAAAGTGAAAAATGAAGAATCTATAAAATCCGGAGGACCTCACCTCCGACTTTACGGGGTCCCAAAAAATTTGCACGTAATTTATCTTTACCGTTCCACGTCAATCCGTGAAGTCATATCTTGAAACCCGTTCAGTTTTCGAATATTCTTTTTCACTGTTCGTCTTCATTCGGTTCAAATATTTTTCAGCAGCGAAAAGCTTCCCCCTACGAAAGCTAAAATTAGATTTGCATAGTTATCAGCGACGTATTTTTGATAAAATTGTTGAGAAAATTCTGTATTGTACGACGATTGTATTTTCGATACGATTTTTGTTTCTTGGTTATAAATAGAATTATTATTTTTGAGAGTTGCGTGTCCATTTGCTATAACTTCTTCAATGTTTGGAAACACGATGGTTACTGCGTTTTATCATAAAATATTGGACTTGTTTAAGTCAAGTGTGATTTAATCGAGACCACGCTCAGCTTATCCAAAACCAAATGATTCGTATAAATAAACTTTGGTTTACTTAATAAATTGTGCTAACTAGAGTGCGGATTTTATGCATTTACGATGGAAATGGTTAGATGAAATATCAAACGATAAAGACATTAAAAGAGTTTAAGAATATTGTTAAATTCTCTTCAATCTATCAAAATAATTAAAAGGAGATATACGTTCTTATTTAACTACTGTTTTCAACAATTGACTTGAACAATTTTTATTTTGCATAAAGATCCGCAGTCTAGTGATAGCAGTTGTTTTTCAAGACTGTTAAAAATAACATGTGTCACCGATATACATACTACACCGACAATTCATCATGTTTTTTTTTTTAAATCATTTGTCATCGTTTGTAGTTCAAACGATTACTACATGTGCATGAAAACAAACTTCAATTGGAATTTCCGATGTGACGTAACCTAGGGGAGAGGTATTATGTCAACTGTCGATGAAGCGATTTTTCGGGATGTCCTGGTCCACAGGCTGTGCAAAACGTATTTTTAAGTAAATAAAGCTGAGAGAATTTGCACAAAGTTTCAGATTAATTAATTCAATTTCTTCTTTTTATAAAATATATTCAAAATCGTAGTATTTTATTCAAAAGAAAAAGAAATTCCTCTCTGAGGAAGTATAACCTATCAGTAATTTACAGTGTGCTAAGGTTATTTAAAGTAACTTTTACCTTTTACAAAAATGATCGCCGCTGCTACATTAAGGAGTTATTAATGAAAAACACCGACTAATCAGAACACCGTTACAGCGGACGGATTCCGGCTCGGCCAATGGTAACGTCGCGCTCAGCGGAACCTGCTAGCGGAATCCATCCACTGTAACGGCGTTCTGATTGGTGCTTGTTTTTCATTAATAACGCCTCAATAAAGCCGAGGCTGGCATTTTTTCAAAGGAAAAAGTTACTTTAAATAACCTCAGCAACCGCCCATTTCAAGGATTTACAATATTTTTGAGACACACTGTATAAAAAGCACGCATAGTAAGGAGGGGAGGAAATGCACGTCTGAACGTTTAGTCACTCACACATTAAACTCACTGGCTAACTGTATACATTAATCACACACGCACTATATGCGCACACTAAATATATACACATGAGATACAAGTCCAACCCAGTGATGAGATATACTGCGCTTTTCGCGCGCATGCGCGAGTTTCGCCAGGAACTTATCTATGTCCTAAGTTTGTGGGGAACTATTAGGGGGGGGGGGGGAGTAGTGGAGATCTATTAGTGGCGGGAACGTGCCAGCAGAGTCCAGAGCAACACGATGCGCGACGAGACGAGCGAACTCCGACTTCCTTAGTCGAAAAATTAATTGAAAAGAGTAAGTTATATTATACATACATACATAAATATTATATATTATGTGTACGTATGAATATTATTAAATTTTAATATATATTTGTATTTGTCGGAGGTTGACCGAAAGTATTCTTCATCGGTTCATTTATTGCTTTACACACACGATCAGTCCACCATCACACAACAGTTCGGCTCAAGCCCTACAGTCCCAAAGTTACAATCACACAATAAACAAATTCCGCCGCGCAAGCACAACTCGACCGCACTATGTACAATACAAAATCTTGCAAAGCACTGAGAGACGTGTTAACAAACCCACGAATCACTCAGAATATCAACGTATTTGCGTTTATCTTTCTCCGATGCTTATGTGACGCAGAAAAATGCGATGCGACTTCGTACGAGTTTCCGAGAAGAATACCACGAGCATTAAACAATACAAAGTCGATCGCCTGTTAATATTGCTCTGGAAACAGAGCACGGTCTGTTACGATTGATATTCGCTCAGGCTATCAGGAGCGTGTACAGAGATGTACACGATAACACTATACAGAAACTATTTTCAAAAATACAAAGACGCTATTCCGCCACCCGTGGTCACGTTCAACAGGGCCTCAGGCCATATTTCCACGGAAACCTATCTCGCATCTCTTTTTGCGCCATGCGCAAAAATATACAACAAATGTTACAGTAAAACATTAAAACGAGTATTACATGTCGTTGCCATCGGGCTACGTCGCTGCGTAACGACCTGACATACATATATATACAGGGTGTCCCACATAAATGGGAACACCTAAATATCTGTTGTACTTACATTCCTATCAGAAAACTTCAGAGGACAAAGTGACACTATTGCAGGGGGCAAATATAATGGAAATTTCAAGATCACCGATGTTTTTTTAAATAGAATAGTATATTTTTTTACGATAGCATGATAGACAATAAAAAACTGAATTTAGTGAACACCACCTTTTTGACCTTGAAATGACCTTGAGCAAGAATAATCATGTTGGAGCGGCTAAAATGTGGAAGTTTAAAATTTACGTGTTTCAGCAAAGATTACGTGTTGTTTACGTCGGGTGGACATTTACAAACCACAATAAATGCTTGAAATATTTTTCATAGTAAACAGCGTATGTTTATGTTAGAGTATGTATCATTGAGATCGTTAATAGAAGGTTAATCGGTTAGAATAAGTACGTTGTCCCTTCTGCATTATTCGAATTCGAAACGTGAAAGTGATAACAATGCGTCATACTGTACAGGAACGAATCGATATGGTTTTCACTTATGGCGAAAGCCACCAATCTTTGAGGCAAGCAGTACATTTGTATCGTATTTGTCCTTCGTTACACGCATTTTCCGTTGTGGTAAAACAATTTAAAAAT
This sequence comes from Sphecodes monilicornis, assembly GCA_913789915.3. Classification (NCBI taxonomy): domain Eukaryota; kingdom Metazoa; phylum Arthropoda; class Insecta; order Hymenoptera; family Halictidae; genus Sphecodes; species Sphecodes monilicornis. The sequence goes on along the minus strand of OU565301.1, from coordinate 8,571,705 downwards.
ACCGGTATCGTAAGTTCTAAAAATCGTAATACTTACTGCAGCATGTGCTTCAATTACGTCTCAGGAAATCCACAATGCCTACAGATCATTTAATGCAAGATTGCAATATTGCATAAATGAGGATGGTCAATATTTCAAACATTTATTATGATAGGTAAAGATCAACCCGCCGTAAACAATCCGTAATCTTTGCTGACACACGTAAATTTTAAACTTCCACATTTTAGCCGCTCCAACATGATTATTCTTGCTCAAGGTCATTTCAAGATCAAAAAGGTGGTATCCACTAAATTCAGTTTTATATTGTCTATCATGCTATCATAAAAAAAATATACTATTCCATTTAAAAAAACATCGGTGACCTTGAAATTTCATTAAGAAACACGACATAAAAACTTTTTTTCTTTACCATTATATTTGCCCCCTGCAATGGTGTCACTTTGTCCTCTGAAGTTTTCTGATAGGACAGATATTTAGGTGTTCCCATTTATGTGAGACACCCTGTATATATACACACACACACAAACACATGTTATACATTCATTTTTCCAAATCGAATCATAACAAATTTTGCGAAATTATGGGGTAACTAAGGTACCCCATTTTAGCTCAACTTTGTGCTTTACTGTCGCTAAAATCGAAAAGCGCCGAATATCTCATCATTGGTTCGACCGAGCAACCTCCAGATGGCTTACAATATGGCGTTCAAAGTTCAATGAAATGCCGAAAAAAAATCGTACACCAACTTTTAGATTTTCGTGAAGAAAAGTATCGTTGTTTTTCTCCCCCCCCCCCCCGCCCCCTCACACGACGTAGGACCAACTATGAAAAACATTAAATTAGGATTCTGAAAGTGGAGTCTTCAAGCTTTCAAACGAGTCCAGACTGATGTTCGAAGTTCCAACACTTTAAATATCAGCAATTTTTCGGCGAAAATTAAGTGTATTTTTACTGTATCTTATATTCCAATCCTCTGCTCTGTTATCGCCGGATTCCGAATCCTGTCCATTTAATTATATTTGTGCTTGTTATTATGTTCGCAATTGTAAATTCCGCGCGGCAAGTATTCCAGCTGAACGAAAAAAATCTGAATAAACCGTCAGGCGCAGGGCTACGTTAAATGTTCGCTAATTGCGGGAAATCGGATTTCGCGAATGACACATCGCGCTGCCTCGTTTGCCTAGCAGATCCGTTTTATTTCTGCCGGTGCGGTACAGCGATCCCGATTTATGATCCGCTCGAGGATAAAAAAAAATTGCACGAAACACTGCGCAGATTCTGACGACGACGATCAGACATCCGCGGCCTGCGGACCGTAATCCTCTTCGGCCAGTTGATTCCTCGTAAATCCACTTTCGCCTCTTAGGGGACGAACTGGGCTCTGAAACTGTTCGGGAACTTCTTCCGGAGCTGTCCACAATGAAGGTGACTACATTGAGTCAGTTTCACGGAATCCTGATGCTTCACTGTGGTCGCAGATCAGGATTAAACAGCTCAGAATAAATACAACTTAATATGAGGGTCAGTCAAATATGAAACGGACGTTTTCTCTAATTTTCTGTCTCAGTGGAATTTCTTCAAAATATCATCGAGTTATCTTTCTATACAGGGTCGGCCAAAATTCCTGGTCCAAATGAGATCAGGGAGAACTTTTTAATAGATCCTTCAACAACAGTAGCAGCGTCCATTGTAAACAAACATGTAAACCCCAATGACATAATACAATCATTTTGTTTGGTATTATTAGACTGCGGATGTTTATGCAATTTGAAATTTTCGTAGACGAATTTTACGAAAGTAGAATCAAATAAAATTTTGTTTTCAGTGGTAGTAGCTTTTGTAGATCTGGAATAGATTAAAATCGTACTAAATTCGTAAAGATCCGTATAGTCTAAGTATTATGGGATAAACTTCCAAAAAGACCATACCTCCGGTTTTTTTTATACTCTGAATGCTTAAGTATTTTTACGTACTGTCATAACGGAAACCACGAAAAAAACCATAAAAATCATAGTTTTTTCATTTATTTCCGTAAATAATGGTAATTTTGAAAAATACTTCAAATAAAAGTTGTAGGTCTCATCGAAGTACATATTTGATGTCTCATTAATTTTTGTCATGAAGACAATAGTTTTTGAGAAAAACGTTTATTGTTAATTTCATTAGTTAATACTAGAGGAGGATACAGCAAACCTCCTCCCTGTTTGCTGTATCCCTGTTTTCTGTATCATTGGAATTCTAACTTTCCACGCATAGCGAGATTCACCCTCTGCGGGAAGCTTCATCCCCAAAAGGAATAACCTAACCTTACCTAACCTACACCTAAACCTAAACTTACACATTAAGTTGAACGACTATTCGTTATAGAATTAATGAATCAGCCTCATATAAGCTAAAAAATAAACCTGTTTGTTCTAAAATACCTAACCTAAACTTAAACATTAAGTTTAAGTTTATGAAAATAATGTTTGAAAATAACATTTGCGTCAATTTTCACTATCATATTCGTAATGAGCACGTCAAAATACGTAAGAATCCAGAGTATCAAAAAAATCGAAGGTATGGTCTTTTCGGAAGTCCACCCGTATTATGATATAAAAGAAGATTTTTATGCTTCCTTCTGGAATAGCACTGTAGTGCTCGGAATGAAAGGTAAGAATGATTGATGAAACGGACGGAACACCCCTTATTTGTCGGGCACTGCAATTTAGTTTAATCTGTACATTAAACTTAGATTCTAAAACGCCGTGATTACAAAACAACCTTTAAATGATCGGCGAGAAAAGTAAGTCGCCGTGTCGACTCGCCGACGTAAGTCAAAACAGAATGTCCTGTTCAACCCTCTATAAGAGCTATTTATTTCGTCCTCCAAAATAGGGACAGAATGTCCCGAGGGAGTGGGAGGTCAACTATCAGGTATGTACATTAGGGTGGACCTTAGCTATTGTTGGATTATAAGCTTCTATACTCCGTTTATAGAACGCGCTCTAGGAGAAAAAAGGAGCCTCCTGTTTCGCTGTGATCTGTTGTTTTTTCTCCTTCCATCTCGCGGGAGCGCATCGCGTGGGCGATGCGAGAGCAGTTGAACTCTTACTGGACAGCCGATGCGTCTATTCGGTTTGCCGAGCATTTTATTTTCTTGTACTGTTGATAAATAATAATAATACACTTTTATTTGTTATAACGATAAAAACCTCGTTATTTCCAACAGCTATACCTCGTGAAATTTTTTTTGCGAGATTTTTTTCACGACACCCCCCCTAAAATGAGATAAATAAGAATATTTTTAAAGAATTACTTTCGCCATCCATCGAGCATGATGGAATGCTCCTGGTGCTCGAAACTAAAACTGTGGAACGGTTCCATTAAGAAAAATTATTACTAATTCAAGAAACTCTCGATAGTCCTCGCGTGGTTATTTCACTTCCAAATTGTAAGTTGCAAACTGCATTATTTCGGATGCGTTGTCGAGTGAATCTTTAACCACTTCATTTTCAACTCCCGATCTAAAATTAAGTTTACTTATAAGAGACCAGAATCCTATACCGCTTGCTTTACAGACAATACAAGCCAAAATTTTCCGGTGCATGGTAACAAAGGCCGCTACATCAGTATTCTTGATAACCTTATTACTAGGCTTCCTATAGGTGAAGTGTCAAGAGTGTCCACATATTAATGTGAGTCACTGTATTTAGGTAAAAATTGAAGATACGACCCTAAAGATCAATTTTAAACCTTAAAATGATATATAATAAATTTGTACATCCGAATTTTTGATTAAAACGCTTCATAACATCTGCATTCTAAAATTGGACATTTCATATGCAATATTTGTGACATTTCATATGCAATATTTGTGGCATTTCATATACAACCTAATACATTTCATATAAGGTAAAGGCACAGTAGTTGACCATGCACCAGCAGTTGACCAGTTTTTAGAAATACATAAAAATAAGGTTATTATAAGTTCTGCACTTTCGATGAAAGCGAACCTCGGATGACGCAATATCTGTTGGTTAAATTTTAAAACAATTACACGCGAAGTGAAGTATGCATAGTAACAACGGACGTCTAAATTCATTAAGGTAAGTAATATACCGATATATTTCTATTTCCTTAACGTTTCTGTTAAGAACAGCTGTACGGTTCAGGTAAACAATCCATACGTTGTGAACTTTTCGCGACTGAATTATTTACTTTTTAAGTTCTCACAGCGTTTTATAAGTGATAAATGCATCGTTTCTGTTATTCTAACCTCAAAATAATAGTTTATTGAGTGGTCAAATTCTGAATACTGTTATTTGAACAATTTTCAGAAGTTGACCGCCCCCCCCCCCCCCCCCCCCCCGATAAATCAACGTCAATTACTAACGCGACTCATTTAAATTTGTTTACGATTTATAATGCATACATTTTACATCTAAGATTGTTAGGAGTACAAAACATAATTCTAAATTTTGTAGAATACTGTGTTTTAGATTATCACCACATGGTCAACTATTGATTGCTTCCACGGTCAAATATTGACTCGCAACGTCTACTCAGTTCCGGAATTGAATTTGTTATAGAATTGATTTGTTTTGTTTCTTATTTTATCCTTTAATTGTAATTTGTGCTGGTAATTGTTGAAACTGAATGATACTAAAATGATTTCTAACATTATTGCTTTAACCTTCTTTCTAGTATAAGTGGTCAACTACTAACGAACAGAAGGTCAATTACTAGGTTTTTCATTTTTAAGAGTGGTCAACTTCTGAAGCAATTACTAAATTTTTAAATATGTTTTTTTAAATTTGTGTAACTAAACTTTTTTTAAAAAGTGGTCTTGCTACATAATTTAGAAGACTTAAAGAGTGTCTTCGGGTATCGGCTCTCGCTATTTGATGACAGAGCATGTGGTTACTATTGATTGCGTGGGAAACTTCTTTTAACTGGTCAACTACTGGTGCCTTTACCTTACAACCTAATACATAAATATTTGTTTTTCAAATCGTACTGTCCTTATAGATATTTCGTCCACTGTTCTCCTGAACGTCACAGAACATTGTTATTGTTATCTGCTTTCATTCTTTTACCGATTGGTGTTGTCCGTCGATTTTAGGACCTAAGGAGACGTGCTTGTCCGTCGGTGAAAAAAAGGAGACGCGAGATTATGGCTCGCTTATTGTAGTTATTATCGTAGCAGTTTCGCTGACAGCAGGCTGGCCAGGTTCTCGCGGGCGAACTGTTTTAAGGAGCCAATTAAAACATTTTTATCTCGTTGCTGGTTGAACTCTGTTCGGTACTAGCCGAGCCCGAGTGCATTTTAATCTAGAGATGGCCGACTTGGAGGTTCTTTGAAAATCGAGCCGTCCCGTCGTACACTCGACCTTTCTCTCCCTCGTTCTTGTTCTTCTTTGCCCGGTTCGAAATTCTGCGTAACGAGTACGCAAGCCGGAATATAATCTTGCAAGATGGACTCGTGATTAACGAGGTCATTAAAATATTTCATATTAAAAGTCACCGTTGCATGGGGTAGGTATGCAATTACGCGGGAACAACTCATTCACAAAGTTACAAGCAACTAGCTTATAATTTGCTAGCTGTCAGACGAGAATCAGATACACTGCAGAACCGAATTAATACAAAATTGGGAGCTGGTAATCGGTTTAATAAACTCTCCTTCATGCCCTCGAGTTATTTTTTATTTTCCTTTCGTATTCTGTAAAAGCCTTCGAGCCCGAGAATTTAAGCTACGGTTGGTCGATTCTGCACCGATTTTTTCGAAGCGATTTTCAATTATTTTGAATCGATTCTTGGATATTCGATTTTGAAACGAATTGACTTTTTTAGTTATGAATTGACCTTCGATTCAAGGGGAGGCATAAGTTGATTCATCCATCACTGAGTGTCATGGCTGCCCAAAATTTTACCCGTTGTTGGAACGTTTGTTCCATCAGAAACGCTGGTTGAATTATGGTTGCATTATGGTTGAAGAATGGAATTGCATATCATAAGATCGCTTACAACATTTACTCTTCCTAAATTCATTGCTTTTAAATGAATAGTTAATAAACTGGAGCTTCAAAACTCATAGATGAAATGAATATTTCCGCACCTATGGAAAATTGGGATGCGAGGCGCAAGGTAGATTATCCGCAAAATGGCAAACGACAAATTAATTTTTGCAGAGTGTTAAACTTGAAGAGGCGGAAAATTACCCGTGTTCTGATGGCACGCATTGAGATCGTTTCCTATAATTGCAACCGGGGCTGAAGTGCCGGTGGTTCGTTCGATCAAAATTTCGGAAATTCGCATGACGTATAACCACCAGCTATCATAAAAATGACGAATGAAACGGGGAATCAAGAAACGCTGGTTGAATTATGGTTGCATTATGGTTGAAGAATGGAATTGCATATCATAAGATCGCTTACAACATTTACTCTTCCTAAATTCATTGCCTTTCAATGAATAGTTAATAAATGATGATTAATGAACGCTTAAATTATTGTTAATCTTCCTTTTTTCAAGTCCTAAATTAAATAGATCAATCTAATTTAAAAGTACATAATACAGTATCTCGTCATGAGATACTATAGTAAATATTGCGAAAGGGTTAGTATACTCCGATTTTGATGAAATTTAAATATGTTGTGTAGCAACGCATTTTGAACAACTTTTTCCTTTTCCAATATCAGAGGGACGTTTTCAGTTTTCGAGATATTTGCAAAAAACTATTGCTAATACTGTATTGAATTTTCTGTATTCTTGCATGCTTCCGGCGCGGCGTCTGTTTACTTTTTTTCTGTAAACACGTTGTGGGGGTGAGAGAAAAAACAGGGTGTCACTCTACATAGGGTGAGCTTTCAATTTTGAAAGACTACTACTGAATTTCCGTATGCGTGGTCGGGCGGGCCTAACGGTCGGTCCTCTCCGCCCCCTCCGCGGCCTAACCACAACTCATACTATTCGCATGATTTTTCCATTACTAGATCAAATTCTGGATGACAGTGTTAACAAAAAAAAAGTAAACAGACGCCGCGCCGGAGCAGCCTTACGTTGCCACGGAGCATGCGAAAATACGGGAAATTCAATATAGTATTAGCAATAATTTATTGCGAATATCTTGAAAACTAAAAGCCTATATTGAAAAAGGAAAAAGTTATTCAAAATGTCGAAATCTATAACATATTTAAATATCATCAAAATCGGAGTATACTGACCCTTTCGCAATAATTACCGATGCTATTGGTATCTCCATAGTGCTATAAAAGTTATACACTTAATATTGAGTTACCTTTTTATCGAACCACTTGATTTTGTAAATTGTTTCTAAAACGCCATAAGCATTAAAGCATTGCATAATATATATCCTTCGTTAGACTTTTTAAAATCGATTTTTCAATTTCTCTTGAATCGATTTTTGTAGCTGCGATTCAGAATTGATTCGAGAATCGATTTTTTGCAAGAATCTATGCAATAATATTGCAATATAATGCAACAATATTATTTATTTCTTTTAAAGTGTTCACAGTTTAGTATTTCAGCTATTCATTTTTATTCCGTCGCGAGAGAACAGCGCACGTGGAGTTTCCGTCGACAAGGTTTGTGGCACGGACGTGACGAGTAGGCTATTTTTTTTTTGAGATTAAGACCTTTTTACATTTGGCGACCATCCGACGTTCAACTTTCGTTTCCGTACTTCCTCAATAGCTGTGACGTATCATTAACCGAGAATGTCTGAAGAGTCATCCCAAACCGAGCGAGCAGCGGTACTAGAAGTTACCGAGGGTTAACCTGGAGGAATTCCGCCGACGTGGTCGGAGACCACAAGGACTCCACGGCCTTGGAGGTAACACCCCCACCGTGCCCAGGACAACGCACGCTCAGGGCGTAACGGAAGGGTGAGGATGATACGTAAAGATTGCGCTGATTAGGAAAATGTATCGGCAAGAACCAATTAGCACATTTCTGCTGCATGGACACGGAAAACCTTCCAAAAAAGGGCAACGCCTACAAATACGAAGGAAGCCTGGGTTACCCTGGGATCGTCGACAACTCATTTCGTCGACACTGTCTTCATCGACACGATTTGACCGACATTAACTTTCGTCGACGCTGTTTTCGTCGACACGGTCACATCGTCGACAGATTCTAGTTCATTCGTTTCCACTGACATCAAATTCGTGTTTGATAATGTAGATAAATTGTTATTACCAATCTTATGTTCGCGACACAAAGCGACTTACAAAGCAGTGTTATTTATATCAAAGTGTTCATTGCTACTTTATTAATCAGACATAACCTATACCTGTTCCAGACATAACTCACACCATCAATTACAATTTTTTGTTTTCCACGAATAGACGAAGTAACTTCTGTGACTCCTTCAAAATTAATCTGGCTTGTCGAACTCATTGCATTAGTTTTATGAACAATTTAACGCAACGATCATGTACCAAAGCAGAAAACATACTCACACATATTAGCATTACAAATTCGGATCTACAGGGTGCGGCGCCAATTAGTCCCCACGTTTTATCAGCCCGTTCGGATGGTCGGACAGAAAAATGTTTCCTACCAAAGTTAATCAGTATTTAACCGACAAGAAATTGCAATTTTTTAAATTTAAAAAAAATCGATTTTCAACAAAAAAATCAAGGTCGCTGCCATATCTTTTAATGGAATTGGGTATTTTTAACTTCATAATACTGTAGGCAACGTCGAAACGAATTCAACGACCTGCTATACAATGACTTTCAGATGACCTTGAAAGATAATGTCGCCATGAATCAATTGCCAGAATATTTGAAATATTTCGACCCGGCTCGTAATGCTGCAATTGTAAAAACATACTTAACTACAGTTTTTGGGGATCAGTGAATCGGAATATATGGTCCAATTCGATGGCCAGCTCGCTCGCCGGATATGACCCCTTTAGATTTTTATCTTTGGGGATATTTATAATCGATTGTGTATGAAAGACCTGTGGATAATATGGAAAATCTTAAAGAACGCATAATTCAAGCGTGTAGAAATGTAAAAAGAAGTTCTCTCATGGAAGCTACACATAAGACTTTGTTACATAGAGCAGAACTTTGCGTTACACAAGATGGGATGCAGTTCGAAAATTTAATTTAATTACTAATTGATTACATGTACACGTTTAACATTTGTGTTTTCAATGTGGCTCCGTATAAATTTGGTTTTTTGTGAGTTAAGTTTTGAAGCAATGTTTACGTTCATTGGTTTACCTCTAAATGCGAGGCGTTACTATTACGTACCGTCGAAATATTCCAAATATTCTGCCAATTGATTCATGGCGATATTATCTTTCAAGGTCGTCTGAAAGTCATTGTATAGTAGGTCGTTGAATTCGTTTCGACGTTGCCTACAATATTATGATGTTAAAAATACCCAGTTCCATTAAAAGATATGACAGCGACCTTGACTTTTTTTGTTGAAAATCGATTTTTTTTTAATTTTAAAAATTACAATTTCTTGTCGGTTAAATACTGATTAACTTTGGTAGGAAACATTTTTCTGTCCGACCATCCGAACGGGCTGAAAAAACGTGGGGACTAATTGGCGCCGCACCCTGTATAATAACAAAAATTTCTTATGTAGCTATCAGTTCGTGGAAACGAAGGAATTCAGACCTGTTGGTAAATACGGACTGTTGATGAAAACATTTGTCGTAGATTTGACCGTGTCGATGAAAACATAATGTCGACGAAAGTTAATGTCGGTCAAATCGTATCGATGAAATCAGTGTCGGCGAACTGAGTTGTCGACAATTCCATGGTAACCCAGGAAGCCTAGGCGCTCCTCAACTAGCCGGTTTCCAAAGACACTCGACATTTAGACAGCAGTCTCGTAACATCGTTCGAAAAAACAAATAAAGTCACACGCAACCACCGCTCATCACTGGAATCCAGTCACCCAAAATTAATTTGGCGGGTGATAAGTCGACGACACGAATATAGAAACGCGTCTAAAATGGGATCTCGGGATTTACAACCTCGGGTTTGTTCACGTTCGAAACCCGTGCGTTAGTATTGGGATCTGATATGGGGGCGTGGACAATATATACGGGGTGGTCCACATAACTCTTAACAGATCAAATTCTCGAAAACTATGTCATCGATTTTAAAGTTCTTGGTCTTAAATTGTATGGATCTGAAGGGCCTTTCTAACAACATAAATGTGAAGTGCCCCCCCTTCCCCTTTAAGGGGTGGGGGTACCTTTATAATTTTAAATGTATCTCCCTATAAAACGTTACATATTTAGATTCTACAAGAAAAAAACAAGTAAATTTTGTCTGAAACCTTTTTTTGTCAAATATTTCCATGATGAGACATAACAGTTTAAAGTTTCCACTTGTATATAGGTACTTACTTGAAGCGCTCGGAAATTATAACGCTATTTCCGAGCGCTTATAAATTTCAAGCAGTTCACTTCACATCCTTCATTTCAAAGTGTGGAAATGGAGCAACAAATTTTTGCTCGTTCTACTATCACAATATTTCACTGCACAGTAATCAAAATTTTGTTTGCAACACGGTGGAAAAATTGGAGCTTCAAAACTCATAGATGAAATGAATATTTCCGCCCCTATGGAAAATTGGGATGCGAGGCGCAAGGTAGATTATCCGCAAAATGGCAAACGACAAATTAATTTTTGCAGAGTATTAAACTTGAAGAGGCGGCAAATTACCCGTGTTCTGATGGCACGCATTGAGATCGTTTCCTATAATTGCAACCGGGGCTGAAGTGCCGGTGGTTCGTTCGATCAAAATTTCGGAAATTCGCATGACGTATAACCACCAGCTATCATAAAAATGACGAATGAAACGGGGAATCAAGCATGAACGAAGGCAACAGCTGCCATCGCTTGAAATCCCAGCACTTTGCTGACATTAATCACGAGCATGGTAGCGAGGGTAAGCCACGACGGCGGCAATATCGTCCGCAAACGTTATTTTATCGCGGTGAACGTCGGTAATTGTACAGTAATGTTACCTTTATTAATATCGACGATGATAATAACATCAGGCCCGGGCATCGCCGCCGTTACGATAATGGCGGTAATGACTGTCTGCCGTGGGACGGGTCCATCGGCCCCGATAAAATCATTTCAACAATGACGGTCCACCCCCTCCCCCCTCGGATCCGCACTGTCGTTTTTGCTTGTCGAAAATCAATATTTGCACTGTTTCGCAATGGCTTGGCCGCCGTCAGCCCCGGTTAATTGCATTATTTAAAACGGTTCCGCGACGGTGTTTTCAACGCGGCCCGCCATTAAGCATTCCCTTTCGATTCGATTGCATAACCGGTCGCGAAATGGCTGCGATCTGACCATGATTAATAAATGGCGGACGGCCGAATCGAATCGTCGACGAGTAACCCGGTTTGCAATACTCGGTATGGTCGATTTGGTTTGAGGGCATAATGTCTTTATTTACAACAACTGTTTGCCAGAGCTACACAGATGTAGCAAATTATTGTTAGACAGAGGATTTTATACACTCGTGACAAAACTAAATCGGTAAAATGTAGTAGTTTTTCGAGTTTTTATAACCAGGACGATCTACTTAAAAATTTGAATTAATTAAAGCATATGTATCCGGATATTTGACATTTGTTAGATTTTTTTCAGAATTTTTGCATATGATGGAGTGGGGGAAACAAGCGTAGACTCCTGTATACCGCGACCAAACAGATTGTTCAAAACGACTGTGTAGACAGGGTGTTAACGTTATTACTATAATAAATAATGGAACAAAATGGAAGAGGAGAAAGTAATAGCGTTCTTTGCAAGCAACGTAATGGCGTGAATAATTTTTTGTCATTGCACTGTTTTTTTAGAAATGATGGTGAACTTCAAATTCTTAAATGGAATGCTATACAGGGTGTCCCAAAAATAGTGAAAATCCTTGAAATGGGTGGTTCTTGAGGTTATTTAAAGTAACTTTTTCCTTTGCAAAAATGACCGCCTTGGCTTTGTTAAGGAGTTATTAACGAAAAACGCGGACCAATCAGAGCGCGGCTACAGCAGACAGATTCTGGCTTGGCCAACGGCAACGCTACGCTAAGCGGAACCTGTCGCCAAACCCGAATCCGTTCGCTATAGCGCGCTTTGATTGGTCCGTGTTTTTCGTTAATAACACCATGACAAAGCTGAGATGGAAATTTTCGCTAAGGAAAAAGTTACTTTAAATAACCTCAGAAACCGCCCAGTTCAGGGATTTTTACTATTTTTTGGACACTGTATATTTTTTGATACAATAACACAATTTGACACAATAACCTTCAAGGTCATATAAGGTCAAAAATGGCAAAACATTTCGAATATTATGTTTTTCGAAATATTTACCTTTCTTTTCCAGCATCTACAGTAAATGCTCAAATGTTCTACCATTGTGGTAACGAAGACTTGCATTTTGCAACTAAACCGATATACTTCTGGAAAAAGTCGCATTACAGGATGATAAAGCTTGTTAAATTATGCAAAATTATCCTGTATAATTTTTATCTGGCTTTAAAGCAACCGAGTTATATTGAGTCCAGTTAAGTACTAGATACACTCTGCGTAGCTCATAAAAATGTTCAATAACGATTGAAATACAGGGTTTAATAAAATTCAATACACTCGAAGTAACTTATTATCCACCAAGATAATTACCGCCGCAAATCCGATTTTCTCAATTTAACTTGATTAAAACTTGCCCGTAAAAATGAAAATTTAAATATTCGTCGTCCCGCGTCCAATTTTACGAACTTATATTGCCCGACAAGTACGTCTCATATTGTCCCGTTAAAACTATTTTAGCCAAAGCGATAAACATCAGTTATGCGAAACATTTCATATCCTTTCAAGATCGCAGGAATTTTCCGCGGGAAGTTTGATGAAGATTATAATGCATTTCGGGCAGAGATATTCTAGTCCGTGTGCGCGCGCGGCGCGGTGTTCCGAGATTATACTGGTAATTAAACCTACGTTTATCGATCGTTTTGAATGCTATGCCAGCCGAAATTTCTATTCCTCTTATTGTTCGGGAAGCTATAATCAAGTTCGCCTAATCGATTTCTCTCGGAGGCAACTTCGTCTACCTCGTCTCCTCGGCGAACTATTCGAAAACTTTGCTCGGGATGTGTTCGCGATGAAGAGAACAGCCAACTACGTCCCGGAGATTGGAATGGTCCCAAGTGAAAGTATGGAATGGAAGTGAAAGTTTATGAACGGTTCATTCGTCAAATATCGTCCCGACAACGTTAGGATCTGATCAAATGTTAGAGAAGATAGTCCCGTCACTCGATGGAGCGCGCGCGCGCGCGCGAATCTACTTTTGCTTAAATCCAAGTATCTGCATGAAAATTGGCAGACATTTCTTTCGAAAGACTTTCCTTTTACATGGGAAATCGAATTTAATCCTTTCGATGTTTATGTCGAATATACTTGTGTAGGAGTGATATTGTACCAAATTACCGTACCGAATTCCGCCGATTACTACGATGATAGTAACGGTAACGACGCGACGATCTTTTAAACAATATTATTGATTGTGGTTTTCAGAACAGATAAAAAGTACGACGTGAATGACTCGAGAGGAAAATTGTAAATCTCAGACGGAGATTCAGACGTAAAAAAGTTTAATTTATTGTACTAGTTGCGATTTTTTGTGTTAAATTATATACATTTTTATATTTATCGTCTTTGATCCTATACTTGTCATGAAAATATAGCAATTCTCTAGTTAACGACGAGTGTACTCGTCGTGGGAAATGTCGCAGCGAAATGTTGCTTATATCGTGTACAGACACTATTCCTTTGCTGTGGAGTCGAACTTAAAAAAGGATAACGAGTAGAGAAAACATCGATTACGTATGTTTATCGGTGACATTATACATCCTTGAAATTAAAAGAAAATCTAATCTGTTCCAAAATAATGATCACAACAGCTTCATTAAATTGTTCTGGGTCACATCGGATTTTGGAATACAATGCAATGAGAATGCCGACAGGACAGCCAAATCGGTAACCACAGCAAATTCTGTAGATATTCGTTGAGCAATCAACGATCAACTGCTCTGAAGTGCAGTTTGTAAGGCTGCACTTTCTTTCAGTACAAATTAATGTCTGAAATAATTGTTGGAGTGTAAATCATTGATAGTCTAGTAAAGTCTAGTTGATATTTTGATACCTTAATGAGAGTCAGCGTGACGTGCTTGGTTGACTGGTTGATACGGTCTCTGCTGGTCAGTACATTTTCTTGGTCTTATATATTATTTCCGTGACCAAGTCTTGACTAATGGTATTTGTTCGTTTGGTCTATTGTTTATCTATACGGAGGAACTGCTACAAGTGGATTTCCCCGGTCGGAGCTACGGGCGCATTTAGTCCGGGAGGCGAGGTTTGACGTGCACGGTTTGCGACGTTGAATATAATGTTACGAGCCTGGGCCGAGCGGTAGCGCGCGTTGCCGGCGAGCGGTTTATAGTTTAAAGAGGAGTATGGCCTTTAATTGTTAGTAAGGTGCACGGACGAACCTAATGCGAAATCAGGGAGCCGCTATGATATTTGAGAGACTTCGTGGATGAACCCGATGCGAAATTGGGGAGCCACTAGGAGTTACACGCGCAGACGAACCCGATGCGAAATCGGGGAGCTGCAGGATACGGACGAACCTGATGCGAAATCAGGGAGCCGCATAGGTTGAATAACAGTTTTGGGTTCCTCATACAAGACCAGGTAGCTCCTAATATGTTAGTAACGGCCTCGTGGCTTTAATATTATAAATTAATTGATACAACCCGAGCGGTAAGATTGTGTCATGTGGGAACGGACAACTAAGAATTACTGGATCTGAATGGTGGGTTAAAATCAATTGTTACTCAAAATTACCTTGAACTAAATTGTATATTACAGGAAACTGGCTCTGTTACAACTGTTACTGTCGCGGTAAGAATTGAGTGTGTATGAACAATGTTGTGTAGTTGCCTAAGTACTACTGTCTGTTGGAGACACACTGGCGATGCGGGGAACTCGGAGAGGTTGAATAATTATGCCAAGATAGATTAATACCGTACTCGCGGAATCTATAAGGTTACTTGATTCGAAAGGGTGACTATAGGCCCGATCTCACTAAATACAACCAAGTCCACAACGAGACTCAGCGTAACGACGTGTATAGCTCGATTGTACTTTAAGTACTTCCCCAGAGGGTTAAAATTCGAGGGTTTATATACTGTGAAATCTAAGTGGCAATGCTCTCAAGATTTCCATATTAGAGAATCTTGTGGAACTGTTTGTGCCTGCTTCATCCAGCTGGAGCATAGTCATCGTTTCAATAAGCAAAGGGTGGAGTAGGGCGTTTTCCGTTCTCAGGAAAGAGATTAGAAAACTCTGATTGCAATAAAGCAGAGAGAATTCTCTGTACGCTACTAGCTCCTAGGATGTTAGTAACGGCCTCGTAACTTTAATATTATAAATTATTTGATACAACCCGAGCGGTAAGATTGTGTCATGTGGGAACGGACATCTAAGAATTACTGGATCTGAATGGTGGGTTAAAATCAATTGTTACTCAAAATTACCTTGAACTAAATTATATATTACAGGAGACTGGCTCTATTATAACTGTTACTGTCGCGGTAAGAATTGAGTATGTATGAACAATGTTGTGTAGTTGCCTAAGCACTACTGTCTGTTGGAGACACACTGGCGATGCGGGGCACACGGAGAGGTTGAATAATTATGCCAAGATAGATTAATACCGTACTCGCGGAATCTATAAGGTTACTTGATTCGAAAGGGTGACTAGGTCCGATCTTACTAAATACAACCAAGTCCAAAACGAGATTCAGCGTAACGACGTGTATAGCTCGATTGTACTTTAAGTACTTCCCCAGAGAGTTAAAATTCGAGGGTTTATATACTGTGAAATCTAAGTGGGGATGCTCTCAAGATTTCTATATTAGGGAATCTTGTGGAACTGTCCCTGTACTGAATCATGCTTTGTGCCGGCTGCATCCAGGTGGAGCAGAGTCATCGTTTCTATAAGCGAAGGGTGGAATAGGGCGTTTTCCGTTCTCAGGAAAGAGATTAGATAACTCTGATTGAAATAAAGCAGAGAGAATTTTCTGTACGTAACAATAATAAAACGATTACCTAGCTCGATGTGGCGTTGGTTCGGTTCTTCAGGATTCGATTCCGTTTAGGTGAGAGTCAACAATATTCCTACGATTTCCTATACTGACTTATTTGAAAAGTTTAAAAAACGAGCTGAACTTCATACTGTCGGTGTAATTAAAAACCAAGGACATTTCAAGGGAGAAAAATTTTTTCAGAAAATTTTCAATGAAAATTCCATGCCCTAGTATGCCCATAAAAAACTTGGTAGAAGTCTGATTGTTACTGTTAACAGAATGCGTGCTGATCACTATAACTTAGCCGCCTCGCTAGCGTGGATAGGCGTTACCAATGATAATCAATGTAAATGTAATCAGGGTGACGAAACCCTTAATCACGTAATAAGGCAATGTGAATTGTACGATGCAGGAAGACCTAAGTTAATAAATTCTTTATCTGGGCTTCCAACTACCACTTAACATCGACATATTATTTATAGCGAAACCAAATGTTGAAGCCTGTGTTTGTATTCACTCATTTTTCAAACATTCTAATTTTCGCATCTAGTTGTAACGGACATTGTTATTGTATGCACTTGTAGATATACTTGTAAAGCTAAATAAACCCAGAAGACTTTGAACAGCTAAAATAAAAAAAATAAAAATGAGTCCAAACACAACACAATTTGGTTCGCATTTATTTATTTTAATTAGTTCGGATAATATAGGGTTCACTGTATCGTGGATTAAACGAGTAAGTCTGATGCTACTGTCATCGTGTTTTCTTTTGTAAGAACTAATTTCTAAGTACGCTAACGCGCAAAATGAAAGAATCCCCAAATCTTCGCCTACATCTCGTTGATCTTTTAACTGTTATAACTTTGCAAAAAAAGATTGTAGAACCATCATACTTGTCTCATTTTAAAGCATGAAATCTCTATTTTCCGAGCATTATAGCAGTTATTTCCAAGACTTTTCTCTATTGTAGTAATTTTAAACTTTAGACGCGTTTCTCTTGAAACAAGGTTTTCGCAGCTGCTTGACAAGATTCAAACAAAAGTGCTCGGCCAATCAGCTGAAAATTTTAACTGAATTTCAAGGAAGAGCTATATATATATATATATATATATATATATATATATATATATATATATGGCCGAGCACTTTTGTTTGAATCTTGTCAAGCAGCTGCGAAAACCTTGTTTCAAGAGAAACGCGTCTAAAGTTTAAAATTTATAATATATATATATTTGAATTTTGATACGGTGGACGAAATTTCTGAGGACACTATCATTTGCGAAAAAATATTAATGTATTTTGTGAGGTTTTCGAATAGTTTTGAGGCTAACATGGTTCCCTAAACCGTTTTTATAGTGTTTTGCTCTTAAGATAATATTACGAGCAAATGTGGCTACCTGTAAGTTGCACTCAGTTCCTCCCGGTGTTATCCTCTTAATGCAATGGCGCGAGCTTTTGTTGCTAAAAAGAATGCGAAGATAACGATAATAGACTTTTAAAATTGTAATTAATCCCCTATCCGGCCTTCTTCCTCTTCTTTTGTAGGGGGCTCGTCGGATGAAAGGAGCAGAAGAATAACTAGATATAAGGCAATTGTTCGAGAGCCTTTGATATGGGGATTGAATTATAAAAGTGAAACCTTCTTGTAGTCAAATAAGTACCATTTTCCATTATGAAGGTTATAAACTAATTAATTCAACGATTAATCAATAATCGCGCAAGTAATACAAGACTCTTATTAAAAAATACTAGTTTAATGCGTACGAAATGTACAATTTTAAAATGTATGCAATGTACAATATTTAAATGTATGAAATGTACAAAATGTATAATTTTAGTATGTATAGGGTGTAAAGAAATGTTTGGTCTTGACCGCCATTGGCGTATTCTACATCTTCGGATCGATGAAGATTTGTAAAAGAAACTTGCCGCAAAATTATCCTCGACCTAGAATTTCAAGGTCAACTTTTTTTTATTACATTGTATTCTACGCGTCATGGGAATAAAAAAATGTCAAAGGAACCATGTGTCAAAACTCAATAATTCTCATAAAAAATGAGTCTCATTATATTATTAGAACCACTTATTATCATAAAAATTGTTTACATTTCTAGTAAAGCAAGTAGTTGGTGTTGTTGTTTATGTGCTGTTTATCGGGAGTCTTACATAATTAATCATAATCAATATTTATTACGCTCTTAGTATTGACAAATGTTCATCTTCAATTTCTTCTTCTGTGCCAATGAACCGATTCATTTTTCCTAATATTTCTTACTAGGAAAGGATCATCTATTAAGACTTTCAAGGTAATATTAATTATAATTGATTATGTTAGACTTCTAATAAAAAGCATATAAACAACACCACTAAATACTTGCTTTATTAGAAATGTAAACAATTCTTAAGAAAATTAGTAGTACTAATAATGAGACTTTGCTACTATTTTTTATGAGAACTATTCAGTTTTGACACGTGGTTCCTTTGACACTTATTATTCCCATGACGCGTAGAATAAAATGCAAGTAAAAAAAATGTTGACCTTGAAATTCAAGGTCAAGGACAATTTTGCGGCAACCTTCTTTTACAGATCTTCATCGATCCGAAGATGTAGAATACGCCTATGGCAGCCGAGACCAAACATTTCTTTGCACCCTGTACAAAATGTAGAATCTTAAAATGTTCAAAATGTACAATATTAAACTGTACAGAGTGTTGCAAAATTATATGGGGCGGTCACCATAGCGCGATTCTACATCCCCGATTTAATCGAAAATGACATAAGGAACCCCCAGTAAAATTGACCTTACACGTGAAAAATAAGGTTAGAAAAACCAAAATTTTTTTTAATCGTGTTCTACTGGTCATGATGATCAACTTTGTGAGAGAAACCAACGGTTGCAACTCAACCGTTCTCTTAAAAAATGATGTTGAAGTTCATCTAATTTTCGAAACACCACTGTTCATAATATTCTTTCATTTCATAGTTCGAGAAATAGCAGTATCATGTTTCTGATAATTTCCTACACAACGAGTTAGCTTATTGCTGATATTGGCCAAACGTTGTCCTGCGAAATGTTTCGATTTGAATGACATACGACCATAACAGATTTTCATGCGATGTTACAATTTTTTGAACTTTCTTTTTTTATGTAGTTCTCTAGATTTCGACGAGAAAACACCGAAAATGAAAGTCGTATTGCCAGGAGTTCACTGGTTCAAAAGTTATACGTGTGTAAAGTTGGGCACTTTTAACTAACCCCAAACCAACTTGGACTATACCACTCAGTACTATTTAGCCGATGCGCTGAACACCCACCATCTATCCAGCGTAAACGCTCAACAGTCCTACCTCTACCACCCAACGAATATCCAATATGACGACGCTCTAACCTGTCAAAAACGCTTAAATTGCTCATTTTTACACGCGTATAACTTATAAACCAGTGAATTCCTAACAATAATAGTTACATTTTCGCAATGTTTGCATCGATATCTACAGGATTACATAAAAAAGAATTAAAAATGAATTTTAAAAAGTGAAAAACATCTGGTCCTCCAAAAGAAAGTTCAGCCCGAATTAGTGAAAGGCGCTTACCTCTATGGTAACGACGGATGCTGGTAGCGAACAGTGGGCGCTATGGTGGGAACGGTTTGTCACAATTGAGACAAAAATGCCCATCCCTGGTTTATTGTTATTATTGTTATCGTTTTTCTTATTGTTTGAACATAAAATCCTATTACACGTTACACGTGATCAGTTGAACTTTCTGATTACCATCCTATTCCCCAAACTGCTATTTCTCGAACTATGAAATGAAAGAATATTATGAACATAGATGTTTGAAAAATTATATGAGCTTCAACACAATTTTTCAAGAGAACGGTTGAGTTGCAACCTATGGTTCCTCTCACAAAGTTGGTCCTCATGATCAGTAGAAAGCGATTAAAAAAAAAAAATTTTGGTTTCTTCTGACCTTGTTCTTTACATTGAAGGTCAATGTTGCGGGGGGGGGGGGGTTCCTCTTGTCATTTTCGACTAAATCTGGATGTAGAATCGCGCTATGGTGTCCGCGACATATAATTTTATGACACCCTGTACAAAACGTACAATTTTAAACTGTATAAAATGTACAATTTTTAATTATATTTTCTGCTCTGTACCGAAGTCACGTTTTTATGACATCTGCTGTGTTACCATAATACTTGAAGTTTAACATAACCTCTTAAATTATAATATCACAATCATATTTAATAATAACATGACATATTAGATTATATTCTAGATTGTACAGAATACTATACTTTCTACTAGAATACTATACTATATTCTTGTAAATACATTATACTGTATTCTAATATATTAAGCTACATTCTACCTATATTATGCTATATCCTAGTATACTTTACTATATTCCAGTACAATATATTTTATTTTAATATATTATTTATTTAAAATTGTGAATACGAAATGCAGTATGTCTTGCAAACTTTTACGTTACTTTTAATTGATCAGAGATATTAACAGGAAAAACAAAATCTCTTTTAATAACGAACCTGATAAAATTGCTTGCAAAAGCCTGAAGTCGTATCAATTCTCCAAATAGATCACCACGGACGATGTACATAGATCGTTGCATACAGTAAAGAATTCGAACAAATTCATACTGTTCATTATTTAATCGCGCGAAATGGTTTTCTCAAATTCTTTAAATAGAAGAGAATGATCGAAGCGATCCCGAGAATTTATTCAAACAGTCTGTTAATCGTACCCCATAAAAATGTGTCGACGAAAATATAAAATGATCTGCATCGGCGTAATGAAATTCCTTGACCGAGGAATGTACGGGAATACTTTTGCTCGCAAACTATCGCAAGAAATTTCGCAACGAGAGAGAGAGATGAGAGAGATGAGGGAGAGAGAGAGAGATGAGAGAGATGAGGGGGAGAGAGAGATGAGAGAGAGATGAGAGAGAGAGAGAGAGAGAGAGAGAGAGAGAGAGCTTCGCAATAACGATGAAATAAAGTGAAGTTTAAATTGCTGCACAGCGAAAGGTATTGACATTCGATTGCGGAGCATGATTTCAATTACCCTCGTAAAGTTAATCACCGTCAGAACCTTCGATATTTCATTCCCTATTCCGCGGCAGCGAGACGTGCCGCATATTGGCTGCCTTTCTTCTACACCGTAGGAAGCTGTCTGGAAATAATAGAACAGAATGCAGCCGTCTTCTTTTGTCCTGCTGCTGAAAGAATCCCATCGAAATTTACCATTGTCGTTGCTCCGAGGCATTCGGAATAAGCTTGTGGGAAACGTACAAAACTCCAAAAACTATTCCAGGTCTGGCCAACCTAAATGGTTTCACGGGCCACTTTGATGACGCGTAACGTTACAGCGGGCCGCACTTTAGGTAAACATGCTTTCAAAAAATGTAACACAGATACAAAATGAATAAAACTTCATTGTTATACTATGATTCAATATAATGAACTCTCGAGTCTTAATTAATGAGATATTTGTTTATCCTTTCTTTCACTTGATTTTTGTAAATCTATATTTACATCTGGTCCTCCAAACGAAAGTTCAGCCCGAATTAGTGAAAGGCGCTTACCTCTATGGTAACGACGGATGCTGGTAGCGGACAGTGGGCGCTATGGTAGGATTGTCACAATTGATGCCTGGTTTATTGTTATTATTGTTATAGTTTTTCTCATTGTTTGAACATTAAATCCTATTACACGTTACACGTGATCTGCTATTTCTCGAACTATGAAATGAAAGAATATTATGAACATAGGACATAGGTGGACATAGCTTCAACAGAAGTTTTTAAGAGAACGGTTCAGTTGCAACCTATGGTTCCTCTCACAAAGTTGGTCCTCATGACCAGTAGAACGCGATTAAAAAAAAAGAAATTTTGGTTTCTTTTGACCTTGTTCTTTAAATTCAAGGTCAATGTTGCGAGGGGTTCCTCATATCTATAATGGTTAACTATAATAGTTAACGAAATATTATCGAAATAATTTTCAATACGTACCCACTATGTGCCTGGAAGCTTATGGAAGTGATGTCCCTCAACTTGAATATGATGAGAACATATAGAAAATTATTTCGATACTATCTCGTTAATGATTACATTAGGACATATAGAGGTCATATACATTTTTACGCAGAATTTCATACTCTACCGATTCATGATACAAAAAGTAGGTCTATTCCTTTCACGTACATAAAAAATGTTTACATCATAATATTTCCCCTCTATACCGTGCAACTTTTGTATAATATCATTTTCTCATATTATTACAAGTAACAGAAATATTCATGGTGGACAAAGTTATTATTGTTCTCGCTCATATCGGTTACGGTTATGGTTCTTGAGAACCGATAATATAACGGTTCTATAACTGTTATTTTTAGGTTCTCGATTTGGGTTTTGGTTTCGGTTTCGGTTCTTCAGACTTCAGATCCTATAATATGTCCCGTATCGGTCTCATATCGGTTTTGCAGTTCTGCAACTGATATTTTTTGGTTCTGTATCGGCTATACAGGGTGTCACAAAATTCTTTCAACATCCGGAAATGAGTGGTTCCTGAGATCATTTGAAGCGACATTTTCCTTTGCAAAAATCGCGTCCGCTGCTTTGTTTAAGAGTTATTAACGCAAAATACGGACCAATCAGTGTGGAGCTACAGCGGATTGATTCTGGCTCGGCCAACGACGACGCCACGCTAAGCGGGACCTGTCACCGAGTCGGACTCCGTTCGCTGTAGCCGCGCTCTGATTGGTCCGTGTTTTTCGTTAATAACTCCTTAACAAAGCCATTTATGCAAAGGAAAATGTCGCTTCGAATGATGTCAGGAACCTCCCATTTCCGGATGTTGAAGGAATTTTGAGACACCCTGTATAGCCGAACAGAACCAAAAAATATCAGTTACAGAACTGCAAAACTGATGTGAAACCGATACGGCATCATATTATAGGTTCTGAAGTCTGAAGAACCGAAACCGAAATCCAGAATCTAAAAATAACAGTTATAGAACCGTTATAATATCGGTTTTCAAGAACCGTAACCGTAACCGATATAAGCAAGAATGGCAGCCCAAGTTGTGAAATTGTCCACCCAATCTAGTCCCAAGAGATTAAAAAAATGAAACAGGTGCATGACACACCATCCTCTGCTACTATAAGATAATTATTTTCTGAAGATAATTATCAAGCAGTCTTCTTATAAGCATTTCTAACCAGAATATCAAATAAAATCTTATTTTATAATTCTGTCGTCGTAAATTGTTAATTTGGCCTTATGTGCGGCGGTGTGAGAACACGCTGCGCCTGCGCAAACTGGCAGTAGGAAGGGGAAGAAAGCGCGTGAGGGGCCCCTACGCTGGACGCCGCTGACTTAAATAATTAGCTTCGTACCTTCAAATAACATTTAATAAACCTGTAGATTATAATATCATTTCTTGATTAAAACAGCTCGTAGCACTTGCATTCTGAAATCGGACATTTCATATGCAACGACCTAATACTAGTCAGTAAAGATTTAATTTAATACCGTAGCTAGATAACTGTTCTATTATTCAAACACACATTTTGCACTTACTCGTCCGGCTAATCAGGGTTCTACTATATCGTAGATAGGAGCAAATCTAATCTAAACTGTTCAATGCTCATTGTCATTACAATCGGGAAAATGTGACAAATATGTTGACAAAAGATTCATTAAATAATCATTACTAGATTGCGGATTTTCATGTAAAATAAAAATTGCCAGCATCTATTGCAAGAAACAGAAAACATTTTATTCTTTTTATTCTTATTCTTCTAACCTTTTTATTCTTTCAAACTGCATCTACTCATTTTTGTTATTCTCTGCCGCCCGAATACACAAGCTTCACTTCCTCCTTCGAATGCTCGAGGTTCCACTGTATCGTGGATGAATATGGTCCATATTGCATCGTGTTTGGTCTCATTTTAATCAAAAGAAGTACAGTAAACAAAATGATGCAGAAACGAAACGTCGTCAGGCTTGTGAAAAGAAAAAGAAGAATGAAGAAGTGAAGAGTATCAAGAGAAGCGCAGGAAAGGGTAGTTTACATTTCGCACGATTCTACATTCCAGTAAAAATAGTTTGATCAAAGTCCGCGCGAAACGAACTGCTCAGAATAAAGTACGGAAGCGAAAACGATATAAAAGAGACGGGAAAAAGAAATGTCGCGAGGGTAAAAATGAAAGGAGTAATGCAAACTGCGACGCATCAAGAGAAGCGTGGAAAGGGGTAGGTTAGGGTTACGGGTACGGAAGGAATAAATTTTCTTACATCGTAGTCCTGGTGTCATCTCGCAAATAGGTCATGGAGTCAGAGTGGTTCGGTATAGGTGCCGTGGGATTCCCTTGCACTTTCTTAGCCACGGAACATCAACAGGGTTGAACTTGGTGAACGGCGTCGCCCCCGGGCCGTCGGCGGTTATTTACTTTTATCCAAAATCGATGCAGACCGACCACGCTGTACATCTTACCGTGAAAACTTTTCTTCCCTTGTTTTGCGCCGGCGGATCCTGTAACCTTCCTCTAGTCTTTGTTCACGGGAGCAACGGCCTCCCGGTAGAGAGCTGACGTTACCTCTTTCTCGAGAATTTCGGAAATTGTGTACCATAATGAAATCTACATTACCAGACAAAAAGATAGCACGCGTGGGCTATCTTTAATTTCTCGTGTTAAAATTATGCTAGCGGGAAAGCTCTGTGTGGTATGTAAAACATACCTTTTGCGAATATGTAAACAGAAAATAGATTGGCTTCAGTTCAACGACTTCTCTTAGTCGAAAGGGAAACACACAATCCGACGCAGACAAAATGATAGCACACTTGAAAAATAAAGATATATATTCCATACAACACAACTATATGTTTCATGAAACAAAAGTATACATATTTCTTATAACAATATATATACCAAACTGCATTTTTTTAATAATGTGTGGAACCTCCTTTGTTTTCTATGACTTCCACCATCCTTTTAGGTAAAGAATTATATAGTTCTTTAATTTTTGTCTGAGCTAAATTTTCCCATTCAGTTGTAATGCATGTTTTTAATTCATTTACATCTGAAAATTGTCGGCCTTCAGCATACACTGCTTGCGAAAGCATTGCCCAGCAATTTTCAATGATATTAAGGTCGGGTAAGCAGGCCGACTATTGAAGAGTGGAAATATTTTCGTTTAAAAAATATTGCTTAACAATTTTAGCAGTATGTACCGAAGTATTATCTTGTTGGAATATATATGGTGTTTTAGCAATGCGTTCTCTATATGTAGAAATTTGATTTTTTATTAGTTCGACATAACGGTCGCTATTCATCGTGAATTGAATAAACTTAATTTCTGTTTTTTCTTTATATCCGACACCAGCCCAGACCATTACTCCACCTCCATGCATTTGACGTCGAATTTTTGTTAGTGGTTGCTTACGAACATCACGATGATAATATGCACATCCGTCTGGTCCATCAAGATTGAACCTCTTTTCATCCGTAAAAATTACTTTTCTACAAGTCTTCTTCTAAAGTACATGTTCTCTTGCAAATAACAAACGTGCCTCTTTATGTCTTGCGTTTAACGATGGTTTTGCTATTATTCTAGACCGTCTTATAATGTTACTGGTCTGAAGTACACGACGAATATTTTGTATATTTGTTTCGACTCCAGCTTTCTTAGCGATCTCCCTCGCAGTAGCATAAGAATTGGAAGCAGCACGTATTATTGCTCGCGTATCACGTTCAAATAATGCTTCCGGCCTTCCTGTACTTTTCTTTTTTCCATACGCACTTGTATCTTTCAACAAATTATACGTAACCTTCCAACTGCGACTAATTTTGTGAGAGAATCTAGCCGTGAGAGTTTCCACGTCGTGGAGACAGAAGATAGCGAGAATGAAAGGACAGAGAATTGGTAGAGAGCAATAGGTAGCTTGAGGTAGGTAAGGGTATGGTGAAGAAAGGTGTAGAGATATGTACGAAGATAAATACTGTATTGACTCGGAAATATATACAGACGTTAAATGTACAGGTAAATAGGTAAATACGTGAACGGAGAGAATAGAAATGAAAGAGATGAAGTGAGACAAGAATGATGCACAGTCGCGAAGCCCGCAAATGTTCGAAAAGAATACTTCTGTGAAGCCCACAGAAGTTTAGAAAAACGTATATGAAGCGCGTGATCAGTCGATCCAGAATTGTACGTGACAACGAGATACAAGAAGACGCCAGAGCGGTTGTCGTCGGCCTATTTATACTGCTTTTGGGCCATCGGTTAGGACAGGATAAGGAGTGGGAAGTTTGAAATTGCAAGGACGACAGCACCGACCGTTTGTTAGAGCATGAGGGCAATGCTCTAACGGCCGGTGCGCCTAAGGAGACAATGGAAAATAGGCAGTGGATTTGGCATATGAAAAGTAGGAACGATGGCCCGCGAGACAGTTACGCAGCGGCATGTAAACTCGCTCCGCCGAGCGGTTTACAATCGTGGTCGTTCACCTGGATTTCGGCATCGAACGCTAACAGCTGAGCACGGTGCGAGGCAGAAAAACTACCGTGGCTGTTGGTTCTTATGCCGAGACCCAGGTGTATCGGGCAAGAAGCGTTATAAGAAAATTCAACTACAATTGCCGTGCAGTCGCGTGCCGAGACGAACGAAAAGATTTTGAACAAATTTCTTTTGCAATTTGAGTAATCGACAACTTTTGCTTTCTTAGAGCTAAAATTGTGCTAATTTCGCTTTCACTAATTTTTTTGCCACGACCCATTATGAGAATAAGAGTTTGACAAAGCTCTAGACAGAAATTGAACACTGTAACTCTGTAAAAGCTCACGAAACACTGAAGGATATGTAAACATAGTTCCAGTGTGCTATAATTTTGTCTGCGTCAGATTATGTGTTTCTCTTCCAACTAAGATAACTCATTGAAGTAAAGTCAACCTATGTTATGTTTACATATTCATAGCAGGTACGTTTTCCATATATTTTAGTGTTTCCACGCTAGCATAATCTTAACACGAGAAATAAAAGATAGCACACGCGTGCTATCTTTTTGTCTGGGAGTGTAGGAGCAGGCTTATTAGAGTAACACAGAGATGGGCAAAAGGGTGTACCTCTTCAAAAATGCTAATTAGGTTAGCCAATGATGGCATTGTCGAAAATTTCGGAGGAGCGCGACAATCCCTGGCAACGGCCACTTCGATTCGAGTCTCTCCAGGAAGCAGTCGATTTTCTCTCGCGACCTCTCATATTTAGTTCGGCGACTGCTTCCCCTCAATTCATTTCAAGTTCTGTTTAAGTATATTTAGTTCGTTTCATTTCTGTTCTTTTCGTTTATTACTTTTGTTTCATTTGTACATATAGTTTCACAAAGTTCTATGGCGGCTGAAAAGTGTGTGAGAGGAGGAAAAAGGAGAAGGAAGCGTTTCGTCCTAGGCCCGCTAGAGGACTCGTCGGTAAGGCTATCTAGCGGACCCGTGCCTTAGACGCGGGATGTCGTAAGGACAGTTTAGGACGGTATATATACAAACACAGGAAGATTCAGGTAGTAGCGGGAAAAAGGTGTTGTCGTAATGCCCCTCTGTTGACGAGCATAGGAAGTAGCCGCCACATTACCCCCTTGCCAGTGGTCAACGATATCTGGACAAATTTTCCTCTAATTACGCTGATCTCCGTCGGAATCCAAGGAGTTCGCTGGAATGTGTTCTGTCAGTGTGCCCGCCAGTGATGCTGCCGAATCGACGAAGTTGAGTAGCTCCCTAAGCCGCTTGTAGGACTCATATAGTCGCACAAACAATGGATGAACGTCGCACAAATGTAGATACGAAAACGTCGTACAAATTTAGGCGCGGAAACGTTAAACCATATAATGCTGCGAAGATGACGTCAGAAGCGCATAGTATGGAGAAGTCCTCGCTGTTGGTCGGGCAGTAGTTCAGGCAAGGCAGTGACAGAGTAGTCACCTTCCAGTCCTCCTGATGTTGTCCGTGGTTTGTTGATGTCGTCGTCTCCTCTGCTCGGAAGGTAGCGTTGTTGTTCGTTTGTCGGGGTCACCAATTATGGCGGCAGAAAAGTGTGTGAGAGGAGGAAAAAGGAGAAGGAAGCGTTTCGTCCTAGGCCCGCTAGAGGACTCGTCGGTAAGGCTATCTAGCGGACCCGTGCCTTAGACGCGTGATGTCGTAAGGACAGTTTAGGACGGTATATATACAAACACAGGAAGATTCAGGTAGTAGCGGGAAAAAGGTGTTGTCGTAATGTCCCTCTGTTGACGAGCATAGGAAGTAGCCGCCACAGTTCTATTAAATCTCTAGTCAAATCATCTCAATACAGTCCACTCTCTTTATATTCATTCGCGTGACCGCGCTTCACATTCACCTCCACCTTTCATCTTCC
This sequence comes from Sphecodes monilicornis, assembly GCA_913789915.3. Taxonomy (NCBI): domain Eukaryota; kingdom Metazoa; phylum Arthropoda; class Insecta; order Hymenoptera; family Halictidae; genus Sphecodes; species Sphecodes monilicornis. The sequence continues at coordinate 8,543,142 of OU565301.1, read as the reverse complement.
AGCTGCACGCACAGCGCTGTGCGATTCCGGCGACCCTCTGGAGCTCTCGTCAAATCTCGAGCGGAGTCCAAAACACATACTAATCCCAAACAAAATTATTAGACTATGTTATTTAGGGTAAGTTGTTGGTTTATGAGTGAGGTTTCAGTTGGTAATGAAGGCGCTATGATAAAATGCTCAGGCATGGGCCACAGACGTTTCATTAATTATGGAATAATCGCCGTAGATACTCTGTTAACATTTGTTGCGGATCGCAACAACGACGAAAGGACGTGCCGAAAGGTTCATACAGCGACTTAGTCCGAGCGGTTTATAACCGTATAGCAGGCGCTGGAACTATACGGACAGGTTCGGAAGTTTCCGTGATTTCTGTAGTTCTTTAGGGCCTCCAGGACTTAAGACTCTATCATAAAACAGAAAACACCACATGCGACAAAGCAGCAAACGACGACCAGCGAAGACCGTATAAATTAAGACATCGACAAGACGAGACGAGTTTTCCTGAGATTATCCCATCCCAGTACACGAAATCTTCATGACACACCCACGACCAATTCAAAAACCGAATGTTCCACCACCGAAATCTATAACCGACCAATTAGAAAAAAAGAGAGGTGACGTTAGACGAAACGCGACGAGACTCGGACAGAACAACTTGAAATCACAGAACAAACAGACAAATTACCGAAATCGCGACACATATCTGTGGCTGCAAGGGAAAACGCCGCATGTCATAATTTCAAAAAAATTGTGCTTATGCATTAATTGAGATTTATAGTATAGTATTTCCGTATTTACCACAAAAAAGTCATGAAAACAAATTCGAAAGGCTCATAAAAATAACGCAATTTAATCGATGTCCTATGTCAAAGCGTCAGTGATGAAAACTTTAAACGGCAATATCTCGAAAGTGAAAGTATGTGACATGCGGTGTTCTTCCTGACAACCACAGATATATTCAATCGCATGTCACGACAACTGCATATCTGTAAATAAAGTGCGAATAAAGTGTACGTAGTACATCTTGTGTACCATTGGTTCCCCCAAGGTGCTCAGTGTCTTCAACCCACACTGAGAGAAGGCGCAGTCCATACTAGATTGCTGCTTTCGTATACAACATTGAAATTTCTGAGTATATAATTATGTTTTTCACTTACTGTACGATGACTGGATCACGTATAATCCGTAAACATTAGACTGCGGATTTTATGTAATGATAACAAAAATAAGCTTGTGCAATTTGTAATTGATAGAAGGACAAAGAGAATTTAATAATGCCAACAAAATATTTCCAACTTATTAAAATTATCAAGGAATAGACAATTTTCTACATGGCTATTGTTTGTTGCAATTGATGCAGTTGATTTTTATTTTGCATAAAGATCCGCAGTCTAGTAAGTATGAAGAAGCATCCACGATAGCACGATTTCTTACCTGAAACAGAGTAAAAAAAAGAGATATAATATATATATATATATATATATATATATATATATATATATTGTTACGCGAGCGACCGCGTAATTTAGGCATACTTAATAAAAGACCGTTATAAAAAGGTAATTAATCTCTTTATTAAAAGAGGAAGGGAGTTGCACGTCCGATCGGTACGACGTTCGTGAAGCGACTCTGTCCTTTGTCCTTGTTATATCGTCGTTTAGGCAACGACGATATAACGGGAGTACCTATTTTGCCATATTCGTAACAATATATATATATATATATATATATATATATATATATATATATATATGAATGCATGTATATATATATATATATATATATATATATATATATATATATATATGAATGCATGTATATATATATATATATATATATATATATATATATATATGAATATATGTATGTATGCCTATGTATTCAGGATACAATACAAAATTAATACCAATTATACCATAATTGCTACAAATAACATAATTAATAATGCAATACTGATTTAACGGTGTGCCTTCATAGGTTCGTCTACAATGGTTCTCCTACTGCTGCCTGTAGTAATTTCACGTACATATACAATGTTGTTATATAGTATATTACTGATAAATATACAATACATATAAAATGGACGAAAAATCTTTGTTATATAGTACATAGATTTCAGAAAGCATATGATTTTACATTTATTTTTGCCTAAGAAACAATTAATATTCTAATTCTATTTATACAGTAAGGAGCAAAACTGAACAGACACCATTTGAAACAGCATAACTTTTTTAGAATTAGAACAGATGACTTTAGTGTTCTTGAGAAGTTGGAAGGATTAGTTGATTACAAGATGAGTAAAATCACTTGCAAACAATTGCCATTTGTCGAAACTGCAAAAGAAATAGTAAAAATTGACTTTTACGACTTTTTCATCTGGGCCTGTATTGAAAAATTAAAAAATGTATCTAATACACTCAAATAAATGATATACAAGCTTAAATTTCATACATATTCGTCAATTGGTTTATGAGTTATTAAAAGATTAAAAGTGGGAAAAATTGCAGTTATAAGTCGAAAATCGTGAAAAATTATTATACAGGATGGAAATTATAAAGCGTTAAAGAACAATATCTCAAAAATATTGATTATACGCAAATATGTTTCATATGAAAGTTCAATACCGAAGGGGACATCATGTGGTGGAACTTTTATTTTTCCCGGTGGACACTCCAAGGTGAGGTGAAGGCCAACTTTCTTTTTTTTAAATAGAATGATATGTCTTTTTATCCACCATCAAATGGTGTGTTTTAAGATGAGTTCAATTACCTATGACTCAAGGTCATTCAAGGTCAAACTTGCAGAAAAATGGAGAAAAGATGTGATCGTTCTATTTGTACTTCAGTTTAACAATTCTTTGTTTAAATGATTCTCTAACTTTGCTCAACATTTCAAAATTTATCTTAGCACAAGCTTCGCATATTCTAACTTTCTTGTTTTCACGCGTCGCAGGCTTAATGGACATTACGTGGTTGTTAAGCACAGAACCTGAACGGAGAAAACGCTGTTCTAGTCTTTTAACTGCCATATGCGATTTTGATGGTCGATCTGAGTAGCGTTGTGCATACAAATTAGCAGTCGTTCTGTAATTTTTCCTGCATTCTCCTAGGTTCCATGAACACATCAAAACAATTTTGATACATTTCCATTTTCGTCACTTATTTAAGTACTATCGTTCAGCGAAAGACACCTTAACACGAATAGCAATGAAAGTAAAGTGACTATCTTGCAGAAGAGCACAGTAATACATAAATACGTTTGTTTTCATTTCATTGATAATGACTTTGATGTTGTGCTGAGTAATGCTGATATTGAACACATGTTATTGTTTTGGTGTAAAAGTTCGAAGACACGTACTAAAGTACAAATAAAGCGATCACCCCTTTTCTGCATTTCCTTGCAAATTTGACCTTGAATGACCTTCAGTTATAGGTAATTGAACAGTGGATAAAAAAACATATCAATCCAATTAAAAAAAGAAAGTTGACCTTCAGCTCACCTTGGAGTGTCCACCTGGAAAAATAAAAGTTCCACCACATGATGTCCCCCTTGGTACTGAACAACCTTCATCTGAAACATTTTTGTGTATAATCTATTAGGAGGTTGAATAAGTTCTCGCTGTTTTCCGAAAGGTGGTAATACCAGAACTGCGTGAATTTAGTTTCAGATAGTAACGTATCTATAATGAAGTACTACATATATGCAAGGTTAAAATTCAGTGTATGTCATTCCACTGAAGTATAAACAATTTTTCTTTCATTGTGCTAAATGTCGAATTTCATGCCGAAGAAAGAGTAATTGCGGGGAATTTTACTACATTATTTTATTAAAAAAAAAATCTGCAGCTGAAGCACACAGAATTCTTGTTGACACCTACGGCGACCATGTTCTGTCGGAAACAATATGCAGAGATTGGTTTAGACGCTTCAAAAATAATGATTTTGATCTTGAAGATAAAGTACGGCCTGGCGCACAACAAAAACTTGAAGACGAAGACTTTGAGACATTACTTGATGAAGACTCGTGTCAGATACTAGCTGAACTTGCAGACTCATTAGGAGTTGATCACACACCAGGTTCGAAACGTTTGAAAGCATTAGGAATGATTCACAGGAAGGACGTTGGGTGCTGTACGAGTTGAAGCGATTTTTCAGCATGACAACGCGCGGCCACATGTCGCAAAACCGGTGAAAACGTTTTTGAAAACACTTAAATGGGAAGTACAACCCCACCCGCTGTATTCACCAAACATTTCCCGATCAGATTACCATTTGTTCCGATCGATGACAAATGGCCTGGCTGAGCAGCGCTTCCAATTTTATGAAGATATCAAAAAATGGGTCCACTCTTGGATTGCATCAAAAGACGTGTCGTTTTTCCGACATGGAATTACTATGCTGCCAGAAAGATGGGGAAAAGTAATGGCTAGCGAGAGACAATACTTTCAAGAACATATTTTTTACCAATTTTTTAAAATAAAGCATTCATTTCATAAAAAAAAAAAACAGCGAGAACTTATTCAACCTCCTAATATATTTTTGGTGATATTCGTCTGTAACATTTTATAATTTCCATCCTGTATGTTCTATAAAACTGAATTTGTTGGCTTAATTTTGCTCTTCAGTGTAGTTTCTCGCAGCGATGCGAGTCGACACAAGCAAATTGGGCTCGACATGAGAGGACGTTCCTCGGGCCCGTTTCTTGTGGGACCACCCAGTCGCGGCTTGTACACCGGAGATATCCCCGATCACAGGTACAAGAAGCGCCATCGGTGACTTAGATTTAGGCTCGGTACGGTATACGAGCAGCGAGTACGCGAAAAACGCCGGTAACCGTTCCTCGTGGACAACAACGACGAGCGTTATTCCCTCGTGAGCGGCTCGCTCGACGACGGTGACGTGACGGCGAAACCTTTTTTGTAAATCACCACATCCATCCACCATATGTTGTCCAGAACCTCCAGGCCAGGGCCCGTGACACACGCTGGAACGATCATCGTCTCGAATACGACACGGGAGAAATCCTTGCTGATATCACTGTCCAACACCAAATTCGTTTCTCAATAACTGTAGGACGGTTCTTATAGAGTTTTTCGCGCTGATTCCGAATCTGCCCTTACTTTTTCTCCTACACGCACAGTTTCTGAGAAAAATGATGTTGAAAAAAACCTATTTTTCAACTTTAAACAAATATTGCAATATTATTATAAAAGATATTGAATTGTTCTTTGCAGCAAAAGATTCTGTAGACTTTCCCGAATACAGTGATGTCCAATATTAATACATTATGAATGTTTAAACATGTTTAAACAATCATTAAAGACGGAGAGACACCACTTTTGCACCAATTTTCGAGGATATTTTTGAATTTATCACAAAAAATAAGGGTCCAGCATAAAATCGTACTATATCACGTGATAGAGCAGACTTTTATCTTGAGAAACCTCCCTTTGAAGTTTGCAACATCGACATTTTAACCGAACCAGAAAGCAAAATACCAAACATTTCTTCTAACCTAGAATATTTCCATTGTATATAATTTATTTTCATTATATGCGTGAGAAACTGATATAGTACCTCATAATATATTTAAATGTTTAGTAATTTATTACATATAAACAAATTTAATCATGCAAACAATATTCTGAATAATGGTGTAGCAATTTGTAGTGGCGCTTCAGAGTCGCCATTCGAGTGCTAAGGGTTAATACATTATGAGTATTTATACATGTGTAGACGATCATTAAAGACGGAGAGAGACCAATTCTGCACCAATTTTTGAGGATATTTTTGAATTTATCTCAAAAAATAAGGATCCAGCATAAAATCGTACTATATCACGTGAAAGAGCAGACTTTTATCTTGAGGAACCTCCCTTTGAAGTTTGCAACATCGACATTTTAACCGAACCAGAAAGCAAAATACCAAACATTTCTTCTAACCTAGAATATTTCCATTGTATATAATTTATTTTCATTATATGCGTGAGAAGCTGATATAGTACCTCATAATATATTTAAATGTTTAGTAATTTATTAAATATAAACAAATTTAATCATTCAAACAATATTCTGAATAATGGTGTAGCAATTTGTAGTGGCGCCTCAGAGTCGCCATTCGAGTGCTAAGACATTTTAACCGAACCAGAAAGCAAAATACCAAACATTTCTTCTAACCTAGAATATTTCCATTGTATATAATTTATTTTCATTATATGCGTGAGAAACTGATATAGTACCTCATAATATATTTAAATGTTTAGTAATTTATTACATATAAACAAATTTAATCATGCAAACAATATTCTGAATAATGGTGTAGCAATTTGTAGTGGCGTCTCAGAGTCGCCATTCGAGTGCTAAGGGTTAATACATTATGAGCGTTTATACATGTGTAGACGATCATTAAAGACGGAGAGAGACCAATTCTGCACCAATTTTTGGAGGATATTTTTGAATTTATCTCAAAAAATAAGGATCCAGCGTAAAATCGAACTACATCACGCGATAGAGCAGACTTTTATCTTGAGAGACCCCCTTTGAAGTTTGCAACATCAACATTTTTACCGAACCAGAAAGCAAAATATCTACGCCCGACATGAGTTGCCGCCAGTGGTGCTCTTCCACTAGCGCGGTCGTTCGTCGGGATATGGCGCGGCGTAACGCCGATGCAGTGGCCAAAAGGCCGCAATTATGCCAGCTTATTTATAAATTATGTATAATATTTATATATTTCATACTAAAAAGGTCTTTTGTAACAAAAAATAATTTAATATAAAAATCTATTTAATATCGCTTATTGTGGAAATGCTTAATAAAGAAAACTAAATACAAAAGAAAAACTTACTAAATTAGTTTTTTGTTACAAAAGACCTTTTTAGTATGAAATATGCTTACTATGAACAAGAGACTAACGTTAAAAAAATACATAAAATAATTTAAACAGAATAAATGTACTAATGAATAATAAATAACAATAGTATAACATTTAATAAAATTTAACATTTAAATTAGCTAACATAATTTGCGCATTTACCCACTGCTAGCCGCACCGCGTCGCGCCGTATCCTGACGAATGACCGCGCTAGTGGAAGAGCACCACTGACGGCAGCGCATGTCGGTCGTAGATATTTTGCTTTTTGATTCGGTAAAAACGTTGATGTTGCAAACTTCAAAGGGGGGTTTCTCAAGATAAAAGTCTGCTCTATCGCGTGATATAGTTCGATTTTACGCTGGACCCTTATTTTTTGAGATAAATTCAAAAATATCCCCAAAAATTGGTGCAAAAATGGTCTCTCCGTCTTTAATGATTGTCTAATCACTGTATTCGGGAATGTCTACAGAATCTTTTGCTGCAAAGAACAATTCAATATCTTTTATAATAACATCACAATATTTGTTGGAAGTTGAAAAATAGGTTTTTTTCAAAGTCATGTTTCTCAAAAACTGTGCGTGTAGGAGAAAAAGTATAAGAACCACCCAACAGTAATTGAGAAACATAAAAAAAGTTGAAATTTGTTGGACAGTGTATTCTAACCGATATTCGGAACGTACGCGGTGATAAATTATTCGCGTCATGACTGTAGAATTTCTTTTAAGAAACTTTGAACAAAATAGAGCATTTTTCAATAAAGGGTGAGTCACCCAAGAATTTCATTTAAACTATCTCCGTTGTTTTTAGTATTACGAAAAAATGTCCGAGGAAGAAGGGGCATTTTACATTATGGCGACTGTACATTGACCACGCCGCGCCGTAACAATATATTTAAAGTGGCTATTATAGTAATAGAAAAGATTTTTTACTCAAGATTATATTTCCCAAAACTTCAAGATTGCCGTAATTTTCTTTTAAATAGAATGATATACTTTTATTGGTATAATGTTGTTCAGGCGGAATCGTTGTCTGCGCCCGACAACAACGGGAGCAATTAGTGATGGGCACTATCGACTACTTACTATTTAGTAACAGCATACTATCGACTTTTTAGTCGATATTTTTCAGTCGACTGAAATCTCGCTTTAGTGGTTATGTCCAGTTATGTCATCAAATCTACTGCAACACCATCGATGTATTTACCTTTTGTAAAATTAATTCATAATTAGAATTTGAAAATTGTAAGAGGTAAACAAGTTTTTTTTTAACAATCACTACTACTTCGATTTATTATAAGCTATTTAATATTTGTAGTTAAACAATTACCTGCTCCAAATTTTTGGTCAAGATCAATTAGATTATAAGTAATAATTTCCTGAATTCTTGAAAATATTATGTAAAATCAAATAAGTGTTGCTTCAGTATAGAGCTATTTAAAATTATGGCATTGTTTAATTTCTTCTATATCAAAATGTAATCGATAGAGTTTAATGTTGCCATTTCTCCTCATTCTCCTAGAGTAGATAGAAATATTGCTATATTAGGAATTTAAGAATAAGAGAATTTCATCTAAAAAAAAGTTTGACTGTAGTAACTTATTCCAGATTACAATTTAAAAATATTATTTTATCCAAATTTTTTGCAGATAATCTATTTCTTCTTTCAGACAGAACTTGTCCGTCCACTTGTGTGTCCATGGAACCATGAATACAATGTATAAAGTATTATAATAAAATATAATTAATGAAATAATGTTAGAAAATTACAACGAACAGTTTAGAAAGAATAGTATAACAAAAACGAGTCCTCGATAGTGTGATGCCACGACCGTTATAAATTACTTCAAGCTTGTTAGCTGGCGAGCATCAACAGTGTTCCTTAAAATTATTGATACAAATACAACATTAGAAATATTTACACCTTATTCATTTGCATTATTATCCTTCCTTCTTACAATAATATTACTAATTACTTCTAAATTTTATATATAACAAAATATATAAAATTTTTCCATGTTATTGGCGCACTGGTACGATCATATATGACAAATTAAGCTGTTTTGCAAATTTATATCAAGTTTTCCGACGTTTCGATCTGGATTTAGATCATTTTCAAGAAAAAAGTTATGTTGTAATTGCGTCTGTAAGAATTTGTTTTTCAATTAATATATGGACATTGTTTTCTTCTTTTTCTGCATTTGGTTTGACAACCATATATTAATTGAAAAACAAATTCTTACAGACGCAATTACAACATAACTTTTTTCTTGAAAATGATCTAAATCCAGATCAAAACGTCGGAAAACTTGATGTAAATTTGCAAAACAGCTTAATTTGTCATATATGATCGTACCAGTGCGCCAATAACATAGAAAAATTTATCAATAATTGTCGATCGAAATATGGAAAAACTGTTAAAATATATAAAACTTCGTAAAAGAATTAAAGAATGATTCTTTTGTTTTTGGTAGAAATGCTATACCGCCCTTGTTTGAAAATTTCATTATAATCAATTGACGTTGCTATATTATAGCATTCGACCAATAGTTGTATATTTATAGTATATTTGCATTAGTTTGCGTTGTGCATAATCGAATATACACATACTTAATCAATTAATTACTCGATACTCGCCAACGAACGAATCTATTTAATAGTAAAACTCATTCAAAAGTACCGCCGCTTAAATTCAGTTGATCGGTAGCTCCAGCATTGTATGGATCAAGCGACAGCTTCGGACAACTGAATTTTGTCGATAGTTCGATGGTTCAAAAAAGTAGTCGACTGAAATTAGTAGTTAGTTACTATTGACTTAGTCGATAGTTTTTAGTCGATGGTGCCCATCACTAGGAGCAACGGCCGGGCGACCGTGAGGACCGCCACGGTCCCAAAACAAGCCCGCGTGCGACCGCCGAGCGCCCGCCCGCGATGGCTCCCAATTCAAATCCGCAAGTTTGACTGCCGATTCGTTCGGCAATCCACGGCCCGCGGTAGGAAGGAAGCAATATAACTCACCGCGCTTCGATGCGCCGTCTAGACAACCAGAAAACAGCGAACAGGTGTAACGCGACACGAAACTATTTGAATCACGATGGGTCCCCCGCGACCCACGAATTGCAAGCCGGATGATACGCCCTGCGTACCGATTGCACATTCTTTCATCGCCCCCGCGGCCTAACAGTATTTAACAGTGTACGAGAGTTGTACATTTCTGTGTCAAAGTGTAAATAGTTATCGTTATACGTCGTGTCCGTCCTACATTAAACTCCGTGCTGTACCAAACACTGTGTTGTTTTCTCGTGTCCGTCCCATCGTCCCTGCCGGCAACAGTTAGCTCCGGAAAAGCCGGAACAATGTTATGGCTAATGAAAAACGAATTCTACCATTTACGGTGTGTCTCACGAACTCTGTTCACTTAAATATCTTGGTTACTTCAAATAATACGAGAAAATGTTACTTACAGAAGATGTAGTGTTTAAGAAACTAGATAATATGGTATAATTATTATTCTTGCATGTGGAGACGTAGATAAGATATAGCAGTCAGCTTTATTTTGTTTTAATGGAATCTCCATGTTTTTATGATCGATTTCGTAGATTGGCGTATTCTGAGTATAAAAGTACTAAAGTGTATTTCTCCTAAAACTTACCGTTGCTCAGATATTTGACTTTTTTTCATTCGATTTCATGACATTTATTATTCGCTGTTTATTTACATTTGACGTGGTGAGCATATCCTCCAATACGTTCCATAATGAAAGTAATAGAATGAAAGATGTCAAATATCTCAGGAACAGTAAGCTTTTGGACAAATGCACCTTCTGTAAGTAACGTTTTCTTGTATTGTTTGAAATAACCAAGATATTTAAGTGGACAGAGTTCGTGAGACATACTGCATAATATGTTGACCTTCGAATGACCTTCAGAGCAGTTATTTTTCGAAAAGCATAACATAATGTACGAATATGTTATTTAAGTAATTAAAATATAAATACGCTTATCGTATTCGAGGAAGATTCCATTGATATAAACTGAAACATTTGAAGAATAACTCTACCGAAGGACATTTAGAGGTCAACAAATTGCAGATGGTTGAATTTGTTTTTTGTTTGGCTATAACATTATAGCAATCAAAGTAAATCGTCCCATTGAAAAAATCAACAATGATCTTGAAATTTCTGAAAATACGACCGTGAGAAAAAATGTTTTCTATTGTAATAATTGCTCCTTAGAATCAATACATTTTCTTTCTTATATATTTTGAAAGTGAATATATAAGTAAATATTAATAAAAATTATTTTCCCGTATCGTTAAAAACAAAGGAGATATTTTAGGTAAAAATCTTAGATGACTCGCCCCGTATAGATTTTATTCGGCGAAAAATTGAACTTTTTAAATGAAAACTTGCATAGATAACAAATTCTATAGGCACCAATATGAAAAAGACGTAACTTCTGAATTGATTGACTGCTTTTCGAACAATCACTCAAACTACAAAAGCACTTCTCTCAAAATTACAGCTTCGGAATCAAAGCCCAAGATTTACTAAAATATTGCTCAACTATTTGAGTTCGTTGTTTCCTTATTATTGTATAAAGATTCATATCAAATTGATTTCAGTATGTACAAACATTCTACAGTTCGCATTAACGGGGCCTTCTCGTGTAACGGCAGCGGAAACAAATGATTTTTAAGAATTTTCTTTCAGAATAACTAGTGGACATATGGGACTACACTTTTTGGGGATGTAAACAGATAATCTTGAAATACAAGGTATCTTTTATGTTCAATTGTTGTAATTATTATTTACTGTATAATACGCATATCTCCCGAAACTGTGTTCTTTAAACTGGCGTACACAATAACTTAAAAGCTAATTAACTGATTTTGAATTTAACAGTGGTCGGAAAGTATCGATCAGTCGTGTAACAATGATACAATTGGATGGTTTGTGGCTTTAAGCATAAAACAAATTATTATATTCCGATTTCACGATATTCACATAAATAATTAAGCATCATAAAATCGTGAACGATATCAGTGTAAATATGTATAACAAAATAACAAGTTGTATAGGTGTATATAAATAACAATAATAAAACCTGAACATTCAGATTAATAAATATAGGTGTTCACGGAACGCAAGTTCAATACATGGTCTTAAACAATTCATTTCGATTATATAAATATATATATATATATATATATATATAATCGTACGAGATTTGTCAGATTCTCAATATTTTGTTCAGCTAGTAAACCTAGAAAAGAGAGAGACCACACACTCGGTTAACGCGTGAATTGCCTAACACACGTGCACGATCCGCGTGGCTCGACTTCCTCGTTCGAAAGATTGAGAAGAATTATAGGTTAGTTATGAAAAACACTACTTGATAAAATTAGATTTAACTACTAGAAGAAAGATAGAATAAAGAACTATTTATAGAAGTTACGTAGAATAAGCCTTTGCCGGAGCTATCGCGTTTAACGAATCTTCTTACTGCTTACAGGTGAATGACGATCCTTCGCACCGTTTCGGCAAGCTCGGATTCTTCACCCGGATTCCCACTACGCGCATCGTTAACCAATTAGATTTAATTTCTTTGTTTATTTCCTCTCTCGCTTTCCTCTTACTTTCTCTCTCTTACCCTCGCTTTTCTCTCTTCGCTCGCGCCGGATATGCACCAACGGTCGAGGAGCGGTATAGCCCGCGTAAACAGAAAAATCCTTGATGACGCTCAGCATGCCCGGCTAGGGTAATCCCACAACGACAAGCGTTGCCAAGCGTGTCTAGCGATGTTATTATATTTGAACAAATGAACCTTTCCTCGGCCGTTGGTACGTTTGCTTATTCTCTACGGCCCGACTGGCGAGTTCGCTTATTCTATTGCTTATTATTTAGGTAAAAGGTGACGGACGGGGGCGTCATTGTCTCTATTGCCTATATGTGATTTCTATTTATAATTCGTTGGAATGTGGCTTCGCGACGCACGAAAATACGTGTCTTGGACGGCATTGACCCCAAGAAGGGTATTTGTTATATTGAATACATCTACCGCGAAATAACTGAATCTATACTTCGTCAAAGGCCACAACGTGGTTGATTAGGGAGATCCCACAACGACAAGCGTTATCAACCCCGGTGTCGCCGACGGATGAAACAAAAATTCCAATCATTCTTACTGTGTCGGAGGCCGCGCTGCGGTCAATTAGGGAGATCCCACAACGACAAGCGTTATTGACCACGGTGCTGTCGACGAATAAAGCCAAAAGTAATAAGATATTAATAATTGTTCGGAACGTAACAATGGTAAAGAATGGTAGAAGAACGGGTGAGGATGGGAGGGAGAATGAGGCAGGAAGGTATTTGATGAAAGATGAGGGACCGGAAGATGGGGTCCTCGGGTAGGGTAGGATATGAAGTAGTTTATAAGGTAGTTTTTAAGGTATCCTTTTGTATATAGTTCTCTCTCTCTCTCTCTCTCTCTCTCTCTCTCCCTCTCTCTAATTAGTACATAGTTCTAGTTATAGTTAGTTTTATGTTAATCAGATAAGTTAGAGTAAATTTAAGTTAAGTTAAGTTAGGAAGTAAGGTTAGGGTAAGGAGAAAGGGAAGGAGGAGGAAGGAGGTGGATGTGATAGAATTGTAACCCTTAGGGGAATCAATAAAGCTTTATACAATTTCTTTTTTATGATATAAGATTAATTTTCCTATCAAAAGAAATTATATCTCCCTCAAAAATCCATAGATTTTGCAATTCTCTATATTTTTGCTTAAATGTTGGTTGAGTGCCATCGTAAATAATCAAACTTTAAGCTCAGCCTTAAGAACAGCCTTCAATTTTTGGTTTCAGATAACTTTAACACTTGCTACACTGTACGCCAATGTTAGCTATTTTGTGAACAAAGTTGACAGGATTGTAAAAATTGTCATAATATTAATACAAAATTGAAACAAAAAAATTTTACCTTCTAATACGAAGTTGCCTACTTGTATGCCAACAAATTTTACTCGAATAATATAAATAGTTTTCGTAAACAAAAAGTCGCAACAATCACTTATTCATATAGTTGTTAAACAAGAATCCCCTCTTATAGAGACTCTATTTTGTGCTTGAGACTATTCAACTTTCACAAACAATCATCCCACTACCACAAATTCTATACCTTTCTCTGCAAAGAAACAATTCACAACTGGTTTGCTCGCTTACGGAATGAATGATGAAGCAAAGGACTCGAACTAGTAAAATTCCGAAAATAATTTATAACGTTGGTACGTTACGAACAACTGTTTCGACAAGTTTTGTTGGGCTTGTGGAGACTCCAGGGGCTCGGAAGGTAAGTGTTTGATCAAAGTTTTAGTATTCGGTAAACATATTCGTCTCGATACCAATTAAGCAAATCAGCATCGGTGTGTTTAACATGCAGCGTTAGTTGAAAGTTAGTTAATCGAGTTAAGTGGTTAAAGTAAAGTATGGGGAACGCAGAGATTGATCCTGGTACTATGCGTGTATTCCGATAAACGGGGATATACATACATAAGAGAGGCTTCTCATGTAAAGGTAATGAAAACAAGTGATTTGTAAGAATTTTTTTTTATAATAATTATTGGACTTATGGCATTAGGCCTTTTTGAGATGTAAACAGGTAGTCTTGAAGTACGAGTGTTTTTTTTAAATTAAATTCTTATTATTATTTACTGTATAATATACGAGACTTCTTAACACCTTTGACAGTGTAAACATTGTTGGCGTTAGGGATACTGTTACGTACAGAGAATTCTCTCTGCTTTATTGCAATCAGAGTTTTCTAATCTCTTTCCTGAGAACGGAAAACGCCCTACTCCACCCTTTGCTTATTGAAACGATGACAGGCACAAACAGTTCCACAAGATCCCCTAATATGTAAATCTTGAGAGCATTGCCACTTAGATTTCATAGTATATAAATCCTCGAATTTTAACCCTCTGGGGCAGTGCTTAAAGTACAATCGAGCTATACACGTCGTTACGCTGAATCTCGTTTTGGACTTGGTTGTATTTAGTGAGATCGGGCCTATAGTCACCCCCGAATCAAGTAACCTTATAGATTTCGCGAGTACGGTATTAATCTGTCTTGGCATAATTATTCATCCTCTCCGTGTGCCCCGCATCCCCAGTGTGTCATCCAACAGGCAGTAGTACTCAGGTAACTACACAACATTGTTCATACACACTCAATTCTTACCGCGACACTAACAGTTGTAACAGAGCCAGTTTCCTGTAATATACAATTTAGTTCAAGGTAATTTTGAGTAACAATTGATTTTAACCCACCATTCAGATCCAGTAATTCTTAGTTGACCGTTCCCACATGATACAATCGTACCGCTCGGGTTGTATCAATTAATTTATAATATTAAAGTTACGAGGCCGTTACTAACATCCTAGGAGCTACCTGAACTTGTATCAGGAACCCAAAACTGTTATCCAACCTATGCGGCTCCCTGATTTCGCATCAGGTTCGTCCGTATCCTACAGCTCCCCGATTTCGCACCGGGTTCGCCTGTGCTTTTGTTCAACCTCCTAGCAGCTCCCCGATTTCGCATCGGGTTCGTCTGCGCGTGTAACTCCTAGTGGCTCCCCGATTTCGCATCGGGTTCGTCCACGCAGTCTCTGAAATATCCTAGCGGCTCCCTGATTTCGCATCAGGTTCGTCCGTGCACCTTACTAACAATTGAAAACCATATTCCTCTTTAAACTATAAACCGCTCGCCGGCCACGCGTGCTACCGCTCGGCCCAAGCTCGTAACAATGCCGTGCAAAATCACTAACTGTGATTTATCACAGTGATCGCAGAATCACGATCACGGTCGTGGTTTTAACTTCATTCATTTTTTAATCTAGAGTGAATTTGCTCACTGTCATCCTAATTCATCAACTATATTGAATTAATTCTTTGTTTTTCAATACATCAATTAGCTTGCATAGAAATATCTGCATATACTCGCAATTTTATTTTGATGTCGTTAATATAGAACAGGCATGTCCAGAAGTAGCTCACTTGGAGGCAAATTCGAGGGAGACGCCTACTTCTCCCGCCCGAGCGTCTCGCTTCCCGTGGCGGCCTTAGTCCTCCGAGCTCCTCAGACCCGTGCCTACCGTGGGTCCGAGAGTCGCCCCAACGCGCCACACGCGGTACATATTGCGAGCGGTAGGCACGGGTCTGAGGAGCTCGGAGGACTACAGTCGCTACGGGGAGCGAGACGCGCGGGCGGGAGAAGCAGGCGTCTCACTCGAATTTGGCTCCAAGTGAGCTACTTCTGGACATGCTTGATATAGGTTGCCTCTGTGACTTGGGCAAAGAACAGTGATGCTCTCCGACAATCAGAAGCGATAACGAAAATCACGAATCACTGTGAAAAATCATTGTGTTTGGAAACGAACGTGATCAAATCACGAGTGATCCAAAAGTAGCACTTCACGCCATCCATAGTTGGCGTGCAGTGGTGCGTCTGTCACAATGATCAAACCAAAAATAGTGAGAAGAGATACTTACTTAGAAGAATATGAAAAGTTGGAAAAGTTTTACGGTTAGGTTTACTTTTTTCGATCGCTTGGTTAGAATTATATTGTTAAAAAAGTATTACAAATAAATAATCATTTTAGGTCAAATCCCGAAATAAATATGTAAAGAAATGAATGTGCTCCGTCCAAAGTTGATTACTTTACTGGATTTTTAATTATCGGGCACGCTAATATGAATATACTACAGGGTGTCCCACATAAATGGGAACACCTAAATATCTGTCGTATTTACAGTCCTATCAGAAAACTTCAGAGGACAAAGTGACACTATTGCAGGGGGCAAATATAATGGTAAAGAAAAAAGTTTTTTATGTCGTGTTTTTTAATGAAATTTCAAGGTCACCGATGTTTTTTTAAATGGAATAGTATATTTTTTTTACGATAGCATGATAGACGATGAAAAAGTGAATTTAGTGGATACCACCTCTTTGACCTTGAAATGACCTTGAGCAAGAATAATCATGTTGGAGTGGATAAAATGTGGAAATTTAAAACTTACATGTTTCAGCAAAGATTACTCCTTGTTTACGGCGGGTTGACCTTTACATATCATAATAAATGTTCGGAATGTTGACTATCCTCATTTTTGCAATATTGCAATCTTGCATTAAATGATCTGTAGGCATTGTCGATTTCCTGAGACGTAATTGAACGTCGAACGAATTTATACAAGGAACTCTTACTGGTATAAAGTATGCTGCATTTTTATGCCAGGATTTGACGGGCCTTTTAGAAGAAATTACGTTATTCGGTCGGGAGCGCATGTGGTTTCAACATGAGGGTTGTCCAGAGCAGTATTCTAAAGTTGCTAGAACGTTGCTAAATACGAAATATCGTGGACGCTGGATTGGGCGACGAGGAACAATTCCATAGCCAGCCCGTTCTCCGGATCTGACACCATTGGACTTTTATCTATAGGGCAAGATAAAGTGTATTGTGTATAAAGATAAACCCACAACACCAGAGGATATGCGGCAAAGGATTACTGCAGCATGTGCTTCAATTACGTCTCAGGAAATCGACAATGCCTACAGATCATTTAATGGAAGATTGCAATATTGCATAAATGTGGATGGTCAACATTTCGAATATTTATTATGATATGTAAAGGTCAACCCGCCGTAAACAACGCGTAATCTTTGCTGAAACACGTAAGTTTTAAACTTCCACATTTTATCCACTCCAACATGATTATTCTTGCTCAAGGTCATTTCAAGGTCAAAGAGGTGGTATCCACTAAATTCAGTTTTTCATTGTCTATCATGCTATCGTAAAAAAATATACTATTCCATTTAAAAAAACATCGGTGACTTTGAAATTTCATTAAAAAACACGACATAAAAAACTTTTTTCTTCACCATTATATTTTCCCCCTGCAATAGTGTTACTTTGTCCTCTGAAGTTTTCTGATAGGACTGTAAATACGACAGATATTTAGGTGTTCCCATTTATGTGGGACACCCTGTATACAAGTATACTATACAATAAGTAATAAGAAAAATTGAACCAAAAAAATAGCACTTGTGTGTACTTCAAGAATATCTGTTAACATCCCAGATGGCCCTAGTCCCGTATGTCCAATAGTATTTTACAAAAATTCATAAAAGTCACTTGTTTTTACTGCCGTTATACGAGCAGCAGAGTGATATTGAAAACAATGTAGAGACGGCAACGTGGGCAACGAATTCAACCGTTGGTTTTTTTCAGAGTCCGTTCTTTTTCGTGCAGCTCATATCTTTTCATTCCATTTGTCCTTCGCAAACGGGCCAGACCTGCTGCGAATCGATGTTCGATAAATGATCTGCAGTAAAAACAGCTGCAGGATCGACTGATGTATCGCGTGTTAGAGGAAAGTTAACCCGATCAGGTTTTCGGATGTTACTTCGATCTGAGATCAGTGTCAGCTTGGCGAACAAGTTCGTGGCAAATGAAATATGTATGTTAGAAATGGTAAAACTACCATTTTTCGATATTTCCTTTTTAAGTGAGGTAGCGAAACTGAATTGAAAAGTAAGTGTACGATAGTCTGATATTTTCTACAGACATAAGCTGCTAATAAATCGAGTGGGAGCAGAGAAAGCTTTATTCAAAATAGAACCTACTTGACAGTACTGCTTTCCTTGTTTAAAGTACTGCCTCGATAGATGTGAAACAGATGTGCACGATGTTTGTGAAAAATTAATCCGAACACTTTTCTGATTACAATGAGTCCAAACAGGATGTAATTTGGATCGCATTTAGGATAAGGCAGCTCAAGTCATACCACTGCTTAAGTCTTTCAAATATTATTATATGTTGTACGTAATATCGCGGCAACTGCGCCCTAAGCGGCAAAAGATTCACTATTTAGTCAACCATATTGATTCACATAATGTTCGTCTGTCACCGATACCGTGGAAACATAACCTCTCGACAAGTAAGTTTATCATCATTATCTTATAATTTTCTGTACATGTTTAGTAGTGTATCTAGCAAGTAATTTATTGATAAAATCGTGCTCCATATTTTGAAGTCACTCAGTATCATTTAAGGAGTCTTTTACTGCAAACAAAATCGTATTAGCTTTATTCAGTGCTTCGTTATGTTCGTTTGAAATGTAAATTGTGCCGTGTCTTAAGTCGTACTTCATCAATCGAAATAACGTCTACTCCGAATAAAGAAGAAATCGAGAAAGCTGCATATAAGAATAAAGGAGCCGTTAAACGAAAGATACAAACAATAGAAGTTAAAAGAAACAATTCCAAACAACTAAAAACGATTGGTTTTGTAACATTTGAGCAGAACCCCGTGAAGAAAATATGTTTCAGTGCTTGAAATGCAAGACATGGATTCTTGATTTATGTGCTGGTGTTGACAAAAAAATAAAGAAATATGTCTGTAATGTTTGTACTAACTGATAGTTTGAATAAGTTATTTAAGAGACAGAAAGTTTTGTTATGTTTGTTTAATTTTATACTTAGACACGACTTCAGCTATAGGTTAGGATATACAACTTAGGACACCGGTTTCCTCAGTCGTACTGAATTTGCTTTTATAACTTTTGTTAATTATATTTAAGAGAGTAGACAGTTTGGAATTTTATCGTAATAAATTCAATCAACAATGTTCACACAAGTTTCGAGTGGCACATAGAATTTTTATTTCCTTGATAAATCCTACAATTTATACCTACTTTTTCTAATAGGGTAC
The DNA here is from genome assembly GCA_913789915.3 of Sphecodes monilicornis. Lineage (NCBI taxonomy): Eukaryota > Metazoa > Arthropoda > Insecta > Hymenoptera > Halictidae > Sphecodes > Sphecodes monilicornis. The sequence continues at coordinate 8,523,517 of OU565301.1, read as the reverse complement.
GACTTGAGCAACCTTACCCTACTTGTTTAATCCATAATTCAGTAGAGCCTTAATTACACTACCCAACACCAAATTTTTTTCCTAATAACTGTGGGGTGGTTCTTATAGAGTTTTTTGCGCTGATTCCGAATCTGCCCTTACTTTTTTGCCTACATGTGCAGTTTTTGAGAAATTTGAGTAAGCAAAATATCTTCGCCCGACATGAGTTGCCGCCAGTGGTGCTCTCCCACTAGCGCGGTCGTTCGTCGGGATACGGCGCGGCGCGACTTACGGCGATGCAGTGGCTATAAGCGCGCAATTATATCAGCTTATTTAAATGTTAAATTTTATTAAATGTTATACTATTGTTGTTTATTATTTATTAGTACATTTATTCTGTATAAATTATTTTATGTATCTTTTTAATGTTAGTCTCTTGTTTATAGTATATTTCATACTAAAAAGATCTTTCGTAACAAAAGAATAGTTTAATACAGAAATCTATATAATATCGCTAATGTGAAATATAATTATAATATACATTATTATACATTATATATATTTATATATTTTATATATATTATATATATTTCATGATTTATATAATATATATATTTTATATATATATTATATATATTTCATTATTTATATTATATATATTTCATTATTTATATTATATATATTTCATTATTTATATTATATATACATTATATATATTTCATTATTTATATTATATATACATTATATATATTTCATTATTTATATTATATATACATTATATATATTTCATTATTTATATTATATATACATTATATATATTTCATTATTTATATTATATATGTATATATTTCATTATAAATAAGCTGACATAATTGCGCGCTTATAGCCACTGCATCGCCGTTACGTCGCGCCGCGCCGTATCCCGACGAACGACCGTGCTAGTGGAAGAGCACCACTGGCGGCAACTCATGTCGGGCGAAGATATTTTATTTTCTGGTTCGGTTAAAATGTCGATGTTGCAAACTTCAAAGGGAGGTTTCTCAAGATAAAAGTCTGCTCCATCACGTGATGTAGTACGATTTTACGCTGGACCCTTATTTTTTGTGATAAATTCAAAAATATCCTCAAAAATTGGTGCAAAAGTGGTGTCTCTCCGTCTTTAATGATTGTTTAAACATGTTTTAACATTCATAATGTATTAATATTAGATATCACTGTATTCGGGAAAGTCTACAGAATCTTTTGCTGCAAAGAACAAATCAGTATCTTTTATAATAACATCACAATACTTGTTTAAAGTTGAAAAATAGGTCTTTTTTCATACTCAAATTTTTCAAAAACTGTACGTGTAGGCGAAAAGGTAAGGGCAGATTCGGAATCAGCGCAAAAAACTCTATAAGAACCGCCCAACAGTTATTAGGAAATATAAAAAAAGTGAAATTTGTTGGACAGTGTTATTCGAACCTTTGATATGTGAATATAGTTAATTGTAAACCGATCCACACAAAACACGACTTATTATACAAATCAATAAAAATTTAATGTAATATTGTAGCTAGACAACTGTTTGTCTATTCAAACATGCATTTTCTATTTTCCAGTTCGGATAATCGAAGTTCTACTGTATCGTAGATTAGACGGGTAAATTGGTCCACATTACATCGTGCTTGGACTCGTTTTAATCAGAAAAATATTACAAATATGTTGATTACGGTTTCGTAGCAAAATCGAAACAAAAGAAGTTCTTTTCCTACGTTCCCTTTTCTGATATCGGTACGAGATTAAAAACACGTCTGAAAAGTAGATTGCATTAAAAGTGTGTCTAGAGGAGTCGGACCTACTTATCGAAAAATGATGTTCTTCATATAAAATGTATCTTTTCTCAGGAACTCCTAGGGCTATCTCCATAAACAATGTTTCGTTTGATTCCTGATTTTCTCCTGCATATTTCAACACGTGGAGTTTCCAAAATATTGCCATTTTCAAAAATTATTTAGCTATAGGGCAATGCTTTTTAATTTTCTTAAGACCAAACATTGAAAATTTGTCAAAAATATAATTTAAAATATTTTTGTGAAACCCCCTCGTTAAAGTATGCAAGGAAACAAGAGGAATCAAACAGAAAAAGTTTTTTTGAAAATATCGCTCATAGTACCTGAGAAAAAGAGCATCGAATATTGGTAAATTAAATAGGCCGGACAACTCTCCTTAGGAACCTACTGATATCACATCCGATTCAATCTCTCCTCGAAACACTGTAATACGACATGGTAATGTGTACACTGCGGATTTTATGCATTTGTAGGAAAAATGAGTGTGAACAATATAAAAATGATTGAAATAATTTCAGAATATCAATGTAATATTTTAACTTGCTAGAATTATTAAAGAAACAATGAAATGTGTGTCCGGCTTTAGTCCCTTGGGATCGATACAGAACAATCCGCAGTCTAGTAGTGAATAGATTCCAAGCATTTATGGGAAAAATGAATTGGCACAACACAAAACTGCGAAGACACTACAGACATTGAATGACGTTATATTATTCTCGACTTGGGTCTGGGAAAAAGTTCGTGGCGTTTTTTTAGTAAAATTCAACTGGTTTTCTTATAGTGTGAAAATGAATTTATTTAAACCAAATATGCTCCATTATTATCGACAATGTTTCGCCATTTTTCGGATAGAGACACGATGCCATCGGTGAAGAACTTCTGTGGTTTGTGGTTGATAAACTGATTCAAGTGGTTTTCAGAGGCTTCTTTTGAAGGTAGCTTAACCCCATTGAGAGAGTTCTGCAGCGACCGAAATAAGTGATAGTCAGAGGGTGCTATGTCTGGACTATACGGTGGATGCATCAAAACTTCCCAACCAAGGTCTCGCAATTTTCGACGGGTCATCAAAGAAGTGTGTGGTCGAGCATTGTCATGATGGAAGACAACACCTTTCCTATTACTCAATTCCGGCCGTTTTCTTTCAATTGCCTGGCGTAATCTCTCTAGTTGTCCACAGTAGAGTTGAGAATCAATCGTCTGACCAACTAGAAGTAGCTCATAGTGGACGATTCCCTTCCAGTCCCACCACACACACAGCATCACCTTTTTCGGCGTCAATTCTGGCTTCGCGAACGCTTGGGACGGCTCACCATCCCTTGTCCACGATCTTTGACGCTTCCGAGTGTCGTACGTGATCCATTTTTTATCACCGGTTATGACCCGTTTCAGGAATGGCTCGATTTCTTTGCGTTTCAGCAGCGCACCGCAGATGTTAATACGGTCTAGCATGTTTTTCGCGCTCAACTCATGAGGAACCCATACATCGAGCTTCTTTTTGTAGCCAGCTTTGTATAAATGGTTCAAAACAGTTTTCTGGTCAATACCTAGCTCCATACCAATATCGACACTGCTAATATGCTTATCTTGCTGGACTTTTTCAAGAATTTCATCAGCTTGTCAGCGATTGGACGACCAGAGCGTGACTTGTCTTTCACATAAAAATTACCAAATCGAAAGCGAGCGAACCATTTCCGCGCAGCAGATTTTGATAAAGTACCTTCACCGTACACAGCACAAATTTGTTCACAAGCCTGCGCAGCGTTCTTCCCTTTGTCGTAATAATATTGCAAAATATAGCGCAATTTTTCATTACTTTTCTCCATTTTCAAACGCAAATAACATTCCAACCGCTGCACCAATTTCGATGTTTATACAGTCAAAGTAACGCACGAAGTGTCACCTTTCCAACGAGCGTTTAGTGATATCGCTACGATCTGTGTTTCCTGAGTTATTTGCAATTGATGCCATCTATCGGGAAAAACGTCACGAACTTTTTCCCAGACCCAATATTAAAATTATTAAACGAGAAAAAATATTTCCATATCACTTCTGTTTCTGACAATTCAGATTTTGCATAAAGATCCGTGGTCTAGAAATGAGTGTTCCAAGTGCCAGTTCTCGTGAGCAATCAGCTTCCATCATCAGATTTAACGTGCTTGCGCCGTGCGTGCAGACATTTGTGCACGTATCAAAAGAAACAAGCCTCTAACGTGCGAAAGGTATAAAAAGAGTCATTTCCCTGGTGGTTAGGACAGTAAAGGACGTGAGCCATTGATAATTTCTCATGGAACAAAGGGGTTAGATTCGAGGAAAGAGGTGGCGGCACGCGGAAAGGCTCACGGGCCGCGAAGGAAACCTAAACGCGGCGTATCAGAGCCGGCCGACGAAATGATCTTGTGATAAACGAAGAGGGATATGCGGAGCAGCAGCTATCGCGATCGCTGCGAAATCCGTCGACACGAGCGGCACGTTATAGCACCGTGTATACCGGCTGCACCGTATGCAGTATGCAAATGTCGTCGTCGGCGCGGCGCGCGATTCAGGGCGGATGCAGCCTGCGATGCAACCTCTGAAAGCTGAGGAGCGTCCGGCGGATCGCGTGACGGCGCGGCGCGGCGCGGCACGAGCGGGAAATTATCCCATCTTCGCGTGGTTTGCACGCCATCGTAGACCGCCAGCATGTTCAACGAGTAGCGGGAGGTCTCTGATGGAGATTGCCGCGCTGCCACGGTGGTAAAAGGGGATTAGCGGCTGCTCTCTGGACACCGGGCGATGTATCGGTCACAGTTTTCGGCTACTTTGTCCAGCCGTGGCTTGCTGAACTTAGACAATCGGTACTTTCACCACTTTTTATTGTAATGTAGTTTTATTGTAGCTTTTGGTGTTTGCTAGACTCCTGCCTTGCAAAATTGACCAATTATTTTTTATAACATAATAAAGCAGGTGAAAATCTACAATTTTAACCAATTTTTGTTTGCGAGCAAAATAAAGGAGGTAGGAATTTGCAATTTTTCATATTTGTTGACCCCATGCCTTACAATATTAACTAATTTTTTTAATAAGGAAATTTGCAGTTTTTGACGTTTTTAAACCTTCCAACTCACAATTTTAAACCATTTTTGTTATAACAAAATAGAAAAGGAAGGAGTTTGCAGTTTTTGGTATTTGTTCACCCCATGCCTTATAGTTTTAATCAATTTTTTGTAGCCAAGTAAAGCAGGTGAAAATCTACAATTTTAACCAATTTTTGTTTGCGAGCAAAATAAAGGAGGTAGGAATTTGCAATTTTTCATATTTGTTGACCCCATGCCTTACAATATTAACTAATTTTTTTAATAAGGAAATTTGCAGTTTTTGACGTTTTTAAACCTTCCAACTCACAATTTTAAACCATTTTTGTTATAACAAAATAGAAAAGGAAGGAGTTTGCAGTTTTTGGTATTTGTTCACCCCATGCCTTATAGTTTTAATCAATTTTTTGTAGCCAAGTAAAGCAGGTAGGGATCTATAATTTTAAGCAATTTCTCTCGAGCAAAATAAAGGAAGTAGGAATTTATTGCAATTTTTCGTATTTGTCGACCCCATGCCTTACAATATTAACTAAATTTTTTAATAAAGAAATTTGCAGTTTTTGACGTTTTTAAACCTTCCAACTCACAATTTTAAACCATTTTTGTTATAACAAAATAGAAAAGGAAGGAATTTGCAGTTTTCGGTATTTGTTCACCCCATGCCTTATAGTTTTAATCAATTTTTTGTAGCCAAGTAAAGCAGGTAGGGATCTATAATTTTAAGCAATTTCTCTCGAGCAAAATAAAGGAAGTAGGAATTTATTGCAATTTTTCGTATTTGTTGACCCCATGCCTTACAATATTAACTAATTTTTTTAATAAAGATTTTTGCAGTTTTTGACGTTTTTAAACTTTCTAACTCACAATTTTAAACCATTTTTGTTATAACAAAATAGAAAAGGAAGGAATTTGCAGTTTTCGGAATTTGTTCACCCCATGCCTTATAGTTTAATCAATTTTTTGCAGCCAAGTAAAGCAGGTAGGGATCTATAATTTTAAGCAATTTCTCTCGAGCAAAATAAAGGAGGTTGGAATTTATTGCAATTTTTCGTATTTGTTGACCCCATGCCTTACAATATTAACTAATTTTTTTAATAAAGAAATTTGCAGTTTTTGACGTTTTTAAACCTTCCAACTCACAATTTTAAACCATTTTTGTTATATCAAAATAGAAAAGGAAGGAATTTGCAATTTTCGGTATTTGTTCACCCCATGCCTTATAGTTTTAATCAATTTTTTGTAGCCAAGTAAAGCAGGTAGGGATCTATAATTTTAAGCAATTTCTCTCGAGCAAAATAAAGGAGGTTGGAATTTATTGCAATTTTTCGTATTTGTTGACCCCATGCCTTACAATATTAACTAATTTTTTTAATAAAGAAATTTGCAGTTTTTGACGTTTTTAAACCTTCCAACTCACAATTTTAAACCATTTTTGTTATAACAAAATAGAAAAGGAAGGAATTTGCAGTTTTCGGTATTTGTTCACCCCATGCCTTATAGTTTTAATCAATTTTTTGTAGCCAAGTAAATCAGGTAGGGATTTATAATTTTAAGCAATTTCTCTCGAGCAAAATAAAGTAGGTAGGAATTTATTGCAATTTTTCGTATTTGTTGATCCCATGCCTTACAATATTAACTAATTTTTTCAATAAAGAAATTTGCAGTTTTTGACGTTTTTAAACCTTCCAACTCACAATTTTAAACCATTTTTGTTATAACAAAATAGAAAAGGAAGGAATTTGCAGTTTTCGGTATTTGTTCACCCCATGCCTTATAGTTTTAATCAATTTTTTGTAGCCAAGTAAAGCAGGTAGGGATCTATAATTTTAAGCAATTTCTCTCGAGCAAAATAAAGGAGGTAGGAATTTATTGCAATTTTTCGTATTTGTTGACCCCATGCCTTACAATATTAACTAATTTTTTTAATAAATAAATTTGTAGTTTTTGACGTTTTTAAACCTTCCAACTCACAATTTTAAACCATTTTTGTTATAAGAAAATAGAAAAGGAAGGAATTTGCAGTTTTCGGTATTTGTTCACCCTTTACCTTTCAATATCAATCAATTTTTATTATGTGGAAATGAACACGATAGAAATTTATAGTTTCTGCCCTTTGTTGGCACCCTACATTGCAATTTTAGCGAATGATTTAATAGCAAAATGATACCGGCACTCCCTTCCTTATAATTTCAACCAATTTTATTATAAGGGAATGAACAAGATGGAAAATTTCAGTTTTTGGCGTTTGTTGACCGTCTACCTGGTAATATTAACCAAAATTTTTTATTTTTTTTTTTGGTGGGGGTAGGTGTGCATCTGGGTGGAAATTCCTGAGGATTTCCCAGATGCTGCACCCCCGTGGGCGAGTTTGATTTTTAGATAAACCAGCGGACCTCTCCAAAGTAGCATGTAGTTTCAAGAAGGCTCAACAAGTCACATAGGTGAAATCTCCGTACTTAACAGCAGGCTCCTGCGTCTATAAACCCTCAACCTTGCGATTTTAACTAATTTTTATTACAGCAAAATAAAAGTGGCAGGAATTTGCAGTTTTAGACGTTTATTAACCGAGAATTTCGCAATTTTAACCAATTGTAGTGTTTCTATTACAAATAGGTGTAAAGATAGTTTTACAGATTTTGTTATTTTAATAGGCAACGAATGTTCGCTAACAATTCGCTAAGTGTGAGTTTATTTATTTGTATTTAAAATACTCAGAGTTTGTATTCGGGAAGAAAGAAAACTTCACCGCATTTTGCTTTGATTAAGAATGGCGCTTCAGCGACAGAATTATAATCGATTGAAATAATAGTTTAAACTCAGAGGAGAGGTTGCTCTTCACAGAAGCGCTTCCGGCTAAGGTCAGTGTTCAATGTTTCTTTGGTTTATTCCTCACTTTCCAACTGAAATGGAATGTTTCTCAGTAAGAAGTTCCAGCCCGACCGGTTTTCCGTGTTCGACACGATTCCATCGTGATCGTTTCAACTTCTATTTATCATCACCGCAACGACTTTTGATTCTTCTGTAAGAAGCATTTCCAACTTTTCTAGTGACAATATTTTTGTTCATACTTCATAAGAGGATATCTTTCATTTCGCAAAATGCTATAAAATAGACTGTAAAGTTTGTGCTCTAATAAAGTGCACGAAAGTGTCAAATACAGCTAAACGAAAACCTCACGGAAGGTTTAATCACATTTTCACATTACTTCTTTTCAAATAAAATTTTCTACAACCAGTATACATGGCTGATTAATTTTAATTATTGGAATGCAGACAATCAAATAAAAATATGTGTATATAATGAACAGAAATTTTATGCTTAGATTCATTGAAATTAAAATTTTACGACGATTCCAGAATTACGTTTGCTAGAAATTAAGTTTAGGTGTTCTTTTTAAAAGTCTTTATATCGTGCGTACAGAAGCTGAAACAGTAGCATCTTGGGCAATTTGCTTAGAACTTTTGTATGAATTCGATGCAATACGCAAAATTAATCGCTTTTCTCTTTTTGAAAAAGCTTGTGCGGTCCTGCCTTTGTACAACTTCTCATAATTTTGACTAATTTTTAAATAAGAACGAATTACAAATTCACTTCTTCCTAATCTCGTAGCAATTTCTCTATTAGAATATCCTTCTCCTTTAAATACTTTAATGTTTCCAATTTCTTCGGCACTCAACTGTTTTGCGCGCCGTTTGTTTCTTTAAACATTTTCTTCTATAGAAGTTTGTCTGCTACATGTCTGCTACTAAGAAGCGGATTAATCAATATGGCGGCGGACAGAAACAAAAGAAAACCTAGATGCGATTATTCTAGTGACGCGGGAAAATTTGGGTTATATTTGGTGTTGTGTCGTGTCAGTGCTCAAACAGTATTAGTGAACCGCTGAGATACACACCTCAAAGAGAGGTAAATAAGTAATAATCGGGTTTCGGATAACTAAGTAACTTTAATAAAAAATGTGAAAGACGGTATAAAGAAGACGGTATAACAGGGACTCTTATTCTGCGACAGATATTTCACGACTCGTAGTTTCGACTCTTAAATCACGACAGTTAGTTTCGACTCTTAAATGGCGACTGTTAGTTTCGACTCTTAAATGGCGACTGATCTTACAACTAACGCGTGAGAGACAAGTAACCTCGTGGGGTTGAAAAATCCCTCCACAAAGTACAAAATAGTGGGGGCCCCAGCCAATGATATAATATTTGGGAGGCTACAAATGACCTCCCAAAACAAGGGCAACGCCCATAGACGAAATACGTCGTAACGAGTGTCGCTAAACAGACGACACTCGGTTTCCTGCAATTTCGCCGGAAACCATAATTTAGGCTTTGGGCCACAGGCCCCCCTTGGCGCTAAGCGTGGGCCTACGCTACGTCAAGTACCATTGAGAACTGCACGGCTAGGCTGACTTTCCCATGGCCAGCTGATACTTTCCAGCCGTACCAGAGTCATAAAACAATAAATTCGTCAGAAGACGCTAGAGGACCCCTTCGACAATGGCACAGTTCAAATCGACCGTAGCGTAGACCCAACCGGAAATACTAGCCGGCCATACAATAATCACGTCTCAACATTTGGAAAAATAGAAAATTTTTACATTAAGTATTTCATGTTTCAACTTAAATGCATATATCTTCATTAAATAACACCTACTGTTTTAGTAGAAATATAAAAAATATTAATTCGAAGTCCAGTAAACACCAATACAGGAAATATATCAATAAGTATAGAAATATAAATATAAATATATAATAAGTATAGAAAAATGAGACTTGAAATTGATGTTGCCTAGACAAAATTAGATACAGGGCTAAAATAGCATTATACTCAAGGTCCACCTCTGCAAGGTTGATATAAATTATACTAGCACTGCCATTAAATTATTATTGCGAAATGATATCGAATGAACAACATTCTATGAGATGCAGGAGATTAATCTTATCATAGTACGAATCGATTAATAATTTACATTGACTAATAATTCACAGTAGAAGCATCCTTAGTATTTATCACGCTATCTGAAATATTAGCCACTATCGCGAGTGCAATATCGCATTGCACGAAGGGGTTTCATTTTAACGCATTTAGAATTGGATAACGGTTAGGTCAGGATCACGGCACTGCAGTTTTGCAAACTATACGTATTTTACGTAATTTTTCTTCTTGGAAATTATACAATGATATATTTTTGCTTTTTTAACTATTATGTAATCTAAATTTAATCACTTTTCGCGTTTCTCTTTTGAAATAATTCAGATCGCATCGTAAACATTAATCACGATAATGATAAATAAAGGAAACATTAGGGACATTAACACATCTTCCTTCAGCCGTGATATTCGTTTGTAATTATACATTGAAACAGCTATCTCATATTCAATATATAATTTCAAAACAAATAGCACGAACGTATTGTCACATGATAACTTTATTTGAACTCGAAATTTTCACTGAATATGTCTATACCGCAGTATTAACCCTTTGCACTCGGGAGTTATTTTAACCCTGAAATCAAATTCTTTTTTCTAATTTATAATATGTCAATTTTATATAATTGTTTCTTTTTATGTATACGAAGCTGATCCAATGTGCAAACACAATACATAAATATCTAGAAATTTATTAAATACAAATTTAATAACCAGAAAAATATATTGAATAATGGTGTAAGAATTTGTAGTTGTGCCTCAGAGTCACCATTCGAGTGCAAAGGGTTAATAATTTAGCGGAAATCAATGAACAATCTATCAAGATGTACAAAGACATTTTTTAATTCGCCAATTAAGCGCATGTTTAGCCGAAGAAAGCTAACAGTTCAAATGAATAAAAAGTCAATTCTGTACGAATAATTTCTTCGTTTAAAGCCAAAGCTGCCAAAATGATAACGCACTCGACGGTTTTCAACACATAGAAGTTATACAGGGTGTCATAAAATTATATATCGCGGACATCATAGCGCGATTCTACACCCCCGATTTAGTCGAAAATGGCATAAGGAACCCCCCACAAAATTGAGCTTGTACGTGAAAAACAAGGTCAAAAAGACCAACATTTTTTTTAATCGTGTGCTACTAGTCTTGAGAACCAACTTTTTGAGAGGAACCAGAGGTCGCAACTAAATCGTTCTCATAAAAAATGATGTTGAAGTAAAGTAAACAAAAGCTGTAATTTTTGAAACACCTCTGTTTGTAATATCCTTCCATTTCATAGTTCGGGAAATAGCAGTTTGGGGAATAGGATGGTGTTTAGGATTAAGCGTAGATATAAGGTAATTTTAAGTCTGCTCGAGATCACGCGCTACGGCCCTGGGGAGCGCCCCGTGCCCCGTATACCGTGTCTTCCCGATCCTGCGAATCACCTGTGCGCGACGCCTTTTGTTTTCGGCGTTTCTCGGAATCGCGCGCAGCCGATATGCGATCACGTGATCGATGGGAATCACCGGTGATCGCGTTATTACCATAGCCGTCATTGTCTAGCTCTGTTTCGTGCTGATTTGACATACACTCGCGCCCATCTTTGGATTGAGCCATTTTTTTTCGTTCCTGCTTTTCGGCATCCAATTTCACGCTCAGCTCGATCGCGTCAAGCCACTTTGACGATCCAAATTATTGTCGTTTCCGCGAGTGCGTAAATAAACTCTCTATTATCCATTACACACGTGCGAAGTGCATCTTTCTATTTTTCCGTTGCTCTCCCGGCCGTTATATCTCATTCCTTCCCTCACGCAGCTCACTCCTTTAAAATTCTGGACTCCCTCCTGTGTTCCGACCCGATCCGATTTCCCATACAGTCCACTCCCCAAAAGTCTCGTCCCGGGTTCCCGAACAGATGGTAATCAGAAAGTTCAACTGATCACGTGTAACGTGTAATAGGATTTAATGTTCAAACAATAAGAAAAACGATAACAATAATAGCAATAAACCAAGGATGGGCATTTTTGTCTCAATTGTGACATACCGTCCCCACCATAGCGCCCACTGTCTTCTCCTAGCATCCGTCGTTACCATAGAGCTCACTTGGACGCAAATTCCAGGGAGACGCCTACTTCTCCAGCCCGCGCATCTCGCTCCCCGTGGCGGCCGTAGTCCTCCGAGCTCCTCGGACCAGTGATGCCAGAATCGTGGAACCGAGGAACTTGCCCCTCCGGTGGATCCTCCAGCTGGACCCCCCACTCTGACGTACCGTCGTCGCCTTGCGTTGTTTCTTACTGCGCACGCGCTACACACAGCGTACCTCTAGTCTGTCCGTGTGAGCTGCCTATTCGACTCGACGGCGTCGAGGTACGCTTGTGTGTAGCGCGTGCGCAGTAAGAAACAACGTAAGGCGACGACGGTACGTCAGAGTGGGGGGTCCAGCCGGAGGATCCACCGGAGGGGCAAGTTCCTCGGTTCCACGATTCTAGAACACGGTTAAAAATCATTTTGGTTTTTTTACATTGTTTTTTACGGACAATTTTACTGGGGGTTCCTTATGTCATTTTTTATTAAATCGGGGGTGTAGTTATGTTAATATTATTTCTTGTCAGTCTTCTATGCTTTTCACTTTATATCCTATTAAAATATATTATTATTATAAGTTCAAAATCTCACACATGCTATCTGAACTTATTATTATTCTGCGAGCCATAATTACGACTAGAAGCTATTTTTAACATTAAATAACAGCGAGAAACAATACCGATAAGAATACATTTTAATCATTCGTGAAGACGGCTGTTGAGAATAAGCTATACCTAGTTCATCATAATGGCTTCCGACATATGCCAATTGGGATACAGAATATTTGACCTGTATTTATGTAATAAAATTAGAAATTTTTGAAAGATTTTAACTCGCAAAATAGTTTATCAGTTTGGCCTTTGAGTGGCTCGAATTTTAACACAATTTTCTGAAATACAAAATTATCTTCATGGAAATATACGCTTGACTAAATAAAAAAAATTAGACACTCGTAACAGTAACAGTTAACAAATGACCAGTTTCACATTTTTGATTGCACAATTATTGAAAGTGCAAAGATGCTTCCGTTAGAAATCATTAAATAAATTTCTTCATTCAAACACAAGCTTATCAAAATTACGAGAAATCTGAATAAATTCAATCTTGTAATTTTCATAAAACAATGTATGTTTAATTATTGCAATGCAATGTATACCAGTCACATTTTGTGCTCTGTACGGTTAGTGTTAATAAAGGAGCAGTTGAAGCGTCTGCGACTAATCCAATCGGCGACAGAACGTTCCTCATAAAGTATGAAACATAACCAAAAACAAAGCAGAAGTAAATCTACTTTCGCCGAAGACATTGGCTGTATAATGTCGGAGCACTCTACTGGATTAAAGTTAACGGACTGGATGTTGCCGTCAATGATGTCACTTTTCTACCAATCTCATCGAGTAATTCGCCCTTAATACTCGAATCGACTTCGACCCAGTTTATGGAGAAAAGCGTCATAATTTCCCTGACAATGTAGTCCTTAAATAATCCTCGCGTAAAAACGCATACGACCGCGTGTTACGTCCTTGCCATAAAAGACCCCAGCCGCTCTCGGTGTCGTTTCTTTCCGTGGAGGACATAAATATAAAAGTTTCATCGGGGTGAGCCTATCAAACTTAGAAATTCGTACTGTTAATCCAAATCGCAGACGTAAATCTGTAACGACGGAATTTCCACCGGGTTATGTTGCTTAATGACAAACCTTCCCGCGACGATTCCCAATTTAACGACCGTTTAAACGTAACCTGTCACGATCTGCCCCCCTGCAGCGCGTCGATACAGTATCGTGAAATTAATAGGCTCCGAGGTATCTTCTCTGAACCTCGAAGCGTTATGGGAATACTATGGGAACACGCGTATATGGGGGAGACTTATTTTTGAAGCTGCGCGAATTAAAAAACGAATTTTGTCACACTTGAACGGGCGGTAAAATTTGAAAAACAATGATGTTTCTAATTTTTTGGTATTAAGAAATGACATTTGCGTATAGAATGATAAATTATTTAAGAAGAATAACAGTCTTTTGCGATGATCACTGTATGTGCGTCGCGGCGTCGGCAATTAGGTTAGCGACGATCGAACAACGCGGAGGAACTTCGCCGAATATGAAGTCCTGTCGAGAAGTATGGTTGTACAGGGTGTCCCAAAAGTGTCTGAGTTCCTTTAAAGGGGAGGTTCCTGAGGCCATTTGAAGCGACATTTTCCTTTGCAAAAATGGCCGTTTCGGCTTTGTTAAGGAGTTATTAACGAAAAACACGGACCAATCAGAACGCGACCTAGACGCGTGTTTGCAGAGACGGCCGCGCGCGACAGAAGTCGAGCGATGGTGATACACTGCGGTCGAAAGCAAGGAACAAACAAGAGAAGAAAATTGTTAAGATTTCAAAAAATCCTTCGAGATTCCTTCATAGGCTACTAAAGACTACAACATATTCAAATTTGAACTATCCGACATAGGACTCGAAAAATTTTCTTCTCTTGTTTGTTCCTTTGTTTTCGACCGCGGTGTATCCCCATCGCTCGACTTCTGTCGCGCGCGGCCGTCTTTGCCAACACGCCTTTAGGTCGCGCTCTGATTGGTCCGTGTTTTTCGTTAATAACTCCTTAACAAAGCCGAAACGGCCATTTTTGCAAAGGAAAATGTCGCTTCAAATGGCCTCAGGAACCTCCCCTTTAAAGGAACTCAGACATTTTTGGGACACCGTGTATAAATGGACTGTAATAGGTTGGATAGAAAACGCGGACAACTACGTGGACTGAGAATGTGTATTTACAATGTGCTTTACACGAGTCGGAGTTTATGAATCACACTGTCGCTAAGTCTGTCGCACTTATATACAAATCGGTTTTTGGGAGGATCTAACTATTAACCTATTGGCATCAAGTGGATTTTGAGCCATGCCCTTTTCGCATTTGCTTGTCACCACCCACTACAAGCCTTGTGGGGGTAGAAGATGGCCGCTGTGGACGGGCCCAAGGAGGGAGGAAACTGGCGAATTTTCATTGTGGGGGGTTTTTGACGGCAAGGCCCGTTAGGGCGGCTCGCTCGCCTTACCGCTGTTTACCTGGCGCTGTACAAGTTTATTGTTTTATTGGTCGAAGGCTAGGAGACCCGATATGCACGTGGGTGCCAACTGGAAATCGTAAAGCAATCTTCGGGGTCCTAGTCCGACGTACATCTGTTTTGGCTTAAAAACTAAATTGCATGTATACTAAAATCCTCCGTCGCTCGGTAATAAATCTAACTGTTTTCGAAGCCTTAACAATCACAAAAAAAAGAAAATGTTTCTATCTTTAATAATAGCCGTGATATAAATTATTTTGTGGAGGTATGTCGTTTTCGTACAAATTGCTCAAAGTAGCAAACTTTGAAGGTGTCTGTATGTAAAAATGATCCGCCTTCACATGGAATGTGAATTAAATGATAAAACGGAATTAAAAAAATAACTGTTATTCTCGGTTTTACAACACATATGCAATTCACGTATAATGTCAGAATGTGTTAATGCTTTTCCACCAAGGGACAGGCAAATTTCCTATTTCCACGATGTTGTAGAGAAGAGATACCGATAGTTTATATAAGGAGCTATGAAACTCCTGAAAACATCTTTTTTTTGTGCCATGCACAGCTGGAAACTGTGAACGCGCTCTCGAATGGCCATCTGGAAATGCTCAAACGTCAAGATAATGGCCTTGCCGTGGCGAGCTGAAAATATCAGGAACGTGAAAGCAAAATCACGGTCGGGGTTTTTTCTAGACCCAATCCTATGTAAAAAAAATCACGTCCCGGCAGTATAACTGAACCTTAAAACGCTCGGCGCCCGATGGGCAATCTCCTCCTTAAAGTTACGCAGGCCCGGAACGGCATAAACTCATTTTCTACTTTTACCCATGAACGCGTTCCAGACAACAGTCCACCAACAATTGCACAAAAACTCAACCCCTTCTACGATTTTCTTCATTGCTACAATAATTGTTTAATTATCTTTTATTTTTTAAAAATCTTGTCTTTCACCGAAGACTTCTGTCACGCATATTGCAATCTGAAATGTCTCTGTAAAGATTGAAAATTTTTTTTCTTCGCTGAATCCCATCATTGATTTGAAAATTGAAGGTTCCACTTTGCAATGACCTCCTAAAACTTGATCTACGATTTTCTTTTAACATCTTGCAAGATGTTATTACTGGATTGCAGATTTTTGCAAGAAATAGGAGCAACTTATGAATTTCTGTCTCTGTTTCATAATCAGAATAGGCCAGAAATAACATGTCAATGTTATTGTGTTCTTTTAATCATTCTACAGCTTGAAATTGTAACTACTCTTTTTACCATTGTGGCGGCTACCTCCTATGCTCGCCAACAGATGGACAGTGCGACAACATCTTTCCCGCTACTATCTGAATCTTCCTCTGTTTCTATATATGCCGTCCAAAAGTGTCCTTACGACATCCCGCGTCTAAGGCACGGGTCCGCTAGATATCCTTACTGACGAGTCCTCTAGAGGGCCTAGGACGAAACGCTTCCTTCTCCTTTTTCCTCCTCTCAAACACTTTTCAGCCGCCATACCATAAATGCGTGAAATCTGCAGTGTAGTTATTATATCTAAAGTGGCAAGTTTTCGAATTATGAAAATATGGGAAAAGGAGAAAGAAGCGGCGTTTCGTCCTAGGCCCGCTAGAGGACTTGTCAGTAATGCTATCTAGCGGACCCAGGCCTTAGGCTCGGGATGTCGAAGGACAGTTTAGGAGGGTATACAGGGTGGGGCATTTATCCTGGCCACCTTGGGCATTTATCCTGGAATATCACAAAAACTAAATTGCGGAGAAAAACTGTTTCAAATAAAAAGTTTGTCATGGAGGTGCTGATGCAGCAGTCATATCCACTTTTAATTTCCATCATGTTTTCAAGGTCATTCCAAGGTCAAGTTTATTTTTCAAATGGAAACATATATTTTTCATTACAGATTCTTAATCTAAGACATGAAAAAAATAACTTTTATTTGAAACGTTTTCTTCTCCGCCGATTATTTTGTATAATATTGAATATTCAAAGAAAAAATACACAATTTCATTTTGACGGAGAAAATCATTTTATTTATGATAAATGAAATTAATACCCAATTAAAATAGTATCAAATGAACATTTAGGCAAAACAATTAGATAAAACTTAGCAAAGAAATTCAACGCTGAGCGTACACAACCTGTTCATTACGCGCAGTTTTTTACTGTCTCTTCTTCGGAATAAGATTACACATTCTCTCGCATGCAATGCAAATAACATTAGAATGTTACTGAATACTTGTTAAATTGATTTTCTTGTAATTAAGTTACAATCCTCCTGTATTATTATTAATCAATATTATACAAAATAATCGTGCGAAGAAAAAAACGTTTCAAATAAAAGTTATTTGTTTCAAGTCGTAGATTAAGAATCTGTAATGAAAAATATATGTTTCTATTTGAAAAAGTAAGGTTGACCTTGGAATGACCTTGAAAACATAATGAAAATTACAAATCGATGTGACTGCTGCATCAGACCCACCTTGACAAACATTTTATTTGAAACATTTTTTCCTCCGGAATTTAGTTTTCGAGATATTCCAGGTGGCCAGGATAAATGCTCCACCCTGTATACATATACAGAAAAGGTGTTGTCGCACTGTCCATCTGTTTAGCGAGCATAGCAAGTAGCCGCCACACATCTAAGACTAAAATGTACGATACATAGTGAAAGTAAAAGATTTGAAGCTTTCTAATGAGTTCAGAGTCATAGTCGGTATGACTACGAATCGACAAATTCATGTGTGCTCAATTGACAAATTTTTTCAACTCTGAATCTAACATAGATTTGAAAATTTAACCCTTAGCACTCGAGTGGTGACTCTGAGGGACCACTAAAAATTATTATACCATTATTCAAAATATTGTTTACATTATTAAATTGATATTCAATAAATTCGTTACCAAACAATTAAGTATTCTATGAAGTATTATATCAGTTCCATTTCTTCAAAATGATAAAAATCATATAGAATGGAAATATTCTTAATCGAAAAAAAAAAGTTTGGTTATGGAGTTAAAATACTTCGGAGCGCAAAGGGTTAAGCTTCCCTTTTACAACGACTCCTCATCGTAGATGAAACTTTTACAACATTTTCAGAGACATTGCAATGTTATTTTTGATAGGTTAAAAATATTAATATCTGCAGAGTTGTAGCGGGCCGCTTTGGCGGGCCAGACAGTAATCCCTATTGCGACGGAACGCGTTAGATCGTTCGTATCAGGATACGAAGTTCCCGGAAACAGTTTTCCACAACATCCACTGTTTGATCCGTTCAAAGTGATTTCCGAAGTAATGGTCAAAGCTCCGGATCGCAAGGGAACGCGGACAGACGCGAGTGCAATTTTCAGCATCGTGTCGGTTCAAGCCTCGCTTTAAACAGCGTTTCACACGTACCCGGCCGCGTTGCACGGAACGTGCGACTGCATTTCCGTGAAACAACTGTCATCGGCCACGCAAGGAGAGTACTTTTCGGAAGGCGACGCAATTTCGAGGAGAATATCTTCTGGCTTCCGAAGTAGTAAGACGCGGGAATTGTTGCGAAAGTTGTCAAAGCGTGTTCACACTGGGGCACGTTCCATATACAAAATCGAAAAGGCGCATTTCCAGTTCGTGTCACTCCAAAAGGAGAGACGTAAGCTTTATCTCGTGTTAAACGTGACGAATGTTCCAAAAGAGATGGTAATGTGGAAGACCGTGGTAGTATCGAACAAGCTACCGATCGTATACCGGAATTACAGCGGATCTAACAAGTAATGGAACACTGAATTAAACAATTTTAGTTATAACTAGACAGCGGATCTTTATGCAAAATAAAAATTGTCTGAATGAATTGCAACAAACTGCAGCGAAATAGGAAGTTATTTTCTTATTTAAAATTGTTCATTTTTAAATTCTTCTAATGTATTTACATTAAATGCATAAAATCCGATGTCTAGTTATAACAAAATAAAAAAGGTAGGAATATTCAGTTTTTGGTGTTCGTTTACCCCATTCATTACAATTGTAACTAATTTTTTGAATAAGATAATTTGCAGTTTTTAACGTTTTTAAACCTCCCACCTGACAATTTTAACAACTGTTGTTATAGCAAAATAAAGGAGGTAGAAATTTGCAATTTTTGGTATTTCTTCCCCAATGCCTCACAATTTTAACCAATTATTTTAATAGGGAAAATTGTAGATTTCTTAACATTTTTAATGTTTTTCAACCCCCCACATTACACTGTTAAACAATATTTATTACAGCAAAATAAAAGAGGTAGGAATTTTTAGATTGTTTTGTTCGGAAGACCGTGGTAGTATCGAACAAGCTACCGCTCGTATACCGGAATTACAGCGGATCTAACAAGTAATGGAACACTGAACTAAACAATTTTAGTTATAACTAGACAGCGGATCTTTATGCAAAATAAAAATTGTCTAAATGAATTGCAACAAACTGCAGCGAAATAGGAAGTTATTTTCTTATTTAAAATTGTTCAGTAGGCTAAAAATGATACAGTGGCATTTTTAAATTCTTCTAATGTATTTACATTAAATGCATAAAATCCGATGCCTAGTTATAACAAAATAAAAAAGGTAGGAATATGCAGTTTTTGGTGTTCGTTTACCCCATTCATTACAATTGTAACTAATTTTCTGAGTAAGATAATTTGCAGTTTTTGACGTTTTTAAACCTCCCACCTTACAATTTTAACAAGTCTTGTTATAGCAAAATAAAGGATGTAGGAATTTGCAATTTTTGGTATTTCTTCCCCCCATGCCTTACAATTTTAACCAATTCTTTTAATAGGGAAAATTGTAGATTTCTTAACATTTTTAATGTTTTTCAACCCCCCACATTACACTGTTAAACAATATTTATTACAGCAAAATAAAAGAGGTAGGAATTTTTAGTTTGTTTTTTTTTCGGAAAAATCTTTTTCGGAAGACCGTGGTAGTATCGAACAAGCTACCGCTTGTATTCCGGAATCACAACGGACCCAACAAGTATTTTAACCCTGAATTTCCGATTCTCGGGACGTATAAACGATGACATATTAAACGAGGATAATTTCGTTATGAAAAATAGCACAGCAATAATTCTGGACTCATTTGTGGCTGCTATTACCATTAGCTATAGCTGATTATGAAACTTCGAATTTTCTGCATTGATGGGAAAAATTAGTACGTGAAACAAGAAACAGTAGAAAGATAAACGAAATTCACGAGCATCGATATATGTATTACTATATCGATTTTTAAACTTACAGCTTCTTAAAATTATTAAAACATGAAATCAACTTTTATTTGGTTCATGTACCTTCTAAATAATGCAGAAAATTTTTATTTTGAGCAAAGAACTGGTTATGAAAATTGTCCACATTATATGAGAACGGTATAGCAAATGTTTTTCATTCCAGTAGTACACCTTTAACTCAAACATTAATTCGATATTATTAAAGAATTGCATATTATTAAAACGTACTGCAGACTTATATGTAATTTGTTGAGTAATCACATTAATCAATACGTGCTTAGCTGAGAATATGAATTTAGTTTCATATGCCATTTTAATTTAAACAATTAAACAGTCATCCTCTACTTTATATTCTGTTTTATACCGTTCTTCACATCCATTTTATTAAAGTTGTACAGTTATCCGGATACCCGATTATTCTCTTTATTTATTTATTATCTCTCTTTGACGCGTGTATGTCAGCGGCTCATTAGTCGCAGTTTGAGCACTGACACGACATAACAGCCGGATTTTAGCTACAGTCTTGCGCAGTCTTATGCAGTCTTATGCAGTCTGCATATCTTACGTTTTTCGTAATTTTGCGCCGTGTACAGGTCACAATTGACACGTAATTCGGTGATGTTTTTTTAACTAGAATTAAGTTTATTAATCGATAATACATCATGTAATCCCCAATTTTTATAAATACATCTGACATATTTAGACGACTTAATTTTAATTACAATTTCATTATACAGTATTTAATCGATAATAGTCGCAACCACAGGTCCGGCCGGCGACACTTCGTGTTCAAGTATACTATTCTTGTGCCGAACGTAGAAAAGGATAGCGAAGCTCGAGAGGCATCGGTCGCCGAAAAGTGTAACATAATGCGGGTCGAGTATGTCGGTGTGAAAACAACACCTAACCCAGTAACAAAACTTTTTTATTTTTTATTATTTCTTTATGGAACTTTTATCAACATATTCATGGCATTTTTCTAATGGGAATGATACCAAATAAGATATAATTGCGATGATATTTACTTGTGTAATGGACGATGAAAGTTTCTGAGAATTATTGCAAATATGATCCGAATTACATCGTGTTTGGTATTATTTTAATAGGAAAAATGCCACAAATATATTGTAGAGTCTCATAAAAAAATAAGTAATAATAAAAACTACACCGGCGACCGCGACTCTTCGCGTCTCTTTTTTTCCCATGCGCTGTTCTTCCTTGCGCCCGAAACTTCCATCGTCCATTATTCAAGTAAATATCATCGGAATTATATCTTATTTGGTATCACTTTCATCAGAAAAATGTCACGAATATGTTGGTGTAAGTTCCATAAAAAAATAATAAAAAATAAAGAAGTTTTGTTACTGTGTTAGGGGTTGTTTTCACATCGACATACTCGTCCAAGAGTCGCCCCAACGCGCCACACGCGGTACATATTGCAAGCGGTAGGCAGGGGTCTGAGGAGCTTGGAGGACTACAGCCGCCACGGGGAGAGCGAGACGCGCGGGCGGGCGAAGTAGGCGCCTCCTTCGAATTTGCGTCCAAGTGAGCTACTTCTGGACATGCCTGACGTATACTGTTCGCGTATTCTTACCCGTGTAACGCACGAGCACGAGTATTAAAATACCCGTCGTTTGACTCTACGTCTGGGAAGTTCAATTGAGATATTTTCGTAATTCGAAAATATCTTGTCCACTCCTTCGTGAAGGCAAACGTACAACCAAAATATCCGGCAGGTACGTGAGCTGAGCGTCACTTCGGTTGCCTGAATGAGTCCACGAGGTGTGCCTCGGTACTTTACGGCAGAATTTACCACACGAGTTCACATATGAATCCACGCCTTGCAAGGGTAAACAGGTACAACCAGAAGATCCGGCAGATACGAGAGCTGAGAGTCACTTCGGTTGCCTGAATGAGCCTGAAAGGTGAGCCTCAGTGATGCTAATCGAGATCAAAATTCAATTACCAGTTACATAGGGCGTAATTCCGTAACGGGCCTGGGAAATGTTCCGACGGCTGGAGGATACCGTAACTCGAAGAAGATTCTGAATAAGAATCCGTATATACGCGTATGCGGATGAATATACTCGCGTTATCACGTCTCGGTAATTCAAAGTAAGGTAAAGGCACGAGTAGTTGATCAGTTAAAAGAAGTTTTCGACGCGAACAATAGTAACCACTTGCTCTGTCATCAAATAGCGAGAGTCGATACCTGAAGACACTCTTTAAGTCTTCTAAATTATGTAACAAGACCACTTTTTAAAAAAAGTTTCGTTACACAAATTTAAAAAAACATATTTAAAAATTCAGTAATTGCTTCAGAAGTTGACCACTCTTAAAAATGAAAAACCTAGTAATTGACCTTCTGTTCGTTAGTAGTTGACCACTTATACTAGAAAGAAGGTTAAGGCAATAATGTGAGAAATCATTTTAGTATCATTTAGTTTCAACAATTACCAGCAAAAATTACAATTAAAGGATAAAATAAGAAATAAAACAAATCAATTCTATAACAAATTCAATTCCGGAACAGAGTAGACGTTGCGAGTCAATATTTGACCGTGGAAGCAATCAATAGTTGACCACGTGGTCATCCTCTAAAACACAGTATTCTACAAAATTTAGAATTATGTTTTGTACTGCTAACAATCTTAAATGTCAAATGGACACATTATAAATCGTAAACAAATTTAAATGAGTCACGTTAGTAATTGACGTTGATTTATCGGGGGGTCAACTTCTGAAAATTATTCAAATAACAGTATTCAGAATTTGACCCCTCAATAAACTATTATTTTGAGGTTAGAATAACAGAAACGATGCATTTATCACTTATAAAACGCTGTGAGAATTTAAAAAGTAAATAATTCAGTCGCGAAAAGTTCACAACGTATGGATTGTTTACCTGAACCGTACAGCTGTTCTTAACAGAAACGTTAAGGAAATAGAAATATATCGGTATATTACTTATCTTAATGAATTTAGACGTCCGTTGTTACTATGCATACTTCACTTCGCATGTAATTGTTTTAAAATTGAACCAACAGATGTTGTGTCATCCGAGGTTCGCTTTCATCAAAAGTGCAGAACTTATAATAACCTTATTTTTTATGTTTTTCTAAAAACTGGTCAACTACTGGTGCATGGTCAACTACTGGTGCCTTTACCTTAGAATCTACGCGTCCGTTATTAAGATTGCAAATTTACTTTATTATTTTTAATTGCGAATTCACGGTTGTCGGCCGTGCCACAGTGCGGTTTGCATCTGCGACTCCTCGGTTTGAGGCGCGTACGAAACGAGGATAGATTCGTCGGTTTGCAAATTTATCAAATCGGTTTGATTTCCCGTTCGCGTACCGGTTTTCGCCGTATACCTTATAAATTTTGGGTTTTTACCCGAACCGTTCCCAGACGTAGAATGCCTTAGATCTGTCGCGCATCGACCTCCTTCGATCTATATCTAGTGAGGATGTATGCGCGCGCATACTAATTAGCAGGGAGTCCTGCGGTCTTTTATTAAGTAAGGACCACCGATGTCTTTGCTAATACACGTGGTGGGGAACATACCCGAAACGCGCGGATATATACATAAATATGTACGTACAGGTACATACATAGATACACCGATATATATACATAAGTACCCTTGTGATGTGACGCGGCACCCAATCACGCTATATATACATATATATAGACTTTCCGAGACCGAAATGAAGCGTTGTCTTTCGTTTGTATATTGTATTGTATATTGCTCTATTGTAACGTGATATATATATATATATATATATATATATATATATATATATATATATCACGTTACAATAGAGCAATATACAATACAATATACAAACGAAAGACAACGCTTCATTATATATATATATATATATATATATATATATATATATATATATATCACGTTACAATAGAGCAATATACAATACAATATACAAACGAAAGACAACGCTTCATTTCGGTCTCGGAAAGTCTCAACAAAAAATAGAAGAGAAAAAGATTTCATAGGATAGTTTCCGCGATATTTGAAGCGCAGCCAATTCTCCGGCTGAATTCTTAATCGGCGAAATGGTTTATTCGATTCCATTTGCTGATTTTTCCTATTCAGAACGCGATACAAAAACGGAAGGTCGGAGAAAACGGTTCGGGATCCGAGTGATGAACGAATTCGTGCTTTGCGGCTGCAGCTGCGGCGTACGTAAGCGTGATTTATCCCGTTTTGCATACCAATTTCGGCTGCCTCCGTTTGCCGGCCGTTGGGACTTCCGGTTTACGTTCGGATAAATTACCTCTGCGTTTTGAGCGGACGAACATCGATTCGGGATCGATTTTACTCCGTCAGACGGCTGCAGGAAGTCGCGTTACCATTTTTACCTTCCGCTCCCGGCGAATATTAAATAACAATTGTTTAACGCCTTCAATTCAATTTTATTCTTATTCCCGTTTGAAAGCTGTCTCTCTCGCCATCTCTCCAACTGATTATTTAATATTTCCAGCATCGATCCAATTTTATTCTTATTCTCATTCACAGATTGTCTCTTTAACTTATTTACATCATTAGCGTATGTATAGGGTGGGGCATTTTTCCTGGCCACCTGGAATATCTCGAAAACTAAATTCCGGAAAAAAAATGTTTCAAATAAAAAGTTTGTCATGGAGGTGCTGATGCAACAGTCATATCCACTTTTAATTTTCATCAAGTTTCCAAGGTCATTCCAAGGTCAAGTTTATTTTTTCAAATGGAAATATATATATTTCATTACAGATTCTTAATCCATTACTTGAAAAGAATAACTTTTATTTGAAACGTTTTTTTCTCCGCTGATAATTTTGTAAAATATTGAATTTTCAAAGAAAAAATACACAATGTCGTTTTGACGGAGAGAATCATTTTATGGTAAATAAAATTAATACCCTATTAAAATAGTATCAAATAAACATGTAATCTAAATGAATAATTAAATAATAGCTAAATATTGAAACAGGCAAAACAATTAGATAAAACTTAGCAAAGACATTCATCCCTGAGTGTACACAACCTGTTCATTAGGCGCAGCGATACACCGGTTTTTTACTGTCTTTTCTTTGGAATAAGATTACACATTCTCTCGCACGCAAGGCAAATAACATTAGAATGTTACTGAATACTTGTTAAATTGGTTTTCTTGTAATTAAGTTGCAATTCTCCTGTATTATTATTAATAAAGTAATTACCTTTCCGTTTAATTGAGATTATTTTTCTCTAATAAAGTCAATATTATACAAAATAATCGGCGAAGAAAAAAACGTTTCAAATAAAAGTTATTTGTTTTAACTCGTAGATTTCGAATCTGTAATGAAAAATATATGTTTCCATTTGAAAAAATTAAAAATGGATGTGACTACTGTATCAGCCTCTCCTTGACTTAAACTTTTTTTTAAACATTTTTTTCTCCGGAATTTAGTTTTTGAGATATTCCAGGTGGCCAGGGTAAATGTCCCACCCTGTATACGGGCTATGTTTTTTTTCATCTAATACACAGTACGTTGTTGTTGTTATTATCGATAAAGTCGTGGCTCCACGAAACTCCCTAACATTTCAGGACTTGAAAAAGTTTGTATTTTAATTATTTTCGCGTTGAGGTTAGATTGGGATCAGGTTGAGATTAGAGGTAGTGGTTAGGTTTGTATTTTAATTGTCTCTTATCTTCAGAACACTAAAGACGTGGATAGTTTGAAAGACTCTCTTAGAACTGATCGAACTCTAGTATATGAGCAAAGCTTAATTATCAAAATATTTGTCAAAACAATGAATCTACTGCTGCTGACAATGCCTGTGACTGTTCCTCAGACGCACATGCATGAACAGAATTCGTTGTAGTGTAATAGACACTCTTCCGCAAATATGTCGAAAACTAAAGGAGTCCGCCATATACTCCCAAAGGATAAAAGTTGTTCAAAATTACACCCCCATCATATATCCAAAAATTATTAAAATCGGAGTGGAGCCCAAACTTCTAAATAATTACGATATTTTTAACCATAAGATTATATTTGTACATTTTTGATAAATATGATTAAAACTGATTAATATACATATATGGTTCTTTAGAAATAATTTCGTGTGAATTTTATCCAATTTTTCTTATAACACCTTGAATAAATGTTAATCCCATGAAAGTATAAAAATAACAACCTTGATTTTGTGTCAACCTTATAATGAATAAATAAATCAAATGAATTATTTTCTCCGAAAATACTTCCACAATTTCAATAATTGCAAACGGAAATGTCTAGGACCGATGTATCGGACTTCCGGAATTTTTATAAAAATAGTGTCTTCAAATGATAATGAATGACACAGATGATTAGACGGTTCCATTTTGAAACACTTTGGAAGTGGTAACTAAAAAGGGATAAGAAGACTCAAAATTTGGGAAACATGGTCGATCAGGATCATCCACAATTGGCATCCACCACTGTCAATTGATCTCGGCAAAATGATCCGGTTTTGTCAGCAAGCAACGAATAAAACAAAGAAACAAGAGTGGAATGGATTAAGTGGGATAAGAAAGTATTTCGAAGCGGATCTATTGTTCGTCGCTCACTTATAAAGAGGAGAGCAGAACAGGAAGATATAAAAAACGAACCAACAAAGAAAGAAAAGAAACGAATGAATTGAGCGATTGTTCTTAGCAATCTGACGTCATTACGGTGACCCCCGTGGTCCGTGCCCCCGGCGCAAGTTTCGTTTACGTTCACCCTTACGTTCTCTAATGAGGAAGCTATAATATTACACGACATAAGTAATGGACGTTCACGATGAGCCCCGTTACGACAACGTCTTGCCCTGGGTGATAGTTAACGGCTAACGATCCGGTTGCTTTGTATCTCTGAAAAGGAGACAAGTTGTGTCTCTACTCCCCCCACCTCCCCTCCCCTTATTTTACCTTTCCTCTCACCGTATTTGCATTTCGTTTCCGCGAACGCTGAAATTATGAAGTATGGCTCGTCCTCTTATTGCGGTCTCGATATAGTAGTTCTGAATCCAGACCATAACGTTACGTCAGAGAACTCGACAAGGTCGTATGTGGAAGATCTATGGCAAATATAAACATCTGTCGCATGTATGAACAGTTGTATGAACATACAATTGTTTTTATCTCATTACTGTTTTAAATGATTGCTGCTCGTTCTTGTCATAAACGCATGAAATTCGCAGCCTGTAGAAATACTGTATAACGTTTTATACCTCGGACAGATTTATAATTACTAATAAATATACTAGAATATACCAGAATATACTAGAATATACTAGAATATTCTAGAATATACGTGAATTTACTAGAATATACTAGAATATACTAGAATATACTAGAATATGATAGAATATGGTAGAATATACTAGAATATGCTAGAATATACCAGAATATACTAGAATATACTAGAATATACCAGAATATACTAGAATATACTAGAATATACTAGAATATACCAGAATATACTAGAATATACTAGAATATACTAGAATGTACAAGAATATACTACAATATACTACAATATACTAGAATATACTAGAATATACTAGAATATACTAGAATATACTAGAATATACTAGAATATACTAGAATATACTAGAATATACTAGAATATACTAGAATATACTAGAATATACTAGAATATTCTAGAATATACGTGAATTTACTAGAATATACTAGAATATACTAGAATATACTAGAATATGATAGAATATGGTAGAATATACTAGAATATGCTAGAATATACCAGAATATACTAGAATATACTAGAATATACCAGAATATACCAGAATATACTAGAATATACTAGAATATACTAGAATGTTCCAGAATCTACAAGAATATACTACAATATACTACAATATACTAGAATATACTAGAATATACTAGAATATACTAGAATATACTAGAATATACTAGAATATACTAGAATATACTAGAATATACTAGAATATACTAGAATATACTAGAATATACTAGAATATACTAGAATATACTAGAATATACTAGAATATACTAGAATATACTAGAATATACTAGAATATACTAGAATATACTAGAATATACTAGAATATACTAGAATATACTAGAATATACTAGAATATACTAGAATATACTAGAATATACTAGAATATACTAGAATATACTAGAATATACTAGAATATTCTAGAATATACGTGAGTTTACTAGAATATACTAGAATATGATAGAATATGGTAGAATATACTAGAATATGCTAGAATATACCAGAATATACTAGAATATACCAGAATATATTAGAATATATAATAACCCAGACCATTCTTACAACTATACAGGGTGTCATTTAACTATGACACTTTTACTCGTAAACTATTTGTTGTGCCAAAAACATTTTCAAACGAAAGTTGTTTGGTATGAAGCGTGTATACAATGTAATAATTAGTTTCTTAACACAGTATTTCATCGATATTCGTCGCCACCACGGTTCCGGCTGGCGGCAATTAACGTTCAGATAATACTATTCTTTGACTTGTGCCGAACATAGAAAAGGACAGCGAAGGTCGACAGGCCTCGGTCGCCGAGAAGTGTAATACGGGTCGAGTATGACGGTGTGAAAACAACCCCTAACACAGTGACAAAACTTCTTTATTTTTTATTATTTTTTTTTATGGAACTTTTACCAACATATTCATGGCATTTTTCTAATGAAAATGATACCAAATAAGATATAATTCCGATGATATTTACTTAAATAATGGACGATGGAAGTTTTGGGCGCAAGGAAGGATAGCGCATGGGAAAAAAAGAGACGCGAAGAGAGAGACGCGGTCGCCGGCGTAGTTCAAAGGCCCACGTGTCTTCAGAGTGTAATGACAATAAAAACAACTTTTTTATTATTACTTATTTTTTTATGAGACTTTCTCTAATATGTGTGGCGTTTTTCTGAATAAAATAATACCAAACACGATATAATTCGGATCGTATTTACAATAATTTTCCGAAACTTTCATCGTCCATTACTCAAATAAATACCATCGGAATTATATCTTATTTGGTATCATTTTCATTAGAAAATTTCCACGAATAAGTTGGTGGAAGTTCCATAAACAAATAATAAAAAATAAAGAAGTTTTGTCACTGGGTCAGGTGTTGTTTTCACACCGACATACTCGACCCCTACACCCTCGGCGACCGAGGCCTCTCGAGCTTCACGGCCCCTCACGGGGTATACCCCGCGGAAGGAGGGATTGTTTTGATAAATTATCGTTAAAAATTTCATGACAATTAACGATGAAATACTGTGGTTCGATTTTTTTCGTGATATGAAGGTCACCTTGAATTTTTGTATCAGTATATGTAATATTTGACCTTCTGGTCCGAAAGAGTACTGAATAATGAATAAAAACTAGTCCTTAACTAATCCTTAATTATTTGATACGACAAATAGTTTACGAGTAAATTTCGGTGGCGCAGTTAAATGGCTCGTTCGGTATAATTGATAATGTTTATTTTCTAGATTATACACTGCTTTATTTATGAACTTTTGGAAACGTGTTTTGGGAGGTATTGACCTGTATTGTAGACACGCTAGTCTTCCTCTTTTTATTCTAATGTGACAGCTGTTTATTTAATTTAATCACCAGAAAATGAGTAATTAAATATCGTTTTTGATAATCTGGGTGAAATCCAGGCTTCGCTGTCGGAGGATTAACAGTACAATACACTACAGTGCAGTATAGCACACTGCAAATTGATACTTTGTTACGGTTACACTATGATTTGTCAAAGTATAGTCCTTGAGGAAGCTTAAAGCTCGTAACATTTTAAAAATATTAAATTGCAAATTTAAAGAAATTATTATTAGTTACAAATGTAATAGATATATGTATATAAGCTGTTAATAAGTTTGAATCCTTCCGACATAATGCTTCCACAGCCAGCTTTATTGGAAGCAGAGCTGATACAGTTTTTGATATTAAATCGAATTCGTTATCAGAAAAATTAATTTGTAAATTTCCAATAAGAGTAGATGCCCTAAAAAAATATTTATTATTCATAGCTAATACCGAAAATACTGGTATTTTACCTTATTAAATACCGATTTCACGAAATTGCAAATTAGCACAAAATACTTGTATTCCGTATACCGGTGTAAGAAAGGGTAGTAGCAATATTCCCAAAAAGCCGTTACTCTTCGTTAAAACTTTTAGCATTTTATTGACCTATTGTACACATTTGATAACCAGAAGTCGAGCCATCGTCAAGGTCGAGCTTCGAGTCAAGGCGCTGGGGTTTATGGCCACGGTACTCCATTTAGACACGCGGATTCCCCGCTCGGGCGTACAAGCGTACCTGCGAGTGACCCCCAGTTTGGGGGCGGTCATTTACTCTTCCCATTCCATTTGAAAACACGGTTCCATCGAACAGTTGCTGAAATGAAAATCGGCAGTGTGCTGTTGAGAGGCCGTTAACCTCGTCAGCTGTTCTGAACTAGTCTTCCTGCGGTCGCGAGCATGGACGGACGATTTTTCGTGCACGGGCAGTGGAAACAGTCGATTTACGTGCATCAAATGTGAACTAGTTGTGCGTGATATGTGAATTTCTGTGAATCACTTGTGTGGATTTCATTAAACGTTTGTGGGCCCAATGGATATGTGTGAATAATTTTACTGAGATCGTGAACAAATAAATAATGTGGGCCGGATTGTGCAGTGAATGGACATTGACTCCTTCTGCTCGATAATTTCATGGAGCGAATAATTAAAATGCTCTTGTGAATTTTAGGAGTAGGCAGGCTCAATGTTGCACACCGAATAATTTGTGAATACAGGAATCATTTTCACCTCGCTGGGGCTCTACATGAGAACCAAGGTAAGCAAGGCTTTCTCAGTATTTACGGTGTTAGAGTGTGCGGTGGTCGCGTATCTAACAGCTGTTCGTGCCGCGCGCCTTCGGGGCCGTTCGCGACAGTAATATCGCGGTGCAGCGTTCTCTTTAAATAATTTTTATTCCGTCAATTTTAAAGTGTTTGCCTTTTCAAAAATAGGTCCGTAAAGAGGAGACTTGGATATGTCACCTCATTTATTTTCGAATTTTTAAAAAAGTCCCGGCTATAAGAAAATTGCATTTGTTTAAAACATTTTCAAAATAAATGGTGAAAAAACCATTTTTTCCAAATCGAAATATTTTCAATAGATACTCTTATGTGTTCACTATAAGCTCCTAAAAACTCATTTTCCTCAGTACGTTAATTCTAGTATTATAATTTAATGAAAAAAAGTTCATTACACGTCTGTAAAATCAATATTTTTTAAGATTTCGAAAAATCCTTCGAGATTCGTTCATAGGTTACTAAAGACTACAACATATTCAAATTTGAACTATCCGACATAGGACTCGAAAAGTTTTCTTCTCTTGTTTGTTCCTTGCTTTCGTCCACGGTGTATCACCATCGCTCGATTACTGTCGCGCGCGGCTGTCTCTGCCAATACGACTCTAGGTCGCGCTCTGATTGGTCCGTGTTTTTCGTTAATAACTCCTTAACAAAGCCGAAACGGCCATTTTTGCAAAGGAAAATGTCGCTTCACATGGCCTCAGGAACCTTCCCTTTGAAGGAACCGTGACATTTTTGGGACACCCTGTATAATTAACTGCGAAATGAAATTATTTTTTTAAAAGATGATTTTATGACTAATTTTATAATTAGTTAGAAAATAGGAGATATTATTAAAATTTAAGTTTTCAAAGTCATTATTAATCTAGTACTTCAAAATTAATCTTTATACTTAAAATTCACAATAAATTGAATTAAATTCTATTTTAGAATAAACGTTTGAAATCAAGCAAGAAATTTCTGCAATCATCTGATATAACAGTAGAGAGACGTTCCTTTGACTCTGTTCAGAGGGAACTAGAGAAACTCTCGCGCTCGATCGAACAGACATATTAGGATCAGCAAGTCAAGGTTTCCTTCGCCTGTCCAATTGGTAATCATCCTGAGCGAATAGGCAAACATTCCGAGACAATCCGTGGCACTGTGCCGGTTCTGCTTAATTTGTACGACAATCGACGGTCGATCCAGGCGGCTGAAACGATCCACGATTAAACACAGGTAATACGCCGATTAGAATCCATCGGTGCATCTTGGTGTTCGTTGTACACCTCCTGTACGCCTCCATGCAATTAACACCTCTTATTTACCTGCCCGCCTGACCTGATAGATTTAGGAGAGTCACGCGTATACGTAATTTGTCAAAGACTGCGATTTCGAGGGTGAAGCGAGGAGGATCAAGATGAGATGGAAGATTGTTGCCATGATTCGATGATTTGACAGGCTGAGAATCACAGTGTGGTCCAAATTCTGAAGATTTGAGTTAATATTGTTACGACGTGAAATCGTAATGGACACTACACGATCGATAATGCAGCGTTACGACGTGAAGTCGTAATGAAGACTTCACTATCGATATTGCAGTATCCGGCCAACGGAGTTGTTGACGAAAAGACAGCGGACAGATTGAAGTGAGACGCCAAACCATACGGACGTACCGCGCTATCTATTTTAGAGCTTATTGATTGTTATAATGTTAAGCGATGTACATAGATTTGCGCTGTTTCGGATTACGGTTTCGGTTTCGGATCTTCAGACTTCAGAACCTATAATATGTCCCGTATCGGAATCATATCGGTTTTGCAGTTCTGCAACTGATATTTTTTGGTTCTGTATTGGCTACACAAGGTGTCTCAAAATTCCTTCAACATACGGAAATAAGAGGTTCCTGAGATCATTTGATGCAACATTTTCCTTTGCAAAAATGGTGTCCGCGGCTTTGTTAAGGAGTTATTAACGAAAAACACGGACCTAGCAAATATACCAATATGGCGGCGCTTTAACCTGTCAAAAAGGCTTAAAAGTGCTCAACTTTATACGCGTAACTTCTGAACCAGCGAACTCCTGGCAATAAGACTTTCATTTTCGGTGCTTTCTCGTCGAAATCTATAGGACTGCATAAAAAAGGTAAAAAAATTGGCCCACAAAAAAAAGGTTAACCAAAAATTTTATATGCGTCAACTTATTCTCTGGCTGGTAAAATATGGACAAGAGTTTCAGATATTTGTAATTACTACACTTAGTGGGATCCTTTCGCTTCGAAACTTTGTGATACAATGCGACAGTGGTCATACTTAATGACAACACAAACAAAGGATGAGAAGATCAAATACAACACGTGTACTAGTAAAACAAAGCAACGCGTTCTTCGAATTAGACTACATCAACTTAAATACCGACGCGACTGTAACAGACTTACACCACTATGATTCTCAGTCCGCCATTTGTCGAACTCAATGGAATTAGCCGAAGGTAATAACCAGACCGTGGATTTTTATGGAAAATAAAAAAATGTCTACATTTGTCGCAAGATACAGAAAATACATATACATTTATTTATTATTTTCTCAATCATTCGAATAAGTCGAAAATAATGCAACAAACCAATTAAACGTTTGGAGCAATGAGTCTACATGAATCATTTAGTGCAAATGAAACCGTCAATACCGTAGTTACCAACAAAATAATGAGAGAAGCTAAATTGGAAGTTCTGATAGACGGCACTTTCTTAAAGTTGTAGCTAACAAGCTGGCCGTGGCCGGTGCTGTAAGAGCAACGTGCAAGAAGTGTACTAAGAATATGGAAATTACGGGCGAATTTTTAGTTCTCTCGAATTTTAGATCTCGTCTAAATCGAGTTCATAAGGATAATGAAGTTGAAAATTTGAACAGATAAGGACGTCTGAGGAAGTTAAAATTACGGCTGAAGATAAAAGCAGAGGAGTCCAAGATAATTCTGTCTAGAAACAGTTCGAAAACGATCCGGTATAATTTATTGTTACCTTTTTAGTTCCTCCCCCTAATTACATCGTGCTTCGACTCATTTTAATCAGGATGATGTTACAAATGCATTGGTAAAAATATCGTAAAGAAATTATTGAAAACATACAGTTTTGTCCTTAGGTTAGTATTGTCTATATACAGGGTGAGGCATCTAAAACAGGACACCTGAATAACTCGCGTGTTTTTTGAAGATTGAAGAAAATTCTTCAGACCAAACTTATTTGTTATCGAGGGGCTGATCATCCGATGTTCCGATATGAAGGTCATTTTTTTAGCAGCCCCCTACTTTTCGTTTTTCTTTTAATTTTCTCAATTGTGCTAAGTTGTGCTACGTTGTGCTAAGATTGTGCTCGAATATTATAACAATAATATAAAAAATAAGACCAAAAATTGAGAAAAACGATTTTTTAGTAGCCCCCCACTTTTTGATTTTTTCAATTTTCTCAATTGTGCTAAGTTGTACTAGTTTGTGCTAAGATTGTGCTAAATTATGACTTTATAAAAATAATAAATAAAGAAGTTATGGTAAATAATCGTTTTGGACATGCAATTAACGTTTGAGATAGTAACAGTTATCCAAACAGCATATAATCATATATCTGAATTGTGCTAGCCTAGCACAAGTCAGCACAACTTTCCTTTTCGCCAGCACAACTTTCCTTTTCGCCAGCACAACGATATAAAGGGCACTTTACTCTTGCTCGCTGCCCTTCGCGGTGGACACTATATTATTAATTTGACTTTCTGGTCATCCGACAAACATAATATTGCAAATCTGAGTTGTGCTAGCCTAGCACAATTCAGGTATATGATTATATGCTGTTTGGATAACTGTTACTATCTTAAACGTTAATTGCATGTCCAAAAGGATTATATTTACCATAACTTCTATATTTATTATTTTTATAAAGTCATACTTTAGCACAATCTTAGCACAACCTAGCACAACTTAGCACAATTGAGAAAATGGAAAAAATTGAAAAGTGGGGGGCTACTAAAAAATCGTTTTTCTCAATTTTTGGTCTTATTTCTTATATTATTGTTATAATATTCGAGCACAATCTTAGCACAACCTAGCACAACTTAGCACAATTGAGAAAATTGAAAAAAAACGAAAAGTGGGGGGCTACTAAAAAAAAACGTTTTTCTCAATTTTTAGGCTTATTGTTTATATAATTGTTATAATATTCGAGAACAATGTAGCACAAACTTAGCACAACTCAGCACAACTGTTGAAATTATTTATTTCAGCAAGTGGGGGGCTAACTTCTAGAGACAATTTAATTTCTCTTGCAGTTGACATCGAGTGACCTTGAATGACCTTAAATGACCTTGAATGACCTTAATAATAGGTCATTGTGTTCGTCTTGAAATACTCTATAAGAATGTAAGTAAAAAAACCTACTGTTCCATTTAAAAGAACTGAGTTGACCTTCATATCTCCTTAACGCCTCCACCGATTAAAAAATTAGTAGCATCAGATTATGAGTCCTTCGATACCAAATAAGTTTGGTCTGAGGCATTTTCTTCAATCTCCAAAAACAAGCGCGTTATTCAGGTGTCCTGTTTTAAATGCCTCATCTTGTATATGTATATTGTGTGTTTTACCTCAGTAGGTGGACACATGAGTGTACTGCGGATTTTATGTACTTATGACAAAAATGGAGTGTACTTTATAACAGTCGAGACATTAGAAGAATGTAAAAATGGTACTGTATTATTTTCAACATTGTTTAAGATTTAAAACTTCCTGCATCTCGTTCTGCGACACGAGGTATTTCTAGTCAGCCGATTTCTTGTATATTTCGCAAAGTTCTTATGCCGGTTTCTTGCTCACGCCAACGACGGCCTAGGTATGAGAACTGCTCGTCTTGATAGTTTTTCTTCTACTCGCCGAGCTCAGCTGATTGAGCTCGACACGTGCACCGAGGTGACCGACCTCTTGTAATATTTTTCATTTCCTTTTCTTGTACACAGCATTTTGTTT
Source organism: Sphecodes monilicornis (assembly GCA_913789915.3). NCBI lineage: Eukaryota > Metazoa > Arthropoda > Insecta > Hymenoptera > Halictidae > Sphecodes > Sphecodes monilicornis. The sequence continues at coordinate 8,487,443 of OU565301.1, read as the reverse complement.
CTGAATATATCACTTTATTCACTTTATCAATCGTAATTCACTGTTCAGTGTTCCTACTTTCGCTCTACCTTCTTTTCTCCTCACAACCATCGCTATAGGTTTCAACAAACATACTGGACATATTAAAAAAGAAAATAACTTTCTACTTCACAGCAATTTGTTGCAATTAAGGTAGAAAATTTTTATTTCCCATGTAGATCCGCAGTCTACACATACCTGTAACTGTGTAACCGAGCATCTGGTATTTATATCGTTCGTCCCCGCGTCCCTTGATCGATAGGGGCCACTCATCTAATTTTGTCCGAAGCGGGGGCATGTCAGCAATATTCTAATAAGTTTTGCTGTCTGTAATGATTTCTTTATGAAACGTTTACCAACACATTCGTGACACTTTCCTGATTAAAATAAGTCCAAACACGACACAATTTGAATCATACTCATTCGTTAAATTCACGGTATAGTAGAATATATGGTAGAATCGTGGATTAAAGGAGTAAATATAATCCAAACTGCATCGTGTTTGGGCTCGTTTTGATCAGGAAGACGTTACAAACACGTTGGTAAAAGTATTATAAAGAAATAAATCAAAGCATATCAATTGTATCATCAGATAGATATCGTCTATTCAAACTTGACAATCTTACTGATTTTCTGAGCCCTTCAAGACTTACACATCTCTTTCCCATCCATCGAGATCACCTTTCTAACCACATTTCCCGACATCCCCTACTCAAATCGTGCATCGCCACGTCCCTTGATCGATAGTATCTTCGCCCGAAGCTCTTCTAATTTCGTCCGCAGCGAAGCCTCGCCGGCTAATGTTCACCTGTCGAGGTGTTTCGCGTTCGCACCTAGGCGTCAGACAACCGGAAGCCGACTCGACGCTGGATCCACCGCTAGAACCAAGGCCAAAAAGGCTCTGCGTTGCGTGGCGTGGCATGGCGCGGCGCGGCGTGGCAAGAGGTTACGTGGCGATCAATCACGCAGCGGGGTGAAACACGCGGCGCGAAAGCTCGTGGCGAACGACGAAAAATGACGCGGCCGGGTTCGCTTGCAGGGCTTATTCACGCCGCGTCCGCTCCTCCGATTACAATGTCCGCAGGACTCCTGTTTCCCGCGAGCAAGAACAACGGATTTACGGCAACAACGGAGTTGAGGAACGGGGGCTGCATATTTATTCCCCGCGGATCACCGGGAACATCGGTGACACGTATACCCGGCCCCGGAGTCACCAGGCCGGCGATAACACCGGCCATTATCTCTCGTATCATTCATTACTCTGGAATATCCTTCGGCTTCTTGCGCCACAGCCGTCGCCGTAGCCAGTTTACGTCTTCGCCAAGGCCGTAAACCAGCGACGACACGCATTTACACGGCGACGAAAAAGAAACGCGGGCCTGAGACACTGATCGCGGCATTGAATACGGCACCGGGCAATGGAACCCGCGAGCAGACTCGGAGACATCCATCTTCGGATTAATAAATGACCACGAGCATCCGCCTCGTGAATGTCACGCTTTCAAACAGCTGCGAAATGCTTTACTCGCTAAACGCGTGTCCATCTGTGTAGAATATTGTGAGCGTGGATTTTGTGTAGCCTTCACGTATAGAACAAGGTTCCTACTAAATAGTTAAGATATACTGATTTATTAATTATTCTGTTGGCTACGAAAGAGTGTTAATAATACTGACACGGTTTGGAAGCCTACAGAATATGTACTGGATGTATAAAAATTATATGTCAGGATTACCATAGCGGGCTTGTATACCTCTGGATCGGTGGAGATCTGTTTAAAAAATGGGCCGCAAATTTGTCGTTCAGGCTTTGTTCAAAGCCAAACATTTTTTGTATTGCATCTTATAGTACTCGTCGGAAGAAACAAATGCCTCAAAGACATCACGGGTCTCAAGACAACCATTCTCTTAAAAAACGACTTTAAAGTTTCATAAACTATTTTATTCCTTATGTTTACAGGGTGTCCCAAGGTGATATAAATGTGGAGGGAGTGATTCTACATGAGAAAATAAGTTTATAATGTAGAATAATTTTTTTCGTTTCACGCCTCGTTTTCGAGAAATTTGACGGATTTTCAAAACTCAAATTCCTCGAAAACGAGGTGTCACATGAAAAAAAATATTCTATATTTTAGACTTATTTTCTTATGTAGAATCACCTCCTCCACGATTATACCATCATGGGACACCCGGTAAGCAAATAGTATTAAACAGTTTACAAAACATTAAAGTCATTTTTTATGAAAATGGTTAACTTGACACCCATGATGTCTTTGAGACTTTTGTTTCTTGTGACGAGCGCTATAAGATGCAATACAAAAAGAATGTTGACCTTGAGAAAAAGGTGGACACATTTGCTGGCCAATTTTTTAGAGATTTCCATCGATCCAAATGTATAGTATCCTGCTATAGTAGTCGGGATATATAATTTCTATACACCCTGTACACGCTTCTGCCTTGGCTGCCGGAACGGGATTTGACGGCGATTAAAAATCTATAATGTTGCTCCTGATTTATAGACTTCAATGAATTTTTGAGAACTTAATCATTACTGTTGGAAGAGAACTCACTAAACATATTTAGTTAAACCTTACGTTTAGGGGAGGATGCTCCGATGACCTTGACCTTGACATATGTTGTTGAGGACAACATTCTGAACAACTTTTGTCATTACAACTACCCGGTGCTCGGTCTCAGTTTTCGAGATATTTGCGAAAAACTATTGCTAATAGTGTATTAAATTTTCCGTATTCTTCCACGCTCCGTGGCAACGTAAACCTGTTCCGGGGCCGCATCTGTTTATTTTTTGTTTGTAAACACGTTGTGGGGATGAGAAGCGACAATACCACACACACCCACCCAGTGTTTCTAAAAAGAAGGCTCTCACATTATACAATATAAAATCAACTGAGACGAATACAGCATACATGTATTATATTATCGCATTTGATAGTAAAACAAATTGCAAAACCTAACCCAGACCTAATCCAGACCAATACAGCATAAATGTATTATATTATCGCATTTGATAGTAAAACAAATTGGTATTGGTTTCAGTTGATTTTACATTGTTTAATGTGAGAACCTTCGTCTCAGAAACACTGGGTGGATGTGTGTGGTGTCGTGTGTTGGTTAGGACTAGGTGGCGGGGGGCGGAGAGCACGCAGACGAAATTATGAGTATCTCGAATAGTACCTATATCAAACTGAGAATTTTATTCTGTATTTAAATGGTCTAATGGATACATAGAATTCATTATTTCGAAAAAAGCATCAACGCGTTTATCAAAATTGTAGGTTCTTTTAAATAAAAATTCGGCAATATAATTAGTATAATGATAATCACGTATGCCATAGCGACGAATGCTTGCTCTCAGGTCTCTCCACAATCTTCCAATATTTTGTGTATGAACTTCAGTTTCAGGATCAACAAAATTAGTCGAAACAGAAAATTCAATACAGTACTAGCAATAGTTTTTCGCAAATATCTCGAAAACTAAGACCGAGCACAGGGTAGTTGTAATGACAAAAGTTGTTCAGAATGTTGTCCTCAACAACATATGTCAAGGTCAAGGTCATTGGAGCTAAACGTAAATTTTACCCATATTTATTATGAGAACATTACTTAAATACTTTAAATATTGTTCATACCCCAGATCTGACCTATGAGAGAGATCATTCAGTATGCAACACCTACATTCATGTCTCATCACATCACTTTATGCTTATTAGTTAGAAGATGTCATGGAGTCAATATGATACACCAACTCATTCTCTTTAGAATCAACAGATCCTGAAATAAACCAAACTTCGTAACAATTATATTATAGCCTTTACGTTCCGTTAGTTTTAATGGTATTAATGGACTGAGTATCCAGATATTGACTTTATTATCAGACTTTCATTTTCCAAGATCTGAACCATGTCATATGGCAATGCCCAAATTATGAGAACGAACGTAATATTGTATATTAGAAACGTAGCTCCTGTAAATATATTACACACTGTAAGAAAGTGTATAATAAATCGATAAGTGCTATACACGAGCTCTATTTTATCGGCATGTATTAATACATAGTTGTTGGTGTCGTGTCGTGCGACATTAACATCTTTTGTTTCTATTCATCGAGAAGTTACAGCCTCCTCCACGCAGCCATGTGAAACGCACGCATTTTATACATATACATATATCGTTTAATATAATATAAGTAAAGTGTGATAATAATGCGTTGTTTTTATTATCCCAAATCTCCTGACACACAGAAAGCACACAATGTGCAGTCCTTCTTCTGTTCTTTGCCGGGACTTAGATCGTGAAGGGACACCATTCTTTTGTGACCGCGTCGACCGCGCCGAACGTAGAAAAGGACAGCATGCAAACACGGACCGCGTGGCCGAAGGCGCAACACAAAATAGCGTATCGGTGAGACAATAATAAAACTTCTTTATTTTTTACTTATTTTTAATGAAACTTCACCAATATATTCGTGGCATTTTTCTAATGAAAATGATACAAAATATGATATAATTCCGATGATATTTACTTGTGTAATGAACGATGAAAGTTTTGGACATACAGAAGGACAGCATACAGAAAAGAAGGAGACGACAAGAGTCGCGGCCGACGGCACAGTTCAAAGGCCCGCGTGTCCGTACAATGTAATGCCAATAAAAAACTTCCATCGTTCATTACACAAGTAAATATCATTGGAATTATATCATATTTGGTATCATTTTCATTAGAAAAATGCCACGAATATGTTGGTGATAGTTTCATGAAAAAATAATAAAAAATAAAGGAGATTTGTAATTGGAATAGTAGTGATTCACACCGATATACCCGACCTAGGATCAGATTACGCGGCATGTTTACATTGCTCGGCGACCGAGGCAGCTCGAGCTTCACGGCCCTTGGGGGGGGGGGTACCCCGCAGTGGAAGGAGTAGACCAAGCGACATAGATCGCAATGTTCCGTTGGACTTACATCGCGGGGTTACTGTACTGCTATGATCACTTCAATAGAGATACAGATACGAGACACTAGATCGCGATAGTTTACTTCAACGGCCATTTTCTTAAAAAGTAGCACAATATTGCACTCAATTCTTCTCGTTTCGAAGAGACAAGTATTCCCTCTTTTATATGGTACCAACTCTTTAAAAGTTTAGAAGTTGAAGTTTTTGTTAAAACGTAACTCTTTTGACTTAATCATTATTATTAAAGAAGTTATTGTAAAACAAAGACGGTATAATAATGCGAGTGAAATAAACGCGTGGACGCTTATAAAAGAAACAGCAGTATATTTCCACTACTCGTAATACACGTAGTCACGATGACAGTCAATATCGAAATGTTTTTCACCAGTTTTAGTCCTGAGGATGTCCTTCTTTTCAGCATGGCCTGCTCTAGAATTTATGACATCCCCACCACCGGGGAACGCTTCTTATGAGAGGGAAAGCATGTCGGCGAAATGCGCATGACCTGTCTCGTGTGTGCCCTTTCTGATTTTCTAACATTATTAACATTTTATCCCAATTTATGTATCTAATACGATCGATATGCATATAAGAAACTATATAACTAATTTAAACTACATCTTTCAAAGTAAAATTTCTCAGAACCATGAGTTAAGGCTCGGTAAGTTTAGTGTTAATTCAAACGGATAATTCGAATAGTTCATCCCGCGTTTTATTTAATCCAACTATCCGTATCCGCGCAGAACGTTGATCGTCCGTAGGAGGGAGACACATTTCATCGCAAAACGTTACGGTGCAACATTTTTCTTCGGAAAACGCCTAGCATCGAATCTACAAACGAAAGTTTCGCGCTAGTGGCCTGACAGAAACTTGCGACGCAGGACACTGATTTATTTTCCGCTGGCAAAAGTACGAATTCCTCAGCATCCCTTCGCAGTTGGTAAACGAGAATCTCGCGAAGAGTGATAGGCGAGTTTATCTTGCGCGCAGCTTCGCTGACACCCGAATGCCTTGCATGACTGATACCACAAGTGATCCTGAAGAGAAATATAGATCTGCGTGCTCTGTCGTCGTTGTAAATCTTCCCATTTTCTATAGGAAACAAACGCAACCCCTGCGGCGAAAGAACGAGACGAAACTTCGCCCTCTATTTCATCTCGATGCGAGTCTCCATCCAGTAAACGATCCAAAGTATGCGGGTCTTATACTTTGATATATCGCATGCAACTAGACGACACAATCGTTTCTTCGAAACAGGAAAATAAACATTCGCATCCCGAAGAATACTAACTCTCGGCATAAAATGCTACTCGCGAAATATAACAGAAAACGACAGAAAATAACATTCGCCTGCAAATGTAAACGCGTTCTATAATTATTATAGAATAATTGTTGTAGTTCTACAGTTGTAAGAGATTGAGGCTAAATAAAATTATATATTCTCTTTTAATGACCTTAAAATGTCGAAAATAATGTAATAGTATCTTTAAATCCTTCTAATGCCTTTTCAATTTGGTATTTTGTGATAAATTTTGTCATAAATGCATAAAATCTGCAATCTAATTATTACTATATTAGTATACGCTCTATAATTATTGTTATACTAATTCTAGGTAGATAGAGTAGGGTGGAACGAAAAAAGCAAAATTGTACGATTATTATCTAATAGTGAAATAAAGTTCCCTTTTATTTTTCAGATTAAGTTTGCACAAGTTAATTTATGTCAGATAAATTTTTAAAGTGTCGCAAGAGCTTTGAAATTTTAATTCCACGTTGTCTTAATTCAATGATTAACATTTTTATCTCTGAGCATTTTTATAATTTTCAGAATATAAATTTTTTTTTTTTAGTTTCGCATTTGTGAAGTAGGATGTACCAAGTCGTAGCAAAATAAAAAACAATACACTAATAAAGAGATCCGCAAGATCCATTTGTACAGAAAATTTAAAATTCCAAAAATCACTTTTGACACGAATGACTATGTTTATTTAATTTCGTGGCACAATTGTGAAATTTTTGAGCCTCCAGTACTGACAGATACAGTATTTCATCGATAATTGTCCACAACACGGGTCTGCAGAGGGACAATTATGCGCGAGGGATATCATTGTTTGAGGTTTGCCGAACGTAGAGAAGGACAACCAAGCTTGAGAAGCCTCGGTCACCCAGAAATGTAAACATACCTAATCCGAATTTCCAACTTCTTTATTATTCATTATTTTTTATGGGACTTCGATGACCATATTTGTGACATTTTTCTAATAAAAATCATACCAACTATGATATAATTCCGATGATATTTACTTGTGTAATAGACGATTAAAGTTTCAGGCGCGAGGAAGGATAGCCTATGGGAAAGACAAAGACGCGGAGAGTCGCAGTCGGCGGCACAGTTCAAAGGCTCGCGCGTCCTCACAATGTATTACCAAGGAATAACTTTTTTATTATTACGTATTTTTTATGAGACTTTTTCTAATAGATTTGTGACATTGTTCTGATTAAAATGATACCAAACACGATATAATTCGGATCATATACAGGCGTATGGTCATTATGTATAGGTCAGGTACATAACATCGATGAGGCAACAGTAATGCAATTTTTCTAATTATACATACATATCTATTTTTTTAATTGACGATGGAGTACATTTTGGTGACAGACAAAGAGACTAAATGGTAAAGAAAAGGACACTGCAAGTCGCATCGTCTCGTTGAAAATATATTGGATAATACGAACAATTGCAAAATATGTCCGGTCCCATAAATTCACCGTACAACAATTGTCGGCCCTCCGTTGCAAATTGCATCTACGTGCCTAAATCCAAAATGTAAATCCGTCACCGTAGAACCTCGACATTGTTTTTTCCGGATTTTCTTAGGTTTTCTCTTCTCTGCATTCTTACTATGTATGATCGACCAATTCACAGAAGACAAGACGGTTAATGTAGATGTAGCTGAGGTTCTGCCTGTTTTCAAAGTTGCGAAATGTCCCAGTCAGGAGAGTGTGTCTTTAATGTCTTTATCATTTAATTTCTTTATCTGTCACCAAAACTTACTCCATCGTCAATTAAAAAATACATATGTATGTATAATCAGAAAAATTTTGATCAGAGAAATATTACAAATATGATGGTAAAAGTCTCCTAAAAGATTAATTAAAAATGAAAAAGTGTCGTCATTGCATTACTGTTGCCTCACCGATGTTATGTACCTGACCTATACATAATGACCGTACACCTGTATATGATCCGAATTATATCGTGTTTGGTATCATTTTAATCAGAACAATGTCACAAATCTATTAGAAAAAGTCTTATAAAAAAATAAGTAATAATAAAAAAGTTATTCCTTGGTAAATACATTGTGAGGACGCAAGAGCCTTTGAACTATACCGCCGACTGCGACTCTCCGCGTCTCTTTCTTTCCCATACGCTATCCTTCCACGCGCGCGAAACTTTAATCGTCGATTACACAAGTAAATATCATCGGAATTATATCATATTTGGTATGATTTTTATTAGAAAAATGCCACATATATGGTCATCGAAGTCTCATAAAAAAATAATGAATAATAAAGAAATTGGAAATTCGGATTAGTGTGGTCTCACCGATATATCCGAGCCGCATGGTGTCATATTTCTCGGCGACCGAGGCCTCTCGAGCTTCACGGCTTCTCAAGGGGGTACACCCCGCACTAGTGGGGATATCTCAGGGACAATTATGTCGGAGACATTTGGGACAATTACCGATGAAATACTGTATTACAGAAGATGAATTACTCGAGATAACATCTGAAGACTGCATTGAACATTTACAATTTCAGTTTCTACGATATCCTGATCATACACAAGCGGTAGAGAGAATGGTGAAAGTTACAAGCGAAGCTTCATCTGCTGTCTGCGGAAGAACTGCAAGAGATTGATTCATAGTGGCTAGAATTGAATCGCGTAAATCTATTGCAACAAAAAAACAATTCAAAGTAAATGCATAAATTTAATAAATATCGTGCACTTACAATTTCCATTCTATGTGCGTGTAACATTTCACTTCCAATTAATTTCGCCCTTATTATATTTATTAAATGAATATGAACTTTTTTTTTAAATAGAATCTTAAATGTTTTTATCATCTGGCATTTCGGAATATTCTATAAAAATGTATTAACTTGTGTATGACGAAAAATTATTAATTTATTTGATATTTCAACATTAAAATTATAGAACTTACTGCATTTAAAAATTTTGTCTTCGTCGGATAGTAGCAACTCTGCAAGCAATGATGGCAGCTTGAAGTTAAGATATCCTTCCAATTAATAATTTTTCGATATGCATAGGTTAATACTATTTTTACAGAAAATACCGAGATGTATCAATCAGCTAGTTTATACAAACATATACGATGCCATATAAAACGGTGAAGGTGACCTTAACGTCTCCGAAACTGGACCAACCACAGAAAAGACTTAGCTGCCATATCATAGCCCTCTTTATACTAAACAAAATATACTAATAAAGTTTTTCTTTATCTCCAAAAAACAACGGAGACGTTTAAGTGCTAAATCTTACTGGACCACAGTGTATTATGAATTTCTACGGATGCTTGTTTCAATTGAAACGTTAATGTTTGTTCAACCGTACGAAAGAAAGAATGAAATGCTATTATTGCACAATCGACGTTTCTGTATTTCTGGCTGATCCCAAAGTTAAAGCTTGGTTCCAATACTGTCTTACTTAAATAACTGCAATTTGCGCGTATAAATAAAATTGTACATGTTTATATCTCTTTATTTTTAATAAATCTCCTCTGAGATTTCCTCCAAAAAAAGTAAAATAGGAACACTTCCGAAGCTGATGTCCATTCTTGGAGAAACCGCCACGTACGCGGGGCTTAATCTTTTCTCTCGAAAAGGAAGCACGGTCTTGTTGATTTTGCTGAATGTTACGCTCTATTCTATCTTCGCAGGAAGCAGCCTTGCTTATTGAAGAACAGAACTGTTGGTGGAATCGTCCGTTGCTTGGCGTCGCGGCGCAGTTACCGAGTTGAGAAACGTCGCTCCGAAACGGGGTTGATACCGCCCGAGGAAGTTCTTATCGGTGACCCGGGGGCACACCGTAAAACGAGCACTTATCCTTTACGTAAACGACTATCTGTATCCGTAGAATAAATAGGTTTCTCTCCTCCTCGAAACTCCCATTAAGAAAGCTAATATTTTCCTGCGTGAGCCTCTCTGTCGCCTCGGTTTTATATCGTCCGAAGAGAATCTTGACGACACTTCTCTGCTAATAAAGTAAACCTCTTATAACGGTGATTCTTGATTACAACGGGGTTTGCATTATTCGGTGTTAAGAGGGGCTCCTCCTGTACCAATAGCGAAAATGAGTGATTCTTAAGAATTTTGTTCAGAATAGCTATTGGACATATGAGACTAGACCTTTTGGGAATGTACACTAGGGTGGACCTTAGCTATACCTGGTGAAATTTTTTTCACGCCCCCCCTCTCCCCCAAAATTGTGCCATTGGGTAAGAAAATAATTCCTGCAAAAGATGAAGTCGATCGGATAAGGGGAAGACGTGCCACATTGACGCTGAAGTTGCGAAAAACGTGAAATTTTATAGGAATGGGGATATTTGAAGGAAAGACTTTTGATTATGAATGAACGTTCTATTTGTGTAAAAATATTGATTATAAAGGTCAATTTACAGATTAAGAAAAATTATTACTAATTCAAGAAACACTCGATAGTCCTCGCGTGGTTGTTTCACTTCCAAATTGTAGGTTGTAAACTGTATTATTTCGGATGCGTTGTCGAGTGAACCTTTAACCACTGCATCTTCACTTCCGATCTAAAATTAAGTTTATTTATAAGAGACCAGAATCCTCGAAACCGCTTAAATATAGGAATGTTAGGTCCAGTAGATTTAAACATTGTTTCTTCAAAAACACTCCGCAAAACTATTTCACAGATGTGATGTCGACAAGGTAAATATAAAAGGTCCCTTTTGATTTTTTGTTCTAAAATTACACACGCGCCTTGCAATCGTCCCATATTAGTCGCTGTAGTATCACAACAAAGTGCTTCTAATTTATCAACAAGTTGCCAATACTCTAATAACTCATAAACCGCAAGAGCCTGCTCATTACCAGTACCATAAAATATCCCTGGAATTCCGAGCAATTGTTTATCTCCATTACAGGTTTTTATTACTGGTAATCGGTCTACTGGTTCTTGGCCAGTTAAAGATGGTAACATTTTACCATCCTAATGCAAAGTAATTTCATTAAGCTCTTTTTCTTTAAATTCGGCGCGTAATATCGTAACACGTTCAGAGCGCAATTGCGTACCACAGCGATAATATACAATCGAGTTATTATCAAATCATTTACATTATGGTTTAGAGTTTGTGCTGCTGCTATATAAAAAATTCGGACAGCATCACGATCATTCACTTGTACTTGAACGCATGTAAGGAATTATGATATTATTGGAGGTATAAAATATTTAACTTGAATTTTCAGTATACTCTTCACATTTAGCGCGCAGTTACTTCTATTTCAAAACTTCGCGCTCGATATAGCACGTCTTCCCGACGTCCAATTGATCTACAACTGTGGATATATCATTTCTTCATGAAATAGAACAATATTGGACGGGGGAGTGCCCAAAATTTCATGGTCGAAAAATAAGGTCCACCCTAATGTACACAGCTGATATTAAAATGCAAGTGTTCTTTTTTTTTTGTTCAATTTTTCTTATTGACCGATGCCTGTTGTTCTTTTCTTCCGCATTAACCGATTTCGATGAAATTTTAAAAATATTCAGGTTAAGTCATTTAATTGTGCCACTTAAATTTAATTGTAAACTATTTGTTGTATTAAAAAAAATTTCACACAAAAGTTGTTTGGTATCCGGCGGGGCATACAACATAATACTTAGTTTCTTGATAGTTCGCTTTTCTATCGAGATATGGAGGTCACCTCTAATTTTTGTATTTACGTTGTCTAATATTTGGTTTATTTAATGTTCTCTTCGAAAAAACGTAAAAAAAGAATCTGTTTAAATTTTTCGACATTATGAAGTTGATTGTCGAGGTGGAAAAAATTATTTTGTAATAGCCCAATCCTTTCCGAATAAAACAAAACATTTAGCTCAATCGGACAAACAGTTCCCGAGATAAAAATTCGTAAGTGAGGCCCGCAAAATGATTACTTAAACCCCTCCTAATTTCACATGGAGTACAACATATTTCATTTAGAACAAAATCGACGATGGTGCCTGCAAAAAGTGATCGATTTGGCATGGAATGATCCCTTGGGGAAAAAATATTCTTGCCAGATATTAGTCCTTTGACACCATGCACATTACGTAACAAGAGAAGAGATATTTAGGTGGCGTAACTTAAAAGGACCACCCTGTAAGTAATTATCATATTTATCATAATAAAATTATTCGTGTGGAAAAAAAGCGTGATCCAATTCACCCCATATTACGTGTCCGATTAGTCCCAAAGAATTTCAATTCCTATAAAATAAACAGAAATTATAGTAGATATTATACAATAAGAACGAATATATCAAATACTAACTGTGGAGACTCTGCGAAATGATAATGGTACATACATTTCAATTTTAGAACCTACCATTTTATTGTATTGAATATAAAATTGTAGATTACGTAGGTTGACGTCAAAATAATCACGTTCGCACGCGTTCGTCGCAGTAACTGTGCGCGTCAGCACTAAATGACGATGTAAAACATTTGATGAGCTATCGGTTTCAGAGTACAAGAGAGGGATAAAGTAGTGTTTGTATTCCAGATGAGGGGTTAATAAACGTTGTGGGTTTATGATAAATAAATCACTAGTTTACTAATTAAATTCCTCAACTATAACTCCGGTCACGAAGTAAGAGAGAAATTCGAATGTGTGAGGTCTTAGCTGAGCTGAGATTTCTACTAAAAAGCCCGGTTCAGTCTTTTGCGTGAACTTCTTAACCCCTTGACTTATAATAACGAGTGAGACTCGTGGTAAGAAATTTGGGCCAAAAACAATAAGGACGAGCCTGATTCGTGGTACTTCGTTCGGACCAAACGTAAACAATACGAACCTGGCTCGTGGTACTTCGTTCGGACCAAACGTGAACAATGCGAGCCTGGCTCGTGGTGTACTTCATTCGTGACAAACGTAAACAACGCTAACACGAAGATTACTAATTTTCTATGGGTTTTCTCGAAACATTATTAATTTAAATTGGTAAACCTTACGTTTAGGGGAGGATGCTCCGATGACCTTGACCTTGACATATGTTGTTGAGGACAACATTCTGAACAACTTTTGTCATTACAACTACCCGGTGCTCGGTCTCAGTTTTCGAGATATTTGCGAAAAACTATTGCTAATAGTGTATTGAATTTTCCGTAATCTTCCACGCCCCGTGGCAACGTAAACCCTGTTCCGGGGCCGCATCTGTTTATTTTTTGTTTGTAAACACGTTGTGGGGATGAGAAGCGACAATACCACACACACCCACCCAGTGTTTCTAAAAAGAAGGCTCTCACATTATACAATATAAAATCAACTGAGACGAATACAGCATACATGTATTATATTATCGCATTTGATAGTAAAACAAATTGCAAAACCTAACCCAGACCTAACCTAGACCAATACAGCACACATGTATTATATTATCGCATTTGATAGTAAAACAAATTGGTATTGGTTTCAGTTGATTTTACATTGTTTAATGTGAGAACCTTCGTCTCAGAAACACTGGGTGGGTGTGTGTGGTGTTGTGTGTTGGTTAGGACTAGGTGGTGGGGGGGGGGGGGGGCGGAGAGCACGCAGACGAAATTATGAGTATCTCGAATAGGATCTATATCAAACTGAGAATTTTATTCTGTATTTAAATGGTCTAATGGATACATAGAATTCATTATTTCGAAAAAAGCATCAATGCGTTTATCAAAATTGTACGTTCTTTTAAATAAAAATTCGGCAATATAATTAGTATAATGATAATCACGTATGCCATAACGAGGAATGCTTGCTCTCAGATCTCTCCACAATCTTTCAGTATTTTGTGTATGAACTTCAGTTTCAGGATCAACAAAATTAGTCGAAACAGAAAATTCAATACAGTACTAGCAATAGTTTTTCGCACCAAGACCGAGCACCGGGTAGTTGTAATGACAAAAGTTGTTCAGAATGTTGTCCTCAACAATATATGTCAAGGTCAAGGTCATCGGAGCATCCTCCCCTAAACGTAAGTTTTACCTTTAAATTAAGTATTAATTTACAAACTGTTACTGATACATTATCCACTTTCAAATTATAAATAATTTTTGTTCACGGATGAATTGATCATAATTACTTCCCAGATATCTGAAAAGTATTAGTTGTGTCCAAACGTGTTTATTATTTCACAATTCCTTTCGTTGCGCCCAAATATACGTGTCATAAATTCTTGTTTATTATGGCCCGAGCAATCGGGAGTTAGCGGGTATGCCAAGGGGTTAAATAGTAGTCCTTTAAAGGGAGAGGTAGATGACTACAATGATGTGTCCATAGTGCTGATTTTGTGACTAAGGGTAGTGACCGGTCGAGGTTCACTGTCGAAAACATCTTAGTCACTATTTGTCATAAAGAAAATAATTGGTCATCCAACAGTAGGCTAAATAAATCAATATCGTTTCCATAGCGATATAACGAATATATGGCATAAATGATTATTTTGATCCGACTCGCTTCGGTCGACCCTATTTAAAATTTCATATTGTCGTTAATACTTCAATAAATCGTTTGTCAAAAAATGCATTTTCATTTTATGGCATAGATGTAGCCAAGATTATCAGCATCATAGAAAATGTTGTATGTGAGGGACCAATAGGAAACGTCTTATCTAAGAGTTATTTCCTGCAAGAAAATATTTTTAACTAATTTTTATTAAAAAATAAATTTGTTCTCTTGCTTTCCTACAAACCGATTACTTTGACATACGAACTTATTGAAATATCAACGACGATATATATTAATTTTTGCAGAGATATCGGTGTTGCGAGGCAGGCTGCGGTTGATGCGACACGCACAGCCACTCCAGAACTCAACCGTAGCTGTCGACGACCTGGCAGCCGGCACTTCCCGCGATATATCGAACGAAATGGTTGACTGGAGGCCTCTATCTGACCTGGAGGCTTGCACGGGGACTCGGTGCAAGCGTATCTATCTACTATGTATATGCGCCCGCTTTGCAGAGGAGTTACGAGTGGCTACCAGTTCCTAGCAGCGGTGAGGCGCGCGTGGAAGTTTATGCGAGATGCGGCGCATTGTTTCAGCCAGTGGGTTGTAGAAGTTGGAACCTGGAAAATTAATCGGGCTTGTCCACTGGCCTCGATAAGCAAGCAAGAAGCTTTTCGGTGCCGGAATCTCACTCGGTGATTCGTAAAACTTAGTCAACGGCAGATGCCGTGAAAGAGGCGCTGATAGTCCGCTCTGTTGTCATTCGAGCGGACGCTATCTCCTTCCGCTATAGTCCATTTCATAAATCCCATTGTAACACTGCGTTTTAGTACAGTATTCTCTCCGTAACGCTATGTCCAGATGAGACAATTTACGCCCGGTTCGTGTACTGCGCTTCGAATCGTGCGTATTTTTTGTTGCGTCCAGAAGAAGCGTTGTTCGCGCGAGTTTGTAAAGTAGGATTCAGTCAATGAATGAAATGACGTTCCTAGTATCTTGAATTGCGTGCAAGATGCCGCGAGTGGAGTTTCTGACTTATGGAACGCGATTTACGTGCGAGCAGCAAATGGTGCGACTCCATGTGGAACTCGCCTCCTTCTTTGTGGCCCTCTTTGTGGTGTGCCGAACGTAGAGAAGAATAGCGATTGAAAAAGAAAGAGGGACGGAGGTTCGGGCTTTTGGCAAACATCAAAGTACTCGTGCCAGCTCAGCCTTTTAAATTTGACAACCAAATTTCTTATTTTCTGTTTTTCGTCAATGAAACTTCCGCTATCTTATTCCACTCTTTTTCTGATTAAAGAGATGCTAAACACGATATAATTACCATCGTACTTATTTGTGTGACAAGCGATTAATGTGTTGTACTTCACAATTACCGAATTCGTGTCTCTACCATGAATTTCAAGTCCGAAACTTTAATTGTTTTTTCACAAGTAATTGTGATCGTAATTATATGGTCTTTGGAGTCGTTTTAATTAGAAAAACGAGATGAATACGATGGTAGAAGTTTTTTAAAAATAACCAAAGATTGGAACAATTTTTTTCTTTGCTTGCATTAGTGAGAGTCTTATCAATATTCTACCCTCCCCCCCCCCCCTCCCCTCCACACCGCGCCGACTAGATAGCCCAGCGTGTCTACCGCTTGACTGGTTTCAAGGGGGATTCCCCCAGTGGTGGAGGTAAAAAAAACTTAGGCATTCACGGCAAAGACCTTTTCAACACTGATGAGATAATACCGTAACCTGTTTTACTCGCAGACTGATCCAAACGTGTCGACGCTCTTGTTCGGTATTACAACCCCTGGCAAAAATTATGGAACCGCATTTAAAAATCGCATAGTTTTCTTAAAATTGAACCAAATCAGTTAAGATTTTTTGACATGTAAGAAGAATAAGTTTACTACGTAACGGGTAAACAAAATTTTGAAGAAATTGCTAGCGGTCGGAAGTGCGAAGAAAAAAGTGAAAGTAGGATTTTGCAACTTTTTGATCTGTGCCTGCAGTGAGCCTGATGCACACGGTGAAAATATCATTGAAATCGGTTAACGTTGTTATGAGCTACCACATTTTAAGGTGATCACTAGACTGCATGGATGTTTATGCAATTTGCAATTTTTTTAGAAGACTTTTAAGAGGGTGTAGTTCCGAAAGCGACAACCCTTCGATTTTGCTGAAATTTTTGCCAAAGCTTATCCTTGATTAGAGAAGAAAGTCCTTAACACTAGAAAGACTGAAACATAGTATATACCTATATTGCCCAGAAGCAGTCAAAATGACTAACTAATGTGTAAAGAAAGTTTAAAATTAATTTTTAATATTTTTTATATTATTTACAGTTATACAACAAGGTATTAGTAAATATTAACAAGAAAAAAAATTTACTTTTCCTGGGCATACTGATGACACTTTCATTTTCATCATTGGTGATCGACTCTTCTTCTAGTTGAAATTAACAAGCAGTCAAAATGACAAATGACGAAATGGGCAATCTAGTGCTAAAAGGATTTTTGGCGACAAAGCCTCGTTTGCCCCACAGCCTCCTTCAAAGTTTTGACAGTTCTTACTAAATATTTTCGAAAATAATAATTTAAGAGAAAAAAGTTTCAAACAAAAATGAAGCTCATAAAAAGCTCTACAAAAAAGGTTATATACATTTTTTATGTGAACCTATTATTTTGACTGTTATGACCCAAAATAATTCGGCGGAGGACATATCTCCGATTTTTTTTATATTCTGGATTCTTACATATTTTGACGTGCTGATTATAAACATGTAAGTGAAAATTGGCGCACATTTTATTTTCATAGCGGAAACCATGAAAAAACTGTATTGAATTTTCTGTATTTTTGCACACTCTGTGGGGATGTAAGAGTACTCTAAGGTTGGTTTTTTTTGTAAACACGTTGTGGATTTTTGTATGCGTCTTTAGATGACGGCTACGATGCAAAGGTAATCTAGAATGAATTGGGGATAAGTCGCGGAGGGCCTCCGCATACGAAAATCCAGGAGTAAATACAACAAATGTAAACGAAATTTGTACCAATTTTACTTTGGATCTTAGCATTGTTAATTAACAGATAACACGGAATAAAACAAACAAATTTTATATTCATTTATTTATTAAAGAAAAACGTTATGTGTCCTCTAGTAGGGGCAGTCTCGATACTAGAAATTGAAGTTATAGAAGAGTATCTGAAAGACTCGAGCAAACTCGTATGACAAATAAACTCGTCACAACCCGTTAAAAGGTTAACAGTAACTATCCAGATTAGCGAATGGAAATTGTTTAAACGAAAATGTCCAGAGTCTCGTCCAGTCGAGTGAGACTGTGTAAATCCGGTTTGAAAAACGTTACTACGCTATGAAAGTAACGTTAATTAAGCTCGGTGCAGCGATTACAGTCGAATAAACGTCTTAATGGTTAGCCATAAGAATGATTCAGCTCGAACTTCTTGACTCCGGTGTCCTCCTCGTAATCTCTTGCGTTATTAACATCTTGAACACCTGCTGTTCTAGTCAGCGTAAAATACGTTTACACCGAGCCTTGTCCCGGTGTTTTTCCTTTTGTGAGAACAGCACCAAGAAGCACGCATACACTCACGCACACGCGCACGCACACACACATGCACAACGAGAAATAGAGGAAGACGCTGCAGACCGTAACTAACTCGGCTAGTAGCCCGTGGAGGTTGTCAAACACGCGAAGAATAAACGTATTTCAAGCTGTTTTACGCAGCTCGTTTCGAACGTGACTCTAGCAAGAGGATAATCATCGACGCGATTTTAGATTGCCGGACAGTCCACCAGTCATTCAACGAAACGCGCGTCGACGGAAGCTATCCTAAGCGCCTACTTTCCGGCACCTAACGGCGATCATTAACGACGAGAGGAAAAGTGGAAATATTTATTGGTTTGGTATAACAAGCTACAATCAACTGTAAAAATCATCGTAAATGTTACGTTAAGGGAAGTCACCTCGGATGACCTTGACTATGACATTCGTTGTCAAAGACAACATTCTGAGTAACCCTCAAGTAGTTTTAGCCGAGGCTCGTTTTTTTATTAAAAAGTTATAAACAGAAGAAGATTTCAAAATATAGCAGCTATTTTAAGTAATGATATACTGCAAACGATACACTGTATTGATATATGTTATCTAGGTCACCTTTCTAAGTAACCTCTAAGAGGTTTTAGTCGTCGCTCGTATTTTATTAAAAAGTTATGAACAAAAATATACCGATGCTACCTTATTGTATTTTGCCGGTATCTACATGATTGTGATTTTGGATTTGAAATATGTTATCGAAGATATTCTCTGAAATTGGACAACCTCAAAATGGTGTTAGCTCTGGGTTAGGTCTGGGTTAGTTCTTTCGTTAGTTAGTTCCGCCCAGACCACCAACCTAACCACAAAAAACCAACATAGATTATATCTCCTTTTGACAATTTGTACGAGAATAAGGTGTACTTGTAACCAAAATTTAACAAAGATTTTTTGCAATTATCTCGGAAACTAAGTCCGAGCGCCGGGTACATGTATAGAGAAAAGTTGTTCAGAATGTCCTTGGGAACATATGTCAAGGTCAAGGTCGTCCGAGGTGACTCCCCTTAACGTTACATTTACCGAAGATTTAAACATTTCTTTAAAGTCTGTAAAGGGAACTTTTATAAGAATCGTGGAGGATGCATGTGTAGCAGTTTTATCTAATTTATCTGCACTCTTGTCAAAGTGTAGGGATACAACGAGAGGCGACACTCGAGAGAGAACTATTTTTTTAGAGAGAGACGTGGTAATACAACTTAAACATATAATAATACAATTTAAACATATACTATAACATTGTAATAATACAATATAAATTTATACTGTATATTCGTAATTGTAGTCTCTTCGAAAATAGAATGGGGCCTGATAACAATGTTCTTAACCATTTTACTATTATACTAACATTCTTGCACACCATTATTTTCTCATACAAATATTTCTTACTATTATCATTTACAATTAAATCTATATATAACTAATAATATAAATATATATAGTAATTATTTAGAAAGTACCACTCATCTCCGATTTTGGCGAAATTTAAATATGTTATGCAGCTACACATTTGGAACAACTTTTTCCTTTTCCAATATAGGGGGGTCGCTTTTAGTTTTCGAGATATTCGCAAAAAACTATTGCTAATTTTGTATTGAATTCCTCTCTTGGATTTTCCTGACGGACGGCCCTCTCCGCCCCTCCACGACCTAACCATAACTCATTATATTCACATGATTTTCCATTACTAGATCAAATTTTGGATGACAGCTACAATGCAAAGATTATGCGAATACAATGAGTTGTGATTAGGTCGTGGAGGACCACCCACACAGAAATTCAGGAGTAGTCTTTCAAAATTAAAAGCTCGCCCTATATAGAGTGAAACCCTGTTTTTTCTCTCATCCCCATAACGTGTATACAAAAAAAAGTAAACAGACGCCGCACCGGAGCGGCCTTACGTTGTCAAGGAGCATGCAACAATACGGAAAATTCAATACAGTATTAGCAATAGTTTTTTGCGAATATCTCGAAAACTAAAAGCGACCCCCCTATATTGGAAAAGGAAAAAGTTGTTCAAAATGTCGAAATCTATAATGATTTATCTATAATGACAATATACATGAGTGGTACTTTCTAAATAATTACCATATACATATATCATGTAATTTTGCTTGAAATAATTTAAATATAAAAGTAATAATAAGTCTTTTTTCAGTCTCTGGGCCATGGAGAGGAACTCGGTTTGTAATCATTTTTCCCTAATTTCACACATTCATACCATGTCTTTCCACACACACTCCCTCATTCACCTACACATCACTCCTTGAAACCATTTCTAGAGTCAAATAGCGTACTCAAACAGTACGCTTAAAAAGGTCACTAGAAACGAAACGCAGCTCGACAACACTCCTGTACAATAGCACTTCAAACGAAGCGCAGCACGACAAGACTATACAATTTGTTAAATACACTTACTTATTACTTAAAACCAGTGTAATACATTTACTAAAGCGAACAAGTAATCCGCGGCAATTATGCTCGCGGAGGTTACGTACAGAGAATTCTCTCTGCTTTATTTCAATCAGAGTTTTCTAATCTCTTTCCTGAGATCGGAAAACGCCCTATTCCACCCTTTGTTTATAGGAACGATCACTATGCTCCAGCTGGATGCAGCCGGCACAAAGCATGATTCAGTACAGGGGCAGTTGCACAAGATTCCCTAATATGGAAATCTTGAGGCATCCCCACTTAGATTTTACAGTATGTAACGAACATTTCGTTCCGGCGTGAGTCTTCCCCGCCTCGCTTCCGCCGCCGCTCGACAACTTCCTCCACGCGAGAACGCGCGCCACGGCCGCGAGATGGCCGCGCGCGGCAACCGATTCTCGCTGCACAAATGTGCGGAAGCGGGGATATAGGCCACCGATCGAGCCGAGATCGGGGCCAGTGATGGGAATGTTGGCGCCTTTCACGCGCATGCGCGAGTTTCGGCAGCACCGAAGCTACGTCCGAAGTTTGTGGGGTACTATTGGGGCGAAAGTAGTGGGTTTGTTATTATATATTTCATTTAAAGTTATTTTAGTACCCTTCCCTTCCTTATTCCCAAGATGATGCAGAAGAGTAAGTTATATTATATTATGCATAGATACATGAATATTATATATTTATATATTATATATTCTATGTATGTATATATTACATTTTAGTACATATATATATATATATATATATATATATATATATATATATATATATATATATTTGGTCTGAGGGGTCCTGATCCCATATATATATATATATATATATATATATATATATATATATATATATATATATATATATATATGGCATCAGGACCCCCCAGACCAAATACTGTATGGAGATTAGGAAAAGTAGGAGGGTTCCGTGGGTATGTGTAAGAGTTGATCAGCTACAACCGCGAGGGTCCCGCGTTCGATTCCCGGCGCGGAATTCCTCATTTTTCCTAAGATCCTACATATATATATATATATATATATATATATATATATATATATATATATATATATATATATATGTATGTATGTATGTATTAATTTTTCAAAATCAAATCATAATAAATTTTGCGAAATTAGCGGGACACCAAGGTACCCGATTTTCGTGTTGACTGAGGCTAAAATCGCCGCGCATGCGCGTGAAAAGCGCCAACATTCCCATCACTGATCGGGGCGGCCGTTGGGACACGCCACTTTTTGGGCCAACCCGACAGCGTTAGCTGCGGGTTTGATAACGGCTCCAGGTGCCTTCGGGCAATGTTACCGCCTGGAATCCCGACGCGCCGCCACTCCGTCGCGGCCTCCGTTGCGAACTCCGCCACGATCATATCGCGCCTCCGCCGCGTACCGCCGGGCCGCCACCGCGAGGCCGTCGTAGTCCGTAAGTTAGCCAGTAAGTTATCCTGTAAGATGTCAATACCGAACCCGTTCCGGACTCTTCCTTCTGCGGGCCGCGAGTGGATGGTGATATCATAGTCCCTCGCCGGTGTACTCGCACTCGCCTGTGAATCCGTGCGGCAACGAATCGGTTCACAGGCACTCTCCCTGCCCCGCTCGGACCGCCTAGAGCGTGTGCTAAGGCACCGAGCACGAGGGGGGTTTCCGGCGGCGGCCTGGTGGATGAAGACCAAGCCAGGGTCGCGGTATCGCCTCCCGTCCGCTGCCTGGCCGTCGTACCGACCAGACCAGCACCGTAGGTTAAGCTAGATTTAAGACCGTCTTTGCATGTAAGTTTAGCTCGTAAGATCACCGCGGCCAGTACCGCCCGTCCGAACCGGCCGAAACCATCCGATCGCCCATTCGCGGGACCAGGAACGCTGGCGTACCAACTGAGTCGGCAAAGTCTCCGCGTTGTCGTTACAAGTATATAAACCCTCGAATTTTAACCCTCGGGGGCAGTGCTTAAAGTACAATCGAGCTATACACGTCGTTACGTTGAATCTGGTTTTGGAATTGGTTCCATTTAGTGAGATCGGGCCTAATCACCCTTTTGAATCAAGTAACCTTATAGATTCCGCGAGTACGGTATTAATCTATCTTGACATAATTATTCAACCTATTGGCGAGATCGTATGCCAGAAGCGCCATCTCGCGAGAGATATAGAAGCAACATCGTCACCCTGACGAGAACCGAGGCAGCGTCATTAGTCGCCATAAAGTCGTTATAGAGAAACTGAGGTTATACCGGTTATACATTAAAGTTATTACATACAGTTAAACGTGAATTAATTACTTCCACCCTGTAAGAATCCCAATACAACCTCTTCGTGTTCCCCGCATCGCCAGTGCGTCATCCAGCGGACAGTAGTACTTAGGCAACTACACAACATTGTTCATACACTCTCAATTCTTACCGCGACAGTAACAGTTGTAACAGAGCCAGTTTCCTGTAATATACAATTTAGTTCAAGGTAATTTTGAGTAACATTTGATTTTAACCCACCATTCAGATCCAGTAATTCTTAGTTGTATCGATTAATTTATGATATTACAGTTACGAGGCCGTCACTAACATATCCTAGGAGCTACCTAATCTTGTATCAGGAACCCAAAACTGTTATCCAACCTATGCGGCTCCCTGATTTCGCATCAGGTTCGTCCGTATCCTACAGCTCCCCGATTTCGCATCGGGTTCGTCTGTGCTTTTATTCAACCTTCTAGTAGCTCCCCGAATTCGCATCGGGTTCGTCTGCACGTCTTCCAACCTCCCAGCAGCTCCCCGATGTCGCATCGGGTTCGTCTGCGCGTCTACCTCCTAGTGGCTCCCCGACCTCGCATTGGGTTCGTCCACGAAGTCTCTCAAATATCCTAGCGGCTCCCTGATTTCGCATCAGGTTCGTCCGTGCACCTTACTAACAGTTAAAACCATATTCCTCTTTAAACCATAAACCTCTCGCCGGCCGTGCGCGCTACCGATCGGCCCAGGCTTGTAACACGGACTTGACGCAACAAAACTACTTCAATAAAATAATCAATAATAATTTAAATATATTACTTATATAAATTTAAATATATTACTTATATAAATTTAAATATATTACTTATATAAATTTAAATATATTACTTATATAAATTTAAATATATTACTTATATAAATTTAAATATATTACTTATATAAATTTAAATATATTACTTATATAAATTTAAATATATTACTTATATAAATTTAAATATATTACAATACATATAAAATATTTATAGCATAGTTCTACGAGCATTGTCGAAATTTATCGATCCTTACCGAATCGCCCTATTAATTGGTCGTATTATCTCCTCTCTCTCTAAAAAAGTTGTTCTCTCTCGAGTGTCGCTTCTCGTTGTATCCCCACTCTTTGACTAGACTATGGTTTTTGTGCATACATGGCACAAATGGGTAGATACAATTTGAAAGAATACAATGATTAAAAGAATTTAAGGGTAAGGATTTTCCGCTTTTTCAAGTTATCAAAGAAGAAAAGAAAATTTTACTTGGTCCCAATTTCTTGCAGTCGAAGTAAACAATTTTTATTTTGTTCAAATATCCGCAGTCTACACATCAGTGGTTTAGGCTATTCATCATACACTGTATCGTTAGTAAGCACAGCTAATGGTCCCGAAGCATTCCGGCAAGCCAACAATTCCAATCCCATAATACCGAGAAGTCTAAATTGGCAACGTCGATTCAGAAGAAAATTCCGCAAACAGCGAGTTATCCCCTTTTCTCGTGGCAACAAAACCTGTCACCCTTTCAA
Organism: Sphecodes monilicornis; assembly: GCA_913789915.3. Taxonomy (NCBI): domain Eukaryota; kingdom Metazoa; phylum Arthropoda; class Insecta; order Hymenoptera; family Halictidae; genus Sphecodes; species Sphecodes monilicornis. Next base: position 8,462,907 of record OU565301.1, on the reverse strand, counting down.
CGTGTCCCCAACGCCGAGGGTGGCGGTTCCTACAGGACAACGGTCCCGAACGAAATACGTTTCTTTCCCCGTCAATGGGGCTCCGAAATAAATTCCATTGCCGCAGGGGTTGCGGGAGTTGCATGGTATTTTCGTTTGCACAAGGAAACCGCAATAATGCGGAAAGGATAGAAGAGGCGGGCGGCTTGGAAAATACGGGTTTCACAGAGGGTGGCGACGCTTTTTGTTCGCGCGCCGCCGCGTCTGTGGCGGGTCACGAAGTGAGAAGGGTTGGGAACAGGTTCGGAGCGGTGCAGAGCGTTGCAGAGGGTGCTAGGAGAAGACGGGGTGTTGGGGTATGAAGTCGCCGGTGAGAAAGTTTTAAGTAAACCTGCCGGGTAGTTTCCTGTTCGCGAGTTTAACGACGCGTTCTGATTTACATTTCGTTTTTCTGCACGTCCGAGCTATCGTGTCTCCCGAACCCGCTTCGGGGTGCATTCTCAAAAGATACAGCCGAATAAGATAGCGAAAAATGTCAAATTAAATGGCCTATGAGCCGTTCGATAGGGCAAAACGAGCTGTGTAAAATTGTAAGCCTGCATCTCGACCGGGACGGTAGTTATGGGGTAAAGTGGAAATAATTAGTTATTAGTCTATTCTCCCTATTGAAATATATGTGAAAATTCTGAAAAAACATGGAATAGATGTTAATACCATGGCACATATACTGCAATTAATTCGGATGTTTCAGTAGAAAATACTGGTTGTAAAAAATCAGAAGGCTTGAACAAATCAAAAACCTTGAAAAAATAAGACAAATGCAAATTTTGCATTAAAGTTGAAGAGCAACATCATTAATATTATTACAGTATGAGTGTATAGTTATAAGTATTGTTCATGAATTTTTTCAGATTTTTGTTTACAGAACGTAGTCAATACCTTTTACACCCGAACCATCGAGTGTTCGAAAAATCGTCTAAAGCGGGCGATTAATTCGTTAGTGTCTCTTGGTAAATGAAAAATTTAGGAAATTGAGGAATTAACCATCGCAACGACAATTAATGGCTTCTATTGTGTCCAAATACAGACTGACAACATACCGTTATCCATATCACTACTATTTTCTGCATTGTTAATATAATGGGATATTATTATAACCACAAAAGTGTGCAATCCGCGAGGAACTGTGTCTATACAGTGGCCGAAATAATGATAGGTTCATTTTAATTTGTTAACATAAACATGTGTTTTATATAGTATTTTTGAATTTATTTATTATTATTTATTCTTTCTAATATAATTTACAAAATACATAATTCAAATGAATAACATAATATAATTTGTGTCAATTACAAATTTTTTATTGAAAACCGTAAAATTGATGTACGAAATAAAGATAGGTTCATTATATATTTTTACATAAAAAATGTAATAACAAAAGAAATAAAAATAGTTTAATACTTAGCTGAACATCCTTTGTTTTTTATCACTTCAAATATTCTGCGTGACATGTTTTCAATTAATTTTTGTAAAGTTTCTAATTTAATTTCAGACCACGCCTCTTTAATCCCATTTTTTAATTCGGAAACAGTGCAATACTTTTTTCCATTGGCGTATACCTTTCGTGCTAAAATTCCCGAAAGATTTTCAATGTGATTTAAGTCCAGACTCTTTGATGACCAGGGTAAAACTTCAACTTTTACCCTCTCAAACCAGTTTTGAATTGTTTTTACACGATGTATCGCTGCATTATCGTGTTGGAATATTAAATTAGACGCACCAATCTCGTCGCCATATTCATCCAGTACGTATTCTAGTAGTTCCTGGTATTTTTCAGCATTGGCTTTTGGCAGGAACCACATTATCGGAGTCTTACCGTTATTGCCGAATGCAGCCCAAACCATTACACATCCTGCTCCACAGACTCTTGTCATTTTCACATCTTTTTGATTACGCAGATCGTGCCAGTAATATTGAAACCCGTCTGGGCCATCCAAATTAAATTTTTTTTCATCAGAAAAAATCACCGTTTTCCATTTTTCAGTCCATGACATATGATTTTCTGCAAACTTTAACCTTTCCTCCTTGTAGAATTTATTTAGCGGTGGTTATTACGCCTTCTTAGTATATTTAAATGTTCCACTCAATCTCAGAACTTGCTGCATACGTCGAACACCAACTGGCAAGTCTAATTTTGTTTTTATTTTAGAAGCATGAAGTTTATTCTTCCGTGCTTCTTGAAAAATTTTCCCTTTGTCCCTCTGTGTTAATGTTTTTGCACGGTCTGTAGATTTTTTACTGCCGTATTTTTCTTTTAATTTTAAAAAATTGTTTATAACATTTGAAGATGTCGTATTACTTGTATGTAATACGAGAACTGTCGTTCGACTATATTGGTGAAAATCAACAAGATTACACGATAAGGTGTCTTTTTATCGTCAAGCGTGTTCGACGGACCCTCGCGCATTCTGAAGATGTTAAACACGTGCGGCAAGGTACCATGAAAAACGAGGTCCCCAAGCAAACTGAGACCACGGGGATACGATTCCGCTTAATTGACCGCGTTCCATATAAATGTATTTCATTTCACGGCTCGACAATCCCCCAAGAGATCATGTTTTTCGCCCTGGAGATTTATCGCGGATCGAGAGAAAGAAAGAGAGAGAGAAAGAGAGAGACAGGGCCCTTTTCCTTACTCGAGGGACGTTATCCTTTGTGGAGGCAGAAGAAGAAAGCTGCCCCGCACAATGGATTTCTTTGTCCGACCTAATAACACGGGACATCGGAGCTGCCCTCCCATATCTGTCGATCGGGTCAGGAATATCCACGTCGCGATACAATAATACGCTCGATCGTTTTCGATAATGCCGATCGAAGAAACGGGCCGGAACGTTCCGATGATTTAACACGTACCGCAGATTTTGAAACATCGCTATTGAAAAATGTAATTTGTCGACTGTCTTTCCAAATCCTCGTCGTTAACATGGAAATATCTGTTCTAGCAATTTGTTAAGACTTTTCCTTTCCTTTGTATGACTTTCGAATTTCGAAAAAAGGTGTGCGACCGCAGCGTCATTATTTACTGTGCGTTGGTGCGCCGCTAACGAATTAACCCCTTGCACTACGAATTATTTTGTGATTGCGGTGATCAGAACTTCTTTGTCGTTTATAATTTGTTAGAAAAAGTGGAAGTTTATATTTATTGTATGCTTATGCAGTCTTCAATGGCTATATTTCGAAAACAACAAAATAGAAGTTTGGTTGGGTTTAAAGGAAATTAATAATATACATATTTAATAGAATTTAGCACGAGTCGTGCTATTAAACGTGGATGAATGCACAATAATGTTTGCTATAACATACAACAACAAAAAATGTGTGTATATATGTAAAAAAACACGAGTGACCTTGAAAAAACGATTAAAAAATTACAATTTATAAAAAACGATTCTTCCATCCGATTCGTATTTTGAAACCATTTAGATTATGTTAGAAACATTTTTTGGATTTTCAGAGGTAGAGGAGATATTTAGGTGTCCTGTTTTAGACGAAACACCCTGTATATTACGATTTAAATTTGCCGACGTATCTAGTATTGTCCGCGCAACGAGAGTTGGCACAAAATCTCGTCAGTGGGGTGCAAGGGGAACGGCGAGTCCCCACTCTTGACGCAAGGCTGCGGATCCCACCACTGATCAGTGGTGATCACACTCAATCACACTCAATACGCTCGTTTGCTACGCTAGGCCAATCGCGGAAGCAGTGATGAATTTGGAATAGTATGTAAAACAACAATTCTCACATTTTCAAGGGAAAACTACATCATTCATTTTGGGAGGTCAGGAAAAAGTTTTCCCGAATGTAAACGTCATTCGGTTTAATTACCGTTAATTCATCACGCTCCGGGAAAGAAGTAATTACAATTAGGAAGTATACGTATCGTGTAATATGAGAAAATTGAAGCACGTATCGCGAGCATTCGCCGTGTTGCGTGTTTCAAATTTGTTTATTGAAATCCTATCGTTGATAATTCACCGAAAAATCAAATTTTCCTGGTGTTGTTAATTTCTTTTTTGCGAGAATGCGTAAAACAAATAACATTTCAATGCGAAACAACGGCGAACGATTTAACAGATTTTATCGTGGATAAGGAGAAAGACAATCGAATATTTGAATTTCAACCACGTGTAATAAAATCGAGAGCAATTACGAGCCAGAATGCGTTGCGGAAACACGATATTCCCAACCTTTTGCTCGAAATATTCAATTACACAACTAGTCACCCTTGAAAATTGATTGGTGGACAATTATTGGGGAGAATGAATATAGCAAACACTGTTATCATAATTAAATCGGAATGAATAATGAATCGTGTCGATTTAGTAATTACATGTATTTCAGCACGTAGTGGAGCAATCAGCGTTTACCGAAACAAATTTCAGGAACGTGTTTGGCACGTTCAGTCCAACTATTTGATTTTGAAGGTGTGTAATTCACTTTTATTTAAATTACAAATGCTTATACACTCATACAAAAACCAATACTTTCATTTTAAACATGCTCAAAGTTATTGAAGCATTTATAACACTCCACGAGCGAGTAACACAATACATTCCTCGGGTTTAGAAGTTACTTTTCATGTTGATGTAAATATTAAGCATATAAAATTTTATAATATACATTGTACACAACATATAAACTGTTCAATGTAAAATGATTAAAATTTCCAATATACAATGTAAAATACTCAATTTATACATTGTATATTATGCAATGTACAATATACAATGTAAAATACTCAATTTATACATTGTATATTATACAATGTACAATATACAATGTAAAATACTCAATTTATACATTGTATATTATAGAATGTAGAATACTCAGAGTATACATTGTATATTATAGAATGTACAATACTCAATGTGTATATTGTACACTATACAATGCACAATATTCAATGTATAAGTTGTATATTATACAATGCACAATACTAAATGTATACATTGTATATTGTACAATGCACAATACTAAATGTATACATTGTATAATATACAATACACAATACTCAGTGTACACATTGTATTTTATATAATGTACAATGCTCAATGTACAATACTCAATGCATACATTGTATACTATACAATGCAAAATAGTCAATGTACAAATTGTATATTATACAGTGCACAATACTCAGAGTACACATTGTATCTTATACAATGTGCAATACTCACTTCATAGATTGTATCTTATACAATACACAATACTGAATGTATACATTGTATGTTATACAATGTACAATACTTAATTTATACATAGTATATTATAGAATGTAGAATACTCAAAGTATACATTCTATATTATAGAATGTACAATACTCAATCTGTATATTGTACATTATACAATGCACAATATTCAATGTATAAGTTGTATATTATACAATGCACAATACTAAATGTATACATTGTATATTGTACAATGCACAGTACTAAATGTATACATTGTATAATATACAATACACAATACTCAGTGTACACATTGTATTTTATACAATGTACAATACTCAATGCATACATTGTATACTATACAATGCAAAATAGTCAATGTACACATTGTATATAATACAGTGCACAATACTCAGTGTACACATTGTATCTTATGCAATGTACAATGCTCAATGCATATATTGTATCTTATACAATGTGCAATACTCACTTCATAGATTGTATCTTATACAACACACAATACTGAATGTATACATTGTATGTTATACAATGTACAATACTTAATTTATACATAGTATATTATAGAATGTAGAATACTCAAAGTATACATTCTATATTATAGAATGTACAATACTCAATCTGTATATTGTACATTATACAATCCACAATATTCAATGTATAAGTTGTATATTATACAATGCACAATACTAAATGTATACATTGTATATTGTACAATGCACAATACTAAATGTATACATTGTATAATATACAATACACAATACTCAGTGTACACATTGTATTTTATACAATGTACAATACTCAATGCATACATTGTATACTATACAATGCAAAATAGTCAATGTACACATTGTATATAATACAGTGCACAATACTCAGTGTATACATTGTATCTTATGCAATGTACAATGCTCAATGCATATATTGTATCTTATACAATGTGCAATACTCACTGCATAGATTGTATCTTATACAATACACGATACTGAATGTATACATTGTATGTTATACAATGTACAATACTTAATTTATACATAGTATATTATAGAATGTAGAATACTCAAAGTATACATTCTATATTATAGAATGTACAATACTCAATCTGTATATTGTACATTATACAATCCACAATATTCAATGTATAAGTTGTATATTATACAATGCACAATACTAAATGTATACATTATATATTGTACAATGCACAATACTAAATGTATACATTGTATAATATACAATACACAATACTCAGTGTACACATTGTATTTTATACAATGTACAATGCTCAATGTACAATACTCAATGCATACATTGTATACTATACAATGCAAAATAGTCAATATACAAATTGTATATTATACAGTGCACAATACTCAGAGTACACATTGTATCTTATACAATGTGCAATACTCACTTCATAGATTGTATCTTATACAACACACAATACTGAATGTATACATTGTATGTTATACAATGTACAATACTTAATTTATACATAGTATATTATAGAATGTAGAATACTCAAAGTATACATTCTATATTATAGAATGTACAATCAATCTGTATATTGTACATTATACAATGCACAATATTCAATGTATAAGTTGTATATTATACAATGCACAATACTAAATGTATACATTGTATATTGTACAATGCACAATACTAAATGTATACATTGTATAATATACAATACACAATACTCAGTGTACACATTGTATTTTATACAATGTACAATACTCAATGCATACATTGTATACTATACAATGCAAAATAGTCAATGTACACATTGTATTTTATACAATGTACAATACTCAATGCATACATTGTATACTATACAATGCAAAATAGTCAATGTACACATTGTATATTATACAGTGCACAATACTCAGTGTACACATTGTATCTTATGCAATGTACAATGCTCAATGCATATATTGTATCTTATACAATGTGCAATACTCACTGCATAGATTGTATCTTATACAATACACGATACTGAATGTATACATTGTATGTTATACAATGTACAATACTTAATTTATACATAGTATATTATAGAATGTAGAATACTCAAAGTATACATTCTATATTATAGAATGTACAATACTCAATCTGTATATTGTACATTATACAATCCACAATATTCAATGTATAAGTTGTATATTATACAATGCACAATACTAAATGTATACATTATATATTGTACAATGCACAATACTAAATGTATACATTGTATAATATACAATACACAATACTCAGTGTACACATTGTATTTTATACAATGTACAATGCTCAATGTACAATACTCAATGCATACATTGTATACTATACAATGCAAAATAGTCAATATACAAATTGTATATTATACAGTGCACAATACTCAGAGTACACATTGTATCTTATACAATGTGCAATACTCACTTCATAGATTGTATCTTATACAACACACAATACTGAATGTATACATTGTATGTTATACAATGTACAATACTTAATTTATACATAGTATATTATAGAATGTAGAATACTCAAAGTATACATTCTATATTATAGAATGTACAATCAATCTGTATATTGTACATTATACAATGCACAATATTCAATGTATAAGTTGTATATTATACAATGCACAATACTAAATGTATACATTGTATATTGTACAATGCACAATACTAAATGTATACATTGTATAATATACAATACACAATACTCAGTGTACACATTGTATTTTATACAATGTACAATACTCAATGCATACATTGTATACTATACAATGCAAAATAGTCAATGTACACATTGTATTTTATACAATGTACAATACTCAATGCATACATTGTATACTATACAATGCAAAATAGTCAATGTACACATTGTATATTATACAGTGCACAATACTCAGTGTACACATTGTATCTTATGCAATGTACAATGCTCAATGCATATATTGTATCTTATACAATGTGCAATACTCACTGCATAGATTGTATCTTATACAATACACGATACTGAATGTATACATTGTATGTTATACAATGTACAATACTTAATTTATACATAGTATATTATAGAATGTAGAATACTCAAAGTATACATTCTATATTATAGAATGTACAATACTCAATCTGTATATTGTACATTATACAATGCACAATATTCAATGTATAAGTTGTATATTATACAATGCACAATACTAAATGTATACATTGTATATTGTACAATGCACAGTACTAAATGTATACATTGTATAATATACAATACACAATACTCAGTGTACACATTGTATTTTATACAATGTACAATACTCAATGCATACATTGTATACTATACAATGCAAAATAGTCAATGTACACATTGTATATAATACAGTGCACAATACTCAGTGTACACATTGTATCTTATGCAATGTACAATGCTCAATGCATATATTGTATCTTATACAATGTGCAATACTCACTTCATAGATTGTATCTTATACAACACACAATACTGAATGTATACATTGTATGTTATACAATGTACAATACTTAATTTATACATAGTATATTATAGAATGTAGAATACTCAAAGTATACATTCTATATTATAGAATGTACAATACTCAATCTGTATATTGTACATTATACAATCCACAATATTCAATGTATAAGTTGTATATTATACAATGCACAATACTAAATGTATACATTGTATATTGTACAATGCACAATACTAAATGTATACATTGTATAATATACAATACACAATACTCAGTGTACACATTGTATTTTATACAATGTACAATACTCAATGCATACATTGTATACTATACAATGCAAAATAGTCAATGTACACATTGTATATAATACAGTGCACAATACTCAGTGTATACATTGTATCTTATGCAATGTACAATGCTCAATGCATATATTGTATCTTATACAATGTGCAATACTCACTGCATAGATTGTATCTTATACAATACACGATACTGAATGTATACATTGTATGTTATACAATGTACAATACTTAATTTATACATAGTATATTATAGAATGTAGAATACTCAAAGTATACATTCTATATTATAGAATGTACAATACTCAATCTGTATATTGTACATTATACAATCCACAATATTCAATGTATAAGTTGTATATTATACAATGCACAATACTAAATGTATACATTATATATTGTACAATGCACAATACTAAATGTATACATTGTATAATATACAATACACAATACTCAGTGTACACATTGTATTTTATACAATGTACAATGCTCAATGTACAATACTCAATGCATACATTGTATACTATACAATGCAAAATAGTCAATATACAAATTGTATATTATACAGTGCACAATACTCAGAGTACACATTGTATCTTATACAATGTGCAATACTCACTTCATAGATTGTATCTTATACAACACACAATACTGAATGTATACATTGTATGTTATACAATGTACAATACTTAATTTATACATAGTATATTATAGAATGTAGAATACTCAAAGTATACATTCTATATTATAGAATGTACAATCAATCTGTATATTGTACATTATACAATGCACAATATTCAATGTATAAGTTGTATATTATACAATGCACAATACTAAATGTATACATTGTATATTGTACAATGCACAATACTAAATGTATACATTGTATAATATACAATACACAATACTCAGTGTACACATTGTATTTTATACAATGTACAATACTCAATGCATACATTGTATACTATACAATGCAAAATAGTCAATGTACACATTGTATTTTATACAATGTACAATACTCAATGCATACATTGTATACTATACAATGCAAAATAGTCAATGTACACATTGTATATTATACAGTGCACAATACTCAGTGTACACATTGTATCTTATGCAATGTACAATGCTCAATGCATATATTGTATCTTATACAATGTGCAATACTCACTGCATAGATTGTATCTTATACAATACACGATACTGAATGTATACATTGTATGTTATACAATGTACAATACTTAATTTATACATAGTATATTATAGAATGTAGAATACTCAAAGTATACATTCTATATTATAGAATGTACAATACTCAATCTGTATATTGTACATTATACAATCCACAATATTCAATGTATAAGTTGTATATTATACAATGCACAATACTAAATGTATACATTATATATTGTACAATGCACAATACTAAATGTATACATTGTATAATATACAATACACAATACTCAGTGTACACATTGTATTTTATACAATGTACAATGCTCAATGTACAATACTCAATGCATACATTGTATACTATACAATGCAAAATAGTCAATATACAAATTGTATATTATACAGTGCACAATACTCAGAGTACACATTGTATCTTATACAATGTGCAATACTCACTTCATAGATTGTATCTTATACAATACACAATACTGAATGTATACATTGTATGTTATACAATGTACAATACTTAATTTATACATAGTATATTATAGAATGTAGAATACTCAAAGTATACATTCTATATTATAGAATGTACAATACTCAATCTGTATATTGTACATTATACAATCCACAATATTCAATGTATAAGTTGTATATTATACAATGCACAATACTAAATGTATACATTGTATATTGTACAATGCACAATACTAAATGTATACATTGTATAATATACAATACACAATACTCAGTGTACACATTGTATTTTATACAATGTACAATACTCAATGCATACATTGTATACTATACAATGCAAAATAGTCAATGTACACATTGTATTTTATACAATGTACAATACTCAATGCATACATTGTATACTATACAATGCAAAATAGTCAATGTACACATTGTATATTATACAGTGCACAATACTCAGTGTACACATTGTATCTTATGCAATGTACAATGCTCAATGCATATATTGTATCTTATACAATGTGCAATACTCACTGCATAGATTGTATCTTATACAATACACGATACTGAATGTATACATTGTATGTTATACAATGCACATAATAAAGTGCATAATATACAATATAAAATACTCATATTTACATTCTAAATTACACACTGTACGGTATACAATATAAAATGTATACAAAAGTTACACAAACATTGTAAAGGAATGTGGGTACACCAGAAACACTTGCTGACAGACTGAAATAATTCACAGTCTATAACAATATTAGCAACAATATACAATGTATAATATACAATGTATGCATTGCATACAATATACAATATACATAATTTATCATGTATAATATACAATGTATACATTGCATACAATATACAATATACATAATTTATAATGTATAATGCACAATATATAATATATACAATGTGTAATATATAATATGCAGAAACTGTGTAGAAAATAATATACAATGCATATAATGTGCAACACAACGTACATATATATATTAAAAGTGTTCGTTTATAATTTGTTAGAAAAAGTGGAAGTTTATATTTATTGTATGCTTATATAGTCTTCAATGGCTATATTTCGAAAACAACAAAATAGAAGTTTGGTTGGGTTTAAAGGAAATTAATAATATACATATTTAATAGATTTTGTTCGAAATCTTCATCACGAGTGGCGGGTGAAGCACTTCCTTCCTCTATGGCAGGCAGTTCTAACCAGTAGCTCCGGAGCTACTCGAGGCATCTTCCCCACTTAGGTTCTTCCCCCACTGTTGGACTTCATCGTTATAATGTATAGTAGTGGGAAGCTACCACCATGATAGCCGCGCGCTCGCGCAGCACTCACTAACTCTACGGCTGTACGTAGTAGTGGGAAGAGGTTTGATGGTAGGGACCTTGCAGTTCTCTATGGTAACGGCGGATGCTGGTGGGAGATAGTAGGCGCTATGGTGGGGACGGTTTCATCTCAAATGAGACAAAAATGCCCATCCCTGGTGTAAGGGGTTAAATTATAATTTTTGATTATTAACTATCAGTTCATTATACTTTATACAATTGAGTTCGTTATTGGGCTGCCCATTTGTATGCATTTATGACAAAAACGACGAAATACAAAACTGTGAAAACATGTAAAGAATCTAGAAACGTCATTGTATTACTTTATGCTCGTTAAAATTATTGGAAAAAGAAACAAATATCCGTGAAGCTCCTATATGTTACAATTCATGGAGACAATCTTTATTTTGTCGCAGAAAATCGAAACAAGTTGTCTGGGACTTCGATCGAGAATGGCCGAAAGTTCCAGAAGGTCGGTAGAATCGCAGAGCGCTATTGCACGCAGCCGGAAGATTCAAGGCGGATACGAAGAAACTGTATAGAAAATAATATACAGGGTGTCCCAAAAATGTCTGATTTCCTTCAAAGGGGAGGTTCCTGAGGCCATTTGGAGCGACATTTTCCTTTGCAAAAATGGCCGTTTCGGCTTTGTTAAGGAGTTATTAACGAAAAACACGGACCAATCAGAGCGCGACCTAGAGGCGTATTGGCAGAGACGGCCGCGCGCGACAGAAGTCGAGCGATGGTGATACACCGCGGTCGAAAGCAAGGAACAAACAAGAGAAGAGAATTTTTCGAGTCCTATGTCGGATAGTTCAAATTTGAATATGTTGTAGTCTTTAGTAGCCTATGAACGAATCTCGAAGGATTTTTCGAAATCTTAAAAAAATGTTGGTTTTACAGACGTGTAAAGAACTTTTTTTCATTAAATTATAACACTAGAACTAACGTACCGAGGAAAATGAGTTTTGAGGAGCTTGTAGTGAATGCATAAGAGTATCTATTGAAAATATTTCGATTCGGAAGAAATGGTTTTTTCACAACATATTCAAATTTGAACTATCCGACATAGGACTCGAAAAATGTTCTTCTCTTGTTTGTTCCTTGCTTTCGACCGCGGTGTATCACCATCGCTCGACTGCTGTCACGCGCGGCCGTCTCTGCCAATACGCCTCTAGGTCGCGCTCTGATTGGTCCGTGTTTTTCGTTAATAACTCCTTAACAAAGCCGAAACGGCCATTTTTGCAAAGGAAAATGTCGCTCCAAATGGCCTCAGGAACCTCCCCTTTGAAGGAAATCAGACATTTTTGGGACACCCTGTACAATGCATATAATGTGCAGTACACAACGTACATATACATATTAAAAGTGTTCCGTGCGATTGGTGTGCAGAAAGATTTTACAGAAAAACAATTAAGTTGATCATCGTGCAAATAAATTATTGTTATTGTTCCCCGTAGCTGTTACCCGTTAGAACGTCGATTTATCTTCGGTAACTTGCGAACAATGCTACAAGATACATTTTCCCAAAATACATATACAATGCCTTTATTTCTACGGTTTTTATTGATCGTCGATAATTTTTCATGTCAGCCGGTCGCTTGTTAACCAAGGCTTAACTGTTGTTGAATTGATACAAATCGTAACTGCCCGAAAGCCTGTCCGGCCGTTGATAAACGATCAGTCGAAGGTGGGTGTACAGAACAACACACTCGGTACACTTAAAAATAACACGTCAAACTTGATCCCTGGCTTTATTAAAAAAATCTCTCTATACCAATGCCGGATTAAGACCTTTAGTGGCCCTGAGCACTTAATGATTTTAAGGCCCCGATATATAGGATCACTGCAACGCAATGAACGTGAGACTTGTACGATTTCTTGGGCACTTTTGATAATTTGATTAGAAAGTGTTTTTTAACAAAAGTTAGAGTTTTTCTCTTAGCAATATATTACTACGTAATTGATGTAAAATTCAGAAAATTTCTATGGTGCCCTCCCCCACTCCACCTCCACTCCTGGTGCCCTAAGCATGTGCTTACTTTGCTTATTGGTTAATCACTGCTAAGTAGCGAGCAAAATATGATTGAGTTATGCACATGCAAAGCAAGATCGTGATCAATTTTATAAGTAGACTGCGGATTTGGTGCAATTATGACAAAAATGCATAGGTGAAACATGAAACAGTAGAAATATAAATGGCATTTAACCCCTTGGCCTGCAATAACGAGCGAGACTCGTGGTAAGAAAGGCGTTGATTCAAAATCGGCCAAAATTACCTAAGACCAATTTTCCTGAAACTTTGCATATTGATAGCCCTTTGGGTCTAACATTGATTCCGTGCAAAAACTTTTTTCCAGGACTTCACGGTTACGGGAGGGAGGGGGTCAAAGTACGTATTTTGCGAAATCTATTATGTGCTGTAACTTTTAATAAAAATACGATATCGACCCGGCACTGATACCAAAAAATCATAAAAAATTCAAGCTTTCCAACGGTGTATAAGTTTATGTAATTTATTTATATCTCACATAATTTTTTCACGTTTTTCGTGTTTTTCAAGGCGTAAAAAATTCAGAAAAATTGCAATTCCCAAAAAAAGTATCGCCTGATTTTAACCAAAAACGCTGCATTAATAGTACATTTCATGCCCTTTCGAATGGTGTTTGTCATATCTTGGTGAAATTATTCGTTTTTGAGTTATAAAGTAAAATGTGAGTAGAAGTTGAGGCGCGCGGTCGACTACTCGACCTATATATTCATTTCAAACGTGGAAAAAACGCTTCCTGTGATTATATATACACTTTGGACGCGATACTTCGTACTTTTATTTAAATATACACATGTTCCGTCCCAAATGGTAAATAAATATAGTTGACGCGCGCGATCAACTACTTGACCCATATATTCATTTCAAACGTGGAAAGAACGCTTCCTGTGATTATTTATACACTGTACATACCACAGCTATGCTATTGTTATCAATTCTACTGTTTTGAAACAATGAAACACATTGGTTATATTTTACAATAATTATACCAGAATGCAGATATTGCTTATTTTATATTATATCTTATTATACAATTATCAGGTAGCGTATCTTCTTCAGTTTGTTTCGATTTATATTCACGACAGTATTTAATAATCTCAATCGAAACATACAGTGTTTTATAATTTTCCGAAACGGAACTATTCACTCTTTCATCGATACCCAGAATCAAAGGACTAAAAGAAACAATCATTTTCTTCGGACGCAACCATCTAGAATTTCGAGAGAAAAATCAAGTATTGACGAGACGTGTTCATTTTTTCACGTTTCGCGCTTTGAAATTACTGCTGTCGTGGTAGTCATCTATGCATTTTTTTTAACTAGACCAAAGACAAATGATCAGTTTAATTTTCGTTGTCGTGTCATGAAGGTCCATCGTCTGTAAAAGAATTTTGTATGTGCGCAACATTTCGTTAGAATATAGGATTATTTTAATTTTCTTTTATTAATAGCGGTGTAGTATATAAGTTACATAGTGTAGTGCATATTCTAAATAACAGTATTTCTGACAGTACATATGACTAATAGTAAACATGATTAGTGCAATAACTGAAAGAAATAAATGTGAGTTGTAACAAATGCGAAAAATGTGGCATTTTTCTTTTAAAAAAACCGAAGAAGGAGAAGAAAATTAAATCAAATCAAGTGTTTTGTAAAAAATGTTTTTTGGAATCTCCATTTTCAAATATTGATGACCAAGAAGCTGGAATAAGCTTCCAAGGTGTAATATCACCTTCAGTACCAGTCGAAAGAGGAAGGGACACTGATTCTTCCGCCACTTTACCAATAAAAGCAGCACCTTGTGTCATTCGAAGTGCATCTTTGGTTGTAGAGGTGTTGAAGAAAAAATCTTACTTTTATTAATAAAAAATTAAAGACAGAAATATTGATAAATGATCATATTATAATCCACGAACGATCTGTATGTTGCAAAAGGCATATCACAAACGACAGTATAGAGCAATCTTCGATGCTTGCACTACAGGACAATCTACAAAACGAAACAGCGTTATCAATAAATTAAATTGTAAATATTATTGATCAGTTACGGAACTTCAACGAAAATAAACCACATGAATGTAATTTTTTTGATAAATTACACAACAGCGAATTAAAAACCTGGACTGGCTTAAAAAAATGCGAACTACACAACTTAACTGAATACTGTTTCAATAGAAGTGAGGGCACTAACTCAATATACAAGGTGGCAATTTATTTAATGCATTTATATCGTGGTTCGTCTCAAAAAGACATTGGAACTATGATAAATAAGTCACAACCTACGGTATGTAGAATAATTTGAGAAGTGCGAGATATTATGTCTAAGTTTGTTCCCCATTTTGTGGGGAACATAACAAGAGAGAAAATAAAACAAGTGACATCAAATATAGCTCGTCATTTAAACAAAATTCAGGAAAATGAAGATAATATATTTACCATTTGGGACGGAACATGTACAGTCACTCCCATTAATATTCGTACACTCTAAAAGACGATCACGTTTTTAATATTGGATCATGTGACTTGAATTTTTTTTTGAGAAATTAGAACAATTAGTTTACTACACGCTGAAAAAAAGAAATTTGGAAAAAATTGTAATTGGTCGGAATTACAAAGAAAATACTAAAAGTTGTTATTTATAACTGTTTTATGTGGGTCCATATTGAAAATTCAACAAATACGTTTTGTAGATCTGTGTCAACTGTATACACTCTGAATATTTCACCAAAATCGGCAAACGTTGCAATGAGCTACAACTGTTTGAAGATTGTAAAAATTGCAGCTTTTTACAATTTTCGAACTTAAACTGTAATAAATCGAAGGATTCTTACGTCATTCGATGCCTGTCGCTGTTTTCCACGTAATCCAAATTGGATGATAATTTGAAAATGTATACAAATGATACAGATCTACAAAATGGATGTTTCAAATTTTCAACATAAGCCACATAAAAAAATTGTAAAACAGAACTTTTAGTATTTTCTCTGCAATACCGACCAATTGCAATTGTTTTATAATTTCTTTCTCACGTCATGTAGTAAACTAATTATTCTAACATCTCAAAAAAGTCCAAGTCGTATGGTCCAATATTAAACAAGTTATCGTCTTTTTAAGAGTGTACGAATATTAATGGGAGTGACTGTATATATTTAAGAGTACGAACTATCGCTTCCAAAGAGTATATATAACCACAGGAAGCGTTTTTTTCACGTTTGAAATGAATATATGGGTCGAGTAGTTGACCGCGCGCCTCAACTTCTACTCACATTTTACTTTATAACTCAAAAACGAATAATTTCACCAAGATATGACAAACACCATTCGAAAGGGCATGAAATGTACTATTAATGCAGCGTTTTTGGTTAAAATCGAGCGATACTTTTTTGGGAATTGCAATTTTTCTGAATTTTTTACGCCTTGAAAAACACGAAAAACGTGAAAAAATTATGTTAGCAATAAATAAATTACATAAACTTATACACCGTTGTATGGCGGCTGAAAAGTGTGTGAGAGGAGGAAAAAGTAGAAGGAAGCGTTTCGTCCTAGGCCCGCTAGAGGACTCGTCGGTAAGGCTATCTAGCGGACCCGTGCCTTAGACGCGGGATGTCGTAAGGACAGTTTAGGACGCTTTATATACACACAGAGGAAGATTCAGGTACTAGCGGGAAAGGTGTTGTCGTAATGTCCCTCTGTTGACGAGCATGGGAAGTAGCCGCCACATTACCTCCTTGCCAGTGGTCAACGATATCTGGACAAATTTCCCTCTAATTACGCTGATCTCCGCCGGAATCCAAGGAGGTCGCTGGAATGTGTGCTGTCAGTGTGCCCGCCAGTGATACTGCGGACTCATATAGTCGCACAAACAATGGATGAACGTCGCACAAATGTAGATACGAAAACGTCGCACAAATTTAGGTGCGGAAACGTTAAACCATATAATGCTGCGAAGATGACGTCAGAAGCGCGTAGTAGGGAGAAGTTCTCGCTGTTGGCCGGGCAGTAGTTCAGGCAAGGCAGTGACAAAGTAGTCACCTTCCAGTCCTCCTGATGTTGTCCGTGGTTTGTTGATGTTGTGGTCTCCTCTGCTCAGAAGGTAGCGTTGTTGTTCTTTTGTCGGGGTCACCAATTATGGCGGCTGAAAAGTGTGTGAGAGGAGGAAAAAGTAGAAGGAAGCGTTTCGTCCTAGGCCCGCTAGAGGACTCGTCGGTAAGGCTATCTAGCGGACCCGTGCCTTAGACGCGGGATGTCGTAAGGACAGTTTAGGACGGTATATATACAAACAGAGGAAGATTCAGGTACTAGCGGGAAAGGTGTTGTCGTAATGTCCCTCTGTTGACGAGCATGGGAAGTAGCCGCCACAGTTGGAAAGCTTGAATTTTTTATGATTTTTTTGGTATCAGGTACTAGCGGAAAAGGCATTGTCTTGTCTCTCTGTCCATCTGGTAGCGAGCGTAGGAGGTAGCCGTCACATTATATTGAAGATATATCACGGGCGTCTCAGATAATTCGTTACAAACATAGGAATGACCGTCCGAAACTGGCGCAGTCACTTTTATTATTGCAGAGGCGCAGGTACACACACCCTACATTAGTTGCACCATCGAGAGGCACATGCGGTGAATACCTGTGTCCTAGAAATTAAGGAAGAATCGATAACAGGCAATAGAACAGCAAACCGCTTTGACTCGAACAAAGCATACGAAGGACTCGACGGTGCCTCGACTTCTCGAAGCGTGCTCATCAGTTTCGCATATATTACATATTTTTATTTAATTTCTTGAAAAAAAACCAAACAGTAAAAGCCTATATATAAGGAATTTCTCTACATTACATATTTCAACCGAATCGTTTATTAATTCTACGCTCAGTTTCATATCCTTAATATCACACGCGCCGTTAAGATATACATATACAGATTGTACATTTGAACCGCACATTTGCCAAATCGATTAACTTCATGATTTAAACTGTGAAGAAAATCGATGAAATGTAGTATATATCTATGGATTTTTAAAAATGTTTTCGGAGTTTGTCATATAATAATATTAACTCATATAGATAGTTAGGAAATTTATTTTAATCGCAACAGTGTAAATGACAATCAAGTGCTTCAGTAGAAAAGTCCAAAGAAACTTGAAAGACAGTTAATTGATTTGGTCTGTGAATGGCTCATACCTCAAACGTATATAACGACGCCCACCTCGGAACGTCTTTACCGCGTCTAAAACACGTAAATTGCAGACGTCTTAAATAGGTCCATTTCGAACGTCTTAAAGACGTCCCGAAATGGACGTCTTTATGACGTCCATTTTAGGTCTTAAGACGTTCAGACCTAAAATGAACGTAAAATGGACGTCTTTAAGACGTCGTGTGCTATCTGGGTAACTAGTTTAATAATAGCCTGACTGGATAGCACAATTCCTGGAAGATGTCACTCTGTATATTCTATCCAAATTCCATGCCATTGATCTCATTAAAACACGCGCAACATGTTGGGCCACTTCTTGCGGCTTCCACTCGGGATCATTTTGATGTGATTCATCGGAACTGTCATTCATTGTAACTTATTAAACTTATTAAAGACAAGAAACAACAGTTTAGGGTGTGTTAATAAGTGAAAATGGTGGATACGAGTCATTAACGCAAACAGTTTGTTGCGCATGCACAGAGCATTTCCGCGTCACGTGACCAATCCACATGACTCTACTGGCCATAGGCAATATTTCGGGTAAGTTGGGAGCCAATCAGCGGTGGGTGCTAGAAGGAACTTCACCCGTTTGCCCTCCTCACCGATTTTGATGGCCTTGAAATATGTTGTCAATCCGAACAACTTTTCCCTATACATGTTACCGTCGCACGGTCTTAATTATCGAGATATTTGCAAAAATCTTTAGTCAAATTTAGATTACGAGTACACTTAATTTGGTAATTAGTAGTTCCCTCCGCCCCTCCCACGACCTAACCACAACTTACTCTATTCGCATAATCTTTGCATTGTAGCTATCGTCCAGAATTTGAACTGGTAAAACGTACAAAATACTGGATGACATCTACAATAGAAAGATTATGCGAATAGAGTGAGTTATGATTAGGTCGTGGTAGGGGGCAGAGAGAGCCGGCCCGACCACGCAAACGAGAATCCTGAAATTGAAGGTTCATCTTATACAATATGTATGGCCAGAGTAAAACCCTGTTTTTTCTGATTTCCACAACTTGTTTACAAAAACAGTAACCAGACGCGGCGCCGAAGCAGGCTTACGTTGCCACGGAGCGTGCACGAATACGGAAAATTCAATTCATTACTAGCAATAGTTTTTTGCGAATATCTCGAAACCTAAAACCGAGCGGCGGTAACATGTGTAGGGAAAAGTTGTTCATAATGATGACCTTGACAACATATTTCAAGGTCATCAAATCGGTGAGGAGGGTAAACTTCTAAATAATTACCGAACACTGTATTTAGAACTTTTGAACTTTAAAAACTTTAAGTTATTTATTTATTTTGTTATTTAACGTCGCTTCAACTGCCAGGGTCATTAGCGACGGGGATGGAACAATGAGATTTGGTACTGTAATCGGTGAGTGTACGATGGGTGTGTGTGTGTATGGACGTGTGCGTGAAGGACCTACAGTTTATAAAGGTGGGCTCCGAACCACCTTGGGCAACGCAGTATAATATCACATAGAAGAATTTCCAGAGATGACGGCGGTGGGATTCGAACTCACGACCACAGTGTCTGTAGTCGCGTGCTCTATCCACTGAGCCACTGCGCGCCCCAAACTTTAAGTGTATCTTACGAATGTGAAATATATCCTTTTTACTGTTTTTAAACTAGAGCGTTAATTGCCTTGAACCAGCGGCAATACTGAACAGTACAACGCTCGAAACAGATATGTAATGAAAATTATGGAAAAAGTGGTGTTTAGTCTGAATTGTGAAAGAATTGTAAAAATCGCTGTTTACAACCTTTTTTATTTGTATCAAAAATTTAAATGATTTACAAGTTATAAACAATTACGAATTGTGAAAATTAGTTTTCCACTATTTTCAGCTTATTTTTTTCGTTTTATTCTATTCGGCGATTTTCACAATTATTAATCGTTTATAATTCATAAACCAATTGAACAATTTCTATGAAATTTTTGAGCATGTATACAACAAATAAATGTGATAAACACGGCTTTTAAATTTCCATTACAATTCTACATAAAAGAATTGTGGAAAGCAACTTTCACCATTGTTCCCGTCATTTATATAAAATGCAATTTTTCCAAAATTTTCATTACATATTATGTAGTAAACTAATCCATCCAGATTGGCAGAAAAATTCAAGCGATTTAATCCATTTATAAAAAAAAATGATTTTGATTGAAAGTGTGTGCAATAAATTAGGAGGCTGACTGTACAAACCGAGGAACCAAACTAAATATTCCAGTCCGTTCGCTGATTTCCCACAATGTATGGGGGAAATGAGGGAGCACCAATATTCGGAAAAAGAAAGATCGGATCAATTATCGATAAGGCGATTATCGCCAACCGCGCGTTAATCGAATCTTTATTACATGCTCCAACGAGCCGGCAAAGAAGTTTCACGGAAGCTTAATTCAAACGCAGTTGCGGTGAAACCTCTGAAAACATTCTTCCGAATCAAGAACTTCCTCGAAGTGTTCTCGAGACCTTCCAGTCGCGTTTCTTTCCACTTTGTTACTTCCGTCGCACCTTCAGAAACCATAAATGTCCAATAACTGCTCTTTGGATGTATTTGGATAATCTTTCTGTGCTACTGCTTAGTGCTTAAATAATTACCGAGCTTGCGTCATAAAAAATTATATTTTCCCCATCTAAACAGAAGATACTGTGGCGGCTACTTCCTATGCTCGTCAACAGAGGGATACTACGACAACACCTTTCCCGCTACTATCTGAATCTTCCTCTGTTTGTATATACAATACCGTCCTAAACTGTCCTCACGACATCCCGCGTCTAAGGCACGGTGTCCTAGATACAGGGTGTCCTAGACCACCCGTCCACCCCCATTAAAGTGGTGGACAGTGATTTTTATTGAAAACTAAAAAAATTTTAGTAACTAATACGAGTACGCTCTATCGTATGGTGGTAATTGCAATTTCCGGTACTAACCGGAAACAGGATTCTTAAACCGAAAGTCGTTATCTTTAATGGGACATTGTATTTTTTTTTATTGCATATCCGAATTATATACAAAAAAATGTAAAAGTTTTGTCCCAAACATTTTTCTCGAAAATGCAAACACTTTTCCATTTACTCTTTTGTTTATTTCCATAGTTTATTTCTGTTAATTTGTTTATTAATTTATTTAAGAGAAGTTATTGTCCTTTAATGTTTGTCCTGCAACTTGTGCAAATGGATTATTAAAAATGATCTTTTATTTGAAAAATGTGAATTCATACATTCAGATTATTCTCGGTCTAAGGGAGGGAATTATTGCAGAAAAATGCTTGAGACAGAACTTTTATATTTCTTTGCGTACAATTCGAATGTGCAATAAAAAATATCTCGTCCCATTAAAAAAAACGACTTTTGGTCTGAAAATCCTATTTCTGGTTAGTACCGGAAATTGCAACTACCACCATTCGATAGAGAATACTCGATTTAGTAACTAAAATTTGCTTAGTTTTCAACAAAAATCACTCTCCACCAGTTTAATAGTAGTGGACGGGTGGTCTAGGACACCCTGTATATGTACAGTGGATCCAAGAAGCATTTAAACACTAAAAATCCGATTCTTGACGAATTGTCTACATTTAAACTGTGATAGTATTCTAAGAAATGATTGGACGACAATACCGTCGTCAATTGAAGGTCTCTAGTTTCATGAATTAATGTTCACTTTATTCTACGATCTTTTTTCATGACGTAAAGTGGTTTTTCTTCAAAGTACTATACATTTAAACGCCTGTAAACACTTCGAAAAATTTTTTGTGTGACCGAGAACACCATAGATTTAAAGATCGAATCTTCCTCTTTACAACGAGACCTTAAAAATTGATGTACGATTACTTTTAGTCGTTTTGTCGAGCTTTGAATGTTAGGTGTGCCGCCAACTTTACAGCAGCATAAATTACATTGAGGCTTTACACGACCGAGTTAAACTTTCCCTTAGGGGGCCAAAAATGTTCAACTTCTCTGAATGTAACATTATACAATTTCACCAGAAAATGATAGAACTCTACGATCTGATGCACGGAATTGAAATTTCAGTGCGCGGAGTTCACTCATTCAGAAGTTATACGCGAATAAAGTTGTTCGATATCAAGCGCGTTTGACAGGTTAGAATGCCGCCATATTGCTTTGTACTTACGCGTTATCCAGTCAGCAAAGCTGCTACGTTACACCACAAGTACGTGCGCGCAGCCTTTTTTCAGCGGCAATTCGAATTCCTGACACTTGATTTCAGAAAATCCAGCAATTAATTACGCTCACGAGCACGGATCACTTACAATTGTTAGTCAGTTTCGTGCCTGTGGGGATCTGCCAGGCTAACTGGAAAACCGAAAACTAACCCATCCTAACACAGTATCTTTTATCTGATCTATAATTGGATTTCCGGATGCTGAAACCCGAACATTAGGAATCTGAGTTCCTACTAAAAAATCACCACTCTTATGTGTCCTAGCTCCCTACATCATACCCGTTCCTATGTCCGAAAACCCATATGGCAGCGTTCTAACCTGTCAAACGCGCTTGAAATCGTGCAGATTTACTCGCGTATAACTTTTGAACGAGTGTACTCCGCGTTCTAAAATTTCAATATCGCGCATGAGAACGTAGAGTTCTGTTATTTTTGGTAAAATTGTATAATATTACATTCAGAAAAGTTGAAAATTGTTGGTCACCTAAGAAGAACTTTAGCCCACGACCGTACTTGTTACTCATGTTTATTCCATAAAACACTGAAAAATATCTACGGCAGCTACATTTAGCAGAACACTTTTGAGTTTTTGGAAACGTTTGAACTTGCAGCATTTTGAGGAAAAATGGGTCTTCAGTTTCACCTCCCGCGACATCATGTAAACATGTCTTCGAGGAAAATGAACACTGCTTTCGGAAAGTAGAGGCTTCAAGCTTTAAAATAAGTCCTGGATTATGTTTGTACCATTTGTTTATATGAAATTATCAGAATTTTTCCTGAATTGTAAATGTAGTGTTTAAACACTTTTTGGATCCACTGTAAATCGTTACTATATACCTATTTCCATTGAGACTATAGCATTTTTTAGATTGAATGAAACAATGGGGGTTATTATTGAGTAATGATTAAGAGACTAAGTGAGTGAGAGATTGGATCATAATCGTATGGTAAAAAAATTGTCTTTTGAAAGTGTCCAAATTACTATGAACCATATGCTTACGTACGCAATATGTTTTATTGTAGTCGTCACTCCGTACGACCCCTTCTCAATGTACAACGCAAAGCCGCGTCATTCGTAGCGTTCTAACGGGTGTTGCCACATAACGATTTCGGGGTTAAATTGCATGTTAATCCGCATCTCTGTTCGTACTATTGTTTCACTGTGTATTGTGACGTTGCCCTTTTTCGGCGCGTCTTCCGCGGGCGAAAAATGGAGGCAACTCCGGGATTTTACAGGCACTGAGACCGGGCCTCGGCCGGCCGTAGGGACGAGGTCCTCCTGGCACAAAACGCGATTCGAACACTCGATAGCGATACTAACGGACGATGTTTGGGCGCCAGGTATCGGAAGGATACCACGCGGAACGAGACGATTTCCTACACGCGGAGAATCGAAACGAGAATTTCCGTTACCGAGTTTCGAGGTACGTTACGCGACTCGCGGAGGGTCAGAGGTTCGGCCGCAGGAAGGACGGGGACAGGTTCGCAGGATCGGGGAAGGACGGATCTCGCAGGTTGAGAAACAACAGTTCACTTTGTTTCGAGATTCATTTTAATCGTTGTTACACATTATAAATTTGGCGGCCACGTGGCCGCGTCCCGAAAGTCCGCGCTCTTTATACAAAGAAACGAATACACTCCCAGACAAAAAGATAGCACACGCGTGTGTGCTATCGTGAATGTACATATTATTATCGTGATGTTCGTAAGCAACCACTAACAAAAATTCGACGTCAAATACATGGAGGTGGAGTAATGGTCTGGACTAGTGTCGGATATAAAGGAAAAACAGAAATTAAGTTTATTCAAGGCACAATGAATAGTGTCCGTTATGTCGAACTGATAAAAAATCAAATTTCTACATATAGAGAACGCATTGCTAAAACACCATATATATTCCAACAAGATAATGCTTCAGTACATACTGCTAAAATTGTTAAGCAATATTTTTTAAACGAAAATATTTCCACTCTTCAATGGCCGGCGTGCTCATCCGACCTTAATATCATTGAAAATTGCTGGGCAATGCTTTCGCAAACAGTGTACGCTGAAGGCCGACAATTTTCAGATGTAAATGAATTAAAAACATGCATTACAAATGAATGGGAAAATTTAGCTCAGGCAAAAATTAAAGAACTATATCATTCTTTACCTAAAAGGGTGGTGGAAGTCATAGATAACAAGGGAGGTTCCACACATTATTAAAAAAATGTAGTTTGGTGTATATATTGTTATAAGAAATATGTATACTTTTGTTTCATGAAACATACAGTTGTGTTGTATGAAATATATATCTTTATTTTTCAAGTGTGCTATTATTTTGTCTGCGTCGGATCGTGTGTTTCCGTTTCAACTAAGAGAAGTCATTGAACTGGAGCCAATCTATTTTCTGTTTACATACTTTCAAAAGGTATGTTTTACATACCACACAGAGTTTTCACGCTAGGATAATTTTAACACAAGAAATTAAAGATAGCACACGCGTGCTATCTTTTTGTCTGGTAGTGTAGATGGAGGTTCGTAGCGTGGGGTTGAAAATTCTTTAATAATCGTCAGTATACGGTATTTTGGTATTAAATTCGACGCAGCCGATACAATTTCTCGCGAACGCAGATGTACAGTGTAATTACAATAAGACTGTCGAGAGGCTTCTCGGAACGGAACGAAGCGAGCGTGCGACGGCAGGCGATCTTTTCTCTCGCTCGGTCGTGCGAGCGCGCTGTACCCGATATAAAATAAATAAACATCGTAAGTTCTATAGAATTTTCAATTCTAGCATTTGTTTTTTAAATATCCTAAGCCATAAATGCATAAAAATCCGCAGTCTAGGAATAACAATCTAATAAAGCGGTAATAATCTGGACCATGTATCTCAGATCTAATGAAGAATAATAGTAGTAATAATAGAGTGATAATAATCTACATCGTGTATTTCCTATTTAATGAAGATCGAGATCGTTTTCGCAATTTTGAGCGTTGGTGTACAGTCACAATAAGAGTTTCTCGCAGAATAAAGCGCGGCGAATTCTTCGTTGGTTCGTAATAGTGATTTCCTGGTGGGAGAGAAATTTCTATCGTAGAACTGAACGGCTTAAGAACAAACAGCCGTGACGTAGGTGGGGCAATTTCAACGTAAGAACGAAACTCACAACGGTCGCAATCGCCGTGAATACTTGGAAATACTGAAAACTGCAAAGTACTTCGAACCCGTGTCTGCACGCGACCCAGCTTCGCTCGAGCCACACATAGAGATATTTTCCACGGAAAATTACAAATGGCCTCGCGCTCCTTTTTTTTCTAATAACCGAGAGCATACTGAGGGATCTAATGGAATTGTTTGAACGTAAGTCAGACTCTTCTCCACGGGAAAACGGAGCTTATTCAACGTCGGACAAAAGGTTTTATAGAATTAGCTGTTCGTCTTCAGACAGAATATTCAAGAAGGATTTAAATTTTTACTTGTAATGTGATTGATACTATTGGCGACATTACATTATCTTTCATTTGTCTCGCCTTTTTACTGGCAGTTCGAGATAATTAACTTGCATTCCGACTTATTATTATTTATATTTTATTAGGGACGCTTTATGCTGAATGAGGTGTGAATAGAAATGAAGAATTTTAATTTTCACTTTAATATATTTAAATTGATTTTAGAATTTTAATTTTTACTTGCAATTTGATTGATGGTTTTGCCGTAATTCTATGACCTTTCAATTTTCTCGCCTTTTTACTGGCAGTCTGAGATAATTAACTTGCATTCCGACTTATTATCCTTCATATTTTATTAAGAACGCTTTGTGCTGAATGAAGTGTGAATCGTGATGAAGAATTTCAATTTTCACTTTAATATATTTAAATTGATTTAATCGTTTTACGGTTGTCTATTCCATCTACTAATTTGTTGTCATACGTGCATAAAATCCGCAGAGTACTTAGGCACTATATTTCATTATGTTGGTGAAGTCGCTTTCTGAATTTGTCTTAAATATTTTTTCAATAAGTGAATAACTTGTGAGTTGCCGAAATGGAAACGGTAGAATTGCGGTTTATAGTTTGTCTGTGAAGTATGGTTTATAGTATGGTTGAGTTTATTTAAGGATATGATGTTGGGAACTAAGAAACACGACGGTTGTTCGAATAAATATCTTCTTGCATCGTTGTCGATCGCAGCCACTAATTCATTTCCCATTGTCTGTCGCAGATCGTCGATACTAACCGCGTGTATGAGAGGATCTTTGGCTTTGCCACGCAGGAAGAGGTAATAGAAATACCCTTGCGGTGATGCAGACAGTGGCGTCGGTGGATGTGTGATTTAACCCTTTGCGAACGCGTGTCTGATGACAGTTGACCAAGCAATACTATGCTTGCGAATAATTATTGAAGAGACTATTACTCTCAGAAATTTCCAAACAAATTTTTTACCAAACACAGCACTCTTCCCTTCATTGAATCTTTATACAATAGTCCAGTCTTCATTTCATTTTTAGAAAATAGCCTTTTTTAAGAATCTTCTTCTATTTAAATATTGTCACAGATATTTTGTTTCATTGTTTCCCTTAACCCTCTGACAACGGAACCTGGGTGTATTTGACCCAGAATATAAAAATCAACAGTTAAACTCATTCCCTGGCGATTTAATTAAATGGACGGCTGAACTGTACTTTGGAGGACCACAAATTTTCAAGTTTCCCATATGCTATGCTACACATTTGGACGAGAAAATGATAGACGTGTAAGTTTTAGTAGACGAAATTCAAGTTTTGGTTACCAGAGTTCACTGGTTGAAAGCTTGTACACGTGTAAACATGAGCAATTTTAAGTGTTTCTTACAGGTTCGAGCGCCGCCATATTGGATATTCGTTGGGTGGTAGAGGTAGGACTGTTGTGCGCATGCGCTAATAATATGGTATATTCGCGGATCGGCTGAGTAGTACTGAGCGCATGCTAGCCAGTGATGGGAATGTTGGCGCTTTTCACGCGCATGCGCGAGTTTCGGCAGCACCGAAGCTACGTCCGAAGTTTGTGGGGCACTATTGGGGCAAAAGTAGTGGGTTTGTTATTATATATTTCGTTTAAAGTTATTTTAGTACTCTTCCCTTCCTTATTCCCAAGATGATGAAGAAGAGTAAGTTATATTATATTGTGCATAGATACATAAATATTATATATTTATATATTATATATTCTATGTACGTATGTATATATTACATTTTAATACATATATATGTGTATATATATACTTATATATATACGTACACATCTTGCACACTCATTTTTCAAAATCAAATCATAATAAATTTTACGAAATTAGCGGGGCGACCAAGGTACCCGATTTTCGTGTTGACTGAGGCTAAAATCGCCGCGCATGCGCGTGAAAAGCGCCAACATTCCCATCACTGATGCCAGGGGGTGTCGACTCTTTTGTTAAAAAGTGGGAACGAATTACAGTTGCTTCCCGATCGTTAGGTATGGTGGCAGCACAGAAGTGCCCCGTCGTCAAAGAGTAGGGATACAAGTTTTATCCCCACTCTTTGCCTGCCTCCGGCTAAATTTTAGCGCGCATATTAGCGTCACATACCACGTGCTCATCGACATCGCTAGGCATCACGCAAATTATATTTATATTATGTATGAAATATGTTACATGCATAAAGTGTGGCTTATTTAATACGTATATTTCACTTACATTGTACTTTTCAATCATACAATTTATAATAAATATGTACACACTGCATAAACGCAGCAAATCAATATTTGTGAGAAGACAGATTTTTATATACCCAGTACCCATCAATGGCGAGCGAAGGATACGATTACACGTACATGTGAGGTTAACTATGTGTGAGTACAGGTGTGTGTGATCACACACACACATATACGTTCTAGTTCACTTCCGATCTTTAGCTGAGAGGGCGCCCTGAACAGTGTCTTCGAAAAAGTACGACAGTCGACACCCCCTGGCGCATGCGCTAAATGGCACGGGATGTTTACTAGATGGGAGTACGTGGATAATATTTTTTTGCAGTTTGTTGTACATTTTATTGTTGATTTTAATTTCAATTTGTGGATTGTTGCGGAAATTTAAGAAATATATTGTTGATCGGTGCGATATGAAAATATACAGAATCATATACAGGATCTCAAAAAAAGGTATAGTCCAAGTTGCTTTTGGGGTTTGGTCGTCGCGTTGATTTCGTACATGTGTTATTATTACGTACGTGCTTGTGCTGCCATCTAACGGATCTGCTCGGTACTATTTAGCCGATCTTACGTGTACCACCAAGCAAATATACCAATATGGCGGCGCTTTAACCTGTCCAAAAGGCTTAAAAGTGCTCAACTTTACACGTGTATAGCTTCTGAACCAGTGAACTCCTGGCAATCAGACTTTCATTTTCGGCGTTTCCTCGTCGAAATCTATAGGACTGCATACAAAAAATTAGAAAAAATTGGTCCTCCAAAGTACAGTTGAACCGAATGGACAGCTCTGTTATTACATTAGGAAAGAAAATGAACACTAACATGTCCACAAGAAATACATTCAAAAATGTTTCCAAAAATTTATAAATAAACCAGTGTGTAGACGTAAACATCATCAATTATATAGTTGTAAGAACGGTCCGATGTCTGAGGATTAATAATTACAAGCTACATCAATTTTAGCAAAGTGCAACACTTGTCATACACTTTTACAAACATTAATATTACAGTTTACGACTCGTATATTAATATAAAGTGCTCAATAAATTGTGTTTTGTATTTTCTTTCAGATTGATTTATTAAAAACACTGTTTTAGTAGGCATTAGGCGATTTCGACAGTAGGCTTTCAAACCTAGTGATGCTCCACTTCGCATAAGCAGAAACCAGAGCACTTGCTATCCGAAAGGTTAGACCTATTGTTAGTACTATCTTTACGGAGTATTGAACAGGTGGTCATACTTCGTTCCTTTATGTTGTGCGAGGTCGTTTCGAGCCCTCCTTACACAGATTTACTTACCAAAAGCTGCTAGAGAACTTATCGACTAAGTTACTAATAATGTCACCGAGTTCTATGGACTAGTAACTATGCGAGAAACTTTCTCGGACTAAAGCACATAAATGAAATGGTGACGACTGTTCCAGTATTACTTTATAATAGAATATCTTCCGATAAAAAATAATAACGTACTAAACATAATACAATCAGAAGAGAACTTTAGGAAATCAAAAATGTGTATGAAATCGTTAATATTTAAACTGTAATGATTCCGTAAAGAAAACTAGTACAACCATAAACCTGGACTCATTTTAAAGCTTGAAGCTTCTACTTTCGCAATCCATCCTCCATTTTCTTCTAAACCTTGTTCATTTAATATAACAAGTGGGACAGATAGGCACATGTCTTTCCCGAAAATCCTGCAAGTTGAAACATTTGTAATAATTTAAAAA
Organism: Sphecodes monilicornis; assembly: GCA_913789915.3. Lineage (NCBI taxonomy): Eukaryota > Metazoa > Arthropoda > Insecta > Hymenoptera > Halictidae > Sphecodes > Sphecodes monilicornis. Next base: position 8,432,037 of record OU565301.1, on the reverse strand, counting down.
AATTTTTTCCTGAATGAATCTACCGTGGATTTACACCGAGCGCCCAAAATTTGATCTACCATATTTTTGGGGGGCTTTATGGGACAAAAATGGGGAACAAATTTAGTGGGCATTTTTTTTGCTGGATAGAGGATAGTACAATCTCATATTTCTTTTTCTGAGAATCTACTGCAAGTATCAACTTCAAATTTGTTGAGTATTTGGCACTGTAAAAAATAACACAACTCCATCAATATGCAAAACAACACATCTTCTGTAAAACAGAAAACACTCATATCCCTTTTTCTCAGTAAGCATTCGATTGATCGAGTTGAAATTTATTGTGCTTTTACTACTAAAGGTAACGCGTATTTTAGCCATAGCCTTTTTTAAAATTCATCCTACGGCTGGATTGGCAGCATCATTTAGGTGGAAGGTAAGAGTATTGTCCGCGCAACGAGAGTTGGCACAAAATCTCGTCAGTGGGGTGTAGGGAGAACGGCGAGTCCCCACTCTTGACGCAAGGCTGCGGATCCCACCATTGATCAGTGGTTCCCACTCTTACGCTTACGTTTTGGCGGGAACGGTCGACATAGGCGCTCAGCGTCACCACCATCTTACTTCATGGTCACCACATCTCTCTGTTACAGTCACACTCAATACACTCGTTTGCTGTCTTCGTCAAGCGATTCGGCCAATCTCGGAAGACGTGTAGCGCGTAGTGGGAGCATCACGTGGTACCCACAAGTTTCTCTGTGCCAACTCTCGTTGCGCGGGCAATACAAGTAAGTTCATACACCATACGAACGATTAATAGGGTTGTATAATTTTTTTATTCGGTATTTCAAAATTGCCTTCAGCTAAAATGCATCTCTAGCATTCAACTAGATGCCCTAAAAATTTTAAGTTGATAGCTGCAATAGATTCTAAGAACAAAAAACTCAAAGATGTTGTGGCGGCTGCCTCGTATGTTCACCGACAGATGGACAGTGCGACAACACCTTTCCCGCTACTACCTGATTCCTCCTCTGTTTGCATCATAGACTTATAGAGATAGACTGCGCGGCCTGTATGAACCGCTGAAGCTGGGGCAGGTCAGAGAGTGAGCGAGAGAGAACAATAGCAAGAGTGGTGCTCTCTCTTTCTAATTGACGAGTCGGTGGGGAGAGGTTCTGCTTCTCCTGCTTGCTTCTATATAGCACAGAATACTAGAGACTCGGTAGTCTCCCTCAATACTCTTTTCGCCTGAGCCCCCACAACTATCGGTGTGCAAGTGAGATAGCACGACCCCGTGCCGCCATTGTTGGCTTCAACTCGCCCGTAATACGGCTCAGTCTATTTCTATAAGTCTTTGATTTGCATATATACCGTCCTAAGCTGTCCTTACAACATCCCGCGTCTGCTAGAGAGCCTTACTGACGAGTCCTCTAGCGGGCCTAGGACGAAACGCTCTCCTCTTCCTTTTCCATCTTTCCATACTTCATAAACAGCCGCTAGAATACCATATTTTTCCGGAAAACGCTGCTCACTTCGCATTTTTACACATTTATACGATTGCATAATTGTTTCTACTCGATATTTCAAAATTCATTTTGGCAAAAAAGCACGTATAGGATTGTACTAGATGCTCTAAAAATTTGAACTTGACATCTGCAACGGATTCTAAGAAAAACACACACGAAGTTTACTTGTTTTCTATGTACCGAAAAAGCTGGCCATTTAACTTACTTCTTATTGTTACGCATTCAAAGTTTAATATTACTATTCGATATTACAAAATTCCCTTCGACAAAAAGGCACCTCTAGCACTGTGCTTGATTCTCTAAAAATTTGAAGGTTGACATCTACGGTAGATTCTGAGAAGAACGAACATGAAGTTGATTTATTTTTTACTTAATCGACAAAAGTGTCATTTCTCTTAAATCACAACGGAAACAAGAACACTAATAAAAGACGACGGAACAAGCAACAATGAAGCGCAGTGACGCTAACAAGGTAGAAGATGGAAAGTAGCCGCATGACTGCGTAGTCATATTAAAATAATTTAGTCTTCCGATGGTAGGTACTGCAAGTATAAGATACGTCCGGTAGAAGCAAAATCATTTGCGCGGATCGGCTTCTCCCGCCTACGCCACTGTCTCGGAATGCTAGCAGAGGATACACACGGCAGTAGGTAGAAGACTATATGTAGAAGACTATAGAAGACTGCCAGGACGAACAAGCACGCGAGCACCCCATCGGTTCTTTGGTGAACTCCAGAATGAGACGTGGGAGTGCCCATTGGCACAGAGTTACGACTCTCACCGCCGTCATTCGTTACGTTTTGCCGCAATCCTCTCTTCCAGCTATAGTCCTCTGACTTTTTGACCTTTGCTGCCATACGTCGGGACACGCCTCGCCTTTGTCTAACGCAAGAGACCCGGCTTCCAGAAGTCCGCGATGGTTCTGCGGCAACTTCGCCGGGAGAAGTGTAAGGATTCCCAGCCTCTACGACCCTCTGAATTACTCCGTGGCAGATTTGAAATTTTATTTACGAGCCGGCAAACTTTGTCGAAAACTCCCGATGGGACGGGTACACTAGCGTGCAGGCTGGTCTCTCCGTATATACAATAATAGTAGAAATGACTGGAAACGCCTACGCAAAGTTCCCCAGGTATTTACACTTCCAGCTTCGTTGCGAAACTTTTTGAAGATTCATATGGGAAAACGGAACTATAAACGTCAAGCGTTCGCAATATACACGAGCTCTCGCAGTTTTGGTACACTCGCAGATTAGGGTGACCTGTACAGTAAATGAACGCCTCCAAGTGAATCACCATAATTCGTAGGGAAAGAAAAAAATAACATTTATGATGCCCTTTTCATGTTGACATTTGTACAGTAATTCTATTTTAAAATTCACTGATGTCTTTCTAAGGAGATCTTTGTTTTTGTAACCCATTCGGCACAACATTAAATTATTTAGTAGTTGATCGAACGACATCCAATATGTTTGGAAGAAATATTTGGAATACTTTCTTCGTAATATTTCATAAAGATATCGTTTATGATATACACAGTCCAGAGATGTAAACGACTTGATAAGAAGAATAACGCGATTATTTGCATTAACTTCTCGGACAAGAGTAGAAGAAGCTACTAATAATGTAATTCGTTAATAAAGTATACTTGTAAACACATTAGTACACAATATTCAAAATGCTTCTTGCATTTCTGACCTTGTATGTCCTTGAAGGTCATTCACTATTTGTTTTCATGAAATTATCACAATTTAAATATCCACAATTTCTCGAGAATTTGAAATTTAGTGTTGAAATACTTTTCGGATCGACTGTAGATAGTTTTGAGGTGAAAACTAGGCGGACATAGGCGAGGACAGCTCGCCAGTGATCATTAATACTGCATAGTGCATAGAGCAGACGTTATAATTAGGAATCAGCGTCGACCATAATTGATGGAACGATAACAGGTTGAAATATACTAGTAAATTGATCGATATCTCTCGACCGGCGAAAACATGGTCCCGTAGGTACAAGCAGAAGGCGATCCCGAGTCATTAATCTAATCCCTGTATCAAGATGACCCGGTAGCCGACCGGTTCGATCAGTTCTAGTTGAATTAACATCTCTCCGCTCCTTTCGAATGCCTCGACTAGTATCGCGGAGCGAGCCGCGAGCAAATAAGCGAATGAAACTGCAAGTTTTGGATATTGATGCCTGGTTCGCAATCACTGATCGATTGAACCGTAGCCTGATCGGTGGTCCGGTTCCACCTACGATCAGAGAAAGACAGTTCTTGGAACTGCCCACATGGATCGACTGCTATAAACGTCTGGCTACCGATGTCCAGTTCTTCGTTGCAAGGATCGCAATTAGTCGTTTAGTATTGCGAGTATTTTGCACTCGATGTTGCAATTCCGGTCGTGTCTATAATTCGACGGATATACACCTCGCTGGTTCAATAAGCGCTGATTTGATATGCGGTTCTTATAACATCGATTTCCGTTGTTGCATTATTCTGATCTATTTTGATATTTTGTACACGGTAAACTGTTCTCGCCTTATACACGGTAAAACCGTTCACTACAAGTAGTTTCTAAAGGATGTCTCAAAATGACCTGACATTTTAAATTGCACTCCATTTTTTTTTGTGTCGAACATAGAGTATAAAATCTTTGACAACTGGCATAAGAAAGTATTGAGGTTTAGTCATGGAGAATTACACGATCGAACAACGCATAGAAATTGTGAAAATTCACTTTTATTCTTTCAACAAGATAGCGCAACATGCCAGACTGCGGGCGAAACAATGCAGTTATTGCAGACGAAGTTTCATGGTCGAATTATCTCGCGCCGCGGCGATGTGAATTGACCACCAAGATCGTGCGATTTGACCCCATTGGACTTTTTTCATTGGGGTTTTCTGAAATGAAAATTAGTCCGCAATTATGCCAAAATGTTATTGAAAATTTCGTCAAGAGAATGAACCTTTGCAAACGGACGAGGCGGCCACTTATCGGATATTGTGTTCCACACATAACCTCCATGTTTGTACATTGTATCAAAATAAAAACATTCGTACTTTTCAAATAAAGGCAGTAGTTCAATATACTAACAAAGTCCGGGGTGGAGGTTCGTAAGGGCGCATAATGAGGGGGGAGGGGGTAACATGAAACCGAAAGAATTGTTTTCAGGAAATGAACGGTTACCGAGGGGTCATTCCATGCCCACTCGATTCCGCTTTGCAGGCACCATCGTCGATTTTGTTCTAAATGAAATATGTTGTAGTCCATGTGAAATTAGGGGGGGGGGGGGGGGTTCAAGTCACCATTTTGCCGGTTTCGAATTTTTTTAGAAATGACAGGCCTTCAAAGTTTTCAATTTTTGCCCATTTTTGCGGAAACGGGCCTCGCTTACGAATTTTTATCTCAGGAACAGTTTGTCCGATTGAGCTACATTTTTTTGTTTTATTCGGAAATGATTGGGCTATTACGAAATAATTTTTTCAACCCCGAAAATCAACTTTATAACGTTGAAAAATTTAAACAAATTCTTTTTTTTACATTTTTTTTGATGACGGGCGCCAGTGATTTAAATTTTGAAAAAATATGATTATATTCCCTGCAGTTTCCCCTTTGAAAGGATCCCTTGAGAAAAATGGAGCCATAAAAATTGGCGTCACAATGAGATGGTAAAGTACGCCGTGTACCTCCGTTTCAGGTAGAGGCGAGTCTATTTTTACCTGGAGAACAATATTAGTAACCACTCTTGGCCAAGGACAAATTTTTAATCATGACTTCATTTATAGATATTAGTTTTTATACGAATTTTATATGTTCTACAAAAAATGTGTCGTTGCTCAATGGAAACCACGAAAAGGTGGTAGTTTTCTTTCATCGGGGAGGGATAAGGAGGGTTTATGGTAAGAAGTATGGATAGGATCATTGTGTGGGGTGGACTTCAAGGTTATGGAAAAAGTATAAGAAAAACTATTTCATTACACTAAAAACAGAGCCATCATTATCGCACGAGCAAGCTTTGCATAGCAGTTCTTTATTCGATAATGGGGTAAAGCTATGAAAGCTTCTAGTGCCTGTAATTGGTAATGCTGTTGTAAAGCGAGCTTGTAAACAATCAGAATGTTTGTTATGTTCATCTTGGGTGACGTAATTAAATGTTATATTTGAAAAAGATGTTTCTGCCCATTCAAATAAATTTTTAGGGGTGAAAATTTGATTATCTAATGGTCTTTGTAAGCTATTGCGCATTGCAAGTCTTTTGTTGTTTTCTCGAGAACAGCGGTATAGACAACGGACCATAATGGCGGTGCGTTCGACTCGCCTTTACCTGAAACGGAGGTACATGGTGACTTTACCAGCTCATTGTGACGTCAATTTCTATGGCTCGATCTTTTTCAAGGGATCCTTTTAAAGGGGAAACTGCAGGGAATATAATCATATTTTTTCAAAATTTAAATCACTGGTGCCCGTCATCGAAAAAACGTAAAAAAATAATTTGTTTAAATTTTTTGACGTTATAAACTTGATTTTCGAGATTGAAAAAATTATTTCATAATAGCCCAATCCTTTCCGAATAAAACAAAAAAATGTAGCTCAATCGGACAAACGGTTCCTGAGATAAAAATTCGTAAGTGACGCCCGTTTTCAAAGGACAGTTCAATAGATGCATTATGTTTTTTACAATCACATTTCAAAAATATGTTATTAATAAATCAGTTAATGTTTTTTTCTATTAAACAACTGTGTTTTTGTACCTTCTTGAAAATTCCTAATATCGGTATTAATACCGGGTCCGGTATTGCAAACCCTAATCGGGATCTAATGTATGCGTGCACGTCCCTGGCAGCATATGGGTCGGAAAATAAAAATAAATATAGGTTTGGTTAGTTCTGGGTTAGTTATATTTTAGTTAATTATTTTTATTTTTGTGCTGTCAGGGATGTACACGCATACGTTAGATACCGATGCAGTAGCAGTAGCAGTTTTTTGCGAATATCTCCGTAACCGAAAGCGTTCACATTAGAACAAACAATGAGTCTAATAAATATTCGGACACTTAAAAATACGATAACATTCTTAATATCGGATCGTACGATTTGGAGAAGTTAGAAGTTTTTTGAGAAGTTTGGATAACTAGTTTGGTATAATATGACGTGAAAAAGGAAATTTTGAGAAAATTTCAGCTAATCGAAATTGTAGAGAAAATACTAAAAGTTTTTTAGGCGCGTGCAATAAATAATTGATGCATGAATAGTTCACCTAAATCACTAAAAATTTTATTGCTCCGCAAATGGTATAAACTGTTGTGTGAGTTTTCTCAACGGCTGCTACTCTCTACACTCCTTACTATTATCTTGCGCCCCACGCTTTTCGTTTCAAATCTTACAAGTACTTTCACAGCAATTAAAAATTCACAATTTCAAATTTTTGTTTTTATTTTCAAATTATTTTATACTTTTTAGTCCGTTTTTTAAAAATTATTTTATACTTTTTAGTCCATTTTATTTTTATTTTGTTCAAATTATTTTTCTTTATTTATTATTATTTTATACTTTTTAGACCGTTTTAAAAACGTGGTATTTTTAAAAATTTATTTTTATTTTACATTTCACGAAGCATTAAAAATAGCACAGATATCACATTGCAACAGAGTTAGTGGGGCACCCAGTATATCTCAGACACGGTTGACTTTTCAACATACGTTTACTAAGCTTTTTTTACTCGTTATAGTGTGCCCTACGTACCAAATAAACATTGAATCGTTATATTTAACACTCTAGATTTGATGGAGGGAACGGCCAGATTCATTTTCATAACACCGATCTCTACGGTTTTATATGCTGTCTTATGGTATTGTCGTGGCACGGAACGGCCTGTCCAGCCGCCGGTAATAAAATGGCGAACTGGAATGGTCGCAGAAATCGTTCGGCTCTAACAATCTTCCCACACGCTGTTCCGGGGATATCTTTCACCGTCGGAAGTTCAATCACATTACACCGTGTCGTTCCCAAAGGAACTCCGGCGGCCGGGCAGCATCATGGCATTTAATTTTCTTGGACGGCAGCGTAAGACCGGATGAAAGAAACTTGCATGGACTTGCAAAGAAGAAGGACGAGAGAACATTCCAGTCGGATCGGTACCCGGTGTCTCAAAGGAGCCTCTCTCAACCGCCCACGCACGTCACCGCGAGATCACGTCTTCTGTTCCACTCTTTCGCGTGCGTTCATGATTGCTCTGTGCGAGCTGCGCTATGCTACGCTGCGCGATCTCACGCTGTATGCTCGTGTTATCCCTCACACGGACCTTTTCATGCGAGCCAAAGATCGTGGGCGGCGCATTAGCAGCAATCGTTCGGCCTGGAAACCCCGTAAACCTGGTCACAGTAGAACTCCGTTTATCCGAAGGCCATTTATTGTAACAAAAGTTTCGTGAATACCCGTTTAACACGTTGGTCCCTGAGGACCGGCACTAGAATTTTCGTTTGACTGGCGTCGGTCCGTGGGACCGACAGTGTTAAAGTTAAAAAATAAATATAGTCCCAATGAAATGTGATCAAATGTAGTTTACATTTTATACATCATACGAAAATATAGTGAACATAATCACACATACACCTAAAAGATGTCGAAAATAGCGCGACAAAGAAAAATTCTTTATCCTTCGGCGATACCCTACAACATTGTATCGCTCACCCGGCAGCCGGCTGAACGGAAAGGACAGCAAATTCGGCGCCGGGCTCAACGTGTTAACAGGGTTAGTTCTATTTGACCGACAGTGACTTTATCAGTCAATATACAGGTCGAGTCACTTCACTGTGCCCCCTAAAGGGCCTAGCCGAATGAGATGGTCAAAAGTGCCCTTAAAGGTTTTTCAATGACTATCGGACCATTCGAAAGCTGACCAAGAAAAACCCCTCTGAGTAAAATTTCAGCCCCCTAGCTTGCCTGTGAGGGTAGTTACCGGGTAAATTAGATTTCGCCCTTTTCCACGCATTTTCCGCACTTTGATGCTTTCTAAAATTCTGAAAAAATGTGGCATATTGTGGGTCTTCAGGCGCATTTTTGAGAATTTTTTTCAGATTTTTTTGTTTTAAACTGTGCTCGTAAAAAATGAAAAACGCTCAAAACGTCAAAAGGGCACTTTTGACCATCTTATTCGGCTAGGCCCTTTTCTCGTAAACTATTTATTGTATCAAAGAAATTGTCGAACGAAAGTTGTTTTGTGTAAAACAGGGCACACAATGTAATAATATGTTTCTTGATAGTCCGGTTTTTTATCGAGATATGAAGGTCACTTTAAATTTTTGTAAGATCTGGGTTGAAAGGCCTTGCTGTGTACTGGTTGGCCCATGTTTTTCGTTAATAACTCGAAAACGAAACCGCATATGTCAAAAGTAAAAGGTTTTCACAATAATCTCAGGAATTACCCCTTTCAAGGAACTCGAACATTTTTAGGACACCCTGTGTAGGGAAAAGTTGCTCAAAATCTTGATCCTGACAACATATACAAAAATCATCCAAATCGGTGAGGTGTAACCTTTTATGCACAACAATCGAAAATACGATTCGTTTGAATTTATTAAGGAAAACAAATTGATAAATCAAATAATGTAACCTATTCTTACGCACACTGTGATGTCAGTAATAACCTAGCAGTTGATGCTACACAAAACTCTAAATAAAAAAAGACAAGAAAATGTGTAATAGTCAGTTTTAATGCTCCGTAAACCTAGCCTTTAACGATCTCTGACAGAAACCGCATCTTTCTCTTGCTCGGTAACATCGTTATCGTAGTATTCCGACATAATTCCATAGAGCACAGTGATCGCGCATTAGCCGGGTTAGGTATCCTTCAAAACGGAGGCTTTGCGAGGATATGCATGAACCTGTTTGGTCCGTTCCTTTGTCCATCAATTGTTCTACTTTCCGCCCACCCTTTCTTCAATCAAAATCCGAGCAAACTGATACGGGTCGTCATAGGAGCAATCAGCGGCGTTTAGTAAATGGCTGATGCCAACCGATGCTATACCTGATGCGATGTCCTCCACCGAAAGAGGCTCTGCGGATCCGAGAAGTGAACTGTCAGTCCATCGTTGCGGCCAGATTACGCAGTTGACATTATACCGACCAAAAGCTAAACCCCCCGTTCTGTTGCTTTGTCAGTTGCCATTAGATTCATCGCTCGTCTCTGTTTGAGATTCGCGAGATTAGCTCCATTGACCAACAATGCCACATTGTTCGGCCAGGGTTCCCGCAATGGTTTAGAACGCCAACTTCCGCCACTGATGCTGCATCCGACTTATCCGATGATCAACTTCGAACAATCGGCATTGTCGACGAGAACTCGCGCGCTGCTTTTGGCGTGATCGATACTTGAACGGTAATTATCATACCAGCGAAATTAAATCGATGATGGATTGCCGATATTTGTACGGTAACTCCGCGGGAAACGTCGTATAACGTGAGCACGTTTTAAGGAGTTACTTATATTCCTTTCATCCGCTCAAATATAAAAGAGATACAACAATTTTTTTAAATCAGAACGACATGGTAGACATTTTTCGAAACCATTTTCGCGAAACACTGTTTGCGGTTGGAAAGTGGGAGAAATTCAACAATTTTTTATGTGCATGATTACGTTTGTTTGAAAAATCAATACATCTATTTTGTTGCACTATGTTTAAGTAGGGTTTGCTAAAAATTTGAGCTAATTATCTTAAACCAGAAAAAAGTGGTAACCATTTTTTCGAAGTCACTTTTATAAGAAACAATTCGTGATATTGAGATTCTTTCGAACGGTTGAAAAATGGAACACAAGCAACCATTTTTGATTATATATATAAAATTGTATTTCTTTGATAAATCATTATATATCTTTTTGCACGAAGTTTAAGTAGTATTTGCTGAAAATGTAAGCCGAATGTCGTAAAGTAGGGGAAGGTGGTAGCCAGTTTCTCGAAGGCATTCCTGCGGAACACCCTTTGCGGAATATACCTTTCAGGTTGGAAAATACGAGAGGTTCAACAATTTTTTTTCTATGTAAAATTATGCTTCTTTGAAAAATCAGTATATACATCTTGTTACACGATGTTTAAATAATATTTGCTGAAAATTTGAGCAAAACATCTTAACATAGGTGCAAGTGGTAGCCATTTCTACAAGACGCCATTTGTGGTGCCGGAGTTATACTATTTTTTCCAGGGCGCCGCACAGTGGTTCAGACGCGGGAAAAACCTAATTTTTTGAATGTTAAATATACAAGATTTTTTCATTAGAGTTGCATAGTCAGATAGTTGAAATGCTGTAAACAATACAACATTTTCTGAAAATAGCGTTAATTGTAAGGATTTTATAGCATGAAAGTTAGGAAACTCAATACTAGCAATTCTGAGGAACAAGCGCGCTCACAAGAAAACGCAGGTAGAAGTATCTACAACATTACAAATAAAAAATCATTTTATAATCTGATTACGTGTAAATCAATGATACCCTTATAGATTTCAGTAGAACACAAATTGTGCACAGAGGTATTGTTGATCATAAAATCGAAGTTGAATTAGATGTAACTTTTTTGCGTTATCTAGCGTCACGCTGAAACTTAATACTGTAATACGATACATTATTAAGAACATAACTAAACAGGTTTCAGTTGCGGTAACGTGCGACTTTGAAATTAGAAGCGTTTTTCCTGTAACTTTCATCAGTATTCTGATGAAGAAACATAATATTTCGCTTTCATTTTTGATATTATGAAATAATGTTTTAGATAAAAGTTTAATGGTTTTATAATTACCGTAATGTAATGTATTTAGTTTATTTTTATAGGAAAGGCGTATAGAGGCCATGCGAAGGTCATTGTTGTTTTTCTTAGATTCGATTTACACATAACCTACAATCTACCATTTAAAAGTTGGAGAACAAATGTGCATGCAAAGCAACAACAAAATGAAACTGTTCAATAATTAGGTAGACGGACTTTACTGTTAACTATATATTTTACTTTAACTATAAACTTATTTTAAGGATAATACAAATAAACACTTATTGAACTAGAAAACAGAAAAAGGTCTACACGTGGTCTTACATTTTCATTCTCTCTCATACAGCGCACGCTTGCCAACACACACACACAGACACACACAGTGACGCCTTCTCACCCTCTGCATACCCTTCTATGCTCCTTCGGACCATTTAACATCGAGTACAGAAATCATACTTTTAACAGAAATAAAGAGAATAATTCAAGAAAAATTTAACAAAATAATGGAACTGAAAGTAGATTACGTAAAACATGGCTTCAGTACGAGCAATGATGGCAAAAAGTCAAGAAGATTTTTTAGTAATCCAAAACGAACAACACAAATAACCGGAGTAAACGAGGATCTGATTAATCGTTTTTCCATCATACTTCAAACCATTAATTGCGGTTGTACAATTGATCAGGAAAAATTTGACAAATATTGCAAAGAAGCTGCCGACCTACATGTGCATCCGTATAGCTAGCACTTCATGCCAAAAACAGTTCACGAAATACTTTTGAATGACAGTAAAGTAATAGAAGCTGTTGTGCTGCCTATAGGAATGCTAACGGAAGAAGCACAGGATACAGGAAACATGGATTACCGGCAGTACCGATTGTAACATTCGAGAAAATGTTCTCGCATTACAACTAATGAAGATGTTATGCATATGCTTGTGATTTCTTCGGATCCATATATACATACAATAAAAAAAGAGTCAAAGAAAAAAAATCTCAAATTGGATGAAAGTGTGAAAGCTCTACTCGCAGAAAGACATCAATAATTACTGATACTCTATTAAATTTTTGTTTAATTAATTTTTATCATTAACAAATCACAAAACTGTATATTTTATTCCTATTATTACTAATTTTGATCATCCTTAACTAATTTTTCTTAATTCTGTTTTTTTTAACTGAACTATTGCTTTATTATGGAGCAGTCATTCTGTTTATGGTCATTCTGAGTTTAAATCTGTAATCAGCGACCTCAAATCCCCGTGTACCAATTTTTATTCAAGTTGAAGCTCAAACATAGATGTTCTTGCGTTTTTTCCGGAATATACGGGTTTCGAACCACTATGCGGCACGGCGTATCAAAGGAGGACCAAGTTAATCCTGTTTTTTCGCGATGAACACACTGGATCTAGAGCTCCAGGATGAAGCTGACAAGCAGCGGATAATTCAACGATTCGACTCTGATTGGCGATTGTATCCCTGAATCGAATTAACCTTAACTATAGTCGTTAAAACGCGCCGCGGTCGCTTATTTCCATCAAGATCCTTCAACTCTGACGACAAAAGGAATCGACCGGGATGAAGAATGAAGGTCCTTTTACGAACATCCTCCATCTGGTCGAAGGTCAGTCAAGAAAGATCAGGAACATTTCTCTTTAAACCATTCGAGAAATTGTAAGAATTACAACAACTGTGACATCAAGAGATTTAAATATTGGAACAGTGTACTAATTAGCATATGAAAATATATTCATTTTGACGTATTTTGACGCAGATTTAGTTTAAAGAAAGCATGGCCCTATCTTTGGCAAGCTTTAACTCGGTAGAGTATTATTTGACACATGTTTGTACTTATAGATTATTATAGAATATTATTAGACACTAGACTGCAATACAGTATTTTTTTATATACTATTGATTTATTAAAAGAGCAAGAAAAAGAAGACAACAATTTTAAGAAGAATAGACCAAAGAAGTACAATAGAGATAAAATGTTAGCTGTAGGATAATGTTATGGTAATGAAGATATATAATATATAACTACTATCGTTTCATACAGGTACATTTTTCTAATGCAGTCTATCCCACAAGAGCGCGTCGGCGATATTTCTGAAAAATATTTATATAATTGCACAAAACTTTATACGGGTCGAATCTACACTTAAAACACGAATACGCTTTTGCTTAATAATGAACCCAAGTTACCTCCATTATCGATCATGGTTTGGCAATGTTTTGCTTTCTACTCACTGTTTCGCACGAAATAAGTAGTGTCCTCTATATTTAAAATTCTGAATTTTAACATACATTTTTCTTTATGCTTTTACTCGACAATACACTAAAATATTTTTATGGAATTTATATCGATCACAATGATACATTTTCTATCGTACAATTTGATTATTATTTTCATTATTCTTTATTCGGTAAAACTTACGTTTAGGGGAGGATGCTCCGATGGCCTTGACCTTGACATATGTTGTTGAGGATAACATTCTGAACAACTTTTGTCAGTACAACTACCCGGTGCTCGGTCTTAGTTTTCGAGATATTTGCGAAAAACTATTGCTAGTACTGTATTGAATTTTGTGGCCAAATGACCGGTTTCGCAGTTCTTATTTTGTAATTATTGAAATTATGAAGATGTTTCCGTTAGAAATTCTTAAATAAATATCTTCGGATATTATTCCGTAAGGCACCGGTGGCCGATCGATATGAAAGGAGCACGTTACGAAGAATGTGGAACGACTCCAAATATAAAATTTTAACTTCAGAAATTCACCCGTTTAATAGATGGTAGAGGAAGCCGCTCAATCACTGCGATCGTTTGCTTCGAACATGTCATCGTATTGTTTCACGAATTTGTTTAAATAGAAAATCGTCTATTGTTGGTGGGTCTAAACTTGACCTAATCCAACTTAAATATAACTTAATCTAACGGGACCTTACCTCTATAGTATTTAATCGATAAATGTCACAACCACGGATCCGGCCATATGTCACACTTCTCGGCGAACGAGGCCTCTCGAGCTTCACGGCACCTCACGGGGTATACTCTGTAGGAGTGGGAATAGTTCTGAGACACTTCCTGTTCAGAATTTTGTGACACTTATCGATTAAATACTGTATTTTCTCACTTTTGAGTATTGGTGGTGCCCCTCAATATCCGACCGCGGGGTACAACAGGATCGAATAAATAGTAACACACGCTCCACGATACGATTCGAACTGTCTCATATTTCCCTAAGCATCGCGTTTCCAACGGAAAAAATATAAATATATCACACCATCACTCATGATACGCACATGCATACATATTCCGCAGGCATTCTTACCTTGTTACTGAATATAGCGTCCAAAGCATCGAAAACCTGTTATGACGGAATTATAATTGAGAACCTGTACCTTCTAAAGGCATAAATTTCCGAAGCTAAAATTATATATCTGAGGTTCTTCTCTATCCCTCATAATACCCACCAAGTTTCATCTCGATCGGCCACAATATTTCCATAAAAAATTGCGTAAAATCTAAATAAATTAAGCATTATAAGTATTACGGACCAACGTATGCCAGCTACATTTTTTCTCGGTATGGTTAGTGTTAATCCAGTATCAGAGCGTATTGGTAGATTATTTCATCGGTAATTGTCCCAAATGTCTCCGACATAATTGTCCCTGAGATATCCCCACTAGTGCGGGGTGTACCCCCTTGAGGGACCGTGAAGCTCGAGAGACCTAGGTCGCCGAGAAATATGACACCATGCGGCTCGGGTATATCGGTGAGACCACACTAATCCGAATTTCCAACTTCTTTATTATTCATTATTTTTTTATGGGACTTCGATGACCATATTTGTGGAATTTTTCTAATAAAAATGATAAAAAATATGATATAATTCCGATGATATTTACTTGTGTAATCGACAATTAAAGTTTCGGGCGCGAGGAAGGCCGCCGACTGCGACTCTCCGCGTCTCTTTCTTTCCCATACGCTATCCTTCCTCGCGCCCGAAACTTTAATTGTCGATTACACAAGTAAATATCATCGGAATTATATCATATTTGGTATCATTTTTATTAGAAAAATGCCACAAATATGGTCATCGAATTCCCATAAAAAAATAATGATTAATAAAGAAGTTGGAAATTCGGATTAGGTGTGCTTACATTTCTCGGTGACCGAGGCCTCTCGAGCTCGGCTGTCCTTCTCTACGTTCGGCAAACCTCAAACAATGATATCCCTCGCGTATAATTGTCCCTCCGCAGACCCGTGTTGTGGACAATTATCGATGAAATACTGTATTTGAAATGTAATTTCGATTCATATTACATTTTTCGATTAATTTTGCAGAGATGTCGCCAACGCGTTGTTGCGGGATAGACGGTATGTATGTATGTATATTATCTACAATTGTTCTTGTTAGTTTTACAATTGTGAAACTCGAAAAATTCGCCATGCGGCCGTAGATTTTCGATACACCGTCGAAATATCTGATTCATAGGAAGAATTCAGGCCTCGACATTATCACGACATAGGGGTCGTACTACTCGAAGCTCTTGTTATATCGAATTCCTTTGGCGACGTAGTTCCAGAGGAAAGCGGTGTTCAGGTTTGTTTTTCATGTCCGACCCGATTGGAAAGTTCTCCTGGTGGCTTCCTTGCGAAAAGTTTGGTTTTAGCGTGTCTGTGTCACCGCCCATTATCAAGTTAAAGTGGAAAGAAGCGTGTGCAGGCGTACGTACAATGTGTTTCGCCCTCTTTTTGCTGATGAATCCCGAGAACCTGTCCGAAGTTGTACCAGTTTGTTCCGGACAATGCGAAAGCGCGAAGGGAACCGTCCCACGTCTGCTTTGGTGAACAAAATTTATCAAAGAACCTTAGCCTGATTGGTAACAAAGTAATTGCATCTAGAGGATTAGCATTGAGTATTTCTTTACCCTCGATTTTTCGAACGTTTATGCGATTGACTATCTTAAAGTATTAAGAATGCAGTACAGAGACATTTAACGTTAAACCTACCGGCCGTTAAAGCTGGCTACCATATGTTGCCTTATAAAAATGGCATGATTGAATTTATTTAGATTTTGTGTGATTTTTATTATAAGGGATGAAATATTATGCTAGCATCTTTTTTTAGTATGCAACTATTTTTTAGAAGCGCATGAGAGTCAATCAAACCCTCAGAAAGATTTTCAGTGAAATTCGCCGAAACTTCGTGAATATGTTTTGAAAGAGGAACGACCGGAACTAAATTAAAGGTTAGAATGTACACAAAGGGTAAAAACGTTCGAAGATAATTATTTCTTCAGTCACGTTTCTAAAACGATGCGAGTATTAGCTGCAGCTACAAAGAGGAAAAGCGAGGCGGTGAAGTACGAATTCGCTGTTATGTCCCCATAAAATCAGCTCAGAAATCTCCATGACAATGGCGCGCAGCTCGCCCGACTTTCGCAATCAGTCTTCATCACTTGATGATTCGCTTTATCGAGTTTAATCCCTTTGTGCAAACGAATTGCCGCACGATCGCCCAGGCCCGCGATCTTGTTTTACTAGCACGCGATTATCCTCGATGAACAGGCTTCGCTAGCGAATTATACGAACGTATGATAGAGAGGCAAGTTATTATGTTAATACTAGAATAGAAATTGCGAGACTCGTCGAAGTGATAGATTCCGAATTGTTTAACACGTTGAGAGCTACGACGATGTTCATATGTAAACTGCGGATTTGTATGCATTTATGACAAAACTGACTGGACGAAATACAAAACGGTGAAAAATGTAAAGAATCTAAAAATTGTATTGTATTACTTCCAGTTCGTTAAAATTATTGGAAAAAGAAATTAATGTCTGTGTAGCTCCTATAGGTTACGATTAATGGGGGAAATCTTTATTTTGTCACAGAAAATCGAAACGAGTTATTTAGTGATGAAGGAATAGAAAAGATAAAGTTAAAATAAAAATGATCTGTATCAATTGCAAGATACAGGAGCTACATTTATTTTTTATGTTAATAATTTTATATGGTTGAAGAGAATTTTATGCAAAATAAAAATTGTCTCTATTAATTGCAAGGTTTATGAGCTGCATAGACGTTAATTTCTTTCGTTAATCATTTTATGTGACTGAAAACAATTCAAAAGCGTTTTGGAATTCTTTAAATGTTTCTACTGTTCTGCATTTGGTCCACTCATTTGTTTCATAAATGCATAAAATCTGCAGTCTATTTATTACTATCTTTACTTTAGCTTCACACAGACTTTAGTTTATTTACATTTTTTAGTGTGAGATTATCAGGAGGGGGGATGTGGTAAAACTTTCAAACTATGCTTCATTAAAGCGGTTTTCAAAATCAATCCTGCATACTTAGATAAATTTGAAAAATCAGACGTGTTCAAAATTAGTCAATAGCCCCGGTCTCCCCTATTGTACATGTAAATTTTCTTTCTTTTTTTAAGAAATTATGAACAACAAAGAAGTTCTTATCACTGTAACCGTAGAATAAATCAGAGTACAAGGAATTAATATTTCACTGAGTCTCGTAGCCTTGCCAACCACGCTACCGGCGGCTATCAAAACCAAGAAACTTCTTTTATAAAGACGAATAAGAGCCGGAAGTGGGAGTAATCACTCTATTATCCGAACACGCCTCGGTTATCCTAAAGGACTCGTACCCCGACGTGTTGGGATAAACGAGGCTCTACTGTACTGCCAAGAGTCCATCGTCGGATGAAGATAGTTATAAGACGATTATTAAAGAACTGCTGGCCTGACTGTTGCAGTTGGCAATAAGGATGTTTACTCCGGGGGCATATGTTTGAGTCACCTATACATTAGTCCTCCAGCGAAAGAAGCCAAAAGAAAGAAAGAAATTCGTTGGCGACGATCGTCACCTACGCTGAAGGAAGCGTTCCCTGTTTCTTCTTGCGCGCGCGCGTGTGTGTGTGTGTGTGTGTGTGTGTGTGTGTGTGTGCGCGTGCATTTATATGTGGGCATGTGTGTTTGTATGTCAGAGAGAAAGAGAGGGAAGACCCATTACCACAAAAGCAGAGAGACACGCCTTCTCGTCCGAAGAATTTCGCTTGACGAACACGAAGGCGGAGGATGGCGGGGACAACTCGGTAAACCGAAGTTCTCTCCGGCGAATACTGAGTCAACAGTCGTCCAATATATATTCGACCCGGTGAACTTGCACTGGCTGACGTTAGGACTGGGTAAATAAACTCCAGTAAATAAAGCAGCTTCTAGTTGCCGGCCTCGCGAGCTAGAGAAGTGCTCCTTCTTGGTACACGAGTGGCCGCCACCGCACAGTCTGTAGCACCCTCTTCTTGGCCTCCCCGACCGCCAGATTTTATGGGGATTCCGTTAATGGCATGGGTGGAGGGAACCGTTCCTCCCCTGCACTCTGTCCTCTTCTCCTCTACTCCCCTCTCCAATCTTATTCGACATTACCTACTCTTCCACGGAGTTTAACCGCGCCTCCTATTTCGTCGGTTCGCTGAAACGTTCGAAATCCTCGAGACCACCACCAGCCCCCCCTCTCTCTCTCTCTCTCTCTCTCTCTATCTATCTCTCTGCTCACTATACTGTTGTTGTTTTTGCCACAGAAAACTGTATAAACTGATTACGGGTCCGGGTTGTCATTCCCGGCCGCAGACTCCTCTGAAGAAATCTCCCGAGAAACCGGCACCGAACTCTGAATTTTATGACCGACAGTTTCTCCTTGATCCTCGAAAACTGCGAGGCCAGGATTCACTGATTGAAATTCGCGGAAAGTCGAACATTCGATGTCGTCTGTCACGTGGGAACACCTCGGACGTTCATTGTTGATCGGGATTCTCTTTGGTTTTGAGCATTGCTCGGCCACGTCCTAAAATGTGTGTTGATGTGTATTATTATAATAAATATTATGTCTAATAACGGCAGGGTCTATCACACACGTGTTCTCTGTAATATATCTCTAACCTCTCTTGTTCTACGTTCTTCTTCATAAATACCAAGACATACACTAACTTCGGCTAAACTGTCTTTTAGATATCCAGTTTTTTTTAAACATTTTTAACATTTTTGTATGTAATCCTGCAGATTTCGACGAGAAAATTCCGAAAATGTGAGTCTTATTATTAGGAATTCACTGGTTTAGAAGTTATACGCGTGTAAACATGAGCAGTTTGACCATCAAGCGTTCTTGACAGGATAAAGCGTCGCCATATTGGTATATTCGCTGAGTGGCAGACGCAGGAGTGTTGAGCGCATGCGCTAGATAGTATGGTGAATGTTGAGCACATGCGCTGGATAGTATGGTGAATGTTGAGCACATGAGCTAGATAGTATGGTATATTCGCGGATCGACTAAGTAGTACTGAGTGCATGCGCTAGATGGCATTAGATCTTAAACGCGCAATTCTTTCAAACAAAATAATTTCTAGGCTTGAATTAGCACAAGCTGTCACTGAACAGTAATTAAAATATACAGAATCATATACAGGATTTCCAAAGGAAGGTATAGTCCAAGTTGGTTTGGGGTTAGGTCGCCGTGGGGGCAGAGAGGGCCGGCCATTAAGCAAGCCCAACCACGCTTACAATGTTCCGCATTTTTATTTCGTACATGTGTTATTATTACGTACGTCAGAGATGGGCAATTTTGCCTCAATTGAGGCAAAACCGTCCACACCGTAGCGCCCTCTGTCCCCTTCCATCCAGCGCGGTACAATGGGGCAACAAAGACACGAGACATTGACGTACGCAACGAACGTGCGCGCTGCATGAAAGAGAGGTTGGTGGGGGAAGCAAACGTTTGAGGAGCCCCAACCGTGCTCACCACTGACGTGCGTGCTTGTGCTGCTATCTAACAGATCTGCTGTTCGTCCAGCTAGAAAGCTAATTTTGACCACTGCGTGCCATATTCAATCCGCCATTTTGTTTTTTGTAATTTTGACGTCAGTTTCATATTCAGCCACCCGAAAAATGTGGAAATATTAATTTTCAAGGAAATCCAATAATTGTTTGAGATACTCCAGTTTAATTTTTGTAATTTTGACATCAGATGCGTATTCAACGGCCCGCAAAAATATGGGAATACTAACGAAGTTTTGTAGGCACATTTAGCTTTTAGGGTTTGTCCAGATAGAAAGCTCATTTTGACCACTGTGCGCCGTGTCGCTACAGAAGCAGTCGGTAATATAAAGTGCAACCTGCAATTTTGGAGATCCTAAGACTATGTCAATAGGTCTCACCAAATCCTTAGGCAGATGAGTGGATGGTAGGGTGTCAAGGCTAGCAATCGGGGACGGTTTATGACACGGCCACTGACTCACGTTTTGAGACTGTCGAACCGGTCGACATTTGTAGGTGGGAAATTTGAGGATGCGCGTCCTCCCACACTCGCCCCCAAATTCACGACTGCAAAAGACAGTGCATGGTTCCTCTTTAAATGTTGAAGGTAATCTTTTTACTCGAATAAGTTCGCAGGGGAGCGGCAGAACAGTAGTTCAGTACGCGATCCGACGCCGACTTATCATCTAGATTCTAGGTCGTATTGCATACAGAATGCTGGCTTGAGCAGTACGACGCATACATTTTTTAATGCACCGTTAACATCAATTTTATGAACACGGTGGGAAATACGTTCTAGAATCGCGTGAGGACCTGAGTAAGGCCTCTTTTAAGCCTTTTTTATCATGTTCCACAAGAACACACGACTACAATTTGCGAAGTCTTTAAACATAAAGGCGCGTTGTTTGTTATGATGCACGGCGAGAATATGTTGGACTTGTCCCATGTATTCTCGGTGCTCTTCCAGAATAATATTCGGGTCTGGAGTAAAATCATCTGGGAGGAAGAATTCACCAGCTAGGCGCAGGGTCGTGCCGAACACGAATTCTGCGGGAGAATCATGTGTGCTTCTGACACATGAAGGCCGCCTTAGAAGGACGTTACCGCGTCTCTACAAGGCCGTTAGAAGTTCTGTACGCAGATATAGTGCCCAGCAGTTAATTTTAAGGATTTTAGAAATTAACTTCGACTTGTCATAAACCGTAGCGGAAAAAGAGCGGTTTTCCGCACGTCCACCCTTCATGCGGATAAGGATACGAGGGAAGCGAAGCGGGCCCAAGGTGACATTTCGATGCCTTCGCGAGAGATGAGCGGCAGTACGTTTTTCTACTTCTCAGAAGAAACCATCGGGGTTCTCTTCAGAATACTTCCACTTTCTAACACGAGACCATTGGGGTTCTCATCAGGACATTTGGTGTCTCAAACGAAATCAACGGGGTTTCACGAAGTGACGGGACATGGGTAGTTAGTTGATTAATTCAAAGTTGTACAATAGCTGTTAAGTAAAAGTGTCGGTTAATCAACCACATTTAATTCATTTCCCACATCATTGTGGGTGGTCCAGCGAGGAAACAGGATCAGCGCACATCACCCTAGTACAGCGATGTCCAAACTCGGCTCCGGGAGCTGAACGCCGTCCCCACCACCGATTGTAGGTTGTTTTATGACACGCGGGGTCAGTTATTCGGTTTCTTGATCGGCGGGGTGAGAACCCACTGCGCCTGCGCAAACTGACAGTAGGAAGGGAAAGCAGGCACGTGAGGGGCCCACTGATATATATCAGTGGAGGGGCCACTACGCTGGATACCGCTGCCCTAGTAGCATTTATGGTTGGCAATTCGTTGGGCCTACGTTGCAGTATTAGTTGGCCAATCATTAGAAATGTCGCTATTTTCTTCGTTGGGCCAATGATCGTTGGCCCTACGTTGGCGGAGCCTATGTCGCTATAATACGCCTGTTCTGGTCTTCTCTTTTACAGTTGTTTACACAAAATATCATAAATAATATTTAAACAATGTATCTCCACGGTAAAAATTGGAACAAAGAAAACAAATTTCGTACTCTCGTCGGACTTGAACGGGATCCTCTGCGTAGTAACTTGATATGCTAACGCAGTACCTACAGAGATTTCATAGGTGTAGATGCTATGATCTGGGTTACTAGATACGTCGACAAATGTAAGTCATAATACATACCCTAGTAGCATTTATGGTTGGCCAACGGTTGGGAGTTAGTTGGGATATGGTTAGTGGTTTTGCCTACAGATCCCCAACGTAGGGCCGACGACGAAAAATCATGTGAATTTGCCAACGAATATCCAACGTTGGGCCTACAGATATTATGGTCGGTTAAATAACGTGAAATTTACGACGGTGATACTACATTGGCCCAACGAAAATCTGCCAACATTTAAATATATCGTCTAACAGACACCAGAAATGTAATGTTGCTGCAACCAAAAACATCTTATATTCCAAATTCATTTTTTTTCATATTTCTAAATATACTCACAATTTGTTATTTTTGCGCGATAGTTGATGCACCAAAGTTTTATTGTGTGCAGTCTTGGTGTTTATTTATTTCTTTAAGTTTCTCCATTTAACAAGGGGAAGGTACGGGTGTTGCATTCGCTTTTAGAACGATAGTATGCGGAGATCTTAGTGCTCGTATACCGTAACGAAACCCTTTATGTATTATGATTTACATTTGTCGACGTATCTAGTAACCCAAATCATAGCATATGCAACCACGAAATGTCTATAGTTACGGCGGTAGCGTATCAACTTACTACGCAGAGGATACCAGGTTCAAGTCCGACGAGGGTACGAAATTCTTTGTTCCAATTTTTACCGTGGAGATATATTGCTTAAATATTATTTATTATATTCTGTGAAAACGACCGTAAAAGAGAAGATCAGAACAAACGTATTATAGCGACGTAGGCTCCACGTTGGGTATGACCGTTGGCCCTACGTTGTCCGCGATCGTTGGCCCAACGAAAAAAATAGCGACATTTCTAACGGTTGGCCAACGAATACTGCAACGTAGGCCCAACGAAATGCCAACCATAAATGCTACTAGGGTAAAGGGTTTCGTTACGCTGTACGAGCACTAAGACCTCCGCATACTGTCGTTCTAAAAGCGAATGCAACACCCGTGCCTTCCCCTTGTCAAATGGATAAACTTAAAGAAATAAATAAATTCCAAGGCTGCATACAATAAAACTGGTGCATCAACTATCTCGCAAAAATAACAAATTGT
The DNA here is from genome assembly GCA_913789915.3 of Sphecodes monilicornis. NCBI lineage: Eukaryota > Metazoa > Arthropoda > Insecta > Hymenoptera > Halictidae > Sphecodes > Sphecodes monilicornis. The sequence continues at coordinate 8,408,687 of OU565301.1, read as the reverse complement.
GAGTATATTTAGAAATATGAAAAAAAAATCAATTTGGAATATAAAATGTTTTTGGTTGCAGCAACATTTCTGGTATCTGTTAGACGATACATTTAAATATTGGCAGATTTTCGTTGGACCAATGTAGTATTATCGCCGTAAATTTCACTTTATTTAATCGACCATAATACTGTAGGCCCGATGTTGGATATTCGTTGGCAGATTGACATAATTTTTCGTCGTAGGATCTACGTTGGGGATCTGTTGGCAAAATCACTAACCATATCCCAACTAACTCCCAACCGTTGGCCAAAGTTGGATAACCATAAATGCTGCTGCACGTGCTACATGCAGCGGTAATTATCGCGGACGGTCGCGACGTATTCCACAACATTGGGACAGGTGGAACCGTTACTTATTCCTCTTGCGACATTTTTGAATTACCGATTGTTAATACTTTTCGGCCTTTATCGCGATAAAGAAATAAGAAAACTTTTGGTTCTTGCGATATCAGGATATAAGCTGAATATTAAGGACTTATGCCATCGAAATTCTTCAGTCAGGAAATTAAAGGATAGTACTGAATATTATAAAGGATTATAATGTTTATTATTGTCTAGAAAACAAATACTAATACAAATAACATGGTGTAGTCGTATAGAGAATGTTCGAAAGTTTCATAAAAGTATTTCTATAAAATTTTTGATATCCCGCAACAGGCAACACAGGAGAGAAGAATGAAACACCACCATAAAAGAATATCAACGCGCCAAAATAAAGACAGTATTCTGTTCGAGGCATCTTTCTAGTTCCTTTGTAGTAGGTTTTATGAGGATTCCCCTAATGTCGTTAAGAATGCAGTATCCTTTCTACAGCCTCTGGAAAAACCTCTTCACCAACGGATATACCGGCATAACGTCTAGCCAACGTACTTGAATAGAAGTATCTTCCGACATGTCTTCAGTTCGGATTTACGACGAATAAGAAAACATAGCTATAGTCGGGCAAAATGTTTCTAACAAGATCTTTATGATTGCTCCTTGCTATTTCTGCTGAATTACTCGTATCTCTCGATAAAACCTGTACCTATTTTCCAGATTAGTCTTGCTGTGCTCTTGGAGTATTTCCCAGAGCAATCACATTTTTATTTCCGACTATATTGTGTTTGTTTTTATCTTATCGTATTCTCATTTCCTTAAAGCTGATGTGAGGAACATTTTAAACAATATTATTTCTAGACTGTGGATTTTATCCATTTATGACGAAAATGGATTGGTCAAACACAAAACTGTAAAGACATTAGAAGTATTAAATGATGTTGTATTGAATATTATTGAAGTATTAAATATTATTCCTGACGTATTTACTTTATTAGAAGAGGAAATAAGCTTCTATTGAACTTCTGTTTCTTATAATTGAGATGGGCAATTTTTATTCTGCATAAAGGTCCGCAGTCTACTTATTACTAACGAGTTTTAGGAGTTACAAACGGGAATCAAGTAAAATTGGAGAACGAACATAAGTTGAGCTTTGGAAAATGAAGAACCAACATGACTTTCTTAATTATGTGCAATAATTTCATATGAAGGACGTTAGGGTACGTTTCACGTGGTATATGTATACAATTGCTGTACATGATTAATTGAAAAACCTCAAATGCATTAATTACAAAAATAAAGTAATAAAGAAAATACAGTTAGGGTATGATAGGCTATATTTAAGAAACCAATCGACAGCTTGGAACTGTCAAACAGTTACTCTTACTCCTTTGAGAATTGATTTAAGCCGTATGACATATGAGCAGATTATGTTTATAAAAATAAAACGGAAACACAGGTGAAAGGCGTTGATTCAAAATCGGCCAAAATTACCCAAGACCAATTTTCCTGAAACTTTGCATATTGGTAGCCCTTTGGGTCTAACATTGATTCCGTGCAAAAACTTTTTCCCAGAACTTCACAGTTATGGGGAGGAGGGGGTCAAAGTACGTATTTTGCGAAATCTATTATGTGCTGTAACTTTTAATAAAAATAAGATATCGACCCGGCACTGATACCAAAAAATCATAAAAAATTCAAGCTTTCCAACGGTGTATAAGTTTATGTAATTTATTTATTGCTAACATAATTTTTTCACGTTTTTCATGTTTTTCAAGGTGTAAAAAATTCAGAAAAATTGCAATTCCCAAAAAAAGTATCGCCTGATTTTAACCAAAAACGCTGCATTAATAGTACATTTCATGCCCTTTCGAATGGTGTTTGTCATACCTTGGGGAAATTATTCGTTTTTGAGTTATAAAGTAAAATGTGAGTAGAAGTTGAGGCGCGCGGTCAATTACTCAAGCTATATATTCATTTCAAACGTGGAAAAAACGCTTTCTATGATTATATATACACTGTACATAACACAGCTATGCTATTGTTATCAATTCTACTGTTTTGAAACAGTGAAACACATTGGATATATTTTACAATAATTATACCAGAATGCAGATATTGCTTATTTTATATTATATCTTATTATACAATTATCAGGTAACATATCTTCTTCAGTTTGTTTCTATTTATATTCACGACAGTATTTAATAATCTCAAACGAAACATACAGTGTTTTAAGATTTTCCGTAACGAAACTATTCACTCTTTCATCGATACCCAGAATTAAAGGACTAAAAGAAACAATCATTTTCTTCGGACGCAACCATCTAGAATTTCGAGAGAGAAATCAAGTATTTACGAGATGTGTTCATTTTTTCACGTTTCGTTCTTTGAGATTACTGCTGTCGTAGTAGAGATCTATGCATTTATTTTAACTAGACTAAAGACAAATCATCAGTTTCATTTTCGTTGTCGTGTCGTGAAGATCCATCGTCTGTAAAAGAATTTTGTATGTGCGCAACATTTCGTTAGAATATAGGATTATTTTAATTTTCTTTTATTAATAGCGGTGTAGTGTATAAGTTACATAGTGTAGTGCATAGTCTAAATAACAGTATTTCTGACAGTACACGTGACTAATAGTAAACATGATTAGTATAATAACTGAAATAATTAAATGTGAGTTCTAACAAATGCGAAAAATGTGGCATTTTTATTTTTAGGTCTGGCTTAGTTCTTTCGTTAGTAAATTCCGCTCCCACCACCAACCATATGAATTATATCTCCTTTTGACAGTTTGTACGAGAATAAAGTGTACTTGCAACCAAAATTTAACAAAGGTTTTTTGCAATTACACTATTTCATCGTTAATTGTCGTGAAATTCTGAACGATAATTGTCGCAAAACAATCCCTCCTTCCGCGGGTATATCCCATGAGGGCCCGTGAAGCTCGAGAGGCCTCGGTCGCCGAAAAGTGTAACATAATACGAGTCGAGTATATCGGTGATAGCACTACTAGTCCAATTCTTTATTTTTTATTATTTTTTTATTAAACTTTCACCAACATATTCGTGGCATTTTTCTAATGAAAATGATACCAAATAAGATATAATTGCGATGATATTTTCTTGAGTAATGGATGAAAGTTTCGGGCGCAAGGAAGGACAGCGCATGGGAAATAAAGAGACGCGGAAAGTCGCAGTTGGCGGCACAGTTTATAGGCCCATGTGTCCTCACAGCGTAATACCAATAGAAAAACTTTTTTATTATTACTTATTTTTTTATGAGACTTTCTCCAATATATATGTGTGGCATTTTTCTGATTAAAATAATACCAAACACGATGTAATTCGGATCATATTTACAATAATTTTCCGAAACTTCCATCGTCCATTACTCAAGTAAATGCCATCGGAATTATATCTTATTTGGTATCATTTTCATTAGAAAACTGCCATGAATATGTTGGTGAAAGTTACATAAAAGAATAATAAAAAATAAAGAAGTTTTGTCACTGGGTTAGGTGTTGTCTTCGCACCGACATACTCGAGCCGTATTATGTTACACTTCTCGGCGACCGAGGCCTCTCAAGCTTTGCTGTCCTTTTCTACGTTCGGCACAAGTCAAAGAATAGTATTATCTGAACGTTAATTATTGCCGGCCGGATTCGTGGTGGCAACGATTATGGATGAAATACTCTCGGGAACTAAGTCCGAGCGCCGGGGTAGATGTATAGAGAGAACCCCTTAACGAAACATTTACCAATGTATTTTTTAAATAAATTAATATATCTAAAGTAAGGTTACGCAGCTGGATTCTTTATTAAAAAATACACAATTTTGCAATGTGAACCACTCCTGTAGCTGTAGTAGTTACCGAAATGTTCGAGCAAATATGGTTCCGACTCCCAAATTTGAGGGCTGTTTTCATCCTTCAAATATAAATGATGGCCGTAAAATAAAATGGGTGTCCAATATTTTTGTAAAAACCACAACCTCCTAAACTTCATTAAGATCTGCTGATGTCACTTCGGGATCTTCCGTAATTAGTGAAATTAGCAGTCTGAAGTTTTATATCGAGGATTAATTACAGCCTCCAAGTAATTTGTGGCGGATACAAATTCGTTGACGTTGACGAGCACGAAATAGGATCGACCGAACGAAAACCTCAGTTTTCGGCAACCTGGTTGACGAATAAAAAAAGAATAAAAACTATAAAGAGTGAATAAAACGTGAGAGAACAGTATGTCCCTTCGATGTGACGGTGCAACAATCCCATTCGTCAGAACTTTTCGTTTGCCACGACTTTCCTCGTTCCGCTTGGCGATTCTTTTGTGTGGCCGCGTGATCGACCGCAGCAACGGCAAGTCAAAATGAAAATTCATAAATCGGTCAACAGGCTTCCTCCCGCATGAGCCCATCCTTCTTCAAATCCTCGTTAGAAAGTTAGAGTGGACTACCGGAGCGGAATTGATAAGTTGTCGTCTGAAAACACTGGTACAACCGCACAAAGAACAACGAAACTGGATAACAATTGCTCGAATTTCATCCTTGTCGTTAAAACTTTTTTTACTGAGGGAAATCTCATAAAAGATTTATTACGACATTAAAAATAACCAAAACAGAAGTAGACAGAACAAAAACAAACAAAAATAAGGATTCACATATTTTTTTTATAAGCTCAGATTACAGTTGTTTAACATGTCAAACGCGGATCAAGGAAAAAGACTTGCTCACTCCATTTCTGTTTAACTTGCTTGAACTAAATCTATCAAGACAGTGTGAACATTTTTTAATATCACATGTTTAATATATATTATATATATATATATTGTTTCGTAAATTGGATATCGTCAGTCACGAGTTTAACGTGTTAAGAAAGACAGAATATGGAAGCGGGTTTTGACATTGGGGTCAGCCAAAAATACAGAACCATCCTGAGGAAGTTGAAATCTTAACACGAAGAGATTGTGCAATAATACAGGGTGAGTTAATAACTCTTACCACCTGAAAGACGTCATTATTCAAAAAAATGTTTGGAATGAAACTTATTATATGCAAGGAGGTTCATTTGAAAAACACAAACATATCAAAGTTACCTTGAGCTTCTCAAATGGCAAAGTATATTTTTTTGTTACTACACTGTAGCCCTTAGGAAAGCAAATTCAACTGCCTATAACAAAGTACCTTCAATTGACCTTGAACATCAAAACGAAGCGAAAATGTGATAGAATGTTTCCGGCGAAAGTAGCGGTGATAGACAAATGTAAACAAACACGCTAGGTTCGAGTGAAACCATAACAAGGTACAGTAACCCCGCGATCTAAGTCCTTTTTCAGTTTTCTGCCGGAACTTAGTTCGTGAAGGGACACTATTCTTTTGTGACCGCGGCGACTGCGCTGGACATAGAAAAGGACAGCATGCAAACACGGACCGCGTGGCCGAAGGCGCAACAAAGAATAACGTATGAGACAATATTAGTGCAATAATGAAACATCTTTATTTTTTACTTATTTTTAATGAAATTTTACCTAATAATCCTCGTGTGAATCCTCGACAAACATATGTTCGCTTCGTTTTGCGGTTCAAAGTCAATTTAAGGTACTTTTTTATAGGTCGTTGAATTCGTCTCATTAAGGGCTACAATGTAGTATCAAAAAAAAATTATGAGGTGCCATTTGATAAACTTAAGGTCACCTTGATATCTCAGGAAATGTAAGGCCTTACAAAATCGAATTGTGTTTTTCTAATGAGCCACCATAGATACAATAAATTACATTTCAAACTTCGTCTGATAAAATCGATAAATAATCAGTTATTTCAGGTGGCAATAGTTATTGACTGACACTGTATAGATTTTTATGTATCGTAAAAATTACACTGCGAAAGGACCGTCGAATCTTTGATCTAGCCGCCCGTTATCATTGCTCGAGAGTCTTTCATTTATTTATTTTTACTCTAGCCCTTACTATACTATTTATTAGAAAACAAGGTCTATCTTATAACGTGACAGAAAAAAATGAAAAGACTGACTTCAGCGTCATTGGTATTTTTTTATACGGTACCCTCTATATTTTCTTCGATATTCTTGTAGAGCACAAAAAGACAAATCCAAAGACTATAATGAACCTACAGATACGATCGTTCAGGCACGAGATATTTGTGTCTGAAAGCATAAAAAATCTTAACTTTCATACACGAATATCTCGCGATAGAAGGATCGGAACGGTATGTATATGCTAGAGATTTCTAAAGACCGTACACCAGGGATGGGCAATTTTGCCTCAATTGAGGCAAAACCGTCCACACCGTAGCGCCCTCTGCCCCCTTCCAGCAAGCACGGTACAATGGGGCAAAGAAGACACGAGGGGCTCCACCCGTGCCCACCACTGCCGTACACCTTGAAGGTTCTGGGCAGTGATGGTATATGGTCTCGGTTTTCTCGCGCATGCGCGAGTAAAGTACAAAGTTGGGCTAAAATCGGGTACCTTGGTCACCCCGCATAGTTTCGCAAATTTTTTTTTCGATTGTCAAATATGAATGTTTAACATGCGTATGTTATATTAAAATTTTACGTGTTTGTACATGTAATATATAAATACATCTTGCACTCTTCAGTCCGGTTTCCCGCTAATAACAGTCCTCCCCTACTTTCCCCACAAACGTAAGACGCACATACGTCCTGCATTTAGTCGCGCATGCGCGGAAAAACCGAGACCATATACCATCACTGGTTCTGGGGTAAGTGCCGCGAAGGTTCTCGCGGTCCTCTTTCCAAAAGACACAAGTCTTTCCCACTTCGTGGCCAGATCCGCCAACCAATCATTCTGATTGGTTTGCCCCTCAACAACGTCACCGATGACGTCGGGTCAACGGTCACGTCGGCGATCGGCAATAAGGTGCCGGTCTCTTTGTCGCCGACTCCAAAGCATCGGCCGACCATTAGAGGTCGCCGCGCCTAAAGCGTCGGCTGAACCTCAGAGGTCCCCGTGCTTACATAGTATCGGCTACCCTGGTTTGACCGAAAGCAGGATAGCGTCGGTTTATCTGCCAACGATTACCCTTAAAAATAAGCTGTCGCTAACATATATTATACTCTTTGGATTCGTCTCTTCATGCTTTACGATAATATCTAAGGAAAAAAATAAAAAAATGAAAATATGTAAGATTTTATGTTCCTTCCTGAAAGGAATAAGGTTATTATTGTAACATTATGTATGTAATGCAGAATAACCTGTCATTGGAGGTTACAACTGTATAAAAATAAAAAAAAATCTTAGAAGAAACATATAGGATTTCAATAAATTATCTGTCAGCACGTATCCCATTTTTACCACGTTTTTATTAGCTCGCTTTCTTGTTTGTTTGTTTGTTTGTTTGTTCGGTACAAATCTTGCAATTGATTTTAAACTAACTTCCCGATGAGCTAGAGACTTGAAATTGGAAACGTAGCTCAGAACTGGATGACAATGCAGTATTCAAAAAAAATATTTTTTAAAAAGTGTATCCGTTTAAGAGAAATAACAATTAAATATTTTTACCGTTATTACCGTTACACCGCGGTCATCCCGTTCAGCGATCCCCACTCCGCGCGACAACGCTCTCTACTTTACTATGCGTACGCACTCTGACTCTTCCCCACTCCACGAACCCACTTCGCCCAGACGGAACTCAGTACATGATAGACGATCGGTAGTACGTCATCGCTTTGTTTACCAAGTGAAAGAACCGTTACACCTTTCTGTTATAATTTCATCAAAATGTTTAAAATCGATTGAAATATACGTGCAAGAAGTAGGAGAGGAAGCCTTTTGTCGTTGGGGAGCATGCATGATATAGGTAATAATAATATCGTGTCCTAGATTAGAAATTAACAAAAATCTGTGTTTGAAAGTGACAGAAATAATGTCTACAAAAAAAGGAGCAATTCATTAATAATGATTTTCACAGGAAAGCCGCCAAATCACCAGGTATGTCATTGCATATTTTGCGTTAAATATTTTCTTGAAAAATTTCACACACACAAGATTAAAAAGCAGAAAACAATTATTTAAATAAAAATAAATTTTTAAAAATACCACGTTTTTAAAACGGTCAAAAAAGTATAAAATAATAATAAATAAATAAAAATAAAATGGACTAAAAAGTATAAAATAATTTTAAAAAAACGGACTAAAAAGTATAAAATAATTTGAAAATAAAAACAAAAATTTGAAATTGTGAATTTTGAATAGCTGTGAAAATACTTGTAAGATTTAAAACGAAAAACGTGGAGCGCATGCAATAGATAATTGATGCATGAATAGTTCACCTAAATCACTAAAAATTTTATTGCTCCGCAAATGATATAAACTGTTGTGCGAGTTTTCTCAACGGCTGCTACTCCCTACACTCCTCACTATGATCTTGCGCCTTACGTTTTTCGTTTTAAATCATACAAGTATTTTCACAGCTATTCAAAATTCACAATTTCAAATTTTTGTTTTTATTTTCAAATTATTTTATACTTTTTAGTCCGTTTTTTAAAAATTATTTTATACTTTTTAGTCCATTTTATTTTTATTTATTCATTATTATTTTATACTTTTTAGACCGTTTTAAAAACGTGGTATTTTAAAAAATTTATTTTTATTTAAATAATTATTACTTTTTGTATACCAAACAAGCTTAACACTTTATATACCGAAAAGCTATTAATAGGCTTTCCAATACTTGCGCTGTTCAAAAAGGTAGCTTAAAAATATTCTTTTAAGATCCCAAATTTGAGATAATGATCCCAAACGGAACACATAATTTGATTACATTACTAAGGGTGACTTGTTGGTTCATGATTGAAATTACTATCACTGTCGACAGGTCCATTATAAAATCCTTAACCATAAACCAGAGATTTTCAAAAATTGTGAAATAATCGCTGGTAAATATCTGATAAAAAGAATTGCATGTATAAAAAGTTGTATTTGTTGGTTGACACACAAAGAAATATTGAAATTGCTATAGAAGTAGCACCGTTTTTCGCAGCTGAAATTTAGGTTTCCAGCTCACACTTTGTTCGAAACACAGTGGAACTATTTCAACTAATGCGTCAACAATTAACCGACACCATTGAAAGTTCCAAACACAGCTGGAAATAATTTCGAACTGAAGCGAACGAACGCTCACCTAATTGCCGATTCTTAGTCCCGTGCTAATTAAAAGCGCCGGCCTACCTCATTTTATACGCGCAGCTTTGTAGAAATAAAAGCACCGTGAATCATGGAGAGCTGTCGTTTTCGGTAGTCTTTTTCACATCGTTTTACGTAGCTCGTCTTTTTCTTTTTGTGTTTTTTTTTAGCAGAAGGAAAAAACGCGGGTTGTGGCGAAAAACCGGAGGAAATTTCCGAGACCCGAAGTATCCGCTAATGCTCCTTACTGGCAAATTTTTGGTCACTATTCTGACCAAAAACGAGAAAAAGTATAATTTAAATAAAAAAAATAAGTATTTAAATAAAGAAAAATTTGTAATATACCACGTTTTTAAGACGGACTAGAAAGTATAAAATAATTTTTCCTAGCTCCACACAGATAGTCCTGAAAATTTGTGATTGTGAATTTTTAATACCTATGAAAATACTTGTAAGATTTAAAACGAAAAACGTGGGGCGTAAGATAATAATAACGAGTGCAGAGAAGCTGCCCTTGAGAAAACTCGCACAACAGTTCATATCATTTGCAGTGCAATAAAATTGTTAGTGACTTAGGTGAACTGTTCATGCATCAATTATCTATTGCATGCGACCCACGTTTCTCGTTTTAAATTGTATTGGCACATGGTCGGTGACCGTAATAACCATTCAAACAGTCCGCTTGCAGATGTCAAGGTTTAGGCGAGAAAAACCTTCCCTGATATTTGCAAGCCCGGAAATGATTTTATTCTTTTATTACTTTCACGTGCACAGCAGACTTCGCTGATGAAAACGCCGCCAGCCGTGTACCGTTACGGGACTACCCGACCGCGCGGCCAGCGCGGTCGAGGAAAGTCCCAAAACATAGAGCCACCTAAATTGGCGACAAGAAGTCCCTTTCCCCCGCCGATAAGAGCGGTGTTTTAAGGGAAAAGGTAACTCCACCCTCGCGCCTTCAGGGAGCAAGCTCCACCCGCGCGTTCTCGGAAAAGGCGTTACCTTCTTCCGAGATTTTGTATACAGGGTGAGTCACCTAACGTTTGTACCTCAAATATCTTTGTTGTTTCTAAAGATGCGTAAAATATGGTAAGGACAAAGTTAAAAGGTACAATGGGGCTGACACGATGCAAAAAAAATTTTGTTTTTATGTCATTTTTTTAGAGATATCAAGGTCACCTTGACTTTTTTAAATGGAACCACCCTTTTTTAAACACCTACAATGATAGTCCCTTTCATTACGAATTCAGTGACTATAATTAGTCCCAGGTCATTCAAGGTCAAGGACAGAGAAAACTTATAAGATTTAACATGGATACATGCCTGTAAACAGGCTTTGAAGGAATGTTGCACTCTGTCAGTGACCTTGAATGACCTTGAGTAATTATAGTCACTGAATTCCTAATGACTATCATTGTAGGTGTTTAATAAAGGGTGGTTCCATTTAAAAAAGTCAAGGTGACCTTGATATCTCTAAAAAATGACATGAAAACAAATATTTTTTTGGTATCGTGTGAGTCCCACTGAACCATTCAACTTTGTCCTTCAGACATTTGACGTATCTTTAAAGACAACAAAGATATTTGAGGTGGCAATAGTTACTGCCTCACCCTACAATGATAGTCCCTTTCATTACGAATTCAGTGACTATAATTAGTCCCAGGTCATTCAAGGTCAAGGACAGAGAAAACTTATAAGATTTAACATCGATACATGCCTGTAAACGGGCTTTGAAGGAATGTTGCACCCTGTCCGTGACCTTGAATGACCTTGAGTAATTATAGTCACTGAATTCCTAATGACTATCATTGTAGGTGCTTAATAAAGGGTGGTTCTATTTAAAAAAGTCCAGGTGACCTTGATATCTCTAAAAAATGACATGAAAACAAATATTTTTTTGGTATCGTGTGAGTCCCACTGAACCATTCAACTTTGTCCTTCAGACATTTGACGTATCTTTAAAGACAACAAAGATATTTGAGGTGGCAATAGTTACTGCCTCACCCTACAATGAGAGCCCCTTTCATTACGAATTCAGTGACTATAATTACTCAAGGTCATTCAAGGTCGCGGACAGAGTGCAACATTCCTTCAAAGCCCGTTTACAAGCATGTATCGATGTTAAATCTTATACGTTTTCTCTGTCCTTGACCTTGAATGACCTTGGACTAATTATAATCACTGAATTCCTAATGAAAGGGACTATCATTGTAGGTGTTTAATAAAGGGTGGTTCCATTTAAAAAAGTCAAGGTGACCTTGATATCTCTAAAAAAATGATATAAAAACAACATTTTTTTTGCATCGTGTCAGCCCCATTGTACCATTCAACTTTGTCGTTACCATATTTTACGTATCTTTAGAAACAACAAAGATATTTGAGGTACAAACGTTAGGTGACTCACCCTGTATATACCGAAGAAGAAACGCAAAACATTCAGTCACTTACATCCACACTCACTTACTTCTCGCTCTGTCAACTCTTGCATTAAAATAAAGTGTCAGTCCAGATATTGGATTAATCACTTTCACCTGTAACCTCTCCATCTGTTACAAAATCTTACAAGTATTTTCATAGCTATTCAAAATTTACAATCACAAATTTTTAGGACTTTCTGTATGGGGTAGGGATCTGTATGGGGATAGGAAAGATTATTTTATACTTTTTAGTCCATCTTAAAAACGTGGTATATTAAAAATTTTTTTTATTTAAATAATTATTTTCTGCTTTTTAGTGATTTGTGTGTGAAATTTTTCCGTCCATTATTTTGTTGTGCCTTCGGCCGCGCGGTCCGTGTTTACATGCTGTCCTTTTCTACGTTCGGCGCGGTCGACGCGGCCACAAAAGAATAGTTTCCCTACGCGATCTAAGTCTCGGCAGAGAACCGATAATCTGGAAGGGAAAATTATTTTATACTTTTTAGTCCGTCTTAAATACGTGATATATTAAAAATTTCTTTTTATTTAAATAATTTGCATTGTCATCCAGTTCTGAGCTATGTTTAAAGTTTCAAGTCTCTAACTCATCGGGAAGTTAGTTTAAAATCAATTTCAAAATTTGTACCGAACAGAGAGACAGACAAGAAAGCGAGTTAATAAAAACGTGGTAAAAAAATTGACAAAACGTAGCCAAATATAGAGTAGCATTTTGTTTTTTCAATGTCTTATCTCATTCTTATCAAGGCGTTCGCAACAAGTAAAATTTTGCTCTAGCTGTTGTGTCCTCAAAATAACAGCATGACACGAAATTGGTTAACGAGCTTGTAAACACTAACAAAGTAAATACATCTAACTCCATAAATAACTACGTATATCGTGTTGCGTATGATCCAATGAACGACTATCCCAGAAATATTTCCTCATTACAGAACGAATTTCCATACAGTGAATCGTGTCAGTTCGAAGGCAAAAGCTAGAAAATGTTACAGTGCATCGTTAAATTTTTAAACGCGATCCAATCATCCAATTTTTTCTATTGTGAAATGTTATTTTAAAATACCGCTGACATTTCCTGACAATTTTCAAAAGGTTAATGAGTGGCATAACACGCGAGAATGCTTAAAAAGTCGCTGCCTGAAAATCAGTTTCATTCGTTGCTTTTAGGAATAAAGTGAACGATATAAGTTCTATGTATATTACGACGGTTGTTAAATGCATGAACAGTATGTTACAAAATTGTGAAAATGGACAACGTTTTAACGGAGATGAGGTACTTACACTTGAAATGAAAAGAGTTTCTAAAATATGTGATATTACGAATTTTAGAGTCGAAGGAAGAAATTTTTAATTCTTGAATCGTTTTGAGAAATTTGCAAAATATGAGAAAAATTGTAAAATATGAAAAAATGTATAGGAACCCAAAATGCATTTCATGCCATATATATATATATATATATATATATATATATATATATAGTGCACCTTACTAACAATTAAAAACCATATTCCTCTTTAAACCATAAACCGCTCGCCGGCCACGCGCGCTACCGCTCGGCCCAAGCTCGTAACAATGCCGTGCAAAATCACTAACCGTGATTTATCACAGTGATCGCAGAATCACGATCACGGTCGTGATTTTAACTTCATTCATTTTTTAATCTAGAGTGAATTTGCTCACTGTCATCCTAATTCATCAACTATATTGAATTAATTCTTTGTTTTTCAATACATCAATTAGCTTGCATAGAAATATCTGCATATACTCGCAATTTTCTTTTGATGTCGTTAATATAGAACAGGCATGTCCAGAAGTAGCTCACTTGGAGGCAAATTCGAGGGAGACGCCTACTTCTCCCGCCCGCGCGTCTCGCTTCCCGTGGCGGCCGTAGTCCTCCGAGCTCCTCAGACCCGTGCCTACCGTGGGTCCGAGAGTCAACTAAAATACCAAACATTTCTTCTAACCTAAAATATTTCCATCGTACATAAGTTTTTTTCATTATATGCGTACGAAACTGATATAGTACCTCATACAATATTTAAATGTTTAGTAATTTATTACAGATGAACAAATTTAATCATGTAAACAATATTCTGAATAATGGTGTAGCAATTTATAGTGGCGCCTCAGAGTCGCCATTCGAGTGCTAAGGGTTAAAAACCATATTCCCCTTTAAACTATAAACCGCTTGTCGACCACGCGCGCTACCGCTGGGCACAGGCTCGTAACAACATATTCTGTATAAATCAAGAAGGTCATCCTTCTTTATAGAAACTGTAGACAACATCTTCCAAAAATCAAATTGGCACCCTCCTTTTGAGAAACTTAATATAAAATATGTCATTTTCTTTTTTATATAACATTATTATGTTGGAAATTCATTTCTCGTCGATACATCTTCTAAATATAAAAATTGAGGATGAAACGTCAAATGAAAAATGCAAATCTTGCCCTACATATTTTCTTTCGGGTACTCATTTCTTGTTAATACATTCTCTAAAAATTAAGAAGGTCATCCTCATTTAATGAAACTGAATATAACATCTTCCAAAAATAAAAATAAATTCCTTTCTTTTGAGAAATTGAGGATAAAACGTCAAATGAAAAATTTATAAGAATTGAAAATGCATTTCTTGCCGAATATATCTTCTTTCGGGTACTCATTTCTTGTTAATATATACATTGTCTAAAAATCAAGAAGATCATCCTTCTTTAAAGAAACTGAAGACAACCTACCAAAAATAAAAATGGCACCCTCCTTTCGAGAAACTATAAATAAAATATGTGATTTCTTTCTTTATATATTATTTTTTATATTAGAAAATCATTTCTCGTCGATGCCTCTTCTAAATATAAAAATAATTTCCTTTCTTTTAAGAAATTGACGATAAAATGTCAAATAAAAAATTCAAAAGAATGCAAAATGCATTTTTTTGCCTGTATGTCTCCTTCTGGGTAATGATTTTTCGTTGATGCACCATTCGGAAATCAAAATGATCGCTTGACGCGGTTACAAGGCTCGTGAGGTTATATTATACTGTGCGTGGAGTAGGCTAGGGCTCCATTTTGATTCGGCGAAATTGGCGTCGTGCTTAGGGCGTTACAAAACACATAGCCGTGGCACAGAAATAACACAGTTGCGTGAAATAACATAGTCGCCCATAACAAACGACCTTTAGGACTTTATCGGCCTACTCCGATAATTGAATATTGATCGGATTTACTGACGTTGGTATTCCTCAGGATCGCGTATCGTGTTCACACTGATGGAATTGCTTAAGCTAGCTGTGCTTTGATCGAGAATACATTCGATTCATTCAATATTTCTCAATATTTCTTCAAAATACTATTTCAAAGAGTAACTACAGCGTTCTCTCGCATGTTGTGACTTTCGTTTGTATGGATATTGTGAAAATATTATCTCCACTACTAGGGTGTTCCCCCTTAGGCGGTCGGTCGCGCTACAAAGCAACACGATCCGAGGTCGGATATTGGTGAAGCAATACTAATGCAATGATGAAACTTTATTACTTTTACTTATTTCGTTACGAAACCTTTACTTTTAAAACCTTTAAAACGAGACCAAACACGATAGAATTGCGATTGTATTTACTTGTTTAATAAGCGATGAAAGTTTCGAACGCAAAGAAGGACAGCATGTGGAAATACACAGATGACTATAAACACAGCTTTTTAAAATACTTTTTTTTCGAAGAGGTAATCGGAAGACTAGGTTATGTTGGGCTCCCCGGAAGGGGTGTGCAAAACCGGTATACCAACTAACTCCTCTACGCCCATCCATGAGCTCCTGGGGATGCCCGTGCTCCGCGCACGCATGTCTATCTGAACACCACCGCAGCTTCTTAATAACCTACACCGTGTTCAGCGGTCAAAATTCGCTTCCAGGACTCGGATAGTGAGCTGTTTAAAGAACCGATTAATAAACAATACGTTGTTAGTTTCATTCATAATTTCTTGATTTTTTAGTTCTACTTTAGTTCATTTTTTAAATACGTAAATAAGGTCCAAATTATGCCATATTTAGACTCATTTTAATGAGGAAAATCTCACTAATACGTTGGTTAAAGTTCTGTAAGAAAAGAAAGAAAAATAAAAACGTTCCTATTTGCATGGATATTGTAATCGATCGCAGCCTTTTGAACTGTTCCGACTGTCTAGACCCTCAGTCTTTCTTTGTTGTTTGCGCGCTGTCCTTCTCTATATTTGGTAAACTTCAAATAACGTAATCCCTAGTAGGGTTGCCATATGCGCGTCCCGCCAGGCATCTTACCCTTCCGCCCCTCGCCAATCTGCCCTGCTAAGCCGGCATTCGCTTCCCCCGCTCTTCCGCCGGTAGGACCGGGTAGGGAAAATAACAGGTGCTCTTTTGTCTCTTATGCACTACGCGATGCCACGTACGGCTTGGTTTGGGTAAAGTTGGGACACTCGTTAGCATGCTCCACGCGGTACGCATGAGCGTTCGTGGGAAGAGTGGCGGAAGCGTAGGCCGGCTTAGCAGCACTTGGCGAGGGGCAGAAAGTAAGGGTCCCGCACATGGCAACCCTGGTCCCTACACGATTTCTGAGACTCCATACTCCCAAGGTTTTCACCCTGTACGAGGAAACACTGTAGTGTATTTTATAACCAACGAGCACTTTTAAAAATAAAATATGTGACGGTTACATCCTTCCCGGCTCGAAACTATCCGCACCGAGCAACGACGCCGGAACCGCGGGCCCGCCGCGTCAACAAACCCGCAGCGAGACCGCGCCGCGCGAGCACGACTCGCGGCCACGAGAGGGCCACCGCGCGAAGCGACTTCTCGCGAGAGAAGATCCGCGCGCTCGGATATAAGGACTCCCAGCGCATGCCGATTGAGAAAACGAGCGCACCACCGTCTACCGACCAGTAGTCCTTAGTGACGAAAGCCGAGTGGGATTTCGCCCCTCCACTGCGACCGCTACAGCGCCTGCGCCTCCGACCAACCGCTACTCCGAGCAACCGCAACTCGGCAGACCGATGTCGCCGGACCGTCCAGTGTAGGCCCACCTCTCGCTCTGCGAGGTTCCGTGACCTTGGACGGCGGACTAGAGCGGCAATTCCTCCACTCCGAGCAACCGTCACAAAT
Source organism: Sphecodes monilicornis (assembly GCA_913789915.3). Classification (NCBI taxonomy): domain Eukaryota; kingdom Metazoa; phylum Arthropoda; class Insecta; order Hymenoptera; family Halictidae; genus Sphecodes; species Sphecodes monilicornis. The sequence goes on along the minus strand of OU565301.1, from coordinate 8,391,607 downwards.
GGCGCCCGAACAGTAAGGCAAAACCGGGAGGACCACGAATGAGTAGTAAAATCGGCAGGGTTTACCAGTTACGCAAAACCGACCTCATAGAGGAAGCCGTAAAAAGAGGACTCGACTCTGCTGGACCATTGAATTACCGCACGTCTCTGCGCCGAAATGGAGAAACCAGGCAAAACCGACCCCGCTGCGACGACACAAACCACCATGGAGTGGGTACGCAAGTGTGGAATAAATTACGACGGCGGCAAGGGAGCCGAAGAATTCCTCGACCACCTGGGAAGTTTCCAAAAAAACAATGTCGACCCAGAGGAGCTACTACCGTGCCTAGCTCTAGCCTTCCGGGGGGAGGAGGCTCTTCAGTGGTACTGGAACAGACAGGAGCGATGGAAGACCTGGGCAGGCTTCCGCAAGGACTCCGACTGGAACCACCAACCCCGGAACCGGCTCGTAGAACTGGAAGACAGAATACACGACAGGCTACAGAAACCAGGAGAAACAACCCAGGCATACATTAGGGACATGGAAACGATGATGCGCCGACACGGCAGCCTCAGCTGCCTACGGTACAAGATCACGCAACAGGCACCGGCCGGGGAAATGTTCACCGCCCCGGATACGGGCTCATGGGACATCGTAACCGCCGACTTAGTAGGACCACTGCCGCGAACCAGCCAGGGGTACACCACACTCGCTGGTATTCCTCCGAAACGGTTGCCCCCGCATGACTATTACGGACAACGGCAAGCAATCCGTCAGTCGCGAATTCCGAGCCCTGCTACAACGTGACGGGGTAGAACAAAGGACCACTCCGCCCTACACGCCCCAGAGCCAACCGTCCGCTAGAAGCGCGGACACGGAACCAGTCAAAGGCCGGAAACGAAAACCATCGGAGGCCACCAGAACTACCGACCTGGCGATGGCCTCCGAATAGCCTCAAGCAGCCAGCAAGGTCACCGGGCACAGAAGGCGCCACCACCAGGAGACTAAGGGTCGCACACCAACCGGCAGCAACACCGCCACCAACGGGGAACGCCGCCGCGGAAGACCTCAGCTACCTCATCGACGACCTACAGGAACTAAACGAAATCCTGGCGCTGTATGAGAAAAACCCTCTCGGCCCGCCCGAACCCTTCACATCAAACCCCCGGCCCACTGCAACCACAGCAGCGGCACCGCCCGCAACCACACCCCGACCACTCCCAGCAGCAGCAATGGTGGAGGACAGCAGGCCCGGGAGTTTCAATATCCGGTAGATATATCCGGATAGGCCCGGGCAAAGCCAGCGGATACCTTAACACGGAGGCTGGCTCCATCTCCGGACCACCCACGGAGGAATCCTCAACCTCCAGTTCCGACCAACCCAATAGATGTAGAGAAAAAAAAATAAGAGATAAATGAAACCAATAAAATGGATGTCAAGGAGGACTAATTTCTCACCCAACCCTAAGTAGGGAAGCAACGGAGTCAACAAACCGCCGCGTCAACAAACCCGCAGCGAGACCGCGCCGCGCGAGCACAACTCGCGGCCGCGAGAGGGCCGCCGCGGCGAAGCGACTTCTCGCGAGAGAAGGTCCGCGCGCTCGGGTATAAGGACCCCGACCGCGCCGATCAGTGATGGTATATGGTCTCGGTTTTTTCGCGCATGCGCGGCTAAATACAAGAACGTACCGTACGTCTTATGTTTGTAGAGAAAGTAGGGGGGAACTGTTATTGGTGGGAAACCGGGCAGAAGAGTGCAAGACGACACGACGAGACGACCGTACTTCGAAATTGTGGTAAGTTAATGTTAATATATTTGATTTCATAATGGCAACTAGTATTGGAGAAGGAGCTACTTGTCAATTCATATTTGAAAATCGAAAAAAAATTTGCGAAACTATGCGGGGTGACTATGGTACCCCCTTTTAGCCCCACTTTGTACCTTACTGACGCTAAAATCGTCGCGCATGCGCGAGAAAACCGAGACCATATACCATCACTGGCGCCGATTGAGAAGCCGAGCGCACCACCGTCTACCGACCAGTAGACCGCTTCGGCATCTTAAAGTACTAACCTCACCCTACGAAATATAACTTTACACTAATTATTACATAACCTCAAAAACAATACTTTACATCAGAGCTGGGCACAGTCGGGGCTCCTCAAACGCTTGCTTCCCCCACCAACCTCTTTTTCATATAGCGCGCACGTTCATCACGTTCACTGATATCTCGTGTCTTCGTTGCCCCACCGTTCGGCGCTTGTTGGAAGGGAACAGTTAGCGCTACGGTGGGGACGGTTTTGCCTCAATTGAGGCAAAATTGCCTAACTCTGCTTTACATTATGGCGTTGTGGAAAGAGCATATTAGGCACTGTATTCTTTTTGCATTGTATTCTTTTCTAGGTAAGAATATCAAAAGAAATTAATAATAAACTATTAGGTGTATAAATAAAAGCAGTGCCTTTACATACATTCAACTACAATTACGTTTCAAATTAAAATTTTTTGCCATCGCTTCGGCATCTTAAAGTACTAACCTCACCCTGCGAAATGCACTATACAACCTTACACTAACTATTACATAATCTCAAAAACAATACTTTGCACCATGGCGTTTCGGAAAGAGCATATTGGGCACTGTATTCTTTGGGTGAAAATGCTGTAACCCATGACACGTGCAAAAATTGGTTCGGAAAGTTTCGTAGTGAAAAATTTTAATCTTAATGATGCTGAACGCAGTGGAACGCCGGAAGAAGTGGAGGGCGAGGAATTAGAGCAATTGTTGAACGATCATCCTTGCCAAACGCAACAGGAACTTGCTGAGAAAGTTGGTGTAACTCAACAAGCAATTTCCGGTGGTTTGAAGAAGCTTGGGAGAAATAAACATCGAATATACGATAAAAAGACACCTAACTTATTTGTACACCAAATATATAAAATTGCTGTCATCGTTGGAATATTTTTTATCAATCCCTTAATCGCTTTTCCTTAACTTGTGGAAGACTATTAAAGCATTCTTAGTAGGTAAAGCATGAAGATTCACTTACTAAATAAATTGGACAATGTTGATGATCATTTTGGGCAAAATTACTAATAATAACAACCTGCACAAAATGATTACATAGAGATTTTTCGTGTTAAACATTCTTTTCCAGGAAGAATGCGCTTGTCACGAAAGATTACTATTTTTATACGCCTCATACAATTCGCTGGTGTATGCATGTTATTATTTTTGGCACGGAAACAAAGCGTCGAGGGTAAAACAAGCTCCGTCGTCGGAAATTTGCGAGATCGGCGAACAGGAAGGGGTGGAGGCGCAACGAAAACTATGATTTACTGTTTTATTTTTACACAAACGAGAACAGCACAGCTTTGGTCGCGGGAAAGTCACGGAAGACTTTCGCGTATCGATGGTTCGAGTTTGAAAACTGTATCGAACACACGAAAGTTGCTTTCATGCGATTTCTGTGCTGGTTTCCCGAAATTCGCTACAGTGCCTGCGGCATGATCCACTAAAAATATTTTACTTGACCATGGACCTATCGATTTTTCTCTTTTTTTGACACGAGAATGTTCTTTTGGATTGTTTTCGTCATTCTCATTCTGTTTTTTGAGTTTCAGAATTGAGGATTTATAGAAAGTGGTCATGAATGCACTTCGAATTTTATGCATTTGTAACAAAAATTATTTTCGTCGTACTAAAATAATTGAAAAAAGGACACTCCTAAATGACAATTACTTCTTGAAACTCGTGCAGGCAATTTTTATTTTTAAATGTAATCTCATGACGGAAGAGGCATGTTGATTTTTATGAGGTAATCTCGAAATTCAAGTTAGTTGTTACGCACGCAGAATATTTTTGTTCGACTTTCTCTCAGAAATCCTTCGAGTACGTCTCAACTCTAACCTTCAATATAAAGACCCATAGTGGAATAAGCCTACAGGGGATACCACTAATAAAAAAAACGCATTGACAATAGTACCTCGATGGTAATGTGGAAACCTATTGAAACGAGTGTCGCCCCTTATGCGCCACGTTCATCTGTCTGTTATGATCGCGCCTGAGCCCGTCCGAGCACGTAGGCGACCACGGGGAGCGAGACGCGCGGCCGGGTCGAGGAGGCGTAGCCCTCGAAAAACGGTCCTCGCGAGCAAATAAAGTCAAACCCTGGTCTAATGAATACATAGAATTCATTATTTCGAAAAAAGCATCAATGCGTTTATCAAAATTGTACGTTCTTTTAAATAAAAATTCGGTACGTTCTTTTAAATAAAAACTATGGTAGCCTTACGTAGCCACGAAGAATACAGAAAATTCAATACAGTACTAGCAATAGTTTTTCGCAAATATCTCGAAAACTAAGACCGAGCACCGGGTAGTTGTAATGACAAAAGTTGTTCAGAAAGTTGTCCTCAACAACATGTGTCAAGGTCAAGGTCATCGGAGCATCCTCCCCCAAAAGGTATGTTTTACCTTGGATTGTTATTCAAGTCGTACATTCGTACTTGTACATTGTTTGTTATCGTTGTTGTTTGCTTTCCTGGTTATTGTTATTCGTTATTTGTTTATTGTTTATTGTTCATTGTTTATTTGTTACGTGTTATTCTTATTGGGTGAATAAATTATTTGTTACTTTCCCCATATAAACATTTCACTAAAACTTTATCGCACCACTTCCTAAATACTTATAAAGTAATTAATTAAAATTATAGTTTGGGCGTATGGTTAAGCAACCAGTTAAGCAAACTTTGAGTTCAAAGAATATTTCACGTATGCCAAAATTATAGAAAAATGTAGTCCATCTGTTAAAGAAATTTTTCGTCCTATTTTTGGAGTTTCAGAATTGAGGATTTAGTAAAAAAGATCGTGAGGTAGGCATGCATGGTGATTATAATAACCCAGTGTTAAAATTCTAGTTATTTATGAAGTGTTCATAAAACAATTGGTTGAATGAATGGCTACTGTAACTTTGTAAAAATTAGCTTTACATTCAAAGACATTTATACGTATAAACCGCAGCCACTTCGGTTTAATTTAACTTTTTTCCTTGCAGAATTTTGTACGAACACAAAATAAGACAAATTTACTATTATTTATTATATTATATTGCATGCTCACTATTAAATCATTTCTGATTTAGTACAGTGGATTCTCGATAATTGTCCCAAATATCTGGCCTGTAATTGTTCCAAATATCTGGCCCGTAATTGTCCTAAAACTCTCCCTACTACCGCGGGGTATATCCCGTGTGGGGTGAATAAGCCTCAGTCGCCGAGTATTGTAACATAATACAAGTCAGGTATATCGGTGTGAGACCAGAAGACTACTACTAATTTAATAACAAAACTTCTTTATTTTTTATTATCTTTTTATGGGACTTTCGCCGACACATTCGTGGCATTTTTCTAATGAAAATTATACCAAATATTATATAATTCTGATAATATATACTTGTGTAATGAACGATGAAAGAGACGCGGATAGTCCCCGCCACCGGCACAGTTCAAAGACCCGCGACTCTTTGCATCCGAAACTGTTATCGTCCATTACACAAGTAAATATTATCAGAATCATATAATGTTTGGTATAATTTTCATTAGAAAAATGCCACGAATATGTTGGTGAAAGTTCCATAAAAAAGTAATGAAATATAAAGAAGTTTTGTTATTGAATTAGTAGTGGTCTCATACTGACATACTCGACTCGTATTGTGTTATATTTCTCGGTGACCGAGGCCTCTTGAGCTTCGTTGTCCGCCCTTACGTTCGGAAGTGGTCGACAAATAATATCTCCTGCACGATAATTGTCCCTGGCCGGACTCGTGTTGTGGACAATTATCGAGAATTGTGTATTGAAATACGCAACCATTTAACTATTTATTTTTTGAGAATGTATTCTTATCTCTCCGGTTACCGTTGATTGAGGCCGTTAATTGAGGTTAATCTAGGAGGCCGTTAATTGAGTGCAAAGAATTGAAAGGAATCGTTGCAAAGAGAATGTACCATCTGTAAATCTGTTTTCTTACATGTAACTTCAATAAATGTAACAAATAATAGCATTAACAGCAAGACGTTTCCGTTTTATCATAAAAAAATTACGAAGGAGTCATTACCACTCAATCAACTGCTTACAACAACTCGTATCAAAGACCACTGCGTCCGACAGCAACAAACAAGCAAATAAAATCAATTCACCGAGCACTCAACTACCGGCAGCACGGCAACAGTATCTCGAGTAAGACACGATAGATGAATTTCCTACGTGAAAGGAATACGTTTCACCGGGAAACCGTCTCAATTCGCCCGAATCCGTCCATCGGGTTCTCGCGAATGAATCAATTCACGCGGGAATTCCGAGCCTGTGTCGAAATTGTTTCCTCCTGACAGACGCTTTATCCTCTTAATCCAATTAAAAAGCGTTGGCGGAACCGCGAGGAGTCGTGACGAGACCAAAAAAACGAGGGGAAAAAACGAAAGGAAGCTGAGAAAAAGAGAGAGAGAGAGAGGGAAAGGGTGGCGGAGAGAGAGAGGGGAGCAGGGAGCAGGGGGAGGAGTAGGTAGAGGAAAAGGAGGATGGACTCAACGATTTTCCGGCCTCGTGTCTTTCGGTTCCACGGATTCCTCGGTTCACGATCAAAGTAATTACTGCGCCGGGAAACGTACGGGGCCACATAAATTGGCCGGAATCGAATTGGATCCGAAGGAACGTGTAACATCGGCTCCTTTCCGTCGCGTAGATCTCGCTGCCATTCGATCCCGTCGAAGAACGGAAACGTGGTTGTACGCCGCGACGGTAAAAGTTAAAAAAAGAAAGAAACGGAAGAAAGGATGAGGGGAATCGTTCGACGCGTCGGTACCGATGAATCGGACACGCTGTTGATTCACGTTTCTCCGTTCATTTCAACGTGGTTCAAATAATTCGCGCCACCTCCCGTTCGGTTTGATTGCTCGCACTGCCAAGAATTCGTACTGGACCTTGAGCCAATTGATTCATAAACGTACGACGTGTGCCAAATGGCCATTTTAGCTGACAAAATGAACTTTCAAATAAAGAAAAAGTAACTGGGCCCATATAAAATCTAAAATAACTATGTATTAAAACCCTTGAATATTAAAACTTAAAATTCTTTCTTTCAATGTTTACAGAGCGTGTAATGTTCACCTTAAAAACGGTTTTTAACTTTAGTAATTCCAAATTCTCGATAATTTGTCTCTATTTTTGTAAATAAAGTGCCAAATATAGTACTTATTTTTCCACAGAAATGCCTATGTAACTCCTCTTCGTTAATGAATTAGTATATGCCCTACGCACCCCACGCGTTGATTTTTACATATTATAAAGTAGAGATACTCTACTTTATTTTAATACCAAAATTGATTTGCAAAACATTGCAAAACTATTTTTATTTTGATGTAAAACAAAAGTTAAATATTAGGTCGTAACATACATACATATTTCTATTATTTATATTTTTATGTTATTATGTTTTTATTAAAATAATAAACTATAATATGAAGCAGATATATTTGTTATTTATAAATTGAAACCGTATACTAAACCAAAGAATAATTCTTTCCCGTTAAAATATGTCGGAATCTCCAAAAAGTAAATTAGTAAATTATATGAACATTCCCTTTGTCCATAATTAAAAATGACGTCTTCTTTGATAATATCTACAATTTGTTAAATAATTCCGTGCTACATAGGTCCATTACTAACTTTGTTGTATTTTATACTTAAGTATAAATAACTAAAATATATTGTTTAATTAACAAAAACTAACTAACTGTTATAAAAATGTAATAATTATTCATATTTTCTACAACTGTAAACATATTAATCATCATTCTGAACAATTTTTCCCTATACATGATACCGCCCCGCTCGGTTTTAGGTTTCGAGATATTCGCAAAAAACTATTGCTAGTAATGAATTGAATTTTCCGTATTCGTGCACGCTCCGTGGCAACGTAAGCCTGCTTCGGCGCGACGTATGGTTACTGTTTTTGTAAACACGTTGTGGAAATCAGAAAGAAAACAGGGTTTCACTCTGGCCATACATATTGTATAAGATGAGCTTCCAATTTTGAGAGACTACTCCTGGATTCTCGTATGCGTGGTCGGTCCGGCCCTCTCCGACCCCTCCCACGACCTAACCACAACTCACTCTATTCGCATAATCTTTCCATTGTAGATATCATCCAGTATTTTGTACGTGTTACTAGCTCGAATTCTGGATAACCGCTACAATACAAATATTAAGCGAATAGAGTGCGTTGTGGTTAGGTCGTGGGAGGGGGCGAAAAAGGGTACTAATTACCAAATGAAGTGTACTCGTAATCTAAATTTGACTAAAGATTTTTGCAAATATCTCGATAACTAAGATCGAACGGCGGTAACATGTATGTGGGATGCCTAAATTCCCGCCACAACGGACGAGACGCGCGTCCCGCCAATGCCGGTGTAACGCTCGCTCCGTAGAACAGACGAACGGCAAAAGACAAGCGAGTAACGTCGAGAAAAGAAATGCGAGCGAAAGGCGACATCGAGTAGTCTCGCGTCGATCGCCACGTTGTACAGTTGTCTCCATGTTTTGTTCCATCATCCTTTAATTTTTATTAAACTATTATTATCTGTTACGAGTCGACCCCTTGATTTACCCCTGCCCGCGTAGATCGATTATTCAACTCGATCGCGAATATCGAACTAAAATAGGGAAATCTTACATGTATAGGGAAAAGGGTAAAAGTTACGTCTAGGGGAGGATGCTACGATGACCTTGACCTTGACATATGTTGTTGAGGACAACATTCTGAACAACTTTTGTCATTACAACTACTTGGTGCTCGGTCTTAGTTTTCGAGATATTTGCGAAAAACTATTGCAAGTACTGTATTGAATTTTCTGTATTCTGCGTGGCTACGTAAGGCTACTATAGTTTCGAATGAGCTACATTAGATAAATAAACATAGCAAAAACTCATACATCCGAATGTGACCCATGTGCGATCCAGTGCGGACCAGTAGCGATCAGTGTATACATCTGTGCGTTACTTGCAAGTCTCGTGAGTTTTTGAATTATTTCAATATGCATCTCCATGAATTTATAAATTTGACATACAATTTCGATTCCTTGTGGAACTTTTTGTGTGAGAAAAAAGTGGTTCGTAAAGATCAGTTTGATATAGATACTGTTACGAATATGGCAAAATAGGTACTCCCGTTATATCGTCGTTGCCTAAACGACGATATAACAAGGACAAAGGACAGAGTCGCTTCACGAACGTCGTACCGGTCGGACGTGCAATTCCCTCCCTCTTTTAATAAAGAGATTAATTACCTTTTTATAACGGTCTTTTATTAAGTATGCCTAAATTACGCGGTCGCTCGCGTAACAATACTATTCGAGATACTCATAATTTCGTGCTCTCCGCCCTCCCGCCACCTAGTCCTAACCAACACACGACACCACACACACCCACCCAGTGTTTCTGAGACGAAGGTTCTCACATGAAACAATGTAAAATCAACTGAAACCAATACCAATTTGTTTTACTATCAAATGCGATAATATAATACATGTATGCTGTATTGGTCTGGGTTAGGTCTGGGTTAGGTTTTGCAATTTGTTTTACCATCAAATGCGATAATATAATACATGTATGCTGTATTCGCCTCAGCTGATTTTATATTGTATAATGTGAGAGCCTTCTTTTTAGAAACACTGGGTGGGTGTGTGTGGTATTGTCGCTTCTCATCCCCACAACGTGTTTACAAACAAAAAATAAACAGATGCGGCACCGGAACAGGTTTACGTTGCCACGGAGCGTGGGAAGAATACGGAAAATTTAATACACTATTAGCAATAGTTTTTCGTAAATATCTCGAAAACGGAGACCTAAACGTAAGGTTTACCGGGAAAAGTTGTTCAGAATGATGACCTTGACAACATATTTCAAATTTCAAGGTCATCAAAATCGGTGAGGAGGGCAAATTTCTAAATAATTACCGAAAAACTTTTTCCACCATTATGTACCTTTTATGCAATCATTATATGAACCCTTTAAAATAGTATAGCTTTGTCCTGAAAAGTTTCTTCATACGACAATGAATGAACGAGATAGTGAGTAGAGGTCCCTATTTCATGTGTATGTAAATACGCGTGTAACGAACGAATCCGAATCGTAATCCGTGTAATATTCAATACATTATAACCGTGTATTCACATTACACGCGTATTTTAATACACACTATATTGCAGTCTCGCTTGAGTCTCACTTCTAATATAAAAAGTCGAAAGCAATACGATCGGTAAAACAAAAACGCAACAGTTGCCAGATACGAACGTGCCGAACGTCCCGAAATTCCCACATAACTAACATAGATCTACTACAAAACACATATTTTGATTTTCATTGCGTACTGAAATGAAAAACTTTTAAAAAGCGCCATTTCTATTTTTTCATGTAATTCCTACCAATTACAATTTTTTCAAAATCTTTTTTGCGCGTCATTTAGTATATTAATGTTTTTAATTGCTGAAAAAAGTCAAGTTGTTGGGTCCAATTTGAAAAATGTTATTATCATTTAAAGGGCGTTCGAATACTTTCGTGAGCCACTGTATGTCTTCGAAAAATTAAGAACGATGGGTAAAAACAACTTTTGGATTCGCAATGTGTTCAGATCAGCGAGAATCGTCTGCCATTTATCGAGACGCAAAATCGCAGTTGAACGAGTGTCGTCAAAGGCTCTACAGAAATGAGTTATCGGTTTCCTCGACAAAGGTGAAGTAAGTAACACAGCGACATAGCGAGATTTTATTTAGTTTCCGCATCCCGTTAATTAATTTCTATCTATTTCCCCGGGGGAGCACGCTCTCCGTCGGCGTTCCCTAATTGAAAGGATTGGCGCAGTTCGATGATGCTCAAAGGTGATATAAACAGAAGCAAAATCTTCCGTAACATTTATTGCAACGGGTTCGCGTTCATTTTGTTCGGCGTGTGCAAGCTATCCGTGACTCTGAAATTAAAACTTCGGAAGAAATTTCACCGCTGGCTGCCAGCTGAACTATCGCGTTGCATCGCTGCGAATACAATTGCACGTTTCCCAAATCCCCTTTCGACCACCTCGGACAATGTTTCGAACATGATCCGTCGCGATACGACGCGATACCGCCCGAAAGACTAACATCTCCTATAAGCGAAATAAATTGATAGAAATCGAGTAGACGCCGAAGGAGAACAGAGGCGATTTCTCCAGTGGTTTGCTTTCTTGATCGATCGCAAACGCCTCGTTGGAAACAACGAACGCAAAGGAAAACGTGGATTGATTTGTTGACTGCCGATCGAATGTTCCGCTCCGATTTTCATTCTCGTGCCGACTGTCCGTATATTTACGTCCCCTTTCACGTCGGGAAACACGACTGCACCCCTTAGGGTACGCTCACAGTGGATCCGACATCGGTCGATTCGACCGACGTCAGACGCGTCTGTCAGACATTTCGGATTTGTGGGTAGGCCCGTCTATGAGACCCTTCAAGCGTCGGCCGATGGGGGAATTTCGCGTCTCTTTCTTTTCCATACGCTGTCCTTCTATGCGTCCGAAACGTTCGTCATTCATTATACAAATAAATATCATCGGAATTATATCATATTTGGTATAATTTTCATCAGAAAAATTCCACAAATATGACGGTGAAAGAACCATGAAAAATTAATGAAAATTATTTAAATAAAATTAAATTTTTAAAAATACCACGTTTTTAAAACGGTCTAAAAAATATAAATTAATAATAAATAAAAAAACGGACTAAAAAGAAATAATTTGAAAAAAATAAGAATAAAATGGACTAAAAAGTATAAAATAATTTTTAAAAAACGAACTAAAAAGTATAAAATAATTTGAAAATAAAAACAAAAATTTGAAATTGTAAATTTTGAATAGCTGTGAAAATACTTGTAAGATTTAAAACGAAAAACGTGGGACGCATGCAATAGATAATTGATGCATGAATAGTTCACCTAAATCACTAAAAATTTTATTGCTCCGCAAATGATATAAACTGTTGTGCGAGTTTTCTCAACGGCTGCTACTCCCTACACTCCTTACTATTATCTTGCGCCTTACGTTTTTCGTTTTAAATCATACAAGTATTTTCACAGCTATTCAAAATTCACAATTTCAAATTTTTGTTTTTATTTTCAAATTATTTTATACTTTTTAGTCCGTTTTTTAAAAATTATTTTATACTTTTTAGTCCATTTTATTTTTATTTATTCATTATTATTTTATACTTTTTAGACCGTTTTAAAAACGTGGTATTTTAAAAAATTTATTTTTATTTAAATAATTATTATTCTTTTTATACCAAACAAGCTTAACACTTTATCTACCGGAAACCTATTAATAGGCTTTTCAATTCTTGCGCTGTTCAAAAAGGTAGCTTAAAAATATTCTTTTAAGATCCCAAATTTGAGATAATGATCCCAAACGGAACACATAATTTGATTACATTACTGAGGGTGACTTGTTGGTTCATGATTGAAATTACTATTACTGTCGACAGGTCCATTAAAAAATCCTTAACCATAAATATCTGATAAAAAGAATTGCATGTATAAAAAGTTGTATTTGTTGGTTGACTCACAAAGAAATATTGAAAATGCTATAGAAGTAGCACCGTTTTTCGCAGCTGAAATTTAGGTTTCCAGCTTACACTTTGTTCGAAACACAGTGGAACTATTTCAACTAATGCGTCAACAATTAACCGACACCATTGAAAGTTGCGCCCCACGTTTTTCGTTTTAAATCTGACAAGTATTTTCACAGCTATTCAAAATTCACAATTTCAAATTTTTGTTTTTATTTTCAAATTATTTTATACTTTTTAGTCCGTTTTTTTATTTATTATTATTTTATACTTTTTAGACCGTTTTAAAAACGTGGTATTTTTAAAAATTTATTTTTATTTGAATAATTATTTTCTGCTTTTTAATCTTGTGTGTGTGAAATTTTTCAATCGATTTTATAAGCAATAACTTCACTTAGTTTATAATAAATATGTAACTACTACTAAAAAAATTCAGTCTAACGTTTTACTAATATTCTCAAAGTGTCAGTTGACTAAGACTGATACAGTTCAATATTTAAACATATTCAAATGGATGACTGCGTTGATGGTATAATACTTTCAACAAATTTTGTATCTTTTTCAAGAAAATATTTAACGCAAAATATGCAATGACATACCTGGTGATTTGGCGGCTTCCCTGTGAAAATCATTATTAACGAACTGCTCCTTTTTTTTTGTAGACATTATTTCTGACACTTTCAAACACAGATTTTTGTTAATTTCTAATCTCGTACACGATATTATTATTCCCTATACCATACATGCTCCCCAACGTCAAAAGGCTTCCTCTCCTACTTCTTGCACGTATATATCAATCGATTTTAAACATTTTGATGAAATTATAACAGAAAGGTGTAACGGTTCTTTCACTTGGTAAACAAAGCGATGATGTACTACCGATCGTCTATCATATACTGAGCTCCGTCGGGGCGAAGTGGGTTCGTGGAGTGCGTACGCGTAGTAAAGTAGAGAGCGTTGTCGCGCGGAGTGGGGATCGCTGAACGCGATGACCGCGGTGTAACGGTAATAACGGTAAAAATATTTAATTGTTATTTCTGTTAAACGGATAGACTTTAAAAACAAAATTCTTGAATACTGCATTATCATCCAGTTCTGAGCTACGTTTCCAATTTCAGGTCTCTAGCTCATCGGGAAGTTAGTTTAAAATCAATTGCAAGATTTGTACCGAACAAACAAACAAACAAACAAGAAAGCGAGCTAATAAAAACGTGGTAAAAATAAAGAAGTTTTGTTATTGGATTATATTCCATATATTTGCTTTAACTCAGTTATCGTTCGGGAAAAATAACTAAAAGCTAAATTTGCTCCGACTATCTGGTACTCCAATCAGATTTATTTGCCGATCGCAAAGGGTTAACGAAGAATTGTCGAAAAAGATGTTTTCGAGTTCACCTGTTACACTATAATTTCTCGTTATGTATACCTATAATCTATATATGAATAATTATAATTAAATATTAACTCTGACCATTCTCGCATTCGACAATTTCACATGAAATATCTCGGATTATGTTATATATATATATATATATATATATATATATATATATATATACTGTGACGTTGCAGATTTTGCGACGTCACTTTTCCGTTATTTTTCACGGCCAAAACGGGAGTTCGTATGGACCGGACCGCCCTTTCGCGAGACGAACGCACATTCACGAATTTCGAGAACGCTACCCGAGGAAATTCCGTAGAATTAAAGAATCGGCGGCTAATTCAAACCGCGCGCACCGAGTACGGCAAAGTTTCAGAACATGCCCCGTGCACCACCAACCCGCTCAGGATACCTAAGGCGGATCCCTCCGTGGGATCTCTTCTCGTGATTTGCTGGCCAAGCAAAACGACCAACGCGCTGGTTCAAAAAGGGCTGTTAACATGTATAATAATGTATATTATAATTATATTTCACATTAGCGATATTAAATAAATTTCTGTATTAAACTATTCTTTTGTTACGAAAGATCTTTTTAGTATGAAATATACTATGAACAAGAGGCTAACATTAAAAAGATACATAAAATAGTTTATACAGAATAAATGTACTAATAAATAATAAACAACAATAGTATAACATTTAATAAAATTTAACATTCAAATAAGCTGACATACAGTATTTCACCGGTAATTGTCCCAAATGTCTCCGACAGAATCTCTGATCAAAATTTTTCTGATTATACATACATATCTATTTTTTTAATTGACGATGGAGTAAGTTTTGCGACTTGCAGTGTCCCCTTCTTTACTATCTACTCTCTTTGTCTGTTACCAAAACTTACTCCATCGTCAATTAAAAAAATAGATATGTATAAGCTCTGATAATTTTGATCAGAGAAATATTACAAATATGATGGTAAAAGTCTCCTAAAAGATTAATTAAAAATGAAAAGGTGTCGCCATTGCATTACTGCTGCCTCACCGATGTTATGTACCTGACCTATACATAATGACCATACACGTGTATATGATCCGAATTATATCGTGTTTGGTATCATCTTAATCAGAACAATGTCACAAATCTATTAGAATAAGTCTCATAAAAAATAAGTAATAATAAAAAAGTTATTCCTTGGTAATACATTGTGAGGACGCGCGAGCTTTTGAACTGTGCCGCCGACTGCGACTCTCCGCGTCTTTCTTTCCCATACGCCAGGGTTTGACTTTATTTGCTCGCGAGGACCGTTTTCCGAGGGCTACGCCTCCTCGACCCGGCCGCGCGTCTCGCTCCCCGTGGTCGCCTACGTGCTCGGACAAGCTCAGACGCGATCATAACAGACAGATGAACGTGGCGCATAAGGGGCGACACTCGTTTCAATAGGTTTCCACATTACCATCGAGGTAGTATTGTCAATGCGTTTTTTTTAGTAGTGGTATCCCCTGTAGGCCCATTCCACTATGTCACACGATAAATTCGGACAATATCTGTAGAAAATTAATTAAAAAAATAAATTCATAAGATAAATTTTAAAAATAGTTTTTAATTCTATTGTTTAAATTTTAATACGGTCCGGAACAACATGATCTTCGTGCACGTTTAGACGTGCTTGGCAAATTGTTAAGGTCTATGGAACGTTTGGACGTGGATATTCGCATCGCCGACGCAAGCGAAGAATCATTTAAACGTGTACGGTGATCCAATTTAATATAGCGCATTGTTGAAAATGAGCTTTCGCACAAATAAGTTGATCCAAACATTGAGAATATTCGGGTCGCAAAATTTCGAAGAATAGAATACTTTGTTTCTTCCAGCGTTTTGAAGAATTCGGCTCGTTTTTCTTCCCTCGTTTTCAGAGAGATGTCGTGCTAAAGATCGCACAGTTCTCGTTGAAACTCGAGGGCTCGATCTGCAATTTTGACAGTGAGGGGATTCTCGAAGAGAATTAGATCATTTCTAAACGAGTCGAAGTCGCTGAAGCGCGTATCGAATTGATCTATTATCGATTGAGGAATGTATAAGTGATTATCAAAATCGCAGTTAGTGCCGAATTCTTCGAAAATTAGTTGACACGAGAGAAAGAAGATCCAAATTTTTGGTTCAGAGTGCAAATGTGTTTTAAAAAGTGCAAGCTGCTCACGGAAAGAATCGACTTGGCTGCATAATTCCGAAATACTTTGCTTGGGGCCTTGCAATTTTAAATTTAAAGAATTTAAATGATTCGTTAAATCGACTACAAATGAAAGGTCGCAAAGGAAACTTACATCTTTTAAGAAGGAGGAATGTTCTCCTAAGCTGATTTTTGGATTTTCTTGTAGAAAAGGGAGATCTCTTTTCTTACAATAGAAAACTGCGTTAGACATTTCGCTTCACTGAGCTAACGCACCTCACAGTGCAACGACACATCCGTGTAAGAAGCGTTATGCGTTTCCAGAAAATTTACAAATTTTCTGTGTGATAAAAATTTATTTCCACCTTTAATCTAAACGTGCACGAAGATCAAGCTGTTCCGGACCGTATTAAAATTTAAACAATAGAATTAAAAACTATTTTTATATGTCTTATATAGTATATATTATATATTATATAGTATAACTCATGTCGGGCGAAGATATTTTGCTTTCTGGTTCGGTAAAAACGTCGATGTTGCAAACTTCAAAGTGAGGTTTCTCAAGATAAAAGTCTGCTCTATCACGTGATATAGTACGATTTTACGCTGGACCCTTATTTTTTGAGATAAATTCAAAAATATCCTCAAAAATTGGTGCAAAAGTGGTGTCTCTCCGTCCTTAATGATTGTTTAAACATGTTTAAACATTCATAATGTATTAATATTGGATATCGCACATTCGGGAAAGTCTACAGAATCTTTTGCTGCAAAGAACAATTCAATATCTTTTATAATAACATCACAATATTTGTTTAAAGTTGAAAAATAGGTTTTCTTCAAACTCAAATTTCTCAAAAACTGTACGTGTAGGTGAGAAAGTAAGGACAGATTCGGAATCAGCGCAAAAAACTCTATAAGAACCACCCAACAGTTATTAGGAAACAAATTTGATGTTGGACAGTGTAATCTAAGAAGGGGCATGTGACGTAAATTCATTCAATAAAAAAAGACGATTTCCGCAATGATAAGTAACTTGAAGTATTTGATCCTGCGAAAAACAGCGTTTCGACAACCACAGTGATTTCAAAGGCGCAACAATGTCCTGAAAGATTTTCCACAAAGATGAGCCTAAAGCGACAATAATCGATCACTCCAAGCCTCCATGAAAGGTTGTGTTTCCATCAATCCGCACATTTCGATCATCGAACAACGTTTGGAACTGTTTCCATTGGAGGGAACATTTATGGGACGAGCATCCCCATCGCAATGTCTCATCCGTACGGGTCCATAACTTTTTCACCGAAACAAAGCGAGCTCCACCTGACGCGTAAACTCAGTGTGAAAAAAACCGTCGAACGAGTCATTCAAGTGGGGCCATCTTCCAAAAGTGCAGCAATTCATCCACGGCGCTGCCGGTGTCACAGATTCCCGTACGTCGAAAGGTACAAAGCGCCAACCGGACAAAAAAGCTCGAACGCCTTCCGAGATTCGACTCAATTAAGCAGGGAACCTCGGCTCTTGACAAAGTACGACATCATTGTTCCTTTATGGGCGGCCCTAAATAAGCTGGTCTGCCAGCATATTGAGCAGCAAGCTGCCGGACGGATGAAGAGGACCGACTTGTAAAAAGCGAGAGGCGAGTTCGCGATTCCGCCCCGGAACGAAAAAGGAACGGGAGGAGAGGAGCACGATCGACGGTACGAACGAACGACAGCGACTGTCGCGATCGGCAAAGAACCGGGCGAAGAAACTACCAAAGAAAGAACACGAGGGGGGAACATCTTGTCAGTCACTCAGCGGGAGCGTCAGACGGCTGCTCGACGATGCGGGTAACCGACAGTTGCGGACTGCCCAACTTTTTTCCCATTGTTTTAGGGAACCCGGAAGAATTCCGATGCTCAATTGGTACCACTGATTCATTGCAACAGAGTATATCGGTAACGAATGTACCACCGAGCGTCGGAAGCCTAAACGATTGTCTGTCAATGGTCCTCGCGGAATGAATGGTTTAGGCGGTGGCTGCTGGGAACCAAAGCTGGGTCGAATTATGGAGAAAACATTGCGCTCTTTTATTAAAAAATGAGTAACAGACTGCTCTCAAGTTATAGTACCATTAACTCCTTCCACTATAACATCGAGATAGACTCGTGAAACAAGTTTCGTATCAAGTCAACTCAATATGGATGTTATTAATTCTTTTCAAATCGGAATAAAATTCTATTTTGTTGTTGTCAATATTGTGGGATTAGAATCGGGTGAAAACAAGAACTCTGGATATAATGAAAAGAGAATCAAAAAGAAGATGTTTATTTAAAAATAGTTTCGTGTTGTTCTTTACGCGTTCATACTTCGACTGCCTCTCTTCATTCTCGCACATATCCACACCGCGGTCGTCCGCTTCATTTGTTTCTTGACGCTCTCTGTCTTTCTCTCGCTCATGCTCTCTCACTCACGCTCTCCGTCTTTCTCTCGCTCATGCTTTCTCACTCACGCTCACCGTCTTTCTCTCGCTCATGGTCTCTCACTCACGCTGTCTCGCTCGTAGAATTCTCTAGCATTCGCGCATTTACACGTATACACGCACTCATTCGTCCATCAAATCCTACAATATATAGTTATTAGAAAATTACACAGGCATCCAGTAGGTATAAATTTTCTTTTTCTGCTAGGAAATAACGAACGACAAAGAAATTGTAACCATAAAATTAACCGTTGCACAAGGGGTTAAGTAGGGGTTACTCGTAGAATTATTTACCTTTATTCTCCCGGTCAAATTTGCTTCAATTCACGAATTAATTATTAGAGGAATCTTAGGTCTACAAACAGTATGCTTTAAATTTTCATTGTAGTAACAGATAAAAAAGTTAAACACTGTAACCTGTATCTTTTTTCTCCACAATTTCGTCCAATATCAGTTTTTAAATACTTTCATGTTAATTATACAGTAAAGGGGACACCTCACCGATTTCAATGACCCCTAAATACGTTATCAAGGTCACCATTCTGAACAACTTTTTCCTGTAGATGTTACCGCCGATCAGCCTTCGTTTTCTAGATATTTACAAAAATCTACGGATCCCACTACAGCGAATTCTACCATTTTTAATTTTCCGAACACGTGTTTGGTGGCCCTCGCCCATTTTGAAGGGTTCCCTCCGCTGCACCTGCACCCCCAAACTTACCTCAAACCTAATCAAAATGCGTTTAAAATGGCGGCGTTCGCTGTAGTGAACGTAACAGTTTTTCAATAGTATCTCGGATGCTAAGGTTGAACAGTAGTAACATGATAGGAAAAAATTGCTCAGAATCATGCTCTAGCTAATATATTTAAAGCTTATCAAAATCGGTAAAGAATCCCGTTTCTAGATTGTTACCCCACGGAGGGTTAGGTTTGTACAGTCTTGAAACGAATTTTGGTTAAGCTTAGGTTAGGTCTGGGTCAAATTTCATGGGGTGGCGTTGAAGAGAGATAGGGAGTGTAGGGAGAAAAACATGTGTAGGGAGAAGAACTTATCCCTACACATGTTACAGCTGTTCGGCCTTAGTTTTGCAGATATTTGCAAAAAACTTTTAGGATGATTATAGCAAATTCCGCTTTTTTCAAATGATTGAATTCGTCCTTTAGGGAGCTCCCACGCCCTAAAGAACGAATTCAGTCATTAGAAAAAAGCGGAATTTGCTATAATCATCCTAAAAGTTTTTTGCAAATATCTGCAAAACTAAGGCCGAACAGCGGTAACATGTGTGGGGATAAGTTTGTTAGAATGATAACTTTCACAACATATTTCAAGGTCATTGAAATCGGCGAGGTGTACCTTTTTCTATATAATTATCAATTTCACTGCACATTATACAGTAAACTAATCCTTCCGGCATCTAAACAAAACTAATCGTTTGGTCAAATTTTTAAAAAATTATTCCTTTTTAAAAAGTGTGTCCGTACCCTTTTTAGCCACTGTATAACCCCCACCCACCTGCGTTTTACACCAATCATATATTGTGCTTCAATAAGCGACAGTCGTCTTCCAGAGGAAAAGTGTAGTACGTATGTATTTGGTTTATTTCAGCCTTACAGCCAAGAAATGTGACTTGGTTTACATTAACCTACTGTACAAATCTATCTTATTTCACACATTAGTCCATACCTTCTTTCACACTTTTTCTTTGTCTCCCTCCTTCCTACACTGACCTACTCTGGTAGTCTCCTAATTACTGCTAAACCAATCATTTCACCCTTCCCCATTCCCTAACATTTGTTCATTGGTTTGGCATATTCTTTGGTCTATTCATACTCTCTTTTCTCTCTTTCTCCTCAACTTCTCCAACCACTTTACGACATTTCTATCTTTCCTCCCACTCACTACATCCTCAATCCTGAACATTTCTCCCATTACCCTGCATTCTCTTGTCAAATGTTCTAGGCCTCCATACTTGTCCCCACATAGGTCGCATCCTCTTGCCTCGTCCCCCAGCCAATATTTGTTCCAGTTTTCTGTATTAGGAAAAGTGTAGTATCGTTTTCTGATGACGCCCCTAAAGGGTTAATGATTCTACAATATAAAAAGAATATGTTTATATTTATCATACGTCTACATTTAATTTAAACCGCATGGTCGAGCCTTGAAAAAATTATGTTGATTATTGCAGTTAATTTCAGTCATCGCGTTGCCTTATCAAAAAATAAGTAACAGACTTGTCGCAAGTTGTAGTATGCATATACCATTGAGGGACATGTGGAATTATTGAATTCAATTCTCCCGGTTCAAATTTGCTTCCATCCACGAATTAATGATCAGATGAATCATTATTGATCACTGCATTTCGATTTCATCAGGACAGTGTCTCTTCAAAGCGGAACTGTAATTGCCTTCTAATCAATCCCGATGTGGTTTTTAATGCACGATTGCAATTTCCCTGTTCATAAATTAGTACGACACATGCATTGTAACAAGCATTGGAACAAGTATTGTTCATCATAAAATCGAAGCTTAATTAGATGTCACTTGTTTGCGTTATCTAGCGTCACGCGGAAACTTAATACTGTAATACAATACATTATTAAGAACATAACTGAACAGGTTTCAGCTGTGGTAACGTGCGGCTTTGAAATTGGGAGCGTTTTTCATGTAACTTTCATCAGTATCCCGATGAAAAAACACAATATTTCACTTTCATTTTTGATGTTATGAAAAAATGTTTTAGACAAAAGTTACATGGTTTTATAAGTATTGTAATGTGATGTATTTAGTTTTTTATAGGGAAGGCGTACACAGGACATGTGAAGGTCATTGTTGTTTTTCTTAAATATAATCATGTATTTTATAATGTATTATTTGATTCGATTTACACATAACCTACAATTTACCATTTAAAAGTTGGAGAACAAATGTGCATGCAAAGCAACAACAAAATGAAACAAAGAGAATAATTCAAGAAAAATGTAAGAAAACAATGGGACTGAAAGTAGATTACGTGAAACAGAGCTTCAGTACGAGCATTGATGGCAATACGTCAAGAAGATTTTTCAGTAATCCGAAACTAACAACACAAATAACCGGAGTAAACGAGGGTCTGATTAATCGTTTTTCCATCATACTCCAAACCATTAATTGCGGCTGTACAATTGATCAGGAAAAATTACAATAATAATAATATTACAAATATTGTTCGTTTGTATCGCGCTGTGATGTCGTTCAAGACTCGACGTCGCCGAAGGTCGTAAATCCTCGACTCAGGTTTTCCTGACAACGCATATTGAAACGAATTCCCTACGACCTGGTCTAGTTATAGGGATAGTAAAATAGTAAACACTGATTTTGTAACACGAGTAAAAAACTAATATATTTTAACAATAATTAATCAAAATAGATGGTGTTAAATTGAAACGATGAGACTGTGTTAAAAGAGGCTGTTGTTTGCGAAAAATGACTCTGAGAGCTGTGAGTCGTGTGTTTTTAAAGTGTCGGCGTGGGCGTGTGCTATGTTGAAAATGTACTGATTGGTGGGTGATATTTTCAATGAAGATGGTAATGGGAAATGAAGTAGTTTTCTAATTGGTTATGTGAAATCTATGGAAATGGTGAAAGTGGCCGCCCTCGAAGACCGCCCTCGTTGATCGGTCACAAGTAGGGGTAGCATGTTCGGGTGCGCTACGGTTAGCCTTCGCGTCGCCTTGCGTTCGCGGGTCTCGAGTCTCGAGGGCTTGACCGTAACAGGTAATAAACCTGAGAAGCCCCTTGACTTTTAACAATGGCAAGCGGAAACTAAAGAATTCGGTATTGGAAGTTAATCTGCTGGGCAGATGCGACAATATTCATAAACTTAAGGTCTTAATGGCAATATGGCTTCTTGGATTTATTAGCTGTTATAACGCTTTAAGGTAACTGTTTTACTGCAAGGAGTTTTTGGTGAATGAACTGGCTATCGTACGTGACGGATGAAAAGAGAGTGAGGCTTAACTATCTAAACAATTCAGTCGGTTCTTGTCGGCTGAACAAATATTGCAAAGAAACTGTCGACCTACATGTGCACCTGTATAGCCAGCACCTCATGCCAAAAACATTTCACGAAATACTTTTGCATGACAGTAAAGTAATAGAAACTGTTATGCTGCCTATAGGAATGCTAACGGAAGAAGCACATGAAGCACGAAACAAGGATTACCGGCAGTACCGATTGAAACATTCGAAAAAATGTTCTCGCATTACAACTAATGAAGATGTTATAGTAATGAGACGATCACCGGGGATTCCCATTGATCACGTGATCTCATATCGTGAGTGTTAAATTTAAACATAGTGCAATATCCCTGCGAACCATATCCTCTAAGTGTGTCCCAAGAATTTGATCCATTACGAAAATAGTACCTCAACTGAATATAAGAGCTTTTTCCTTCATCGAGTGGCTTCTGGCCACATGGCGGGCCACGCCATGAACGATGGAAAGAGGGTCCGCAATGCGGAAGAAGAAGATGAAGAAAACAATGACGACCCATCTTTAACATCCCAAAGACGAGTAAAGACCCCTAGACTTCAATCGCTTGATCTTGACAAGATATACAAACAAATTTTAAAAGATAAACATAATGCTGCCAAGTCAAAAATTAAACTTAGCCTCCAATCGGCAAGAAAAACACCGATGGGAACGCCTCACGAAGAATCCTTGGGTACCAATGTCCCCTCTCCGGGTACATCTTACCAAGGACACAGAATGGGCCACACCAAAAAAAACTGCAAAACCTACTCAAACAACTTCAGACGATCATTTGACATTAAATAATAACTTCACGCCACCACAGGACGAAATCCGATTGGAGTCTGACAAGAATATTCCAAAGCGCCCTTTAGTGACACCAGTCAAAACCGACAAAACAAAAAAGCTTCCACCCATCTATACGTCGGAGACCAAACTGAACAATATTATAGAATCTCTTAACCTTCCGTCGGGCGCAACTGATCTGAGAGGCACAGCGCGGTTATTTGAGTACCTCTCCCCCCCATCAGGCAACATTGTCACTTGGCGTTCCCAGTAACTGCCTGTTTTGACGTGCTCTAAGGATCCTTCCCACTTAGTTTGCCTTTGACCATCATTACGGGAAGTTATTCAAGTTTTGTTCATATCAGCTCAGTGCGCCCGAACTCATCACATTTTTGAAGGTACGTATTTTCAAAATATTAGCATAAAAATTATTTATTATCTTCGCTTTAATTTAAATAATGTAAGGGTTTGCATTAATTTTGTGAAAATACATTGACCGTATCGTAAAGTCCCAGTACCGAAGGTTCAGGTAGCAAGCGAGTATCTGGAAAACACAAGAAACCCAGTCACCCCTACCCTTGGGGAGGGCCCAGAGGAGCGTCCCTTCAAGTATAGACGGTACCAAGTGCAGTATTTCCCTAACAGCAGTTGTATGAATGAAGTTAATTAGGTGTTTATTATCGAGGCATTGCGCCCGACCGAAGGTTAATCATGTGAAACTGCCTAGAAATGCATTCATGATCAAGGAAGTCGCAAAAAATAACCACATCATTTATACCACCTGCTTAGACCATCACACACTTATAACAGAAAAACTAAAAAAAGATTCGATTCAATCTTATACGTTCACCCCAAAAAGCAAGAAATTAAAGACAATCATTTTAAAAGGTGTCAAAGGGAACTTCTCCTGCGACGAAATTAAAACTGAAATATTAGAGTTAAATCTGTCACATGTTGTTATTATAAATATATCCAAATTTATGTACGACAGAAAAAACCCTGACAACCACCACATACTAATTCAATTATCTACGGACAGCCGGACTAATGAACTATTCAAGATTAAATTCATTTCATATCAACGTGTCAGATGTGAATTTCTCAGGAGACCACCATTATTCCAATGCCAAAGATGCCAGCGTCTGGACATGCTAGCAACAATTGCAATTTATCATTCAGGTGTGTGAAATGCGCCGACTCGCACGAACCGGGAAAATGCCCGATCAATGTCATCACCACAAAAGAGTCTTTAAAATGTGCAAATTGTGGCATGTCAAGCCACCCAGCATCTTACAGGGGTTGCCCTTTTATAAAATTTGCCATGACGCAAAAAAGGGAAGCCGCAACAAAAGAATCGCAAGCCATCCACATCAGACTGATGAAGATAGCCAACTACGTTAACCCATAGACTACATTTGCCCAAGCGCTCACCAGGACCATGCCACAGAACCAAACGATCACTAACATGATACCTCACCAGTGAACCGCCACGGCCCAACAACGCACATCACCATCGTCCATGATCACATCCACGAACTGCCCTCCTGTCCAACAGCCCCTGCATACAGCACCAGATTGGATGTCCGAATTTAAGAAGGAGCTCCTCACAGCTGTCTCCACCCAACTCCACTCGCTCACGGTACAAATAGCAAATAACGCCGAGAAAATAGAGTATATCCTCAATTCTCTCTTCTCCAACTAATTTATGGCCACTAACACAATGTCTAATACAACCTTATCAATCGCAACGATTAACGTAAACTCTATAATAACTAACGATAGAAGAATTGATCTTACACAATTTCTTAAAAAACACAATCATGACATAATTCTACTCTCCGAAACTAAACTCAACAATAAACACAAAATTGCCGTGCAAGGCGGCGGTGCTGCAATCATTATTAGGAAAAATATCCCATTCATAATACAATATACCATCATTAAACTACTTCTTAATAACAACAGAAACCTATTCATAGTAAGCATCTACGCGACCAATGACAGCAGAATACTATTCACCGAGGAACTCAACCAACTATTTACAAGCCTCAACCTACATAAGAATAATACTTATTATGTGATAGCAGGCGACTTCAAGCACGCCACAGAGCTTGGGGTGACCACACTCACAATCAAAGAGGTAATTACCTTCAAAACTAGCTGACCCAAAACGATGCTCAATTTAAAATCTGCCTCATCCCACCACGCGAACCATCTTACAAACCATCGAACTCTTACGTGGACGTCTGCCTTGCAGACGCGAGATTAACGCTCTTAAATGAGTCCAACCATGGGGCCCCAACCTTCCCATATGATAGTGACCATACTGCAGTATCATACTTATTTGAGTTGAACAATGCAGTAGTCCCCTTCCCAGGCTACATCGCCCCGAAACACAGGCATAAGTTCAGAGCCACCAAATGGGACAAATTCACCAAAACTCTAAACAAGCTATACATCAACACCATCCCTGATAACCACAACCTCTCACCTGAACAAATAGACGAAAACCTACTCAAAATCAACTATTCCATCCAAACTGCCATAGAACACAAAGTCCCCAAATGCTCATGTAATTATAGTACTAATAAATATGTAAATCCAAAAATCAGAAAACTACTAACTCTAAGAAGCGAAATAATCTCTATAATACACAAGATACATAGGAAAGACCCATACCTCTTTAGTAATCTACTCATACCCGCCAAAGCCACCCTCAAAATAGTTAATAAGTCAATTAAAATAGAGCTGCAAGCTGCAATAGAAAAACAGTGGACCAATGCTTTAAAGAAATTGACTTCAAGAGACAGGAATCGTTTTTCCTTAAAATCAACGCTCTATTCCGTCCCAAAAAATGGGATGGCATCAAAGACCTTCATATACCCTGCAATAATACCGCTTTACTCCAAAGAAGTAAATGCGACGTCTCCCAAACCCCTTCCATCGCTAATCGCTATATCATTTCTAATCCTATAGACAAACTCCCCCTCGTTACACTAACACCAACTCACGTCTCAAAGACATAGTTGATAATTATGCCAACTTACTTAAATCAGAATTTGAGTCATTCAGGTCGAACAACACTACAATCACTACTTTCAACGATACCAACAAAGCCAGCTCACCCAACATGGCAGATATTCACTCCTCCCCCCCCTTTCTGCAACACATATTCTGTTGCAAGGTTACTCAAAGACCTCCCTAACAAATCTTCCAGCGGCCTAAATAACATCCCTCCTATTGTTCTCAAACACGTTCCCCCATAATCATTCTTCATTTCACCATCCTATTCAATAATGCACTGAATCACAGCTATTTTCCCAAAATCTGGGAAAGCGCCAAAGTACTTCCCATAGTAAAAAAAGGAAAAGACCCCAATAACCCATCTAGTTTCCGCCCAATAAGCTTCACCCACAGTCTTAGCAAAGTCTTCGAAGCTCATATAAACTCAAAAATCTGGCAATTCTGCGACGACAATAAAATCGTCGCAGATTATCAATTCGTATTCAAACACTTCCATTCAACTACACACGCAATATAAATAAGCTCCTCTCCTATCTGAATTCACTTGTCAGCAATAGTAAGCTAGTAGGCGCAGCCTTGCTAGACATCGAGAAGGATTTGACTCTGTTTGGCACAATGGCCTTCTCTTCAAATGATTGAAAAAGCAATTTCCCAAATGGTTAATATTTTGCATCTGGGACATGATTAGAGGAAAATCCTTATATGCCTGGGATGGGAACCTCCTATCTACTGAATGTTTTAAAATCCTAGAAGGGTTGTAACAAGGAACAGTAAACACCTATATTATTCAACATCTATACAAGCGACCTTACTAAGCTATTCAATCAAAATCAAGATAACAATCTCTTCTCTCGTTTTTGCAAAGGAAAAAGTTACTTTAAATAACCTCAGGAACCGCCCATTTCAAGGAATTTCAACATTTTTGGGACACTCTGTGTAATAAGTAGGCTGCGGATTTTATGCAGTTATGTCAAAAATAAGTTGCTGTAATTTAAAACAGTAAAAACATTAGAAGAATAAAAAAATGCTATTACACTATTTTCAACCTACTAAACATATTAAGAAGGAAAGTAAATGTTTAGTTCACTATAATCCGTTGCAACCTACACAGGGTGCGGCGCCAATTAGTCCCCACGTTTTATTAGCCCGTTCGGATGGTCGGACAGAAAAATGTTTCCTACCAAAGTTAATCAGTATTTAACCGACAAGAAATTGCAATTTTTTAAATTTAAAAAAAATCGATTTTCAACAAAAAAATCAAGGTCGCTGTCATATCTTTTAATGGAACTGGGTATTTTTAACTTCATTATACTGTAGGCAACGTCGAAACGAATTCAACAACCTGCTATACAATGACTTTCAGATGACCTTGAATGATAATATCGCCATGAATCAATTGCCAGAATATTTGAAATATTTCGACCCAGCTCATAATGCTGCAATTGTAAAAACATACTTAACTACAGTTTTTGGGGATCAGTGGATCGGAACATATGGTCCAATTCGATGGCCAGTCCTCTCGCCGGATATGACCCCTTTAGATTTTTATCTTTGGGGATATTTATAATCGATTGCGTATGAAAGACCTGTGGATAATATGGAAAATCTTAAAGAACGCATAATTCAAGCGTGTAGAAATGTAAAAAGAAGTTCTCTCATGGAAGCTACACATAAGACTTTGTTACATAGAGCAGAACTTTGCGTTACACAAGATGGGATGCAGTTCGAAAATTTAATTTAATTATTAATTAATTACATGTACACGTTTAACATTTGTGTTTTCAATGTGGCTCCGTATAAATTTGGTT
This sequence comes from Sphecodes monilicornis, assembly GCA_913789915.3. Taxonomy (NCBI): domain Eukaryota; kingdom Metazoa; phylum Arthropoda; class Insecta; order Hymenoptera; family Halictidae; genus Sphecodes; species Sphecodes monilicornis. The sequence goes on along the minus strand of OU565301.1, from coordinate 8,363,342 downwards.
TTTTGCGAGTTAAGTTCTGAAGCAATGTTTACGTTCATTTGTTTACCTCTAAATGCGAGGCGTTACTATTACGTACCGTCGAAATATTTCAAATATTCTGGCAATTGATTCATGGCGATATTATCTTTCAAGGTCATCTGAAAGTCATTGTATAGCAGGTCGTTGAATTCGTTTCGACGTTGCCTACAGTATTATGAAGTTAAAAATACCCATTTCCATTAAAAGATATGACAGCGACCATGACTTTTTTGTTGAAAATCGATTTTTTTTAAATTTTAAAAATTGCAATTTCTTGTCGGTTAAATACTGATTAACTTTGGTAGGAAACATTTTTCTGTCCGACCATCCGAACGGGCTGATAAAACGTGAGGACTAATTGGCGCCGCACCCTGTATAGGAAATTTTGAGTATGCATAAAAATCACTATGCAAACAATAAGTTATACTTTTGTCGACATCCGATTTTCGTACAGAATAATGAAACTTCGTTACAGGGTAGACAATGTCGGTTCATAAATTAATAAATAAGTTTAATATTACAAGATTATCGTGTATTTTAAATAAAATAGCCTTTTCACAAGGTGCACGAAAAGATTTATAAACAACTGTTCGTCGATTAACGTCTCACGATTAATTCAATACTTTGTGCAACCCACTCAGACGTTCTCCGCGGCACAGTGAAAATATGAATCGTGCTCGCGGTCCCAAGGGATTACGATCAGTGAAATGCTCCAACGAAAACGCGTCGGCCCTCTTGGGAGCCGAGAGTAGGAACAGAAAGGGGTAGGGCATTCAGTTTAATTTTAAAGGTTCCCGGCTTCCATCCGTGGGGACAAAGAATGGGAAAGACGGGGACAGTTGCATCTTTCAACGATTGCCAGAGTTGAATCATTCGCCTCGTTTCACCGGGGACAATCGCGTTTCAATCCTTTCAAGCTGCTCTACCCTCCGTCCTACGTTAAATCTCCTTTACCTCGACGAATAATTTCGCTCCGACGGCTTAATTACGGCTGGAAGGAAATCCAACGTCGCAAAACCGACGACGTGCATTGCGATTTTCGTTCGATACTGGACTTATCCCTCTGGACACTGTATCGCAGCACGACAAGATATTTGGCTCGAAAAACCAGGAAAATTCTATTCTAGCGATATTTACAAATTCAAGGCCATAATATGCTGGATCGTTAGATTTGTCTTAACGTCAGCGACAATATTTTAAGATAAAAAATTAATATTAATATTTGGAAAGTTTATTTCAAAAGATAGTACAGTAGAAAAATATATTATTCCATTTAAAACAACGGAGTTGACCTTCATATGTCCTCTACGCGTTCACTGTACTGTGGCCCGGAAAGCGACTTTTAATCATCGTAACTCAATTCTTCAGCTTTAAACCCTTGCCTTGCAATTCAATCCCTGGGTTTCAGATTAACTTTGATATTCTAATTGTTATGAATAGACTGCGGATGTTTGTGCAAAATAAAAATTTTCTTAATCAATTACAGACTACGAGCACCAAATAACAATTTGTTTCTTCCTTTAATACTATTAGCAAGAGAAAAGTAAGGGGCCGAAACTCTTCAATTCTCTTTTAATGTTTCTACTTTTTAAAATTGTAGCTAACCATTTTTCTCATAAATGCATAAGATTCGCAGTCTAGTTATAACTTCGTGAAAACGAATCGTGGGATGACAATCATTCGGAGCTCATTTTAAAGCGCAAATGCTCTACCTTTGGAGCCCTTAATTAATTTTTTGGGAACGTGTCTGCACCATGAGGAATAGCGGAATAACGAAAGCACCTTTCCAACATCTCTTATATAAAGGGAAAATTCTAATCTTCAAATCTATGGTAATTTAAGGCCCCAACAAAATTTGTTAATGCTGGCAGACTCGTTTGAATCCGAAAGATTATCGAAAGTAAACAGTATCGTCCACCGTTGCACATGATGTAGATACACGATGCATATTTTTGAACAAAATAAATAAGGACTTTGAAAATAGAAGCTCTAAAATTATGTCCAGAATGATTGTTACAAGATTCCTCGACACTAACACAAGTTATAATTAGACCTCGGATCTTTACGTAAAATAAAAATTGTCTGTACCATTTTTAAAGAACAGGAGCCAGATAGAAATTTGTTTCTTTCCGTTAAATCTACCTATGTTGTGAAATACTTACCGTTTTAATCTTTTATATTTTACCTACTTATGTCATTAATGTATAATATCAGAGATCTAGTTACAACAATTTAACCCTATGCTGACGGGAGTTATTTCGAATGCGCCTTTCGATGAATCGAATGTGTCTATTTTCATTAGCAAACGTGATTATAGAGGGTGAGGCATTTAAAATATAATATATTCTGAAATATATTTTCCATCGCAGTTGACCTTCAACGATTTTGAATGACCTTGAGTCGTAGATCACTGTACGCGTCTTAAAATGCCCTAATACGTAGTACATAAAGAAATATACAATTCCATTTAAAAAATTAACATGAGATTACGCCAGCAAGTTTCGTCTGACACATCTTTTTCTAATATCAATAGCAATCGAGTTATTCAGGTGGCCTGTTTTAAATGCCTGACCATATATAGGGAATTTTTGAAACTTCTTTTGACACGTCAGAATCTTTATAATAACTTCTCCATACACTTCATAAATGTGCACCTTATCCGTAGTCATTTTTGGTGGATGTTCAATAAGGAAAAAATAAAAGTGAAACTACAAATAACTGTCCCGTCACGAGGGGCCATTCATGGCAGTTTTACGAATCATTTTGTGATGCATTCGTGACTGCACGTCGATTTAAAGGAACGGACGTTCAGGAAACAGTTGGCGACCGATCGAGCTATAACCTGGATCCGTCATCCTTCACATTCGTTCGTTTTACAGCGAGTCATAGATTTCCATTATCCAAGTGACCCGAACTCTAACGAGAGATACGGTCTTAGGATTTCTGGGAGTTCGCTCGACTGTTTCTTCTCTTTCTGTCTCTCTTCTTCCACCCGAAGGCTGCTCGAGTCAGCCGTGGAAGATGGAGAGTCATCAAGGGTGTGTTGAGCGGGAAATGCAGCGTTCGGCAATACCCAATCAACACATCGCCTTGCGTTTATCAATGGACGCCATTGAAACCAGCCCATATTCGGATGTGGAGCCTACTTCACGATGAAGAAGGTTCCCCCACAAGAATAAAAAACAAATGGTCCCTCCGAAAGCGAAAGTTCCTCCCGAGAAACAATTTCCAGCTGCTAGGAGAAAATCGATATTCTCTTTCGTGCTATCGTAGCAAACGAACCTATTTTTTGTCGCTAATAGTAGCCGGACAATTACAAACCAAGGGATACGTCGCGCCATACCACGCGTATAAGGCAGGATCTACCAGTCAGCCTTACTGACGAGTCCTTCTGGTAGATTTGGGACGAAACGCGGCTTCATATAATAGTCTAAACAAATTACCCAATATTAATTTTGGCGGGTAATCTACCGGTGAAATCGGCGTGATAATCAGCGACATCGTCCATTTTTATTCACAAAAAGTAGACTTCGAGAAAGACATAGTTCCGGCATTTGTCGCTACGAGCGCTGATATCTGTATTAGAAGTCTACTTTTTACGCCTAAAATACGTAACTAAATAAAATAATAGACGTTTCATTAACATTGTAAGTGCCCTCGATAGCGGGCGTGCATCCAGGTGTCTCTATAAGAACCCTAAATCTCCAGATACTTAAAGATTCAACATGTCGTGACGTCACGCGGCCTACAACGATTTCTGATGGGCAACATGCTGCCGAATATCCCAAAGTACGCCTCAATGTCGCAAAAGTAGGCTGTCTCTATAGTCAAGCGCACTAGATTTATCTTTCATTTAGTGGACGTGTATACTCAAAACTCCTACTTTTGCGTTTTTTCGCCGTGAAAACGTGCCCCGCGGAACCTTGAAAAAGCTTGAAATCTCGTACGAGTTTCCTCTCTGCTCGTATACGTATAGGCTAATCTAGCGGAGTGTGTGTGTGCTACACATTCTCATTCGAGCTTCCCCTAGCGGCCGCTTGGAGCGCTGCGCGCAGAAGTCCGCACCCTGAACCCCTTGGCCTACAATAACGAGTGAGACTCGTGGCAAGAAATTTGGGCCAAAAACAATATCGACGAGCCTGACTCGTGGTACTTCGTTCGGACCAAACAGAAGCAACACGAACCTGGCTCGTAGTGCTTCGTTCGGACCAAACGTGAACAACGCGAGCCTGGCTCGTGGTACTTCATTCGTGACAAACGTAAACAACACCAACACGACGATTACTAATTTTCCACGAGTTTTCTCAAAACATTATTAATTTAAATTAAGTATTAATTTACAAATTGTTACTGATACATTATCCACTTTCAAATTATAAATCAGTTTTGTTCACTGATGAATTGATCATAATTACTTCCCAGACATCTTAAAAGTATTTATTATTTCACAATTCCTTTCGTTGCGCCGAAATATACATGTCATAAGACGCATACATTTTGCGCAAGTTCGAGCATACGGCTAAACAGCTAAATGGCTCGACGCGTGACCGACCTTCTTGTTTATTGTGGTCCGAGGAATCGGGAGTTAGCGGGTACGGCAAGGGGTTAATAATAACAGCAAGGTGATCGGCTGCTTGGCACAAACGGTTGACTACTGGAACAATCGCCCTATACTTGAGTTCAGGCAAAGCAAAAATCAAGAAAATGACCGTAATAAAAAACACTTGTCCCATGCACGATAGAGCGGCACACTGAATTTCGACGGTTTCGGCGGATAATCAGGTCGAAAACGAAGAAAAGGAATTCGCGGACGATGGTGACGCCTGGGTTAAACATTTCCGTGACACGTTGAAAATATTTCTTCTATATGTTTAACACCCTGACGTGCTGCACCAACGAAATACTATCGCACTTACCGTAAAGGGGATCGACGCGTATTTCCAGCGAGCAGCCGGAAAACTGCCGCGCCGTTGGCAATGATTTATGTAAATACCGACATGCGGTTATAGGAATATAACGTTTGCAAGTCGGCCGGCTGGAACGGAAACGAATAGATCACGATTACTCGACGACAGAGTCCGAAGAGCTTGGAGTATGCACAAGCAATACGTATCACTTTGACTTTGAAGTGAATGGAATAAATATCTCTCTCTCTCTCTTCGCGCGGCGGTACACGCGGCCTACCCTCGAGCCCTTTCAGCTGTTGCGATTTATTAAAATACAGCTCGCGAGCCTACTGGCGGTGACGTGTCCCAAATTCGTGATGTAAACCCTCGGACCATAACTGTTCTGACCAAATCGAATAAGTCGGGACAAAAAAGATTTTTTCCGCCGAAATAAATCTGGTTGCAATTGTGACCCTTTGTCCTATCATTTTCCTCTACTATTCGCTACATGGTAAAAAAATTAAAAACAACTAGAGTTCTTCAAGATGAAGTCCGTTCTGGTCGACCCAAGAAATTAACGAAAAGGGAAGAGAATGTAATTGTGCGTGAAATAAAAAAAGACCCAACAATTTCGGCCCCCAAACTTGCTACACTAGTCGCTGATAGCTTTGGGAAACAAGTTCATCCGGAACTTTGTCGAAGAATCCTCCGTGAAAACAATTTTCATGGTCGTATTCCCCGAAAGAAACCATTTATTAGCAAAATCAACAAGCAGAAGAGACTAAATTCCGCTAAAAAATATGTGAGCAAGGATAAGAACTTTTGGAAACGCATTATTTTTTCGGACGAAAGCAAATTTAACATATTTGGCTCCGATGGATGTCATAAAATTTGGAGAAAACCAAGCAGAGAGATGGATCTTAAAAATCTAAATCCAACCGTGAAACATGGAGGTGGATCCATAACGGTGTGGGGGTGTATGGCGGCCGGCAGTGTTGGAAACCTTGTCATTATTGATGGAATATTAGATAAATATAAGTATATGCAGATATTAACAGATAATTTAAAGCAAAGTGCGGAAAAATTAGGGCTAGTTGGTGATTTTCATTTTCAGCAGGACAATGATCCTAAACATACCGCATATATTGTTAAACAATGGATCATTTATAATGTACCCCACATTTTAGAAACACCTCCACAAAGTCCGGATATCAACCCCATTGAGCACTTATGGGCAAAAATTGGCAGAAAACTTAGTAAACACAATATTAATTCCAAGAAAGGATTAAAAACAAAAATTTTAGATGTTTGGAATAATATAGGAAAAGAAATTACTGAAAATTTGGTTGACAGCATGCAACGACGTTTGCAAGCCATAATAAGTGCTCGTGGTGGACCGACAAAATATTAAACTATACATTTGCGTTAAAAATAAATTACTCATTTAATCGTTCGAATACTTTTGTGGCGTCCGTTTAGCCGATATTGGCAACAAATCTTTCATAAGTATTGTTTACATTATCGAAGACACTTCCAATTTAACATGTATAGCCGTGATAGTTGTATGATACTACAGGAATAAAAATATTTTGCAATTTTTAATGGATCTTCTAGGTTTTTTACCCATCAAATTTTTCATCTGAGAGCGTTCGAATACTTTCGTGAGTCACTGTATGTATGTAGGAATCGAGGCGCCTCTGGGCAGCGCGTGAACGTGCCCTGAGAGCGCCAAGCGAACAAACGCGAGACGAAACAAATGCGAGGAGACGAGTGCGAGCGCATCGCGACGAAGAACAGGAAGTCTTCGGCTGACGATTGAACGGAATGGTTCGAGTGCATTGCACGCGTGTATTCAATATTCGTTATTAAATTCATTTTTATACTGTTAAAAGACGAGTTAGACCGTTACACAGTCCCAACCCTACATGTATATCTATACTCTTTAATTCTTTTAACTCTTATGCGAATAGGGTTAAAAGGATTAATCATACTATGCCACACACTATGGCAAAAAGTAACAGCAAATTTTCCAATTTCTTTTATAGTTAGTAGACTGCGGATCTTCATGCAAAATAAAAATTGGTTGTATTATTTGCAGGACACAGAATCAACAGAAACATTTATTTCTTTTCTTAATAATTGTAATCAGATGAAATTAGGAGAACAGTATTTTTAAATTCTACAAATGCTTTCTATATTTAGCATTAAATCTACTCATTTTTATGATAAAAACATAAAATCCGCAGTCTACAAACGATGCCAACTAGGGGTTAAACGTTATTTCGAGAGTGTTCTATTCTGTGAAAAATGCAGTTTCCGGAGAAACACGTTAATAATGGCTGTCAGCTTAATGTTCCTTCCGTTTCGTGAGGCAGGACTGGAGGATTGCGAAACAGTTACATCTTCGGGGCTCAAGAATGTCGTCAAAGGATTCCTCTATCTAAAGAATAAAATACGCCGTGGAAGGGATCAGTTTAGTCGTTCTGCTTCCGGTATGGTCGCCCAGTGGCTGTCCAGGATTTATTAGTCTTCGCGAGGGAACGTCTTAAGAAGATTGCAATAACTTTCGCATTATTACACGGACCTGGCAACCGTCCCATTGTTGAACACGAACGCTAAGTTTTGCGACCTGAAATCTGGTCACGATCTTCCGTCTTCTCATCGGTCGGCATCGTTAAACCAGCCGATTTAATTAACGTCGATTCTGGTAGAACTCGAAAGAAGTGATTCAACAAAATCATCAGAATTTATCAACCGCGTACTAATTTATTAGATCGTCAACTAAATTCTGCGGATCGTTAGTAAATGGCGGAAGTGTAGACCGAGTTTACATTTCACTCCGATTTTCTTTTGTTTCTCTTATGCTCGTCATTGTGCTGTAACAAAATAGGAAGAGAAGCTCAATCCTGCAGCCACGAACAGTTGTTTTCATTAATTTAAAATGATACCTGGAGAAGAGCATGTTGTTCATAAATTGGTGAGAATGCCCTTCATCTTTGTAACAAGTTTATTAATTTAGCTCTAATTCTATAATTCTATAAGGTATAATATAATTCGACTAGACCGTACACATTCGTGTACCTATCGCGTGGGTTCAGTGAACAGATTTTGTAAATCGTATCCATTTTTCTCGACGGGGTTTGCAGCAATCCGAAAATGACGAATCATTTTTTAAAAGAATATTATTTACTGATGAAGCAACTTTCACCAACTATGGGCAGCTAAATCTGAAAAATATGCATTATTGGTCAAATGAAAATCCACGCCGGCTAAGATGAGTGGATAAACAGGGACTGCTGAGTGTAAATGTCTGGTGTGGCATTCTGAATAATCAAATAAATGGTCCTCACTTCATAAATGGTATTTTAAATGGAGAAAAGTATGAAGAATTCTTGCAAAATTAGCTACAAATGCTTCTACATTATGTACCACCAGATATCAGTTTAAAAATGTGGTATCAGCATGACCGTTGTCCGGCTCATTCTATACGCCTCGTCAAAGAAATTTTGGATTTAAAATTTCCAAATCGACGGATTTGTCGTACTGGAGTTGTGGCATGGCCACCGCGTTCACCAGACGTAACCCAGACCAATGGACTTTTTTTTGTAGAAGAAAATTGAAACAAATAGTTTATCACGAATGACCAACTACACCAGGGTACATAAAAATACGAATAATTATAACTTGTGCTGATATTAATTCCGAAACAACTGAAAGATCCCTACAGTTGGCCATTGCACGTTTCAGGAAATGTATCACCGTAGAAGAACACCATTTTGAATATCTCTGAAGATGATAACTAGACAGCGGACTTTATGCATTTATGACAAAAATGAGTAGGTGCAATTTAAAACAGTAAAAATAATAGAAGACTTTAAAAATAGTCACATTATTTTCGACTTCTTAAACATATTAAGAAAGAAAATAAATTTCTATTGCACCTCAGTTTGTTACAATTCAGGTAGAAAGTTTTCAATTTGCATAAAGATCCGCTGTCTAACGATAACTTATAAGAAAGTGAGTGTTGTCTTCGAAAGATATTCGACATGAGTTTTACGTTGAACTTTAATTTTCGGAGATCAAGGTCATATCGAGGTCATGTTATTATACATATCTGAATGTATTTTTCGATGAGCTACACGATGCAATAATAAAAAAATATAGTTATGTGTCAAAAAAACCGATGACCTTGATAACTCCGAAAACAATATGACCTTGGGGGAAAAATATTCTTGTCAGATATTGGTCGTTTGAGACCATGTACATTACGTAAAAAATATGTTTTGCATTACAATAAGCTGAAAAGATATTTAGGTGATCTCAGTTAAAAGGACCACCCTATATTATATTTTAGGAAGTAAGTAGGATTAATGAGAATTAAATAAGTAAGAGAAATGGAGAAATTCAACCACTTGTAATCCCGAAGCGAAAACAACAAACCAATACATACATACATACATAAATATACTAAGTACGTACTAATTGCAGAATCTACCATTTTCTAAGACAATATAAGTAGACACAATTATTCGCGGTATTAATTATAGTCTTTGGTATTCTACGGTTAGATAGTTAATTTAGGTCCGAGCAATAATTCTGGCTATTATCTATGATTTTTAGTATCCGACGGTTGGATAGCTAATTTAGTTACGAACAATTATCCCGAGTATTAACTATAATCTTTGATATTCTTCGGTTGGATAGCTAATTTAGTTACGAACAATTATTCCGATTATTAACTATAATTTTTAGTATCCTGCTGTTGGATAGCTAATTTAGTTAGGAACAATTATTCCGATTATTAACTATAATTTTAGGTATTCTGCGGTTGGATAGCCAGTAAAGATAGAAATAATTATTCTTAACTATAATTTTAGGTATTCTACAGTTGAATAGCTTGTCATCCTGTGCATACACATTAAAATTCCTAACGTTCTCACAGAACAGTCACTCGGCAAACAGAATCGCCGAAGATCCTATCAGCCGTTCCGAGATCTCTCGATCGGTAACAGAAAAAGGATCATGCAATCGTGACTAAGAAACCCCTACCGAAAAGTTCTTGGCACAGGAGCAGGAAGTTAGTGGACCCTGCCGATTGGTCACGACAGCAATCAGGTCTGGACTTCCTGCAGCGTCAGAGACTTCATAACCTCAGCTTTAGCTCGGGACTCCGTGGACCGACGCTAAAGATTATCCCACGAGAGATTATCTCGTTCGATCGCCGAGACACGATCATTAACTTGCGCACTGTACTTTGTTCGGAATGTATTTCCTCCTATTCACAATGTCTGACTTGATTTTACTCCTTAGATTGCTACGGACGGCGAAATCGGGGGTCAAGCGCGACAGTTATCCCAAACATTCTAATAAAACAAATCAGTTCTTGAAATCTTCTTTTTTGTATATATATATATATATATTCTTTTTACGATAGCATGATAGACAATAAAAAACTGAATTTAGTGGATACCACCTTTTTGATCTTGAAATGACCTTGAGCAAGAATAATCATGTTGGAGCGGATGAAATGTGGAAATTTAAAATTTACGTGTTTCAGCAAAGATTACGCGTTGTTTACGTCGGGTTGACCTTTACAAACCACAATAAATGTTTGAAATATTTTTCATAGTAAACAGCATATGTTTATGTTTCTTGAGGTAAGCAGTACATTTGTATCGTGAAAAATTTGTGAATCGTATTTGTCCTTCGTTACACGCATTTTCCGTTGTGGTAAAACAATTTAAAATTCCGGTAGTGTAAGTTCTAAAAATCGTAATAAACAATTGGACTGACACCACTGGACTTTTATCTATGTGGCAAGATAAAATGTATTGTGTACAAAGATAAACGCACAACGCCGGAGGATATGCGGCAAAGTATTACTGCAGCATGTGCTTCAATTACGTCTCAGGAAATCGACAATGCCTACAGATCATTTAATGCAAGATTGCAATATTGCATAAATGAGGATGGTCAACATTTCGAACATTTATTATGATATGTAAAGGTCAACCCGCCGTAAACAACGCGTAATCTATGCTGAAACACGTAAATTTTAAACTTCCACATTTTATCCGCTCCAACATAATTATTCTTGCTCAAGGTCATTTCAAGGTCAAACAGGTGGTATCTACTAATTTCAGTTTTTGATTGTCTATCATGCTATCGTAAAAGAATATACTATTCCATTTAAAAAAACATCGTTGACCTTGAAATTTCATTAAAAAACATGACATACAAAAATTTTTTCTTTACCATTATATTTGCCCCCTGCAATAGTGTCACTTTGTCCTCTGAGGTTTTCTGATAGGACTGTAAATACGACAGATATTTAGGTGTTCCCATTTATGTGGGATACCCTGTATATACACATATATGTGCTCTATGTTGTTTACGTTTCTTTCTATGGTAATTATTAGACTAGACTATAGATTTTTATGCAAAATAAAAAATGTCTGCATCGATTCTAAGAAGCAAGAGTAAAAACAAAATTCATTTCTTCTCTAAATAATTCTAGCAAGTTGAAAATAATGTACATAACAGGATTTTTACATTCTTCAGACTCTTCACCTGTTTTGTATTTTATCCACTCCTCTAACTTGAACACAGTAGTATTACCTTTGATATAATTATTAATTGTGAACATAGTCAGACTACAAAATTATATTTTCTTCTTTAAATGTTCCAGATACTACTGGCAGAAAGAAAATGTTTATTTACAAATGCATTTGACTGTTATGTTAATAGAAGTGATACAAATAGACTGAGTAGGCATTTGTCTTATGCATTCATAGATGATACCAAACTGTGAAGACAGCAGCAGAAATTTTGAAAAATTTCCGGAACGAGGCATACATTTTAATATAACCCCTGTCTCCTATAATTGATGTAGATTATTTTTATTTTGCATAGATCTCCATAGTCTAGTTATAAATATCGCATCTGCTTGTACTATTCCTTAACTTTTGAGTCATAATATCATTGAAACTTATGAAAATTAATACATAAAAATATCGATTGTGATACTTTGGCCTCCATGTACACGTAACTATAATGAATCGCATTGGTATCATCAATACCCCAAATGTAAATACTGGGTGGGGCATATATCCTGGCCACCTGGAATATCTCAAAAACTAAATTCCGGAGAAAAAATGTTTCAAATAAAAAGTTTAAGCCAAGGAGGGGCTGATGCAGCAGTCATATCCATTTTTTATTTTCATTATATTTTCAAGGTCATTCCAAGGTCAAATTTATTTTTTCAAATGGAAACATATATTTTTCATTACAGATTCTTAATCTACGACTTGAAACAAATAACTTTTATTCGAAACATTTTTTTCTTCGCCCATTATTTTGTATAATATTGAATTTTCAAAGAAAAAATACACAATATCGTTTTAACGGAGAAAATCATTTTATTTGTGATAAATGAAATTTATACCAAATTAAAATAGTATCAAATAAACATGTAATCTAAATGAATAATTAAATAATAGCTAAATGTTGAAACAGGCAAAACAATTAGATAAATCTTAGAAAAGAAATTCAACGCTGAGCGTACACTACCTGTTCATTACACGCCAGGGATACAACAGTTTTTTACTGCCTTTTCTTTGGAATAAGATTACACATTCTCTCGCATGCAATGCAAATAATATTAGAATGTTACTGGATACTTGTTAAATTGATTTTCTTGTAATTAAGTTGCAATTCTCCTGTATTATTATTAATAAAATAATTGCCTTTCCGTTTAATTGAGATTATTTTTTCCTAATAAAGTCAATATTATACAAAATAATCGACGAAGAAAAAAGCGTTTCAAATAAAAGTTATTTGTTTCGAGTCGTGGAATAAGAATCTGTAATGAAAAATATGTTTCCATTTGAAAAAATAAAGTTGACCTTTGGAATGACCTTGAAAACATGATGAAAATTTAAAAAAAAACTATAATGAAACGTAGGAAGTGCACACAGAATATTTCGAAAATTAATTTTTCTGGACCACGTTTGCGATTCGTTGCGAAGAATGCATAGTGCAATCGCTGTGAATATTGAATCGCGGCCACCATTAATCGGCGAAAGATCGAATCGCAGGTACGGAGAGCCTAAACCCTATTACAGTGGAGTTTAAATCACATTACGATTGAGAACTGTGGGCAGAGTTCGCGTCCGATCTAGTGACGGCTATTCGTACAAAAGTTAAGTCGTGACTTGACCCGGAGTTAAATGGTGTACCGTGCTCTGCTCGTTCCCCGTCTGATGAAACAACAGACTCCCTCAGCACAGTTATTTTCGAGCCCCATAAACTTGAAATTTTCAGTGAATACTGGATACAGCAGAAGTTGATACGGAAATGGAAACAGTGTCGAGTGAAGGCTGGCTTAGTACCGCATTCTCTGTTTAATTAAACGGAAAATTGCGATGCTGGTCCTTGTTGATGTTAGATATATTTTTCAATGAAACAGTCCAGTATAATGACGCTGAAGGATAAATGATCAGATTATTTCATATGCCATGCTTGGAGTATGTAATATATTGTAAATTCAACGAATTTCAAACTTGGCACGCTGCAAATTCGGAGCGATACAAATTCGACAACTTTCAAATTCGGCGCGTTACAAATTCGGCAGATTACAAATTCCATGAGTATAAAATTCAGTGCGTCGCTAATTCAACGACTTTCAAATTTGATGCGTTGCAAATTCGGTAGGTAACAAATTCGATGAGTTTAAAATTCAGCGCGTGGCTAATTCAACGATTTCCAAATTTGATGCGTTGCAAATTGAATATATTACAAATTCAACGATTTTCGAATCTGGCGCGTGGAAAATATAACGACTTTCCTGTTTGATGCGTTGCAAATTCAACGAGTTTCAAATAGTGGGCGTGGCAAATTCGACAATTTTCAGATTCAGCGTGTTGCAATTTTGATATATTGCAACTCCGTCAATTTTCAAACTTGGCGCGCTGCAAATTCGGAGCGTTACAAATTCGACGCGTTGCAAATTCGACACTGTTACGTACAGAGAATATTTTCGTTTGACTTTCCCTCAGAATCTTTCGAGTACGTCTCCGACAGGAGACGCCCTAGATAACTTCCGCTTAGGTATATAATAATAATAATACCTCCCCAGCGTTTTCCAGCGTAGGGGCCCCTGACGCGCCTGCTTCCCCTTCCTACTGTCAGTTTGCGCAGGCGCAGTGTGTTCTCACCCCGCCGATCAAGAAACCGAGTAACCGACCCGCGTGTCATAAAACCAGGCATTCATACCGGTATTATACCGGTATATAACGGTATTACCTCCATAAGCTTTATAGAAACCGAAATACCGAAATACCGGTATGACGTAATACCGGTATATTTCAAGGACTCATACCTATATTATACCGGTATATACCGGTATTTCCCGGTTGTACCTTCGTATCCTTCATAGAAACCGAAATACAGGTTTGACGTCATATCGCTATATGAAAATACCGGTATATTTTCTGATATTTGCCGGTAATTTTAAAAATTTTCTTATTTTATTTAAACAAATAAATTTCATAATCTTTTTAAATCAGGAATTGAAAACTGTTATTATATCGGCTCCAGTTCTCGAAACAGTTATGAAGAACCGAGACAATATTATAATTATTTATAATTTAAACAATTTTTGTTTCTGTATTCATTATTTGAATTGTACTTTAAATAATTTATTGTGAAAATAATTGTTTAAATAACAATGTTCATAATTTGTTTCTATATTCATTATATGAGTTATTATTCGAATAATTTATTGTGAAAATAATTGTTTAAATAAATACATTTTTGTAATGTATAGAAATTTTATTCTATATTTATCATTTGAATAATTATTTCAATAATAATTAATTGTGAAAATAATTGTTTAAGTAAATAAATTTCTATAATGTATAGAAATTTGTTTCTATATTTATTATTTGAATTATTATGTCGATAATAATTTATTGTTAAAATAATTGTTTATATAAATAAATTTGTATAATCTATATAAATGTGTTTCTACATTCATTATTTAAATACGTTTACATTGTTTAAGCATTTATTTTAATAGTAAATTGGTATTTAAATAATACTTCAAATAATGAATGTAGAAACAAATTATACAAATTCATTTATTTAAAAATTGTTTAAATTATAAATAACAGAAAATAACTACTTAAGTAATAAATATAAGGTGTCTAGGCGCTAGGTGTCTACTCGCACACGACACACGAGCACGAGCGCGTCGTGAGCTCACTCACACTGTCACAGCTCAGTCATATAGATGGCGTTTGAACGACATTGTATCGCAGGATATAGAAACCGAAAAACACCGGTATTTTATATCGGTTACCGCTATAGCTCAGTTTGCCCAATACCGGTATGAAAATTTTACCGGCATTAAGTCCCTGCATAAAACAATCGGCGATCATCTTTTTAACGCGGGAAACGAGCATATTGGTTATCGGTTCGCCGCGTCATGGCGCTATAGAAACGGTGGTGCAGCTCCTGGAGCTGAGTTTGGACATCGCTGGCTTAATCCTTAACATAAAAGACCTAGCTGTAGTCTGGATTCACTGGAAATGGCAAAAAATATGAATGCGACCCTACGTAACCTATGTCCTCCATACAGGCGTCCCCACCCACTTTTGAGTGTATACAAACCCGTTCATTATCATCCTGGCTGGTCCATAAACGTATAGTCACGAGTTAAGTCACATTGTGTCACGTTCGTAAGAGTCAATTCCAGTCAGATCGGGCTGAAGTTCTCTTTCGAATCAAATTAATCTTATAGATTCGGATTAGTTCATTAATAGTTCTATTTAGCAATCATACGTTGCTCTCAGACCCCGCATTGCCAGTGCGTCAAAACCGAGCATCAGAGGTAACAACAATTCTATTCTACATTTCATTTCACATCAATCGCGACACTAGAACACTTGCATCATACAATTATTTAAGAATATAACACTGTTATTTAGTAAATTGTGAAATCTATTAAACCCATAATTATCGCCTAATATCCTAATCCAGTAATTGAACGTTCCCACTCAATACAATTTTACCACTCAGATTGTATCAATTCAATTACAGTGGTACCTCGATATACGAGTGCCCTAATATACGAGTGTTTTGAGATACGAGCCGCCGAGCGAGCGATATTTAGCTTTGAGATGAGAGCAAGATTTGAGATACGAGGAATCGCACACTAAACCGCTGCACACGTGCAGCGTCTAACAGTTTCTCCCACCTCAGACTAGACCTCAGTCTGTGTGCTTGTTTCCCTCGTTTTCGAAGCATTTTTGATAAGTTGGGTTCGCGTTTTTTGCTTTTTGTACATTTACAGAACATTATCACATTTATTTTTATAACCATGAGTCCGAAGAAGAAGATGATGTCTATTTAATTAAAGCGTGAAATCATAGAAAAACATATTCAAAAACACTTAACAAAAACAACTGAGGTGGTTTTTTGGGAGCTGGAACGGATTAATGGCATTTCAATTAATTTCAATGGGGAAAATTGCTTTGAGATACGAGCAATTTGACATACGAGCAAGGTTACGGAACGAATTAAACTCGTATGTCGAGGTATCACTGTATATTATTAGAGTTACGAGGCCTACTAACAATCCAATTGTAGCGGCTCGGCCGTACCAAGTTTTCTGAAACCCCGACAGTCGTAAGAAATTTTTTAGTGTCTTTCACTTAGGCCTGAGCGAGCCTTTTGATGACGAGTCCTTCGACACTGGCAGCCAGGCGTACCCAGGCCGACACCGCCCTGCTTGCAATTGTCCTTGGTTCGTGACGAGTCGGCTAGCTCAAGTATACATACCTGATAGCCGGTCTCGCACGACCAGGAAATTTTCCGTCAAGTATTTTTACGCGTTTCAACGCGTTTGGCGTTAACGATCTCCCGTCCTTTTTCTTTTCCGGATACTCTGTCCTTTGCAAGGACGAAATAAATAGCCCTCCGAAAGCGTCGATAGGGTCTTTCGTCTTGCGAACACCGACGAGTTAACATCTTCGTCGAACGTCTATTTGTAACGTGTTCTTGTTTTAATAAATCGGTGTTATTGTTATTGTTCTAAAAAAGTGAAATTTTAAGAGGTTGTAGTGTGTCTTTCCTCCCTCGTTCATTCCTTCACAAGTGACTCTCTGATTTCGCATCAGGTTCGTTTGCGACATATCATATCCCAGAAAGAGATTTTTCCGACCTAATGGCTCCCAAATTTCGTATTGGGTTCGTCCGCATTCTACAGCTCCCTGACTTCTCATCAGGTTCGTCCGTGAATTATCCAACCTTCCAGCAGCTCCCCAATCTTGCATTGGGATCGTCCTCGCTGTTCTACAACCTCCTAGCAGCTTCCTGGTTTCGCATCGAGTTTGTCTACGCGACGCTCTCAAGTTACTCCTCAATTATGCATTTCGTTCTATCGCAAAGTTTGAAACTCTTGAAGCTCCCCAATTTTACGTTAGGTACGTCAGCGTTTGATTCCATTCCTAGAGATTCCCTGACTTCGCGTCAGGTTCGTTTTCGCCGTCTATAATCCCAGCGGCTCACTGATTTCGCATCAGGTTCGTTTGCGACATATCATATTCCAGAAAGAGATTTTTCCGACTTAATGGCTCCCAAATTTCGCATTGGGTTCGTCCGCATTCTACAGCTCCCTGACTTTTCATCAGGTTCGTCCGTGAATTATCCAACCTTCCAGCAGCTCCCCAATCTTGCATTGGGATCGTCCTCGCTGTTCTACAACATCCTAGCAGCTTCCTGGTTTCGCATCGAGTTTGTCTACGCAACGCTCTCAAGTTACTCCTCAATTTTGCATTTCGTTCTATCGCAAAGTTTGAAACTCTTGAAGCTCCCCAATTTTAGGTACGTCAGCGTTTGATTCAATTCCTAGAGATTCCCTGACTTCTCGTCAGGTTCGTCCTCGCCGTCTATAATCCCAGCGGCTCCCTGATTTCGCATCAGGTTCGTCTGCGCTTGATTCCATTCCTAGAGGCTCCCCAATTTCGCATTGGGTTCGTCCGCGCACCTAACTAACAAATTCAATCCATATTCTAAGGGTAATAACCCTACCGGCGGCCTCTCGCGCTACTCGCGGCACAGGCTCGTTGTTGCAAATTGCAAAATAGACAACATTCAAACTTGATGCGTTGCAAATTCGACGATTTTCAAATTTAGCAAGTTGAAAATTAATAGTCCTGTGCTGTATACAAATGTAATATATATTTGAGGAAATCGACAACTAATAATAATTATAAACATGGGACAATAAGTGCGTACAAGATGGAAGGAAGGAATAAACAAACAACAAGCACCGATAAAAATAACATCGACCATACTGCATACATCGATTACACTACATGCTTCAGTCAATATAAGTTTGAAGCTTTACAAATTCGATAACATTCAAATTCGGCGCGTGACAAATTCGACAACATTCAATTTCAGCGCATTACAAATTCGATGGCATTCTGGCGCGCGGCAAATACTGCGAGTAGCAAATTCGACGCTTTTGTATTGTGGCACTTTGAAAACTCGGTACGCACCTAGCGTCCAGCATAAAGGTGGAAAATTGTCGCTGAACCACGCAATCCCAAAACACCATCCACCACGATCCCCATATCGAAGTGGTCTCTCTCTCCCTCTGTCCCCCCCCCCCCTCTCTCTCTCTCTCTCTCTCTCTCTCTCTCTTTCTCTCTCTCTCTCGATACTCTCGTTCCACCGACAAACGAGTCAGAGTACCGCAGCGTGAGATTATCTCGCGATCCCGAGTCTCTATTATGATTCAACTGACAAGCTATTTGTTGTCCCCGGGGGAAGAGCTCTCTGTAGCTCTGTCTTTCTCAGCGAGCTAGACGTTACAAAGCGAAGACACGAACTCGGTGTCCGTCTTCTTTTTTCACGGTCTCCTTGGCCACCCGTTCTCTTTCTCTGACTTTTCTTCATAGTCCCCGTCGCGTCGCACTGGTCGTCTTTAAGATCCAGCATCCTCTCTCCTCTCTCTTCTCTCTTTCTATCTTTCTTTCTCTCTTCTCTCGTTGTCTTTCCCGGGTCGGATAAGGGATAAGGAGTCACGGCTCGGGACAGGCGAACCCGGGGCATTTTTACTTCGTCCACGAGGATCACGAGCACCTTCCTGAAGGTACCAGAACTCCAGAGAGCAGATGCCGGCCCGATATCTTCTAACCGGACTCAGGCACGAACGCGCCGCGCATTTCTGATTTGCGAGCGACGCGTCTCTCCTCTTCGAGAACCCCCGTTGCTGTTCTCTGTTCTCACTCACTCTCTCTCTCTCTCTCTCTCTCTCTCTCTCTCTCTCCCTCTCTGTCTCTCTCTCTCTTCTTTCTAGCGGCCCCCTTCGAGCAGACGCCGCCGGAATTTCAGGACGACCACCATAGGTATTTTAACTGGGCATGAACAACGGACTATCGCGTGGCTCTGATGCTTGAAACGGACCCGAGCCGGGTCACTTGTTGCCCATTAAGGGTGGCACAGGTATGCCCTGATTTGGCACTGTTTAACCCTTCGCTGATGTCCACAGACTGGGCGAACGACTTCATTTTTTATTTAGCCACGCAAGCCGTTCGTAAGGTACTCGGAACCCTTGTAGGATACGTGGTTTTCGATTAGAGTGTATTGTTTGATCTTCAAAAAAGCTATGGGACTGAAATGTTAATTGTATTATGTACAGATACTGTTCTTTCGTGTTTCTGAATTGATTCACCTATTTTTTTGTCAGGGTTTTTGTAATTTATAAAGTGTTGCCCTGTCCGTTACCACAATTTGTGTCGCTGCCTATATCTTCACTGCTAAATTTTGTTCACAAATACAACGTACTTTCATCAACAAATGTTGAAATAATTTAGTTGAAGAATTTAGTCGTGAACTTCCAGAATATTATGTGCAGTTCCTAATTCCTTGCGTTCAAAATTGGACGCGTTGCAAATCCGATGGTTCCTAAAATTCGACAAGTTTCAAATTCGCCGCGATATAAATACGCTGATTTTCAAATTCGACGCGTTGCAAGCTCGACGACTTCCAAATTTGTCGCATTGGAATATTTGACGATGTACAAATTTGGAGCGATACAAATTTGACGCATTTCAAATGCGACGATTTTCAAATTCGGCGCGTTAAAAAGTGGATCTGTTGTGAATTCGCCGATTTTCGAATTCGGCACGTTACACATCAGTTGCGATGCAAAATTTGACGATTTTTAAATTCGGCGCGATGCAAATACGACGAGTTTCAAATTCACCGCGTTACAAATTGTACGACTTTCAAATTCGGCGCGTTAAAATGTGGATCTGTTGTGAATTCGCCGATTTTCGAATTCGGCACGTTACACATCAGTTGCGATGCAAAATTTGACGATTTTTAAATTCGGCGCGATGCAAGTACGACGAGTTTCAAATTCATCGCGTTACAAATTGTACGACATTCAAATTCGGCGCGTCAAAAAGTGGACCTGTTGTGAATTGGCCGATTTTTAAATTCGACATGTTACATATTAGTCGCGACGCAAAATTTGACGATTTTTAAATTCGGCGCGATGCAAAATTAGACGATTTTTAAATTCGGCGCGATGCAAGTACGACGAGTTTCAAATTCACCGCGTTACAAATTGTACGACTTTCAAATTCGGCGCGTTAAAAAGTGGATGTGTTGTGACTTCGTAAATTTTCGAATTCGGCACGTTACACATTAGTCGCGATGCAAAATTTGACGATTTTTAAATTCGGCGCGATGCAAAATTTGACGATTTTTAAATTAGGCGCGATGCAAGTACGACAAGTTTCAAATTCACCGCGTTACAAATTGTACGACTTTCAAATTCGGCGCGTTAAAAAGTGGACCTGTTGTGAATTGGCCGATTTTTAAATTCGACATGTTACATATTAGTCGTGATGCAAAATTTGACGATTTTTAAATTCGGCGCGATACAAGTACGACGAGTTTTAAATTCACCGCGTTACAAATTGTACGACATTCAAATTCGGCGCGTTAAAAAGTGGACCTGTTGTGAATTGGCCGATTTTTAAATTCGACATGTTACATATTAGTCGTGATGCAAAATTTGACGATTTTTAAATTCGGCGCGATACAAGTACGACGAGTTTTAAATTCACCGCGTTACAAATTGTACGACATTCAAATTCGGCGCGTTAAAAAGTGGACCTGTTGTGAATTGGCCGATTTTTAAATTCGACATGTTACATATTAGTCGCGATGCAAAATTTAACGATTGCCAAATCCGCAGCGTTGCAAATTCACTGACTTTCAAATTTTTCATCCCTGAAGTGTTAGCCCTTTGCGGTCGGAAGTATTTTCTCTCCTTTATTTTAGATCTTGCTTCGATATCATACAATTCAATTATATTTGCATACGTAGCTACAATAGCCTATGTAGAACAACTGCGAATTATCGATAAATACATTCAGTAAAATAAGTAACTATCGGTGTAAAAGTTATTATGGAGTCTGGCTCGACATAGGACCGAAAGGGGTTATGAAAACGGGTAATGGAAAGGTGTCAGGCATCCTTGTAATCGAATCTCGTGTATCTAGACTGGGCTCGAAATAGAAAAATTTGCAAGTGTTTCCGTCACAAGCAAACTATTCCGTTGAATCAAGTTTGAGCAAACGGATGAAGGATGAGGCGAAGTGAGCTTGTCGCGCAGAAGTGACTCATAAATATCAGTTAGTCCTGCGGTGACGTTTTCACGGTCCTTTTGATACAGTGGCCCGCGGTCTCGCTGGGTGTTCAAAAGCCGCCACGGGAGAACCAACTGCATCATTCCGGTCTGGCCCTCATCCTCCTGCTCTCATCCTCTTTCTCGTCCGCGTCCTATTTCTCTCTCTCTCTCTCTCTCTCTCTCTCTCTCTCTCTCTCTCTCTCAAGCCGGCTGCATCACGGTTGTCGTCCCGCTGCTCTGCTCGGTCCGTTTAGTGGCCCGGATGGGATTTGTGGGCATCGCGTGATGTATCGTCGATACCCGTTCGACGCTGGTTCGGACCGAGTCGCCTGCTGGGTCCACGAAAAGGGACCCGGTTTGTCCGAAACGTCGCGATATACCGGTGGGAGCCGACAGAACCAACGAGGAAAGAAGAGGAGGGACACTCTCCCCCCCCCCCTCTATCTCTCTCTCTGTTTGTCTCTCTGTCTCTCTAGCTCCCTCGATGGTGAGGTGACCTCGACGACGATTTAGCCAAGGACGAGGCCGGTTCCCGCACGACCGGACCTCCCAAAGTTCTGTCCACCGACGATCCTTATTCGGGCAACTAGCCCGGCTAAAGATACGTACTTCGTTGCAGATCCCGATCATGCAAATCTGCATTAAACTATTGAGTACTAAATTTTTATTTTTAAATCTTTGCTCGTAATAGTGAATATTTATCTTCAAGGTATTTAAGACGATTTATGCCAGAAGTTAAATTGTATTTTAATTTTTATTATCTTTATGATCAGTAGTAGAAATATCAACATTTTTATCAGAATTCTTGCTCAAAATGCTTAGTATTTACCTGGGTATTTAAGACTATTTATGCAAAAAGTTAAATTAAATTTGGAAAATTCATTATTGTTGCGATCAATTGAAAAAATATCCCCGTTTCGGAATGGCGCCAATTGAAATATATTTAGCTTTCGCCATTGTTTAGTGTGAACTCTGAAGTAAACATACGGGTATTGAAGAAATACACAAATAATACACGGGTACACGTGTATCGAAATGCACGGATAATACACGGGTACATGTTTATCGAAATACACGGATAATACACGAGTATCCGTTATTTTCAATACACGTGTATTGAAGTTCAAGAGTACACGTGTGTCGATATAAGGTTTGATGTTATAGTTGCATGATCTTCAATTTGTGTTTACACTGATGTTTGTAATGTTTGTGTCATGAACTGCCGCCCTGAACTGCTTTGTGCCGGCTGCATCTAGCTGGAGCATGGTCATCGTTTCTAAAAGCGAAGGGTTGGAATAAGGCGTTTTCCGTTCTCAGGTGTTGCGAGCCGAGGGCTAAGCGGGTGATGCGTGACCGAGATTTTATTAGGTTTTATAATTGGGAACTTGGTTTTGAGGACTGGCCGGTGTGTATTTAACCACAGGGTCGCCACCTCGTCAAGATATGGAAGAATGGACCGGCCGTACGTGTATTTCACCGTCGCACAGTGGGTTGAAACGCGAAAAACGCGGACAAAAATAATTTCTGAAGCTACTTCTAAGATTAAATTAATAAAAATGGTACAGTTTTATAGATTTTGAGGTGCTGAATTCAAATTAATAATCAGATTTTGTTTAATTCCAAACCCATAAAAGTTATATAAGGTTTTTTCGAAACGGTTTTCTCGAATTTGGGCGTACATATTATTAATTATTTTATTATTAATAATGGAATATTTTTAAGTTATTATATACTAAATTCTGTATAATTTACTTGATGTTAATTTCCTTCCGTCTCTAAACAAATGCCAATCGGCGCTCCAACAACAATACCAGGCATTCTTTGCCCATTATTGCCTTATTATTTATATTTATATTATATTATTTATTAGACAGCGGATCTTTATGCATTTATAGCAAAATTGAGAAGATGAAATTCAAAATTGTTGGAAAATTTTTAAAATTGGAGATGTCAATATATGATTTCTCCTCTGATAAAATTATTAAGGCGGTAGACTCCTTTACAGAATTGCAGGGATGCGGGATGCGCGTTCTCATCTCGGGGATTTTTCAGTAGTCAAATGCGCTAGATAAAAGATCAATCTAGGCCGCAATCGCCCTCGAAAGTCCTATTTTTACGTTTATGAGGCGTAATTTGCATTATTCACAGTCACAGCTATATGAAAATAGCTACATGGGCATTTGTATGCTTCCGAATAATGCAAATTAAGCCTCGTAAACGATAAAATAGGACTTTTGAGGCTGCCTAGATCGATATTTTATCTAGCGTTTTTGACTACTGAAAACCCCCATTTTTGTATTATCGAATCTGTTTCGGGTTAGGTTTTTGATCCTCGATCCTAATCTAAATTTACGACAAAATTTGGCTGGTTTTCTTTTGGAAATGGCTTTCCTCTTTGAATGCCAAAAGACACCATAGTGACTACATGAACGGCGCGGCGCAACCGCGCATTCTCTCGCGTCATCGTTTTTGTGATACAGTGTACAAACAGGCAGCTATTGGTAGCTGAAACCTTTTTAGTTTTATGGTATACATATCTACCAATAACGTATAACAAATTTTAATGCAGCAATCGACGGCAATCGGTTTATAAACCTATTTGAGTGGGGAAAGAGCTTAAGTATTACTCTTTGTTTCATCGATGTTTGTAGGTGTTATATAAGATAAAAACAAACAAAATCCATGCTTATTATTTCCGTCTTGGAACACGCTTTGAGTTAAGTACATGCAAAAAATCCTCACTCATACGTGTATGAAGTTATAACGTACTAAATGAAACGGTATTCTAAAAAATTCAAGAGAAGCTAAACTTATGCATTTTTATTGAACTTCAGCATTTAATTGTGGGATACAGATATGGAATTTTGGAAAACGAAATGCAGAAAATGATGCCACATTTATCTACCAACGAGGTAATAATACAATTTTACATTTTTCGTTTAGTCAGGAAAATGATTTTTGTCCGCGTTTTTCGCGTTTCAACCCACTGTGCGTCGGGTCGCCATAAGATAGAAACCCGTGGACTGGCCGTCGTATATTTCACCGACGGGTCGCCACATGGTTTGTTGGATAGGTAATACCGTGGACTGGCCGCCGTGTATTTCGCCGACGGGTCGCCACTTCGGAAAGGTAGGAATACCATGGACTGGCCGGTGTGTATTTCACCACCGGGTCGCCACTTCGGAAAGATATGGACACGTGGACTGGCCGCCGTGTATTTCACCGTCGGGTCGCCGCGTAGTTTAGGAAATGGAAAATTCGTATCGGCTCTCGTAACGTTGAATAGAAGTTGATACACCTTGAGCAGCTAAGGTGTATCGTTGTGGGAATACTAGCACTGGGATAGAAATATGATGTGAATATGGTGTTTAAGAGATTTTAAATGCCCTAAAATAAAGTATTGTGTATTCAATAATTAAAAAAGATTTTCAATTGTTTCGTGTGACGTGTAGTCGCAGATACTGAACCCCTTACTCTCGGTTTTGACGCACTGAGAAATGTGGGGGTAACCGTGATTAAACTGACTGCGCGATAGAATACGTACTAGTGACTATTATGCTTGAAGGGGATTTTAATAACCGATCTTGCTTTACGTAATGTAACGCGACGTGACTTAATTTCTATTGGGCCCATTCGTGGGTGGAATTGTGGTCTTTATATACTGCAAAATTGTTTAGAAATTTTGATGGGAGTAGGCGTGCATCTGGGTGGAAATTCTTGAGAATTTCCCAGATGCTGCACACCCGTGGGAGAGTTGGTTTTTTAAAATAAACCAGCGGACCTCTCCATAGCAACATGTGATTTCAAGAAGGCTCAAAAAGTCACATAGGTGAGATCTCCGTACGTAACACAAGAAAGAGATTAGAAAATTCTGATCGAAAATTCTCTGTACGTAACATAGTAAATCACTGCTTCTAGTTGCTGAAAAAAGTGAGGTCGTATCATCCAACTTCAAAAAGGGTTATTCTCATTTAAAGGGCGTTCGAATACTTTCGTGAGCGACTGTATATCGATTGTATTAGGTACATAAATTAGGATAAAATTTTAATAACTTATTTAATAATAATGTTAAAGTGAAAATCGTTATGTCTTAATAAAAACTTCAATATCTCCTAAACATTTAAAGACTTGGCACCATTTGATATGACTGCAATTGATATTATATAACCGAGTCAACCCTTGCGCCTTAGAAACGGATTTCTGAGTATAGAATTATGTTTTCTCGCTTACTGTATGATTACTGGATCATGTTTAACCCGTAGTTATGAAGAAGCATCCAAGATAGCACAATCTCTTACCTGAAACAAAGTAAGAAAAAGACATATAAAATACGTGTGTAACAGACACTACAGTTAGGGGCGTATTGTAATCCGACGCTCGGTTTTGTTACAATTTGAGAACCTCCTATGAAGGAAAATGACTTTGTTAGCATCTCCTTGAATTCGTCTAAAAACGTACTATCACATGGTGTACCATTCGTGATAGCCAAAGCGGTACTCACGACAGCACACCTAGTAGCATTTATGGTTGGCATTTCGTTGGGTCTACGTTGCAGTATTCGTTGGCCAACCGTTAGAAATGTCGCTATTTTTTTCGTTAGGCCAACGATCGCGGCCAACGTAGGGCCAACGATCATACCCAACGTAGAGCCAAATAATACTTAAACAATGCATCTCCACGGTAAAAATTGGAACAAAGAAAAAAAATTTCGTAAAGTCAATAAAGCGAGAAAGAAATTTCTGCTTGGCCTCTGTTTCTTGCAATTGAGAGAAACAATTTTTATCTTGCATAAATATCCGCAGTCTATTTATAACCTTTCAAGCATTCGTTTCGTCATCGCATCAAATATGGAAAATCAAAGCGAGCGTTTCCGTCGCATTTTGCCTTTTATTACCGCAAGTCGTAAAAATACAATGCTAGCAAGGGAAAAGTTTATATTATTTACAGAGAAGATGTACCATCGGATTACCAATTATTTCGTTCGCTTCAACATTTTTTAAACTGTGTAAATGTCATTTTAAATCAAGGCATCGTCAAAAGTAACATAACTCAATTTTTTGCTAATAAAAATATGGCAAAAGATCATAAAACAAAATGGTCACTGCATCACCGAATAAATGAAAAAAATAGTAAAAAAGATTCTTGCATATTCACTTGGAAAAAACGGAATTACTTTCCGAACAACCGAATAATTATTCTAACTACTCAAAAAATAAAAATCCAGGTCGCATGGTCCACTATTAAAAAAGTTATCGTCTATTTAAAAGTTTTCGAATATTATTGCGAGCGACTGTTTTTGCTATTGAACCCGCGACAGTCGTCCACAAGAATGAATTTGATTTCGGAGAGGATGAACATGGTCTGCGAAAGGATGAATTCCATTTGTAAAAAGGTGAACTTGTGTAATTCGAACTGCAAAACCTGTAGAACATACAGAAGAGTAATAAAACCAACGCAGCTCAGAAACCGATCCGCGATTACATTCAAGAAAGGATTCCGGGAGCTGGTGTCGCATAATTTCTTTCCGATGGCCTCGTAGCCGGGGATCTGGCCCGAAAGGCAACTTTGACTTTCATGGATCCTGATATAAAGAGGAAGAAGAATCAGGGGCGAGACGCCTTCCACTCTTTCTTCTTATTTCCCTTTTTCCTCTCGTTTTACCGAAGAAAACGGGGACTCTCATTCCTATGCGCCGGGACACAAGGGTTGCACGGTATGTCTGCAGCCTCTGCGGACCAACCTCGATGTCCTTCGCATAACAGCTTCATTATGCGACATCTACGATCTTTCCGGGTGCACGACCCGGATACATGGCCGACCCAGAGGCCAGGTTTTCTTAATTTCGGGTCGGAGGACTCGGCTCGATCTAGAAACGTTAGTTAAGAGAGGTCCGCGAGCAAGGTCCAGGCTGTTCTCCAGAGACACCGAAGGGCTTCGTGTCCTTCCGAGCAGCTTCCGTGTCCCCTAACTTACCAAACTTTATGTCCTACGGGGAGATCTGTTCCTGTGTTACAGAATCCTGGCCTTTGAGTCCGGTGCCGTTGTATTTTCAGAGGGAATAGCTTTGACTGTCTTTGTCAATGGTGTATAATGATGTTGGAACTTCGGAAAAATTGATTCTTTTATCGCTGAGGAGTCTCAGTCTTTGTTGAGCTGGGTAAAATACTACTTCAAATAGTACGTAGTAAATAGTCTATTTTATTTGAAATCATACGTGCACTTTTAGAAATCAAATATTTGATTCGTTTGAAATAGTTTTGAAAACAATATTCTATTTGAAGAATTTTCAAAATATTGAGAATTTTTATTTGAAGAGATGATTCTACGTGAGAAAATAAATCGAAAATATGTAATAAATTTATTCCTTATGATCCCTCAATTTCGAGGAAATCGACTTCGAAAATGTCATGGTTCTTTGCATTTTAATATTACCTGTTTCCTCAATCTATTTTCATCCTCAAGAAATATTTTAAATACTATTTAACGTAAAATTCAAATGTTTGATTATATATTTTAAATTACCAAAATGAAAATATTTTATTTGCAGAAATTTGACTGTTTGATGAAAATAATATTTTATTTGGATCGTGGATTAACGACTATTTTAAATATTGTTTCTCCACCATTTTACCCGGCCCTGGCTAGTTGTGAATGATTTCTTTCATGTAAGTTTCATGTAAATGGTTCGGTTAATTGTAGAAGTTAGATGGCTAAATGTATTAGGTGTAGAAACAGTTATGCAACGTTTAACAACTACTCAAAACAAAAACTATCAGTAAGCAAGATGGCGTCTGGCAAGACTCACATACAGCACTGTATACTGTTTGCCTTTCAATTAAAGAAAATTGGTTCCGAAGCCGCTGGAATGATTTGTTCTGCTTTGGGTAAAGGTGCAGTAACACATAAAACCTGTGAAAAATGGTTAATGAACTAGAAAGGAAAAGACCGTTTACAGGTAACGAAACACGGAACGGAACACGTCATCTTGCAACAAGATAACGCTCGACTACACGTTGCAGAAGCAACAAAGGATGTCATTTGTTCTTAGAGCTGGGAAATCCTCTCACATGCGGCATACTCTCCTGACCTGGCTCCATTGGAATTTCATTTACTCCGATCACTCCAATATCGTTTATCAGATACGAATTTCCAAACATTGAGAGAGGTACAAAAAAGTATTGACGAATTCATTGCATAAAAATCGTCATCTCTTTTTCGTCAAGGAATTCGGCGTTTGCCTGAAAAATGAAGCAAAAACATCAAAAATAGTGGAGGATATTTCGAAGAATAACGGATGTACGATTACTTTTTAAATAAATACTACTTGTACTGTGTATTATTTGACCTATCTTAGCATGTTGTTTACGACGTTGCCACCTAACCTCACTTTTCCTACTCTCCGACCTATTAGCTTTCTATCCTTCTCTTTTATCTATTTCTTCTTCTTACCCCTACTCCAACGTTTCATCCACTTCTATTCTCATTTTGCATTACCTTAATTATTTACTTCTATTACCTTTATTTCGCTATGAATTCTTTCCTCACACAATCCACAACATTCACACCGCGCGCCCTCTAGCCAGGTCCTTAAATAGTTACTAAATTTGTTTTAAAAGAGGCACCGAATTAATTTCTACACCTAATAATTAAGTTACAGGCTAAGATAGAAATTACTGTTTTCAATTTTAACCCCCGCCGTTTAATGATTTGACGATTTCACATGGCAGCCATAGCTAGATCTACTCAAATCTTTAGTCACTGTTTTTATTGTACATATTTAAGAACCTAATTCTCTGATATAGATAATCATTTGGTTACTAGAAAATTGAAATCTAGTTGGGAAATTTGTATAATAATTCTGGGCCAAAAAGGACCTAAGTCCCGCAATTCAAGGGTTAATAGCATTTATCTCAAAACTACGTTTTTAAACCTGGAATGATATCCTAGGATTTTTAATGACCGCATAAAATATTAATCATATGTATAATATACGAAAACCTGTTTAACCTCTATTCTAAGACAACTTAAAAAGTTTTATTCTCTCTCTCTTAATAAAAACTTGAAATCTGTAACGAAAAATAAAAGCAGAATTTTTCGAAAACATTAAATAATAATTAAACTATTACGAAAACTATTATACAGAATTTTATGCAGAGTAAAAATTGTGTGCATTTGTTACAAAAAAGCCGTTGCAATTTTTCTAATTTTCCCAAGTTCCTTTCAAAATTCCAGCTATAA
Organism: Sphecodes monilicornis; assembly: GCA_913789915.3. NCBI lineage: Eukaryota > Metazoa > Arthropoda > Insecta > Hymenoptera > Halictidae > Sphecodes > Sphecodes monilicornis. The sequence continues at coordinate 8,333,486 of OU565301.1, read as the reverse complement.
ATATTCCAGAATAAAATTCCAGAATAAATACGCTTAAATATTTAAATATTCACTAAATAAATGAAATCAATAATAACTATATATTCCGAGAAAACTACGAAAAAGAAATTGTTTTGTGTGCATTTTTGGACAATACATTGCCTGAATTCACTCTCTAACTTCGGTTATAAAGACTGCTGCATAACTCAAATAATTATCAATATTATGACAAAAATTGTTTTCTAAATTACTCGTAAATGTATCCACAATTCTTTGCAAAAAGTGTTAGTATGTTTATTAAACGGTATTAAAGCGGTTCAACTTGGAAGAAGCGATTTTAGTTGTTCAGTGCTGCTGTATTCTGTTAAAGTGCTTGCTATGATGCGATTCTGGTGTATCGATGTCTTAGATCACCATAAAAATTGTCAACGAGTAGAGTAGATAGCCTCAGGAACTTAGAAAGTGTTTGGTTAGCAGATCCGCAAACTCAAGAGGTGGTTTAACTCTGGCATCAGTGGTATTAGATTATCGGAAACCTACTTTCCTTAGAAGAGTGATGCGAAGCGCAGAGTAACTTGACTATGGAACTTTTTCAAGTGTGCTTTAGATTGTGTTATCTGACGGAGAAGTTGTTCACTTTGAAATAGTTATATAACAAACATGTACGTGCCTAGATACATGCATACGTCTATTCACGATTATTAAAAGACTTTTCGATTGGCAATTGAAATTGTTAGACAATGCAAAATACTGACATTATTAAAGATGTCATGATTTAATAATAGTAGAGGCATACTCTATTAACAAATGAACGCAACATCTTGAATATAACAATCCAATATGTATTTTCAATTTAATTTATTTAGTTCTAGTAAAGTTTGATTGACGTTGAATCACCTATTTGTGGTTTAACACAAGTGAATGACACTAGCTTCTGTTTGAAATAGCACTCAGGAAATTAATTAAGAAGATGCGTCATAATTGTTCATTCACTCTGAATCTAAATCTGAATAAATGCGATCTTGTCATTATTGGACGACGGATTTCATGCATTTATTATTAAAATATACCATTAAAATTATTAAAAATTGAAAGAACTTTTTACTCAGCTCCTGTTTCTCCACTCGTGCGAAAAGAGTACATAACAACTATTACATTAGTTAATATTGGAATAAACTATATTTAAAATTGAAATTAAATATCTAAATAAAAACTTGAAATAGGACCTTGAGTATCAGCTCAACAAATTAATAACTGTAGGAGTATGTTATTAAAACATTGTTATTAAAAATTGCTCAAAATTTGGAGATACACATTCTTGTTATTTTTATAAATTAATGAAAAATAGCCACTTTTAGTGTTCCGTAAATCTAGCGTTAAATATAATAAACCTGTAGACTATAATAATTAGACTGCGGATCTTTATACATTTATCGTATGTCGCAATATGCAAAGTATATGCAAAATATATGCACGATGTATGCAAGGTATATGCTAAATATATGTATAGGGAATGTATGTACGGATCTGTAAAATAGTAATTATTTTATTGTTTTATTTATTATAATTTGAATTAAAATATACAACAATAGTTTTTTCAATATTGTCGACTGTAAATTGATGCCTCTTGTCTGTTAAAATTAATTTTTACGCTGAAAAAGAGCGTTCTACATCACATAACGTTATAGGGGCATATTTAAATTGACCCCAATGATGTGCCAGAATCTCTCGTGATCCTTCAACGTGTTCACCCTTCAAAATCTTGCTTATTTTTAATGATACATTAAAGTGTACATTTCGTTTTAATTCAGATTCCATTTTATGTGTAACCTTTTCTCCATAATCACCGGGTATACTTTTTAAATTTTCTGTAATTGTAGTTACCAAATCTATAGATTCCGTTAGAGGTAATCCTCTTGTTACCAATTTCTTCATGGTCTCGAGTAACATTTGGAAATGGCTCTGAAGAAATGTTAAATTTTGTTGTAAATACCGACATCGTAATGCTTCTTTCGCCGATTTAATTGACCAAGCCTCCTTTTCATCGAACGATTCTATGACGTCTTTTATTCTTTCTAAATGCGTTGCATAAAAAATGCTGCTTCCAACCAGGGTCCCCATCTTGTTATTACAGGTTCTGGTGGCAATGGCATATTTTGTAATTTCTTTTTATAAATTTCGACGCGTAGTGGAGCTTTTAAAAATACTTTTTTAACAGCAGATATTAATTTATTAACAGCAGAGAATTGCGGTCGCGCTTCCTCAGCAATTCGGTTTAGTCCATGTACCAATCAAGTTATGTGCAACAAATTTGGCACATCTATCTTATTTATTCTGGCGTAGCATTAAATAGTCGAATATGTACTTATCGCAAAATTTATGCATTTATGCAAGAAATATGCACTTATGAAAAACATATGCAATATGCAAAATAATAAAATATATTTTTCAAATAACTCAATCGTGACGTAAATTTCTGTCCAGGTCCGATTGTTCTACCTGTTTTCTATAAAAATATGCATTTGCATAAACATCCGCAGTCTAATAATAATATTTCTAGATCGAAGGGCTTGACATTCGAAGATCAGACGGTTCATACGCACCAATCTGACAGCAGCACGTCGGAAGAGAAAGAGCGTTCGAAAAAAGTATGTTCCACGGAAACCGGAAGTGCACTCTTAATCAGAACCGCAACCACAGAGTCAGGACTAGAGTTGGACGGACCAAAGTACGACCATGGCTCATCGGAATTAATTATAAGAAGCTACACGGGTAGTTTTAACATTCTTTTAGGCAAGTCCGCGGCAAAGTACGCTGTAGCGCATCCACGGGGCCCGAAATTAGTTGACTAAGCGAAAAAAGACAAGCAATTTCTTCGGTGGGTGCCCACGAAGAGGTCGAGTGCGGTCTCTGCTCTATTTTTTTCTTTCCGGTGGTCTCTTTTTTTTTCGAAAGCAGGTCTGCCGCGTTGGCCCTGGAAAATAAACTGGCCACTTTTATCGATCGACGGTTCTGGAGTCGTTTCGTGTCCGCTATTAAACGCCCCGCTTACATTGAGCCTCCTGCCCCACCCCCTCCCTCCTCCCTATCCGTTTGCTCCTATCCTTTTCTCCTTCACAACCATCCCCGATGCCAGCCGTTGCTCCAACCCTTCGTGATCGACCCCCTCCGCTCCATTAAGCTCGAATAATCAGCCCTCTCTTTGCAGGCGAGCTCATTACAACGGGTAGAGGCACGTCCTCCTCGACCTCATATCCGCGAAACAGGATTTCGAAAGCTCATTATCCGTGATTCAGTGGCTGCGGCGCTCACACCGACAGGATAACGCGCACCGATCGTCACTTCCTCAGATTTTGGGATTATTTAGCCAGCGATGAGCGTCGCTTTAGAAACCCCACGCCTCCTATTATACTTCGTTTACCATTCCCATTGTCTTTATCGTCCTGATGTACAGCCACAAACCTTCGGGCGCCATAACGCGATGAATATCCCCGATTTTTGTCACGATGCACAATATGGTCCAGGAACCGCGAGAACTTGGCCAAAAGTCAAGTTTCCATCGCAGTTTTCGGAGTAATTAAGAGTTTTTGGGGTCGCTGATAACGAGTTTGACATCAGAAACAGAAATTAGTATACAGTAATGTGAAATAACGATACATCTGTACATACAGTATTTCATCGGTAATTGTCCCAAATGTCTCCACCATAATTGTCCCTGAGATATCCCCACTAGTGCGGAGTGTACCTCTTTGAGGGGCCGTGAAGCTCGAATTTCCAACTTCTTTATTATTCATTATTTTTTTATGGGACTTCGATGACCATATTTGTGGCATTTTTCTAATAAAAATCATACCATATATGATATAATTCCGACGATATTTACTTGCGTAATCAACGATTAAAGTTTCGGGCGCGAAGAAGAATAGCGTATGGGAAAGAAAGAGACGCGGAGAGTCGCGGCCGCCGACACAGTTCAAAGGCCCGCGTGTCCGTCAATGTAATGCCTATAAAAAACTTCCATCGTTTATTACACAGGTAAATATCGTCGGAATTATATCGTATTTGGTATCATTTTCGTTAGAAAAGTGCCACGAACATGTTGGTGAAAGTTCCATGAAAAAATAATAAAAAATAAAGAAGTTTTGTAATTGGATTAGTAGTGATTCACACTGATATGCCCGACCCAGTATCAGATTACGCAGCATGTTTACACTGCTCGGCGACCGAAGCAGCTCGAGCTCCACGGCCCTTCCGGGGATACCCCGCAGTGGAAGGAGTAGGCCAAGGCACATAAATCGCAATGTTCCGTTGGACTTAGATCGCGGGGTTACTGTACCACCATTTGATAGAGCGTATTGCATGAATGTCTGCCACAGCACGCGTTCGAGAGGTCAAAATGTTCCGAGCGTCGAGTTCTAAAAGTTTGCATAAAACTATAAACTGCAGGAGACTGCAGCTAAAATTGATGTAACCTAGTTAAAAATTATGTCAGTTTTCATTTTAAAAAAGTGTGACGTCAATCACTCTTAAGCATTACTTTATAACTCTTCTTGAAGGATGCATTGCTATAAACTATTCATTATTTGTTCACGGGATACCCAGTGCATATAACATAAATAAATATCTAAAATACAGTTACTTACTTATATAATAGCATAATAATGGTTGGGAAGATAGTTTCTTCGTATTTTAATGCAGAAATGAATCAAGTTTGTTTCATATATTAAATGAAGTTTATTAACCCCTTGCCTTACGATTTATTTTATGGTTTTAGTGATTAGAATTTCTTTGTGGTTCATAATTTTTTAGAAAAAGGAGAAAATGTATATCTATTGCACGTCTATATGTTCTCCAATGGCTGTACATTAACAACAACAAAATAGAATTATATTTCGGTTTAAAGGAAATTAATAACATACATCTTTATTAGACTCTGTTCAGAATCTTCATGACGTCTATCACGCGATATTGTAAGCAAAGGGGTTAAATCAAGTATGTGCCGTTTTGATCGACCACCTTTTGCCATTTTTGAGGTAAAACCATAATCTCGTCGTAGAACTTACGTGTATACTGGGCGCAAAACTGCGACATGTGATTTTCACAGGCCTCTTTTGAACTTCATACCATTAAGAGAGTTCTGTAGAGACCGAAACAAATGGTAGTCTGATGGTGCAATTTCAAGACTGTTCGGTCTCAAGCAGACCGAACGTGAGATTTTAGATATATTATACACACATTAGAAACGGTAAGCTGCAATATCTCGAGACACTCGACGCGACGCGACTTTCCCAGCACGAGTTGGGTGTCATCGGACATCACTTTGAGACAGTGATGGCAGAAACAACCAGAACTGGTTGTTTTTTCCTCTCCTACTATTCCCCTTCCAATATCCCATTCCACTACCTGAGCACACGCCAACGCCCCCCACTAACACCGTAGACTGATCACGTGACGTGTCGCGCAACGTATCATACATTACTCTGGTCATCAGAGAGGTGGTAAATTGTATTCCCCTCGATTTTACCGATCTGGCATCACTGCTTCGAGACCTTCGTGAGCGAACCCATTGACAGGGTTTGTTTTCTTACAGACAAACACTTTAGTTTCCATACCGTTTTCCCATAGCTATCGCATTCAATTCATTGTATAGCGAAAACATAGTTTTACCATGATGAATTAGAAAGCTCCGGAAGGTTGTCAATATATGTACAAAAAAAATTTCATTACAGAGTTGAAGCCGAAACATTGACTTTTGGCCACGTTCTCGCGGTTCCTGGACTATTGTGCAATGGAGGAACGTCTTGTGAAAGAAATTGCTATAGCGCTCTGAAAGTAGAGATTTGACGGTATAAGTATGGTCTACGGTTTCACATCATAACGATGCCATTGGTATTGGAAGTGACTCGCAGTCCGATCGTTCACAATTCCAATTTACGATACAGGCAGCAGAAACAACAATGACACAAATTCAAGTCATCGATGAAGCATTGCAGCGGCGAATGCAGTTGTGCACCACGATGACGCAGTGATACAGATAGCCGCCGGATGCGGCGGAAACTAAACGCTCGCGCACCGGAAATGATGCCGGCCACCTCCGTGCACTTCCCTGTTCGACTTCCTCGATTTGATCGTGTTCACGTAACATGCAACGGACATTCGTCTGGCGATTTCGTACGAGTTGCAGGATTATGAGGCCAGTGGCTCCCAATCAATCGTAAACACAACTATATTCTCACTTTTGAAAGAAAAATGGACATGTACGATGCCCTCTTCGTGTTGAAATTTATTGGAATACGGGAATATAATAAACTACACTTTATATTCGCATTAAGTTTATACAATACTGTTGAGACATTGTAAGTCGCAATGCATGCTACCGTCGTGCGAGCAGAGTGCGCACGCATCTATTGTGCTATAGTAAGATTTTGCTTCTCTGGCATGCCACGTGTGTAACGAATGTGTCTCGAACACCGCTCACTCTTATGAAGAGAATAAACATTAAAGTTGCTGTGTGAAAGACATTTGATTTATTCCAAGCCCTAAACCGTTAATCGGTGATTATAACTTTGATAGATATCGTAGTATGTTTTTAAAATTATTTAAATGTATTCTTTTTTTTCCAATGAAACCTTGTAATTTCACTTCGATATTCTTGTAAGGCATGGAAAGGCGTATCCAACGAGTATAATGACCATACTATTTGGATCATTCAGTCTCGGGATATTCGTGTCTGGAAGATAAGATTTGAGTTAGGTCTGTGTTAGGCAAAACTTAGGTAGCACGGCCTGGTATCCTATGACTGGTTACCCTCGAGCTACCGGAGCACATGGCGCACGGGCTCGCGCACTTTGAAAGCTATAGCCCGGTTTCAGCGGGGGCCGGGAAGCCATACCCTGGTATGTAATGTTAGAGCATAATCGCGACATCTGTTAATGTGAACGATAAGTGTTATTATGAATGCGTGTGTATGTTTGTATGTATAGCGTATGCCCTTGTCTGTAGCTGCCTCGCGTCGTTCATTCCATGTAAGACAGTGACGAGTAGAGCATCTATTACAATACGAACAGAATCTGTGTTATCAGCGTTATTCCACCTAAACCAGTGCACTCCAACATGCGATATGCCGCTCCTTTGTGGAGTAGAAAAGGTGCCGGTCCTACTGTGTCTTGCAGTCACAACAGTGGTGGGAATTTTGGCGCTTTTCACGCGCATGCGCGAGTTTCAGCAGCACCGAAGAAACGTCCGAAGTTTGTGGGGTACTATTTGGGCGAAAGTAGTGGGTTTGTTATTATACAGGGTGGCCCAATTAACTCTGAACAGCTCAATATCTCGAAAACTATGCCATTGATTTTAAAGTTCTTAGTTTTAAATTGCATGGAACTGAAGGGCCTTTCTGACTACATAAACGTGAAGTGGCCTCCCTTCCCCTTTAACGGGGGAGGGGAGGTACCTTTGTAATTTTAAATGGAACCCCCTATAAAATGTTACATATTTAGATTCTACAGGAAAAAACAAGTCAATTTTGTCTGAAACATTTTTTTGTCAGATACTTCCATGATGAGATATAACAGTTTGAAGTTTCGAGTTGTAGGTATTTGAAGCGCTCGGAAATAGCGTTATGGAATTATACGCGCTTGAGTCCTATGCTTATTCGTGAAGAAATAAAATGTACTTTAAATTAAATGTTCAAAATGTCCACCACGGGCTTGTAAACATTTATTTACTCGAAACATCAAAGTTGTTCTAACATTTTTTAACATTTCGGGAGTCACTGAAGCGCAAGCGTCACGTATTCTTTGTTTCATATCCTCTTTTGTCGTCGGTGGTTCAAACATAACTTTGTCCTTTACATATCCCCATAAGAAAAAATCTAATGGTGTTAGATCGGGGGATCGAGGAGGCCATTGCCGAGGTTCCCCACGACCTATCCATTTGTTCCCATATTTTTCGTTCAAAAATTGCATCGTACACATGTTGTACATTCATTTTCCAAATTAAATCATAATAAATTTTGCGAAATTAGCGGGGCGATCAAGGTACCCGATTTTCGTGCTTGACTGAGGCTAAAATCGCCGCGCATACGCGTGAAAAGCGCCAACATTCCCATCACTGAGTCACAACCGTACTGGCTGTCCGGGGGAATATGTGAACTGAACTAAACTAAACTAAACTAGGTCTGGGTTAAGGTGCGCGCCACTCGCAAGTAACTTGCGACACTTCTTCCGAGAGTGACTTGTAGAAGTGTGTCTTCATTTGTCTGCAAATATTGATGCATTACTCTTCGCAATAATTGGTAAGAGTGGTCTCTGAACTTCTTGCTCTATGAATGTCGAGAGTGTCTACGTTACGCAGTGTGCAAATTGCTGCGGATGCTAATGTTGCGGATGCTTCGGCTCCGCCTCGCCGAAGTACACATTTTTATTAATAAACGTATAACACAACATAACACAGCGGTTCATTTAGCTAAATAACTGTTAGTCTTTGGTTGTGCGTAGATCTTTGCACGTCCTCTCTTTCAGTTGTCCCGAATCGATCTGACGACCTTCTTCTTGTCAACAATTCCTGGTCCAATTTCATTGATCAAATGGCTTCTCTGCGATATGTTCAGCATACCGTAGGAGAGAGGCAACTTCACGAATGTCACGATGCCATATCGTCGTAATAATGAGATCAGTTTTGCTCTAACTGTCGATCAAAATGTCTTCACAAACAGTAAAATGTGCCGCTGCTGTCTGTGTATCAATAATTTTGAAAAGAAAGCGAAAAAACAAAAAAATCTGCGTGAGATATTGGATATGCTGTGATACACATTTTCTATTCCACCACCACTGCACTTCGATTCACTTTTTCGCAGTTACCTTAGTTCAAGTTACCTTAGTCACATTTCGCTTTAATACGAATGCAACCTCCATTTTTACTCTTTCGCACATATTTTCCATCAACGAAGGGAAATCTCTGTTCGAACATGCCCAAATCGAATTAAATCGAGCGAACAGCCGGTCACCGTGAAATGCGTTTGGAACCACCACCTAAAATGGGGATGTATGTCGGGGGAGATAAACGATCGTTACTCCCCAGGTTTTCATTGAATAAGAACGCGAAATACGATTTACCGAGGGCAGAAGTATTCTTTATGGACCCTTCGATCACTCGTAAACGAGCCTTGTCGAATATTCCTCCAAAAACGCGGCCTCTATCAGGCGATTCATAGTCGCCGTGAAACTAGCTTTGCATAAATCCACGGGGGAGGTCGGAGTAAAATTCGATGGGGTGGAAACAGGCGATGCTGGAAACCGGCCAGAAAAAATATTTGCGAAAAGGAGGTCGATTTATAATTTTTCCCATGCGAGTCGACTTGAAAACGACTTTCTCTTCTATTTTAAAACGTCGTTCTTTCGTACGCGTTAATAATTGCATACGCTTTTCAAAATTTTTCCTCCGTTCTGATATTGTTGGCAATTTGGTGCGTTTTTTCAAGTGGACTTATGCGACTTATTTTTCAACTGGAAGATGGAGGATTTTAATTTCGGAAATTGTGAGCTTTATTAACTTTGCACGACGATGCTTCCTGAAATAAAATATGTGTGTATGCGGTATGTATAGTATGTATAGGGTCTTCCATTAAGAGGTTTCGTGTTCAATCAGTAAAAAAAACGAGTTTGTTTTTGAAAGCATTGTGATATTTTTACTCCAATTCGAAGTAGAGACTGTGCGATTTTATGTGAAACACAATATCCGTCAAATGGTCGCCTCGACTTTTCTTGCAAATGGTCAGTCTTTTGAGAAAATTTTCCATCACTTTTTCGCATAAGGCAGCTCAATTTCACTGATAACATTTCGAATATTGTCTTTGAGGTCTTGAATCGTTTGGGGAGCATTGACGTAAACCTTATCTTTCAAATAACCCCACATTAAAAATTCAGTGGCGTCAAATCGCACGATCTAGGCGGCCAATTGAAGTCTCCGTTACGTGAAATAACATGTCCGCGAACTTCTCACGTAATAACGCGATCGTTTCATGGTCTGTGTGTCTCTTTCTATGCGTTGCCCAAGCAAATATCGATCTATTCTTATTAATCGCACAGTTCTTACTTGACAAGTGCTAGGTTCGAATAACTCTATCTGTAACAGTTGAAAAATGGCGCGGAGTTTAAAATGAAACCTCTTAATGGAAGACCCTTTACAACAGTGGTGGACACGCGTGGAGCCCCTCAGACGCCTGCTTCTCCCACCAACCTCTTTCATGTGGTGCGCCCGTTTCTTCGGCCATCGTCGGCCGATTTCGTGCCAGTTCGAACAGAGGCACTCGTCCCACGCTGAGGCAGAGTTATGCAGAATTACAATTGAATTACTCCATGAATTATAATTACAGGGTAATTGAATTACATTGTAATTCAGTCATATTGTAATTTATAATTCAGATCTTCATTCAATTAAATTACAATGTATTTCGTAATTGCAATGGAGTACAATTTTAAAACACATTGTAATTATATTACAATTCGTAATTGCAAATACTTTGTAATTAAATTACATTAATTACGAATTACGATGTAATTAAATTAAAATTAAAAATTAAAGAATGTACTAACGGTGTACTAACAAAACAATACCATTGAACACTGTTACCGATGCAAAGGACACATTGATACTGGCAATCGAGTCGCGTACGAACGGTAAACAGAGGATACGCATAGTATGCGTCTAGTATTACACAGAATAAACACGAAACAAGGATAGAAAGAAAACATAAACATGAACTAGCGTTACGTATTATGAACGAGGACGAGGAATAGAAACTACGACGCACAGACAGCAAACAAGTATATGAAAGAAAAACATAAAAATATATCGCACTTCTTCAAAGTTCTGAGCTATAATTTGGAGAGCTGTATTTTAATTATATTGTATTTCAATTATATTATATTTTAATTATATTGTATTTCAATTACACATCTGATTAAAATACTTAGTAATTTAAGTAATTGAATGGTTTGAATTATGTAATTAAATTACGACATAGTTGAATTACTACATAATTGAAATACAATGCAATTAAATTGCGTAATTGAATTACAATGTAATTGAATTAGCACAACTCTGCGCTGATGAATGTATTTACGTCTACCCTAGGTATCGCGACTACAAACACAAAGTTAATGTGACGACACTTTAACTTGTGAAAAACACTTGAAATTGCTTATGTTTACACGCGTATAACCATCTATCCAGCGCATGCGCTCAACAGTCCACCCAACGAATATCCAATATGGCAACGCCCTAACCTGTCAAAAATGCTTAAAATAGCTCATGTTTACACGCGTATAACTTATAAACCAGTGAATTCCTAACAATAATACTTACATTTTCGTAATGTTTTCGTCAATATCTACAGGATTACACAAAAAAGTTAAAAAAGAGTTCAAGAAAATTAAAAACATCTGGTCCTCCAAAAGAAAGGACAGCCCTTAATATAAACATATTATGATCGAATGAAAACACTAAAATTATTAACAGCAATAATTTCGATTATTTGATCTATTTCAATTCTAGAAAGTTTACGAACAATTCTAGGAGAGGGATCGCAAAAAGCAGCTTTCTCTCCTCGTTAAAAACGATGACTTATACCAAGCGCTAACTGATCCGATCAGTATAGTAGCAAGGAACATTAATCGATCTGGGACACAATTGATCGTCCGGTACCATAAACATCTCTACTATGTCAGCTTTATCGAACGTTAACTCGACATTTATCGACGAGCATCGCTCGTCATCGCTCATCCTGAAATCCTCGCGAGACGCGCGGCATTCGCGACCGCACGTATGATCATTTTTCAGCATAGTTATCGAATGATCGTGTTCTGTGTCGTGTCAGATGTTGTCTTCGCAGTAGACTGTCAAGCGTATTTCCAACAGACTGCCACATACAAAAGGTACACCTCTTTCGAAGGAATCGATAGAAAATATAGTAGAGAAGTGAGAAAAAATGTATCTCACACATGTACTAATAACATCTTAAAATCTTTTTACGAGTATTTATGCAACATCGATACCCACAGATATTCTTAGAAAAAGCATCACAAACAAAAAGTTCATAAAACAGAAATATTTAATTATTTCTGTATCAAAGCGTACATTTCTGTAACAAAATACAGATTTTCGTAATAAAACATACATTTTCGCAATAAGATACTGATTTTTGCGACAAGATACAAATTTCTGTAATAAGGTCATTCATTTCTGCAATGTCATACACATTTATGCAACAAGCATCATCTTCGATGAATCAAGTTCACGTTTAATAAAACCTTGAAGTATTCGCAATCATACTATAGCTCGCCAAATCAATAGATTCTGCTAAAGAATGTTAATAAAGATTTTAGAGCTACATGTTCACTGTTGCGATCAGTAAAACACGTTCGTAATGCAGTATTTCATCGATAATCGTCGCCACCACGGGTCTGGCAGGCGACAATTAACATTCAGATAATACTATTCTTTGACTTGTGCCGAACGTAGAAAAGGACAGCGAAGCTCGAGCCGATAATAGGGGTCTAGTATGGCGGTATGAAAACAACACCTAACCCAGTGACAAAACTTCTTTGTTTTTTATTATTTTTTGATGAATTTTTCACCAAGATATTTGTGGAATTTTTCTAATTAAAATGATACCAAATCAGATATAATTGCGATAATATTTACTTGAAACGATGAAAGTTTCGGAAAATTATTGTAAATATGATCCGACTTATATCGTGTTTGGTATTATTTTAATCAGAAAAATGCCACAAATATATTGGAGAAAGTCTCGTACAAAAATATGTAATAATAAAAGAGTTTTTTTATTGACATTACACTGTGAGGACACCTGGGCCTTTAAACTGTGCCGCGGACTGCGACTTTCCGCGTCTCTTTCTTTTCCATGCGCTGTCCTTCCTTGCGCCCGAAACTTTCATCGTCTATTACTCAAGTAAATATCATCGCAATTATATCTTATTTGGTATCATTTTCATTAGAAGAATACCACGAATATGTTGGTAAAAGTTCCATCAAAAAATAATAAAAAACAAAGAAGTTTTGTCATTGAATTAGTAGTGGTCTCACACCGATATACTCGACCCGTATTATGCTACACTTCTCGGCGACCGCGGCCTCTCGAGCTTCACGGCCGCTCACGGGGTATACCCCGCGGAAGGAGGGATTGTTTTGCGACGATTATCGTTCAGAATTTCACGACAATTAACGATGAAATACTGTATGTAAAACATACAACTGATGATAATATGTTTCATATTCTAGTGATACAATAATTACATTTAGAACTACATACATAAAACAGTAAAACTGACTAAGAAGAAGCACAAAACTAACATTATTCAAAAAGAAAACGCAGAATGGTTTCAAAGATTAAAAATTATAGTAACAGTTCATACAACTAACAATAGAGTGCTCTCAAATTAAATAAAACATTAACCCAAAAGATCTGATTAGTAAAATACTTAGAACATTTTAAAATTGTTGTTTTATGGTATACATTATAAAATCTATTTGCTAATGGTACATGCTATAAAATTGTAATACAGTATCAGAACGGGTGTCGTTTTCTTAGAAGCAAAAATTAATATAACGAAATTGCGGCTCATGAATTTATAGAAATTGTGTCTGACTGGAAATGCATTTGTTCGTCAATTAACCAAGTCATAAAAATGTCTGAATGCTGTAAAATTCCATGCGCATTGTATCACCGAATAAAGTTATTAACGCAGTTCGCACGGAGACGAGCGTTGCACAAACAAATCGGAAATTTCATTATCGCGAATGACGTGACACACGTAGCCCGCGTTTTGCAAATCCAATTTTCCCGATAAAAGTGCATTCGAAATGAATCTCCCGGCTTTTTCTGTTTATAATTTCCTGTCTCGCATTTGTTTACATATTTCGTGTGCGAATAAATGAATGTTTGCGCGTTATTGTTTGATTAATAGCTCCTTCCTGTCCGATTTTCGTATTAATTCGATGCCGAAAGGAATATTCAAACGTCGGAGAGTTAAACCACAATCGGTTCATATTATATTTTAATACAACGTTTTAAATTCATATTGATGGCAAGTGTCTGCAAATTATTGGCACTTTTAATTTTTGTAATTGCGTTCCAAAGGTTGCCGGTCATTCAAAAATGTATGAAATATTGCCGCAGTTTATTCGGGGAATGAAATATCTGTGGCTGCAAGGAAAAACGCCGCATGACACAATTTCAAAAAATTTATGTTTATGCATTAATTGAGCTTTAGAATATAGGATTTACGCGCTTACCAGACAAAAAATTCGTGAAAACAAATTCTATAGGCTCAAAAAAATAATGCAATTTAACCAGAGTCCAATGTTCAAATCACACGCATTTAGCAAAACCAATGCTAAAAAACTTAAATTATTATTCTTTTTATTATTATTCATATTAATTATACAAATATGCGATATCGTGCAAAGCGAAAGAAATGGAGATTTATATTGTAAAAGAAAAACAAGGAATGATTACTTGTACGAAGAATTAGTGATCACAACTTTAAATGGCGTTCTTCTTTACAACCACGGATATATACTTGCAATTTCCGTACATACATACAAAACATATTTGTTTTTAATGGTGCAGACAGTCTTTTATGTTTCATGATTATTTTACCAACACATTCGTGACATTTCTATGATTCAAATGAGCCCAAACACGACGCAAGTTGGATCACATTTACTTGTTTAATTCACAATAGAGTAGAACCTCGATAACGGTTCGGATAATCGAGGTTCTATTAAATCGTGGATTATATGAATAAATACAATCCAAACTACATTGTGTTTGGACTCATTTTAATCAGGAAAATGTCACGCATGTGTTGGTAGAAGCTCCATAGCAAAATGATTAAAAACAAAGAAGCCTTATCATTAAATTAATATTAATTCACCGATTTTTCCAATCCGAAATCATATTATTTCAAATACATCAAGACGTTTCTGTATTTACGTATTCGCAATGAAAGACAATACAAGTTTTGTTAAATTATGGTTAAGGAATGAAAGAACCCAGCTACAATAGTCAGCCGATTGCTAATGAAATAAGTTAATTAAAGGCACTGCGACTTTCTTGCAGTTTCAATTAGGTGGTTAACGAGGTCGCGAAGGAACTTGATTTAGAATTTCGATTTCGAATCGCTGTATGCTGATGAGCCTTGTGAATCCATGTCATTAGCAATCGTGAACTACGTGACTGGAACGAGAAAAATTGCCCGTGAAACTCGAACTTCGCGTGACGACGTTAAGATCTTTGTTCTCTAGACCGGGACGGAGATATCCTTCGTTACAGCTATGGAATGATCAAGACTATGGGAACAAAATGGAAGAAACTTCTCAAATTTACAAGATTTCAAGCACTGAGACAACGAGACCATGGAATTTTCAATCTCTCTATTAGTTTCAGTGAAATCATAATAATATACTCATAAACATGTGAAAGAATTTGATAAGCTTCCGAAAAAAATTGTATGTTTGTGAAAGCAAACATTGTTCCTATTAAAGGTTCGTTTTGCAGCTTTTCGTAATCTTTAAAAAGATAAAAATACATTAAGAGTTTCTATTTTTATATCCAATAGAATTCAGTAAAACAATTAAATCTAATTTAGGATAAATATATTTAAACATCCTCAAAAATTGATAACAGTAGAATTTATTAATTCACTTTTTGTGTGAAATGCAATAAATATATATGTATTGATTGGAGGAAATAGAACTTTATAAGTAACTCTTCCAAAATTCATAATGACATGACAGCAAATAAGGATCATTTAAATCTATACAATCTATTTAAATAATAATAGTGTTCTATTTTATTGATTTTTGTACAATCTATATAAAAATGAATTATGAACAGACTTCGAATCTTATTCGTATACGATAAAAATTGATTGGTCAAATATAAATATTTAAAGGCATTAGAAGAATTGAATAACATTGTTACATTATTTTCGCATTATTAAAATTATTAAAAGGGGAAATATATTTTCAGTGAATTTCCGTTTCACTGAGTAATTATGAATTTAATAATATACTAAAAAAAATACATATACATTCAAGGTCATCTGAAAGTCATTGTATAGCAGGTCGTTGAATTCGCTTCGACGTTGCCTACAATATTATGAAGTTAAAAATACCCAGTTCCATTAAAAGATATGACAGCGACCTTGACTTTATTGTTGAAAATCAATTTTTTTTTAATATTAAAACTTGCAATTTGTTGTCGGTTAAATACTGATTAACTTTGGTAGGAAACATTTTTCTGTCCGACCATCCGAAGGGGCTGAAAAAACGTGGGGACTACTTGGCGCCGCACTCTGTATACGTATAACTCCACACAATCAAATTTTGCAAAAACTTCAACAGCTTATATCTCAATAACTATTTGTTTGCGACATATGGCTCCTTTCAAACTTTTTCTCTTCTCGATGAGTAGAAGGCGTTGTTCTAAAAAAAATTTTAACAACAATTTTCTTTGTTATAAACAATTTTGCCGCAAGTTTCTCTTACAAATGTCCACCGATCCAGAGGTGTAGATTCACTCCTAGGACGGATGATCATTTCTTTTTATACACCCTGTACATTATTTCGTTATATCTTGTTATTAAATAAACATTATTTTACATCGTTAATGCGAGTCCGATATTTTCCAGATTTACTCTGATAACCCGCCCTACATACATTACTCTACTTATAGGTATTATTGAAATAATATAATACAGTGCTCCGCAAATACACATGTTTCGTACAAAACGAACAAAAATTGATTCAATAATAATAACAAGGCTAATTCATTCGTAACGTACACGAACAGCTATTTAAAAATGAAAATCCTGAAATATTCTACGTTAATAATTACAATAATCCTGAATATCGTCATCGCTCGCTGTATCTATGTCAATGATGATCACCAGTAAAAATTTTGCGAAACATAAAATATGATACATTCAGCAGCGGTTGCGATTCCCTTTACAAATCTTATTGCCAATATTTTATATCCGGCAACTGCCATTTTCTTTCCGGATTAATTAAGGCCGAGACACAGCAGCGGTTATAATTTCCTCTCCACGTTTTAATTACGAGAAGGACGCTCGTTGCCGAACTCGTCGGCGAAGTTTCCTTCAATCTTTCGTCTTCGGGACGTCAAATATTTCTCTGTGAAGTCTTCCGCTTCCACCTCTGAAGTCCTCCATAGTGACGTGCACAGTTAGGGGGCGGATAGAGCACTCAAACTTATCCCATGGAACAACACTTTTTCCAAAGTTCCCGTATAAATCCTGCTTTCGACCATTCCATGAGACCGTAATTCCACGTCGAAGTTATTTGTTGGCCTCTACGGACTCCGGACTGAATGTTCCGCTGGGAACAGCGATATGTCGACGAATCACATTAACGCTGTCTAATTGACAGTGTGGTGTCCATCTACGGTTTTCTTTAGGGGAATGTCGCCATTTATACCTCTCATGGGGCTAGACCACCTTGGCTATCTGAAATTGTGGTCTTCGTAAATTTTTTTAAGGATAATTAATGAGTGAAAAATTCGAGTACTTCACAGTGACATTGACATAACTCTTAACTTTATTGTCAATTTTCTTCACAACAAAATATTGAAAAATGGGAGAATTATTCACTGTTTTGGAAACCTAAACAAGATCATCTCGACTATTTAAAAATGTGGTATTCGGGAATTTTTTATGGACAATTAATGAGTGAAAAATTCCGGTCTTCAACAGTAATATTGACATAACTCTTAACTTTATTCTCAATTTTTCACAACAAAATATTAAAAAATGGCAGAATTATTCGCTGTTTTAGAAACCGAAGCCAGATCACCTCGACTATTTATAAATGTGGTATTCGGGAATTTTTTATGGATAATTAATGAGTGAAAAATTCCGGTCTTCAACAGTAATATTGACATAACTCTTAACTTTATTCTCAATTTTTCACAACAAAATATTAACAAATGGCAGAATTATTCGCTGTTTTAGAAACCGAAGCCAGATCACCTCGACTATTTATAAATGTGGTATTCGGGAATTTTTTATGGATAATTAATGAGTGAAAAATTCCGGTCTTCAACAGTAATATTGACATAACTCTTAACTTTATTCTCAATTTTTCACAATAAAATATTAAAAAATGGCAGAATTATTCGTTGTTTTGGAAACCGAAGCCAGATCACCTCGACTATTTATAAATGTGGTATTCGGGAATTTTTTATGGATAATTAATGAGTCAAAAATTCCGGTCTTCAACAGTAATATTGACATAACTCTTAACTTTATTCTCAATTTTTCACAACAAAATATTAAAAAATGGCAGAATTATTCGCTGTTTTAGAAACCGAAGCCAGATCACCTCGACTATTTATAAATGTGGTATTCGGGTATTTTTTTTATGGATAACTAATGAGTGAAAAGTTCCGATCTTTCACAGTGATATTGACATAACACTTAACTTTATTCTCAATTCTTTAAAAAAAAAAGTATTAAAAAATGGCGGAGTTATACACAGTTTTTGAAACGGCGTTTTATTGACGCATCGATGAATGGCTGCCATTGCTAACAAAAATTGAATCGTCTGAAATGAACAATTTTTTTTATGCTCTACTGCAGTATTTCATCGTTAATTGTCGTGAAATTCTGTACGATAATTGTCGAAATGGACAATTTTTTTTATTCTCTAATAGAAGTTATTATTTAAAATGTAGCGTAGTACATTAAAGACGTTCAATCGTTTGTAAAAATGGCAGCAATTTGGATCGTGAAAATCGCTTTTTACGTTGAAAAATCATTTTAATTATTTATAACGCAAAAAGTAATTGAGATATCAAAAAACCCCTACGCTACATTTTAGAGTACTGTATGTAGAGTGTTTGTTCAAATTTCGAAACAAGTCGGTGTAGGGTTACAGAGATTCTTCTAATATTTAAAATATAGTTGAGAGAAAATATTTTCAGTATCTTAAAAAAATCTTCGTGCACATAGTCTTAATATCATTAACTGATTTAAAACCTGTTAAAGGATATCGTAGTAACACAAACAAATGGTAGTCGGATGAAGCCGTGTCAGGCGAATAAGCAATATGAAGCAGAACTTCCTCCATCATTCATCCTCCGTCGTTTTTGCTGCCTGTACTAGCGCGTTTTTATGAAGTTATTATAATGTTTGCTCTGTTTCATCGTTCAAGATTATAAGATTATGTGAAGGATTTGTTACGAATAGATGCAATGATTTTGTCAAGTTAATTGAAAAGAACTTCTATAGAATTACTACACTTAATGCTTAACATTAGAACTGCAAATTGTTTCACGTCTAATTAGACTGCGGATCTTTATGCAAAATAAAAATTGACTGCATCGATTGCCAAACACAGGAGCCAAAACACAAAAGAAATTTGTTCCTTCTTTTAATAAATCTAGTCAGTTAAATATCCACAATTTTAATACTATATAGTTTTACAGTTATACAACTACTGATTTTTATTATAAATCCATAAAACACTCAGTCTATTTACGATCATTATTGAGGCTGTTGTTACGTACAGAGAATTCTCTCTGCTTTATTTCTACGAGAGTTAGTTATTTTAGTTATTATTTTTATTGTTATTTTAGATAGTTAATTAGTTATTTTTCTAACCGATCACCCGTGTTACCTCTTTCCTCGCGATACATAGAACAGATCGTAACTCGAGACGCTCCTCGCGTTACTATACGATTGAACAACGTCGGAAAAATTAGTTTTTATTTTTTTTCAACTACGACGCACAATAGAGAAAAATAATTTAAAAAATTGAAGGCAGTCTTGACGATGATACCTTATTATTGAATTACTTTCCAAAATGGTCGCTCTTACACTTCGATATGAAATCTGTATTTTTTCGATTTTTTTGTGTCTCATTTTTTATAATCCGAGCTTCGAACTGAAAAACGGAAAAAGTTCTCAAATATATGGTTTGATATATTAGATATGTCAGATTTGTTTTGGAATTTTTAAATGGGATTGAATAGGGAAAATGGGGTAACAAGTGGTTTTTTGCTTTTTCCCCGTAACCACCCTTATACATAGGTGAGATTGTTACATACAGAGAATTCTCTCTGCTTTATTTCAATCAGAATTTTCTAATCTCTTTCCTGAAAACGGAAAACGCCCTATTCCACCCTTTGCTTATAGAAACGATGACTATGCTCCAGCTACATGCAGCCGGCACAAAGCATGATTCAGTACAGGGACAGTTCCACAAGATTCCCTAGTATGAAAATCATGAGAGCATCCCCACTTAGATTTCACAGTACACGGTGTCCCAAAAATGTCTGAGTTCCTTTAAAGGGGAGGTTCCTGAGGCCATTTGAAGCGACATTTTCCTTTGCAAAAATGGCCGTTTCGGCTTTGTTAAGGAGTTATTAACGAAAAACACGGACCAATCAGAGCGCGACCTAGAGGCGTGTTGGCAGAGACGGCCGCGCGCGACAGAAGTCGAGCGATGGTGATACACCGCGGTCGAAAACAAAGGAACAAACAAGAGAAGAAAATTTTTCAAGTCCTATGTCGGATAGTTCAAATTTGAATATGTTGTAGTCTTTAGTAGCCTATGAAGGAATCTCGAAGGATTTTATGAAATCTTAACAATTTTCTTCTCTTGTTTGTTCCTTGCTTTCGACCGCAGTGTATCACCATCGCTCGACTTCTGTCGCGCGCGGCCGTCTCTGCCAACACGCCTCTAGGTCGCGCTCTGATTGGTCCGTGTTTTTCGTTAATAACTCCTTAACAAAGCCGAAACGGCCATTTTTGCAAAGGAAAATGTCGCTTCAAATGGCCTCAGGAACCTCCCCTTTAAAGGAACTCAGACATTTTTGGGACAACCTGTATATAAACCCTCGAATTTTAACCCTCTGGGGCAGTGCTTAAAGTACAAACGGGTTATACACGTCGTTACGCTGAATCTCGTTTTGGAGTTCGTTGTATTTAGTGAGATCGGACCTAGTCACCCTTTCGAATCAAGTAACCTTATAGATTCCGCGAGTATTGTATTAATCTATCTTGACATAATTATTCAACCTCTCCGTGTTCTCCGCATCGCCAGTGCGTCATCCAACAGACAGTAGTACTTGGGTAACTACACAATATTGTTCATACACACTCAATCCTTACCGCGACAGTAACAGTTGTAACAGAACCAATTTTCTATAATATACAATTTAGTTCAAGGTAATTTTGAGTAACAATTGATTTTAACCCACCATTCAGATCGGGTAAGGGTCTCTGCACATCTATCCGGGACGGGCCCCGGAGAGTTTTTTTTACATAGCTTTGGCATAGGGAGGGCTCTCCGAGATTTCTGATCCGGTGTGTATTGATATAAGGGCAAAAATTAATACTACAACGTCACATCGGTTCTCTGTCTTAAAGCAGATACCGTAGGACGAATATTTATTTTCCAAGCCAGGTCTCTTAGACCCAAAGGCATCAATAATAAAAAACCCAAAGGTCATGTGTTTAGACGCAAATAGAGCGAAGGGCCGTCAGCCCAACTAGTATGGGTCCTGTTGCATTTTCGTTGCAGTCGTGCTGCCAGTTGTTTTTGAAAAGGCTCAGAGAACACTTCTCTTGCAAAGTTCAAATCTAAAACAACGCATTTTTATTTACAATCCTGCTACCTAGAAAACCAATAGTGTGGTTCCGATTCTTTCCTCACGCGACCGAAGGGCCATAATTCTTGCATTTTCGAGCACGCGTTGACAGTTCTCTCTGTGCATGGCACAAAACAAAATATTTCCAGGGGCTCCACAGCTCCTTAATGTTGGAAAGTAATTGTGGGAACACTTGTTTATTATTATATGATAATTTATTAATAATAGAAAACACTATGATATACATATACTGAGAAAAGATTTAACGCGCCACATATCTGTTCCGGACAGTTTCGATCTCTATCGATAATCAAACGTTTTGCGCACGCGCTCTATTGATACCAACCTCTAACCTATGTGTGCGATCAGGAATACCAACACTTAAAGTAAACTATCTAAACTAAATAGCTAAATCCCGGTCCGGCCCGTCCCGGATGGGTGTGCAGAGACCCTAATTCTTAGTTGACCGTTCCCACATGATACAATCTTATCGCTCGGGTTGTATCAATTAGTTTATAATATTACAGTTACGAGGCCGTTACTAACATATCCTAGGAGCTACCTGATCTTGTATCAGGAACCCAAAACTGTTATCCAACCTATGCGGCTCCCTGATTTCGCATCAGGTTCGTCCGTTTCCTACAGCTCCCCGATGTCACATCGGGTTCGTCTGTGCATTTATTCAACCTCCTAGCAGCTCTCCGATTTCTCATCGGGTTCGTCTGCGCGTCTTCCAACCTCCCAGTAGCTCCCCGATTTCGCATCGGGTTCGTCCATGAAGTCTCTTAAATATCCCAGTGGATCCCTGATTTCGCATCAGGTTCGTCTGCGCGTCTTCTAACCTCCCAGTAGCTCCCCGATTTCGCATCGGGTTCGTCCATGAAGTCTCTTAAATATCCCAGTGTATCCCTGATTTCGCATCAGGTTCGTCTGCGCGTCTTCTAACCTCCCAGTAGCTCCCCGATTTCGCATCGGGTTCGTCCATGAAATCTCTCAAATATCCCAGTGTATCCCTGATTTCGCATCAGGTTCGTCTGCGCGTCTTCTAACCTCCCAGTAGCTCCCCGATTTCGCATCGGGTTCGTCCATGAAGTCTCTCAAATATCCCAGTGGATCCCTGATTTCGCATCAGGTTCGTCTGCGCGTCTTCTAACCTCCCAGTAGCTCCCCGATTTCGCATCGGGTTCGTCCATGAAGTCTCTTAAATATCCCAGTGGATCCCTGATTTCGCATCAGGTTCGTCTGCGCGTCTTCCAACCTCCCAGTAGCTCCCCGATTTCGCATCGGGTTCGTCCATGAAGTCTCTCAAATATCCCAGTGGATCCCTGATTTCGCATCAGGTTCGTCTGCGCGTCTTCTAACCACCCAGTAGCTCCCCGATTTCGCATCGGGTTCGTCCATGAAGTCTCTCAAATATCCCAGTGGATCCCTGATTTCGCATCAGGTTCGTCTGCGCGTCTTCTAACCTCCCAGTAGCTCCCCGATTTCGCATCGGGTTCGTCCATGAAGTCTCTTAAATATCCCAGTGGATCCCTGATTTGGCATCAGGTTCGTCTGCGCGTCTTCCAACCTCCCAGTAGCTCCCCGATTTCGCATCGGGTTCGTCCATGAAGTCTCTCAAATATCCCAGTGGATCCCTGATTTCGCATCAGGTTCGTCCGTGCTCCTTACTAACACTTAAAAACCATATTTCTCTTTAAACCATAAACCGCTCGCCGGTCACGCGCGCTACCGCTCGGCCCAGGCTCGTAACAATTCAAATTGGAACAAAAATAAATTGTCTAGGCGACGGTTGTTCCTAGAAGAACTTGGAGAGCTATTAGTAAAGGAAGAAATATATACCTTGTACCACGAGAGAACCGTACCGTTTCGCGCAGCTTGACTGATCGCGGAAGGCGCAGCGAACCTCTCAACTCCCACTCCACCACCCGCTCCCTACTGTGAGTTTCATATGTGCGGTGTACCGTAATGAAACGGATTAGCATGAAAGTCAGTGCCGCCAGATCAGGGGAAGGTGCCTCTGAAAAGTTACCCTCTCTCCGATCATCGGGTTAAGCACGCATGCGCGACGGGAACGCAACAGGAATTGAGTGGGGAGCGAATGATGACACGTTGCGCGTGCGCAATGGGGACACAAGACATAACACGGGTGAGTGGACAAATGACAGGACATATCGCAGATTATAGGTTATTGCCGCGTATATTACCTACTAAATGAAATCTGAAATGGCTTCACTGATGCCACCGCTACCGTTATGTGTCGCCTCGGTCGCGCGCGGCACGTCACGTGACCAGTCTACGGTCTTAGTGGGGGTCGTTGGAGTGTGCTCATGGTGGTGGAATGGGATGGTGGAAGGAGCGTAGTAGGGGCGGAAACGACATCCAAATGGATTACGTCTGGCGGCACTGGTGAAAGTATACGGTATAGGAAATCGCATCGCTGCAGCGCGTGACGTCACTTCAGTGCCACTGCGCGCATGCGCTGTGCATTGGGAAGGGAGCGTACGGAGTGGGAATACCACCAATCAGCGCGAAGATGCGCAGCAACGAACGAAAACTGGTCTTCACGCGGTACGGTTCTCTCGTGGTACAAGGTGTAGAGAAGAACTATCCACAGGTAAAGCATCACTCGGTGTAGTAAATACGTTACAAGTCACTGCTGACCCATCAAATTTACCAAATGCAAAGAAAAGAAAAATTACAGGAAATCGATACCAATTATGCGTAGGAAAAGATCGGAAGGCGTACGCGGCTTGAGAAGTTTGTAAGAAAAATGTATGTAGCGAGCATAAAAATGCTATTTATATGTATATGTAGTAACTGCAAGATATAATGAAGAAATACACGGATTTCATTAACTTTTAATGAAATATATTATAATAGATTCATTGTATTAGTATTGGCTCACCGATATGCAGTGGCTCACGAAAGTATTCGAACGGCCTTTAAATTAGAATAATTTGTTTAAAATTTCACCACTCAACTTGATATTTTCTTTCGCAATTAGAAGCATTAATTTACTCGATGACGTGCAAAGAAGATTTTGAAAACATTGCAGTAGGTAGGCATTACATTAAAAAATAACAATGGCACTTTTTAAAACTTTTTTATTCCAGCCCGTAATGAAAATTTAAAATATGCGTCTTGTAGACCTATGTTAGTAATACACATGTTGAAAATTTCATGGAAATCGATTAATGTATACACGAGCTGTAAGCGATTCAAACTGATAAAAGTCGCAGTGTTTCACGACTTTTGGTCAGATTTTGCTTAAAATACACAAATTCTGACATCTTTCGATGCGTGTCGTTTTTTCCTGCGTCAACCGATTTCGACGAAATTTTCGGCATGTGTATAACTAACATAGATCTATAAAACCCATATTTTAAATTTTCAGTACGATCTGAAATAAAGAAGTGTTAAAAAGTGCCATTTTTATTTTTTCACATAATTCCTACCAACTGTAATTTTTTCAAAAATTTTTCTGCATCCCATTTAGTAAATCACTGCTTGTAGTTGCTAAAGAAAAAGTCAAATTATTTGGTCCAGTTTTAAAACAGTTATTCCAATTTAAAGTGCGTTCAAATACTTTCGTGAGCCACCGTACTTGATTCGTATCATGTAACAATTTCTCGGCTGTGTCGAGCGGTTGAGCTTCTGGGTTCCTCGAGGGGTATAGTCTGCAGTAGGAGGGATAATGTCACCGCGCCTAACCTATACAACTTTTTAGCACTCTTCACGGCACTACTTTAACTGGTTCTCTCGCTCGTATCGGTATTATTCATAATCCTAGGTGTAAATGTAATTGAAGACTGTGGATTTTATGGGTTTATAACAAAAATTAGTAGTCGAAAATTAAAACAGCGAAAAGATTAGGAGAGTTTAGGAATATCATAGTAATAATTTCCAACTTGCTATAATGATTAGGTGCAGGAGAAATCAATTTTTACTTAGCTCCTGCTTTTTGCAATCAATGCACAAGATTTTTATTTTAAAAAAAGATCCACACTATAGTAATTATGAATGTGAAGTGTTGGCAGTGTAATTTGTACATACAATACTCAAAGGTCTATATTATTGCACAATCTGCTCAAGTTAACCCTTAGTACTCGAATGGCTACTGTGAGGTGCCACTAAAAGTTATTAATACTATTATTCGAAACAATTTTTACTTCACAATTCTATACTTGTACATAAAAAATTGCTAGAAGTTTAAGTGTTGTAAGTACGAGTGATATAGTAATAAACTTCATATGCATAAGAAAAGTAAATCATGAACAATGGAAATATTCTAGATCAAAAATCATGTTAGTTTTGGAGTTAACACTAGATTGCCCAAGGAAGTCATTTTGACTGCTTTTTAATTTCAATTAGAAGAAGAGTCGATCACCAATGATGAAAATGAAAGTGTCATCAATATGCCCAGGAAAAGAAAATTTTTTTTCTTGTTAATATTTACTAATAACTTGTTATATAACTGTAAATAATATAAAAAATATTAAAAATTAATTTTAAACTTTCTTTACACATTAGTTATTCTTTCACAATGCAGTCATTTTGACTGCTTTTGGGCAATATAGGTATATACTAAGTTTCAGTCTTTCTAGTGTTAAAAGAGCTTCGAGTGCAAAGGGTTAAGATTTCAGCTGCCTCTGGACATTTTTCTATTTTTGGGTGGTTCCGATGTTAAAGTCTGCTTCTGTGTACTGTCTCTCTAAAATGACTGTAATCTGCGTGTATTTAAAAAAAACTGTAAATCCTGATTTGTGTTTGTTTTTGTTCTGTGTACTTCTGTTTTGCTTATTCTAAATGTTGCAGTATATCTCTCGTAAGATTTCCTCAATAAAAAAAAACGGCCGTTCAAAGACGGCCGCGAAAATGTTACCACCGGTTGGTACCGGCGCGACTAACTCGTTAACAATATCAGCAGATTCGCTAATTGATTAATACGATTGAGCAAGGACTCAGGATCGAATGTAGGATTCACAGTTCGGTGGCCTTATCGCTTATTTATCGCAGTGCATCCGAGTTGGCCGGAAATATCCGCCGACAGCGGATACCAAATCGGAACGGAGGCAAGTTTGGAATTCATTATAACGAGGGAAACCGTGGCAGGCGCCGATTAAGTTTGCGGCTGATAATTGCCGATTGGATTTCCTGCCGAACGGTATCGATCATTCGGTTCGTTTCGATTAGATCCTACGATGTTTCTCGTTCGAGTGATTATACGTAAACTGTGGATTTCGGGCTTTCATGCTACTCCTCATGAAATACTACAAAATAATAATCTATTCATCGATGACGATCGGACTGAGGATTCTGAGAATTCAAAAAGATAATTCATCTTAACAGGTTCGCTACCACTGTCACAGATAAGTGAAGTCCACAATGTCGCAATACACTCCTCAGAAATAGTCGCACAGAAGATTCTAGTATAATAATTAAACTGTTGATTTATATACAAGACAATATATACAAAGTAAAAATTGTATGTATGAATTTCAAGCTACAAGAGAGTAACCCCGCGATCTAAGTACCTTTTCGGTTCTCTGCCGGGACTTAGATCGTGAAGGAACACTATTCTTTTGTGACCGTGTCAATCGCGCCGAACGTAGAAAAGGACAGCATGCAAACACGGACCGCGCGGCCGAAGGCGCAGCAAAAAATAGCGTATTGGTGAGACAATACTAGTGCAATAATAGAACTTCTTTATTTTTTACTTATTTTTACCAAATATGATATAATTCTGTAGGATCTTAGGAAAAATGAGGAATTCCGCGCCGGGAATCGAACCCGGGACCCTCGCGGTTGTAGCTGATCAACTCTTACACATACCCACGGAACCCTCCTACTTTTCCTAATCTCCATACAGTATTTGGTCTGGGGGGTCCTGATCCCACAATTCCGATGATATATACTTGTATAATAAACGATGAAAGTTTTGGACGTAAAGAAGGACAGCGTATAGGAAAGAAAGAAACGACAAGAGTCGCGGCCGCCGACACAGTTCAAAGGCCCGCGTGTCCGTACAATGTAATGCCAATAAAAAACTTCCATAGTTTATTACACAGGTAAATATCATCGAAATTATAGCATATTTGGTACATTTTTCATTAGAAAAATGCCACGAACGTGTTGGTGAAAGTTCCATGAAAAAATAATGAAAAATAAAGAAGTTTTGTAATTGGATTAGCAGTGATTCACACCGATATACCCAACCCAGAATCAGATTACGCGGCATGTTTACACTGCTCGGCGACCGAAGCAGCTCGAGCTTCACGGCCCTTCCGGGGATAACCCGCAGTGGAAGGAGTAGGCCAAGGGACATAGGTTGCAATGTTCCGTTGGACTTAGATTGCGGGGTTACTGTATTTTTAAATTTTGTAAATGCTTTTGTTTTCCATTCGATCTACTAATTCAGGCAGTTCCTACCAGTGGATCCGCAGCTACTTGAGGCACATTCCCCGCTTAGGTTCTTCCCCCACTCTTGGACTTCATCGATATAATGTATAGTAGTGGGAAGCCACCACCGCGAGAGCTGCGCGGCGCTAACTCTACGGCTGTACGTAGTAGTGGGAAGCAGTGATGGTATATGGTCTCGGTTTTTTCGCGCATGCGCGACTAAATGCAGGAACGTACCGTACGTCTTTTGTTTGTGGGGAAAGTAGAGGAAATCTGTTATTGGCGGGAGACCGGACAGAAGAGTGCAAGACGACACGACGAGACGACCGTACTACGAAATTTTGGTACGTTAATGTTAATATATTCGATTTCATAATGGCAACTAGTTTTGGAGAAGGAGCTACTTGTCAATTCATATTTGAAAATCGAAAAAAAATTTGCGAAACTATGCGGGGTGACTAAGGTACCCCATTTTAGCCCAACTTTGTACTTTACTGACGCTAAAATCGTCGCGCATGCGCGAGAAAACCGAGACCATATACCATCACTGGTGGTAAGAGGTTCGATGATAGGGACCATGCAGTTCTCGGAGAGGAATACGTTGTAACTCCCTGTACTAATTCGATTAGTAAATGTATAAAATCCGCAATAATTAGGCTACGCTTTCACAAATATAAGAATGTTGACAGAATCCAGAAACGTGAATTTCATATTATAGTTTGGACAAATACTTTTTATAAGCATTTATATAAACTGAATAATGAAGTTAATCTTCCGTGACCAAGAAAGATTTATTATCTCATATGAATTCATATCGATTGGCCATAGAATTACTATAATAAATTGAATATTGGTTAGTCAAACTTCAAGTATTACTGAAATAAATTAACTCTATGTTAATTAAAAGAATTTTTCGAATCAAGTGATTATTAAAAGATAAAATGAATTACTTTCATAAAAATTTGAAATCCATCCAGGATATGTAATGATTATTTATGCAAATTAACACCATTACAGTTCGAATCGTGGTAATACAAATTAAACAGGAATTTGCCTCTTGAGTGAATGCTTTCATTAAAGTAAACATTAAATGGAAAACAGGATTAATCCCTGTTTCCATGTTATACGTTCCGATGCATTCTATTTTAATTATTTGTATGCTCCATAAAGCAGATTTGCGCATTCGAGCGAAGAACAGAATTGCATATTTAATAATTGTGATGAAATAATAAGAGCCGAAGAATTATAAAAATTCATAATCTCCATATTATTTCATAGAACACACATACAAATTTACAAGACAATAGATTCGATATTAATAAGAAAAGTAGCAAAATAAAAACAAATTTTAAAGTAGAATTTAAGCAGATTATTTTTTCGTTAATTAGTCTCGGCAATTAAATTCTCCATGCATCAGGAAAACGTTTAAAAAAATTTGTATTACATAGTCAGAATAATAAAA
Source organism: Sphecodes monilicornis (assembly GCA_913789915.3). Classification (NCBI taxonomy): domain Eukaryota; kingdom Metazoa; phylum Arthropoda; class Insecta; order Hymenoptera; family Halictidae; genus Sphecodes; species Sphecodes monilicornis. The sequence continues at coordinate 8,303,949 of OU565301.1, read as the reverse complement.
TAAATATAAAAATGTACAACATATTCAAAACATTAATCGCCGTTGAACTATTTATTGAATAGTATTCAGTATTTGTTTAAGCATTATGTACACGAGGACCTTAGGTATACCTGGTGAAATTGTTTTTGCGAAATTTTTTCACGGAACAGGTACATGATCTTTTATCCACGATTCAGACACTTTCAATAAAAAATCATGAAATCGGAGACTCTTGCGTTCTGTATTGAAATGTTGATATGTCCTGAATGCATTAAATAATGCGCAATTAACACTATGCCGTCCAGTACACCACTGTGGTGTCGCCGGCCGTTGAGCAATACTTTGTGCGCGACACCACTGTGGTGTCGCCGGCCGTTGAGCAATACTTTGTGCGCGACACCACTGTGGTGTCGCCGGCCGTTGAGCAATACTTTGTGCGCGACACCACTGTGGTGTCGCCGGCCGTTGAGCAATACTTTGTGCGCGACACCACTGTGGTGTCGCCGGACGGCAAAGTGTTAAAATTCAGGCAGAATCACGAGCACTCACTTGTACTTGAATGCATGCAAAGAATTATGAATTTAATATAAATATTATGATATTTTTGGAGGTATAAAATATTTGTCTTGAATTTTCAGTATACTCTTCACATTTAGCGCACACTTACTTCTATTTCAGAACTTCGCGCTCGATGTGGCATGTCTTTCCTACGTCAAATTGATCTAAAACTTTCGATATATCATTTTTTGGAGGGAGGTGTGCCCAAAATTTTATGGTCGAAAAACAAGGTCCACCTTAATGTATACAGATAATCTTAAATTCCTTCAGAGAGAAATTTCAGAAAATATTTCGTTGCTCTATCTTGCACGATACTTGGCGCAAATAATTTTGATACAGCATAAAAATTGGTTTAGCGGTGAAAAATCCAAAAGAGAAAAATTCCAAATAAAAACAGTGGAAACAGAAGTCTCCAAAGTCTGCGGAACACGCAGCGAAAGTATGTAATTCAAGACATCTGGCTCTGGTCCAAGTAACGTCTCACTTCCTTTGTCTGTCCTGTTCTCTCGCCGCATATATTCTCCCTCAATTTCCCATAATTCACTTTGGCCTATTCGAGATATAAATTGATATATTAGTACCCATTACCTTGCAAATTTCTGGTTTAACTTGGCGAACTCGCTCAACATAGGAAGAATCGCTAAATTTCAAGTATGACCTTTCTGCTGCCATACAGCAGGAAGCTGTTCCTACATCTTTAAACCCATAAATCATTTAATGAATGAAAAAATGCTTTTTAGAGAACTAAAATCACTGTGTCTTAATTTATTTGTACCTTTTTGCAACTAGTCTGTGTAAGTCGTTGTCAGTAATGGTTGAACAAATTAATTACGTTGATATCACGATCAAATCAAGAATTGTATAAGAAAGTTGAATAAATCGGAAACATAAAATTGATTCATCTCTATAAATTCTAAAAAAGTGTAATTTAAGAATTTAATATATTCATTATTTTGTAAATCAATCGGGTATCACTAAATGAATCTCGTACGAGATTCCAAATGTATAATAAAAGAGAAAAATAAACAGTAGAAAAATTTACCAGTGCTTCCTATAGGTAAAAATAAAATTTAAATTTTACGATATATTTTATTATTGTATTTGCTAAATAAAGCTGATTCAAAGTTAAAATAAATGTGGTTCAGAACATTCATAAATGACTTAAATTAAATCCGTTAAATCGCAATAAAAAATACTTGCAATGACGAAGAATGTTATCTCTCCGAGAATTCCTCTCAGCTAATTTCCACCCTCTTCTTCTTCACAGCCGGAGACACCCGCCATCTTAGCTATTTTCCACCCTGATGGTTTATTAATCTTTAATGGGTATAACTTCCAACACCGAAAGAGTTTTATATCCTCGACCATTTTACGCGGCACTGTCCTTTTTCATCGAGCCAACCCCGACGTCCATTCAACCCTCCCTCTCTATCTCTCTCTCGTTCTCTCATTCTCTCTCTCATCGTCTGGCTTTTTTACCCGGTGCTACGACTTGACTCGTATAAAATGATAAAATGATCTCGGTACATACTGTCAGTCGGAAAAATCTTTCCTTAAAACAGAATAACATTATTAAGATCGATTCGAACGACTTGAGCTTTTGTTTAGAATGTTATAGGATTAGATTGAGGGGTTGAAAACAGTTATGGTATCGATTCCGGTTCTTGAAACCGTTATGAGAACCGAACAAATGTTATAACTGTTATGAGAATATCGGTTATGGTTACGGTTCTTGAAAACCGATATTATAACGGTTCTATAACTGTTATTTTTAAGTTCTGGATTTCGGTTTCGGTTTAGGTTCTTCAGACTTCAGAACCTGTAATATTTCCATTATCGGTCTCATATCGGTTTTGCAGTTCTGCAACTGATATTTTTTGGTTCTGCATCGGCTATACAGGGTGTCTCAAAATTCCTTCAACATTTGGAAATGGGAGGTTCCTGAGATCATTTGAAGCGACATTTTCTTTTGCAAAAATGACGTCCGCTACTTTGTTTAAAAGTTATTAACGAAAAACACGGACCAATCAGAGCGCAGCTACAGCGGATTGATTCTGGCTCGTCCAACGGCGACGCCACGCTAAGCGGGAACTGTCGCCGAGTCGGACTCCGTTTGCTGTAGCCGTGCCCTGATTGGTCCGTGTGTTTCGTTAATAACTCCTTAACAAAGCTGCGGACGCCATTTTTGCAAAGGAAAATGTCGTGTCAAATCATCTCAAGAACCTCTTATTTCCGGATGTTGAAGGAATGTTGAGACACCCTGTATAGCCGATACGGAACCAAGAAATATCAGTTGCAGAACTGCAAAACCGATATGAGACCGATACGGGAGATATTATAGGTTCTGAAGTCTGAAGAACCGAAACCGAAATCCAGAACCTAAAAATAACAGTTATAGAACCGTTATAAAATTGGTTCTCAAGAACCGTACTGTAACCAATATAAGCGAGAACCGATATTCTCATAACAGTTACAACATCATTTCGGTTCTTCATAACTGTTTCAGACAGAACCGATATATAACTGTTTCAAACAGTTATTTTCAGAACCGTTTCAACCCCTGATTAGATTACTAGCTGATGAATACAATTATATAAACATAAGATAAATTAGTTTTATTCCTATTAAAATTTTCCTTTTCCTAATCTTTAATAATTTACTTCAGCCACCCCTTAAAACAGAATAGCTTTTCTAAGATCGATTTGAATGACTCCAGTCTTTAGTTAGAGGATTAGTTTACTAGCTGGTGAATACAATATATATATATATATATATATATATATATATATCGAAGATAAAATATTTTTATGTCTACTAACATTTTCATTTTTCTATTGTTTTTAATAATTCACTGGATTCACCCTTAAAAGCTTCAATAACTAACTGAATAGAATGATTTGTTTATGAAACGTTTATCAACAGATTCGTGGCACTTTTCTGTCATTCAACTGAGTCCAAACGTAGTATCGGAGTATTCGAACTGATCAGTTGAACATGAGTTTGCGGATGATAGAACAGTCCAGGACACTTGATTAAACGCAGTGATATTTTTCCTGTATTGGTAGACTTCGAATTAATATTTTCTATATTTCTACGAACAGTAGGTGTTATTGAATGAAGATGTATGCATTTAAGTTGACACATGAAATACTTTAATGTAAACATTTTCTATTTTTCCAAATAGAATTCAAATTTCCCCTCGTCACTAGAATAATCGCATTTAGGTTTTCTTTTGTTTCTCTTTACCGCCATATTGATTAAGCCGCTTCTTAGTAGCAGACGAACTTCTATGGCAGAAATTGTTTAAAAAACCAAAAATGGGGCGCGAAAAACAGTTGAGTACCGAAGAAATTGGAAAAATTAAAGTATTTAAAGAAGAAGGATATTAAAATAGAGGAATTGCTAAGAGATTAGGGAGAAGTGAATTCGTAATTCGTTCTTATCTAAAAAAAAGGCAAATTCATGGGAAGTTGTACAAAGGCAGAACCAAACAAGCTCTTTCAAAAAGAGAAAAGCGATTAATTTTGCGTATTACTTCGAATTCATGCAAAAGTTCTTAGCAGATTGTCCAGGAATACAATACAATACATACAAAGACTTTTAACAAGAATACCTACACTTAAAGAAAGCATTTGCAGAGAAAGCCATGCTTGAAAGGACGTCATAAAGAAGAGAGATTGAAGTTCGCAAGAAAACATATTTCTTGGGTTAAAAAATGGGGACAGGTCGTCTTTTCAGATGAAAAGAAATTTAATTTTGATGGTCCCGATGGCTATCGTTTTTACTATAATGATTTAAGAAAGGAAGAAAAGATTATGTCATGTCGCCAATATGGTGGAGGATCTGTCATGGTTTGGGGAGCTATCAGCTCGAAAGGAGTGATCGATTCAATAATTTTGAAAGGACCGCAAGACTCTAAAAAATACCTACAGACTTTAAAAGTAGCGAAAATCAAGATTTTTGAAGTTTTACACACTGAGCAGTGGATATTTCAGCACGACAATGCTCCGATACGCACTGCGAAGCTAATTAAAACATGGCTTGAAAGGCAAGAAATAACGTGTTTTGCATGGCCGGCATTGTCGCCTGATTTAAATATCATAGAAAATGCTTGGGGATACTTAACCAGACGAGTATATAGGGTGAGGCATCTAAGAGAGGCCACTTGAATAACTCGTCTGCTATTGGTGTTAGGAAAAAATGCATCAGATGGAACTTGCTTGGTTTCGAGGCGGATTTAATCTGATGTTAGTAGCTTTTTTGTAGGAGGACGCGTAAAGGACATATGAAGGTCAACTTCATTTTTTTAAATGGAATGGTATGTTTTCTATGTACTATCTGGTAGAGCGTTTTATTACGTGCACAATGGATTATGGATCAAGGTCATTCGTGGTCTGGGTTAAGCCAATTGTTGTTGAAAATAATTTACTTTGAGGAAATGGCCGAGCATCGCTGATTTATTTATCTAACAGCAATACACGACTAATACAAGTGTTCAAAATGGCGACCTTGAACATTGATGCATGCTCCGAAGCGTTACTTAAGGGATAATAATACAGTATGTTGAATTTCAGATGGGTTTATTGCGGCACAGGCTCTTCTTATACGGTCTTTCATATCCTTATTAGTTGTTGGTATCTCATTATACACTTGCTGTTTTAATTTTCCCCACAAATAGAAGTCTAGAGGTGTTAAATCTGGAGATCGTGCATTTTTTCCTAACACCAATGGCAGACGAGTTATACAGGTGGCCTCTCTTAGATGCCTCACCCTGTATATAAATAATCGTCAATTTAGTTCACAAGAAGAGCTCATAAATGCTATTCAGGCAGAATGGAGAAATATACCAATTGATTATATCAATAATTTGTATAAATCATTACCAAATAGAATATTTTCTGTAATAAATAAAAATGGCAGATCAACGAAATACTAGTGAACAATATTCGTTGGTATAATATTATTCTATTATGATTATATTCTAAAAAATAAAAAATTTTTACATTAAGTATTTCATGTGTCAACTTAAATGCACACATCTTCATTAAATAACACCTTCTGTTCGTAGAAATATAGAAAATATAGATTCGAAGTCTAGAGAACACCAATAGAAGAAAAATATCACTGCGTTTAATCAAGTGTCGCGGACTGTAGCTGCGATGTTAGATTATTAAATTTTTACTGAGATGTACAAGAAACTATGTTATATGTGGATCGTTTTAAGCATGTAGAACGTATTTTGACAACAAAGAGATCAGATATCTGAGATTTGGATAATCGTTTTTTGTCACTATTTTAAACCGCTTATAAGTCATACATAACAACGTTATTCACTTTGAGAGAGTTTATATATTTTATAAACATGAAGGCAGTTTTGTAAACATCGAGAACATTAACTCACAATTAGAAGCATACGAACAGGACCCTCTTTTATTATATATTGTTATAAACATTTTTGTAAAGAATATCCTTTAATTGACTCACGACGATTAATTAAATTGATCGTATATTAAGCAGTTTTGTGAGGATATTTTAGTTTCCACCAAATTCCAACAGAATTAAATTTTCCGAGGGATTGTCCATCAGCCAGTATCGATTACGAACTAATTGCTTTATAAACCGGCTAATAAAAAGTGACCGCACAAATCTGTTTACGTGATAAAACGTGCACAGAGTGAGAAATCTGCATCGAGGCTGAATTAATTGGAAACATTTGGCGCACGCTCGTTATTCTACCAATTTTTCGACGGTGCATACACGTTGCCAGCGAATTATCGGTTAATTGCATACATCGGGAAAGCAAGTCATTTTTTTCGGGCAGATTTTCATTTTCAGGAAGTGGGGCCATACCATAGCCATAAATTTCTCCCAGGATAATAAAGGGACGCATGCTAATAATCCGAAATTATAAATTCCTCGGACTATTGATCGCACTGCAGTTGGGTAAATCATTAATTATGAAAGCAGGTAATGCGGCAAATTATTTATGTAATGGAATTTATGATCATGTCATATGTTATTATGAGGATGTGAAGACTGATGCTCTCTGAACATTCGCTAATGGAACAGACGATCGGAGGAAATGCTCCCGGAGAATAATAATCTCATTACTAGATTGCGGATCTCTATGCAAAATAAAAATGTTCTTCTCTTCGTCTGTTCTCTCAAAATTTTATGAAGCCGAAAATAAGGCTGAACTGTACTTTAGAGGACCAAAAATTTTCAAGTTTTCTGTATGTGATGCTACACATTTTGACGAGAAAATGATAGACGTGTAAGTTTTAGCACACGAAATTCAAGTTTTGGTTACCGGAGTTCACTGGTTGAAAAGTTATACACGTGTGAACATGAGCAATTTTAAGTGTTTTTGACAAGTTAGAGCGTCGCCATATTGGATATTCGTTGAGTGGTAGAGGTAGGACTGTTGAGCGCATGCGCTAAGTAGTACTGAGCGGTATAGTTCAAGTTGATTTGAGGTTAGTTAAAAGTGCTCAACTTTACACGCCTATAACTTATGAACCAGTGAACTCCTGGCACTAAGACTTTCATTTTCGGTGTTTTCTCATCGAAATTTATAGGACTGCATAAAGAAAAGTTAAAAAAAATTGGTTCTCCAAATTACAGTTTAACTGAAAATAATATATTGACATTTGTATGTGCGTCGCGGCGTCAGCAATTATTTTAGCGACGATCGAACGACACGGAGGACTTCAACGAATATGAAGTCCTGTCGAATGTTTTAGTTGACTGTAATTAGAGTGTTAGCTGAGAATGCGGACATCTACGTGGACTATAGAAATGTATTTAGAAGGTGCTTTACACTAGTCGGACTTAGTGAATCACGCTGCGTATAAAGATGTCTCGCTTATATGTAAAATTGTTCTGTGGAAGGATTCGCAGTTGGTCAATTGACTTCAAGTGGATTTTGGGCAATGCCCTTTTCGAGCTATTAGTAACCATCCCTACAAGGCTTGTGGAGATAGAAGATGGCCGCTACGGACGGGCCCAAGGAGGTAGGAAAATGACGGATATTTCTTGCAGGGGTTTCTGACGGGAAGGCCCGTTAACGTTGCTCGCTCGTGTTACCGTTATTGATCTGGCACTGTACGGGTTTATCGCTTTATTACTCGAAGGCTAGGACACTGGAGATCAGGCCTGGGCACGGTTGGGGCTCCTCAAACGCTTGTTTCCCCCACCAACCTCTTTTTCATACAGAGCGCACGTTCGTCGCGTTCACTGATATCTCGTGTCTTCGTTGCTCCACCGTACGGCGCTTGCTGGAAGGGAACGGTTAGCGCTACGGTGGGGACGGTTTTGCCTCAATTACGGCAAAATTGCCCAAATCTGCTGGAGATGCACGTGGGTGCCAACTGCAAGCCATAAAGCAATCTTCGGGGTCTTAGTCCGAGGTAGATCTGTTTCGGCTTAACTAATAATTTATAAGTATTCTTTCGAAAAGGAGCTGATTTATTCTACAAATTTTCCGTCGCCAGGTCGTAAACCGAACTGTTTCTGAAGCCTTAACAATATCCTTAAATTGTTTTAATCGCCCGATTGTTTGAAATCGCACCTACGTATTTTTTCCATAAATGCATAAAATCCAGTCTTCTCATTACACACTCGTGTTTACAACGATCATCTCGATACTTTCTCGTTGCAAACAATTTGGCGATACTTCCGAAAATCGGTCAAATCGGATTGACCTCAAATTTTGCACATAACCTCATTGTGCATTAAAAACAAGTTTCCCAAAAGGATTTTTGCCGACTCGCAAAGGAAATCGTTATGATTCTCCAACATACCGACATAAAATATTTTAGTTTACCGGCACAAAATGTTCTACTTTACCGCCAAAACGCAGCATAAACACGCAATTCTTTCAAACATAATAACTTTCAGGCTTGAATTAGCACAAGTTGTCACTGAACAGTAATTAAAATATAGAGAATCATATACGGGATCTCGAAAAGAAGGTATAGTCCAAGTTAGTTTGGGGTTAGGTCGTTGTGGGGGCGGAGAGGGCCGACCGTTAATCCGGCCCGACCAACGCTTACAATGTTCCGCATATTGATTTCGTACATGTGTTATTATTTCCACGCACATGTATGTATGTCGTTTTAGCCTTCAATACTTACAATAAATGGTATATTCTTAAAACTTTTTTTTGTTCATAACTTTATTAGGATACACAATATAACGGAAATTGTAAAACGAAACATTCACTTTGGAATAACGCAGGAAATATCATACTCTTATATACAGGGTGTTAAATTTAACTCGAACACCTAAATTATTTCCACTACTATTAAAAGTAAGAAAAAATAACTGAATAGGATGTAAATGGTTTTAAGGCGTGCATCAGATGGTAATAAAAAAATCCTGTGTAGGTAATTTTAACGGTTTTTGTTTAGTATTCTAATGCATTTATTACTTTTGTATTCTTCAAACTGAAACTGATATTTTCGCCTTCAAGGTCACATCAAGGTCATAGTGTGTAGGTTGTTGAACTCATCTTGATGCCGACTACCACATTGTATTATGAAAAATACATGTTAATATGCAAAAATAATACGGTGACTTTGAAAAAAAACTGTTAGATATGTGTAGAAAATCCTGGTTTAAAAAGTTTAATAGTTCACCTGCAATATTTATGCAATATGCAATGCAATAATTATTGAAAATATTTCTAATATTCATGAACAACTGATGTGTTCGTATCGGGTATGATGATATTGTAAAAACAAGAAGTCTTGGAATTGTTGTTGAGGTTATCCCAAATGTAGACCACTGTTGTTTATCATTATTCAATTGTCGTTCTTTACGCTCACTTTACTTCGGTGTAGTTACTATTGTGTATGTCCATGCTTATTAGGTTGTTATAAGTTCTAAATCTAGTAACCACTGTCAGTTATTTCATGAGCTGTCATCGTCGACGTATACAAGCGGACGGACATCGATGTAGAACACTTGATTTCTAAAGTTAGTGTAAATCAATATTGTTGTCAATAATGCTGTCGGCTTTAGCCTTGTTTCGCCAGGTTCCTGTCAGAGAAGACAGTGAGAAACTGTCGGCTGTCGTTCTCGCCCCGGCTATATAACCCGAGAAGTGTCGGTAATTAAATTAAAAAGCTGTTCGGACATTTTACGATTATCATAACGTCGCCTTAATTACTCTTAATAGTAACGGCCGAGCTCATCATCGTTCAATGAGTCCAAAATGGCGGTGGAAATCCTTCAACGTGCGTGGAAACTGCGGTATAATCGCCAGTTAGTTGCCGGCGAACGATGTGGCTGGTAATTTCGCGCGTGTTTCATCGTGTTTACTGTGTTTCCCGCGGAAAATTGTTCCCGGAGGCCACGTCTCGCAAAGGAAGAATGCGACGCTGGAAATCATGCGAATATTTTATGGTGCATAAAACCGTTGAAAAGTTACAGCCTACTTCTGCCGCGCTTCGTGTCGTAAACCAGCTATTAAAACTATCATGACCTATGAACGTGCGAAATATTTTTCGTCGACACCCATCTAGACTCTAGGGAACTTATTGTTAACTTCACCTGTCACTTTATACCGCGCTTTACGTTAGTTCAGTAATTAAGTAACTTCCGGAAAGCTGTTAACCAACCTGCTGAAATACTAAGTTCGATGTCTGACTGAAGTGACTGACACTGAAGTTTCAAAAAATCAATTTTTGTAGACATGTTCTTTAAGCATAAGTGCTCTCGAACATGTGTACAAAAGAATTTGGTTGTATTTCTAAAATTAATTTAGGTTATAGGCGTCATACATGAAAAAAATTCCAAAAATTGGTAACAATGTCATTCAACACCAGAATATACTATCACACCGTGTATTTGTGAAACATACTCGACACTGGATTTTTATAGGCCCGGGAGGCGAGCAACGCATGGTCGCACGTACGAAGTCCATTCGGGATAAAACTGCTTTCCTAGGGAGTCGATCGCAATAACCTAACCTCGTTCAGGTTCGATATCAGGCGCCAGGCACTTCCGAGGTGCCACACAAAAATAGTCTGAGCACTAAAACGTTATACTTCGTTACAAACTCCCTAGAACCGCGAGGTGTTTGGATAACTCAAACAAGGGGTAGGATTCTACGTGGAGGAGCAAAGAACGTCCCCTGCGGCGGGAAAGGACGTCGTAGAATAATCGAATCTTCGAAAGTATGGCTTAGAAGTCGTTTAATTAAAAGATGCACGACAGCGACAAACGGCTGCAGTCAAAGTAAGCCAAAGCGCAGGGGTTAAAACGGTTCTGAAAATAACTGTTTGAAACAGCTATATGTATAGTAAAGAGAATGATTGTGATGCAAGGTTCGTTTTTTTTTGAAAATTCAACAAATTTGCAATTTAAATAAAACCCAACGTTTCGACCCGTGTGTGGATCTTTTTCAAGGGAAACTTGCGTCTGAAAATTATATTGATTTAGTGTAAATACATCGTGATTTTAATATTTACCATCTTGAAGAAACCACTAATGGAAAGCCAGTAAGAGGAATTATTTTGAAAGAAGACTTACTTGTTGTGTAAAAATTTTTTAGCGAAGCCGGAAACAAGATATATTTTTCCAAAAGATATTGTTTCCGGCTTGGCTAAAAAATTTTTACACAACAAGTAAGTCTTCTTTCAAAATAATTCCTCTTACTGGCTTTCCATTAGCTCTATAAAAAATCTTATAACTCATGTAATTTTGAGTGTTTTGTACTTAAAAAAACAATAATATATGCATTTCAGGTACCTTTAAATGCGTGTGTTAAATTTTACTACAAAAAGTATAATAATTCTTTTGAAATCGAATCTAAAAAATTCTATTCAAAACCAGGACATCTTAATAAACGCTTCCAGAATGCCTGTATTTCGTCCGTCGTAAGTCGCATCAGCTTTAGGTGTATGAACTTTGTCCATCGATCCATCGTAGCAGCTGATTTCTCGATACGATGAGCCGAAGGGAGACGAAATTGTCTCGCTGGTCGCATAAGTGCTCTTCGCATTATATGCGAAGAGTCTCGTAGACCACGTCCGGGAGCCTCTTTCTGTAACCCAGTCGCCCCTCTATCTTCAAGAAAAGAATGAACGGCTCTAAGGGGATGGGTTCGAAAGGAAGGAAGGCAGGAAGAAAGGAAGAAAGAGTCGGGAGCGAGTGAAGAAACGGGCGAAGAAAAAGGAGGAAGAGGCTCGAGATACGAGTGGAGAAGGTAGCCCGTGTGAAAAGCCGGCTAACAAAGGTGGGTAGAATTGGCCAGACACATAGGAATTCAGGAACTATTTATAGTGAGGAGTTATTAGCAGCCGCGTAAATGCCTTCTCCATCGTTCCTAACCAGTCGAGATCATCCCCTCATCCCACCCCCTAATTCATTAACTCCATTCGCTGAATTTTGGGAAATGAGACATTACGGTTCTATTCAATTCCAATTTGCTGTACCATTTGATCTAAGAAAATCTTCATTTGTTACGAAATTTTACTGCCAAAAGGTTCATATTAATTTATGTTAAGAATGTATACATGAAAGTCAATTAAATCAGATGTTATGGAAGATTAAAATGAACAAATTAGTGTTAGGTTGGTGTAAACGCAATGGCAAAAATAGTGGTCCAATTCTTTCGCTTTCGTGATCCATAAACAGACTCACGATCTTATCCATTTATAGCAAAAGTGAGTAAGTGAAATACAAAACAGTAAACAGGTTAGAATAATTTAAACATACCATTACATTATTTGCAACTTATTCAAACTATTAAATATGAAAATACATTTCTATTGAACTGCTGTTCGTTGCAATTGAGGTGGGCAATTCTTATTTTGCATAAAGATCTCCAGTCTATTCATAAATCATTTTCGTAAGGGATCTTCTTGCTAATATTTCATGTTACATGTATATCATTCTAATTCTTATTTGTTGCAGAACTTGCTTGTCGCATGTAATTTTATTTACTGCTTGATCTATCTGACTAAAATGGTTCTTATGTCGGAACGTAAGTTGAATGTTGGAATATGAAGAGCATGAACTCGCGACACCTACCGTCCGATGTATTTTGAATTACAGGTGAAACGGGCTTTTTGTGCTCACCGATACGCGATGGGACAGTCCCGCGCTATCGCTCGTCATAGACAGTTGTATTAGAGTACTCGAAATAAACCAAGTGTAATCTCAACATTGAAAGATACAGTATTTCATCGATAAATTTCCCAATCACGGGTCCGACGAGGGACAATTACGCGACAGGTATACTATTCATTGACTTTTGACGAACGTAGGAAAGGACTGCGAATCACGAGAAGCCTCTCGAGCTTCACGGTCCCTCCTGGGTATACCCCGCGGCAGTGGAGATAATTCTGGGACAATTATAAGCTAGATACTTGGGACATTTATCGATCAAATACTGTATGTCGAAACATATCTGATAGTAAAATATTTTACACAAAATTATTGTCTTATAATATTACATATAATGTTAAATAATGTTTTCTACGTTAAAATGTTTGTAATAAGTGTAAAACATTGTTTCTTTAATTAGTCTACGGATCTTTATGCAAAATAAAAATTGTCTTCATTAATCGCAACACACGGGAGCCACATAGAAATTTATTTTTCTCTTAATACTTTTAATAACTTGAAAACAACTGTTACCTTAACTTTTGTATTCTTAAACATTGCTTTATAAAAATGGCAACCCATTTATTGAAATTGTTCGTAATTGTCAATATAATAGATCCTTGGGCAAGGAAATTTATTCCATTATTATCCATAAGAGATAATTCTGGGACAATTATAGGCCAGATACTTGGGACATTTATCGATCAAATACTGTATGTCGAAACATATCTGATAGTAAAATATTCTACACAAAATGATTGTCTTATAATATTACATATAATGTTAAATAATGTTTTCTACGTTAAAATGTTTGTAATAAGTGTAAAGCATTGTTTCTTTAATTAGTCTACGGATTTTTATGCAAAATAAAAATTGTCTTCATTAATCGCAACACACAGGAACCACATAGAAATTTATTTTTCTCTTAATACTTTTAATAACTTAAAAACAGCTGTTACCTTAACTTCTGTATTCTTAAACATTGCTTTATAAAAATGGCAACCCTTTATATAATTGTCAATATAATAGATCCTTGGGCAAGGAAATTTATTCCATTATTTTCCATAAGAAAATATAAAACCGGTCATTTGATTGCGTGGTAGGTTTAGTGTGAATCTCTCTATTATTTCAAATTTGATCAAACTATTTTTTTCATAAATGCATAAAACGCGCAATCTATTTATGATTTTTACAAATTATTTTGTCACATAGTTGCAGTATTATTAATTTATTTAATTTCTTCTCTCTGCAAATTCATAAAATGCTTTACGATTTAGCAGAATTAATGTGGAAAAATTATTGATTAATTCTTTAGGATTGAAGATTGTTTAAGACAGTTGTTTTATGTAGATTGGACATGATTTGAATCATTGTTATGTCACCTATGTTCTCTAAGGTTACACGATAACCGACATAAAGGGTGCGCGTGCACACGTCTTAAGACTTCGCTTTACCTGTATCAATCATCCCCTTTAATTTCCCATGGGCACCATGCCATGGAATTAGACGATTCGGACTGTGTACGTGCGTAATTAGGTCTGAGGATTTTTATGTACACGTGAGAATCGACGTGACCGAACCGTGATTTCTTCGGTAATAAGAGCGAGCCACGATTTCGATTCGCAACGATAATTGAACAAACGTTCAGGATGCACCGATACTTGTAGAAACTTGAATTTCTTTCATTTCTTCAATTATTCAATTCAATTAGGATGTGGGGAAAATGTTCAGAACGCGAGAAGTGAGATTTTCGAATCATTTTTCCCCAAAAATTTGGAACAACTTAGGGGCCAAAACAGAAAATAAATAGCCTAGACCATCGTCAAAATGTAACAATTTATATACGGGGTAGGGCATTTACCCTGGCCACTTGACTTATCTCAAAAACTAAATTCCGGAGAGAAGATGTTTTAAAAACTTAAAAAGTTTAAGTCAAGGAGGGCCAGATGCGGCCGTCATCCATTTTTAATTTTCATCATATTTTCAAGGTCATTCCAAGGTCAACTTTATTTTTTCAAATGGAAACATATGTTTTTCATTACAGATTCTTAATCTACGACTTGAAACAAATAACTTTTATTTGAAACGTTTTTTTCTCAGCCAATTATTTTTTTAATATTGAATTTTCAAAGAAAAAATACGCAATGTCGTTTTGACGAAGAAAATCATTTTGTTTATGATAAATGAAATTAATACCCAATTAAAATAGTACCAAATAAACATGTAATCTAAATGAATAATTAAACAATAGCTAAATATTGAAACAGGCAAAACAATTAGATAAAACTTAGCAAAGAAATTCAACGCTGAGCGAAAACAACCTGTTCATTACGCGCAGGGATACACCAGTTTTTGACTGTCGTTTCTTTGGTATGAGATTACACATTCTCTCGCATGCAATGGAAATAACATTAGAATGTTGCTGAATACTAGTTAAATTGATTTTCTTGTAATTAAGTTGCAATTTTCCTGTATTATTATTAATAAAATAATTGCCTTTCCGTTTAATTGAGATTATTTTTCCCTAACGAAGTCAATATTATACAAAATAATCGGCAAAGAAAAAGAAACGTTACAAATAAAATTTATTTATTTCATGTCGTAGATTAAGAATCTGTAATGAAAAATATGTTTCCATTTGAAAAAATAAATTTGACCTTGGAATGACCTTGAAAACATGATGAAAATTAAAAAATGAATATGACTGCTGCATCAGTCCCTCCTTGACAAACTTTTTATTTGAAACATTTTTTTCACCAGAATTTAGTTTTTGAGATATTCCAGGTGGGCAGGATTAATGCCCCACCTTGTATATTTGAAATGATAATCGAAGTGTTAAAGCCTAAAGTAGTATACTCTAGAATTATGTACAAATTATCAATTTAAGTGAAATTAATTTCACCATATCAACATTTCAGGGAGAGGAAGAGGCAGAGAGGATCAAAGAGGGCAGGAGAGAGCCTTTATGCAGATTAACTGAAATTTTAATTATCAGTCTTTTTAGTTTCCTGTTACACTTTCTAATAACATCTCACGGGCATAAACTCTTGAGCCACTTTGGGTTAAAGACCTATTAATGAAAAAATATAATTAACAACGCTTAACGGGGGATAGTAGCTCGATAAAAATGCGAAAGCGTAACTTTGTTATCGTAACTTGGTATTGGAAGAACGCTGTATTGTTTAACTCACAATTTTTCGTATCAATTACACGCTATTATCCACCAATGAAGTGTTGATTAGCGGTGGAGTTATTTAAATCTTAATTAAGAGTTAGTAAATGCACGTGATGTTTGAACATTCGAGAAGATAAAATACGTAATTTTACATAATTTTCCTCAATATGGAATTGCATTGTTATTCTTCTCTAATTTCAATTTTCTGGACAAATATTTAAATTACCTATAATTTTATTAAGCTTGATGTTTTTTATCTATGGACGTAACACTTGAACTTTATAGACAATGAATTGCACAATGTGTTCCTCAATATTTCAATTCTATGGGAAAATATTTAGAATGCTTCCAATTATGCTTAACTTGATATTGTTTATGTGAGATTATAACATTTATGCTCCTCAACGTTTCAATTCTCCGGAAAAATATTTAAATCCCTTTCGATTTTATTCAACTTGGTGTTGTTTATGTAAGCACGTAACATTTGAACTTTATAGACAATCAATTGCATAATACGTTTCTGAATATTTAAATTCTCTGGGCAAATATTTAAATGCTTTCGATGTTACTTAACTCGACGTTGTTTATCGATTATGATACCAACTGTGAACGTGGAGGCACGATTGGATTGAATATAAATCAAATTGCACATTTAAATCCACAACCATTACTATATCAAAGACTCTATCTTACAAAAAACGCATACAAGAAAATTGTATAATTTAATTGTTTATGAAAATTGAATTAAATTGAATTAAAATTATTTAATTCTGTACATTGACTCGTAATAAAAAGAAAATTATTAACCATCTTCTGTGCTTGAGAATATACCATTTTCGACAAGAGAACAGATTAATATTAAATAAAAAATTGATTAACTTTGAATAAGAAAGTTAACGAAGTACCAAATTGCATAGTAGCTTTTATTGAAACAAAGTAAGTTTCCTGAAATCAATTTATACAATCGAATGTATTATTGAAAAATATGGTACTATAACCGTTTTTTGTTTGCTTAATATGTTTGTTTATGAAACTTTACACAAACTTAAACTTAGTTAAATAATTTGACAGAATTAACGCAGTGTATATTAACAATAAACCAAATGTATTTTGAGGAACACGAAGACTAGGAGAATAGGAGAGAAATTAAAAACAGACATTAACGATAAAACAAATAAACATACATTGCAACGTTCATCGCGCTGCACACAAGATCATACATCATACATTGCATACGTGATTGCTTACATTGAACACACACTTCAGCCAACATAGTTTAGGCCGCGAATCCGGAAAAACGTGTAACGTAACGGGTTTATCGCGAAAGATATGACGCGACTCGAACTCTGTCCAATTAGTCCGCACGGGGAGCACTTTGAAGCAGAGCATTTCCGTCAACCTATCGTCCGGTTTAAAGCAAAAATGTTTGAGACAAAACTTTTATATTTTTATTTTGCGTACAATCCGTATATGCAATAAAAATACAATGCCCCATTTAAAATAACGACTTTCGGTTTACTGTCCTATTTCCGGTTAGCACCGGAAATTGCAACTACCACCATTCGATAGAGCGTACTCAAATTAGTTACTAAAACTTTTTTAGTTTTCAATCAAAACCACTCTCCACCATTTGAATAGAGGTGGACCGGTGGTCTAGGACACCCTGTATATTAAAATGAAATGAAAAAAATATCGTTAAATGCATTTTTTTATTTTACGTGTTGTTTTTGCAAAAAATATTAATGCGTCCTATAATGTGTATGAAACCTGTTACGGTTCAAAAATTCAATGAATAAATTGTGAGGATAAAATTAATACCAAGTGTATGTTCATATATTTTTTTCTCTGCATGTATACTTGTATACTTTAAATGTTGTGTTTCCATTTTTTCCATAATACATGTATATTCGTATATCTCTGAAGTAAACTGTCTAGAGCAGAGTTGAATTACAAGTGGCGTGATTAAGTTAGTCCTTTTCCTCCCCTAAGCGAAACAGATTCTATCCTTATCTCTACTTACTAACCCCTAACCATGAACGTAAGAAAGTATAATAAGTGCCCGAGTTATATGGCTCATCTGAGCTCGTGTGTCAAAAAATTGGTGTATGGTATGCATAACGTTTGCCACCCTTGGTCTAGAGCAGAGATGGGCATTTTTGTCTCAATTGAGACAAAGCCGTCCCCACCATGGCGCCCACTGTCCCCCACCAGCATCCGCCGTTACCATAGAGCAGGGGTGGGCACAGTAGGGGCCCCTCAAACGTCTGCTTCTCCCACCAATCTCTCTTTCATGCGCGAGGCCTGCGCACTGTTCACAACGGGCGAAGGACTTCCTTCCTCTATGGCAGGCATGAGCGACGCTGGCTCAAAAACCACATGTTGCTGCTTCTCTCCTTCGCCTGCTGGACAAGGCAATCCCCACCACGTGCACTCTGACTGTCCCTTTAGCAGGGGCCTCACGATGCTACACCAGCGGCAGGTTACTCACGGTGCTGAAGGAAGAGTCCGAGTGGGCGTGGTGGGGATTGTCTCATCGAGCAGGCGAAGAGGAGGAGCACCAACATGTGGTTTTTGAGCCAGCGTCGCCCATGCCTCCTCCTATGGTAACGGCCTTAGACCATATATACGTATAGACCCGGGATAGGTATATTGTGTGCATAGGATGCAGTGTTCCTATATACAAGAGTATCTGGTGCCCACATGTCATGGTTCAAGATAATTCAAAATGGTGGATAGCGCATTAGACGAGAATTTATCCGTCGAATGAAGATACTTTTTTTATTCGAGCCTTCGAATAACGAATAAAGATAAAGTATCTTTTATTCGAATCGTTATTTAAATAATTTTTTATCTAAATAATGCCCAATTCTGATTATATTCGACATATACATGTATACTGTTTTTACTATTCTTTTTTTAAATAAAGTAAGTTGTGAGGAAATAAATACAGATTTCATATTATCAACTACTACATTAAAATTTAACTTTTTCCAAATTATAATCAACAAAATGAGTTAGACATATTTAAAATAATAATACCAAAGTCAAAATGAACGAATAATGAAATACAATACATGCTTGTATATTACAGTTGCAGTTTCCATAAATATTTATACAGAATGAGATGCGACGACGATTCCCCTTTCCCATCTAACACTTCACCTTCGCGGTACTGCGATTTCTCAACAGACTATAGTACTTTGCCCACAAGAGTCGTCTGCTAGGCGATTTAATCTCGGAACATAGTTAACTATCTGAAATCGGGTCTATAAGTATATATTGTCTAAGGTAACGGCGGATGCTGGTGGGGGACAGTGAGTGGTATAGTGGGGACGGTTTTGTCTCAATTGAGACGAAAATACCCATCCTTGCCATAGAGAAAGGAAGTGCTTCGCCCGTTGCGAACAGTGCGCAGGCCTCGCGCATGAGGGGACTGCGGGTATAGGGGCGGACTATTGGTGGCGCTGATCCAATAGTAGGTTAACCCGCAGTTGTGGGGTCCTATACCTAAAATCCTCTCTCTCCACCTCCGCATGGTGGTCCTTGGGGCGCACTACGGTGCGTGCCGACGGAGAGAGGGGTCCACCCGCGGGAAGTAGCCCCAACGACGGTATGAGGCTGTACTATCTCAGGTTCAACCATGCCAGGGAGGCTCATACCTACGGGGTGAAACCCGCGGGCAGAACCCATGACGTGTGATTTCATGGATCCTGTACACCGTAAACCTGTATGCCCTCGCTTTAGGGGGATCCTATAGGAGCGGTGCACTACCTTTGCCAGCCGTGCGCGAGGAAGTGAAAACCTCTATAAAAAAATCCCCAACCCTAAAGCCTTGAGGCACGGCGAAGGGGGTTCTCCCGTGAGGATGCTTGCGGGGGTGACCGGGGGGAACCGGTGGGCGGGTGGTGTTCTCCCGAATGGGGATGGCGTCCCAGGAGGGTATGATAGCTCGGCTATGTTCGTTAAATTCTATTACTGTTTATACTCGTGGGAACAAATATAGGTGCTTTGACAAAAACTGAGGATGGGAGATAAGGGGAAGGAGAAGAGAGAGGAAGGGAGAAAGGAACGAGGATTGCCAGGGACGGTGGGACCCAAAGGTGCTCACATGGGAAGAGCTGGACGCGCTCGATGAGATCGAGGCGGTCCGACTAAAACCTCATGTGTATGGGGCCCCGAATGTGGTGCCTGGTGGCGGCGCGGATGGACGAAGTCCGGTGATAGGGAGTGATGTGGTGGTCACCCACTATCTGGAGGACTCGCCCAAATACGCGGCGCCACCGAGTGACACGAGCTCAGTGATTGGTGAGGAGACGGGGGCGCCCCGAGGCGTCACCGGTTGACATGGTGTCGGAGGATGAGGTGGAAATTATTCCCCCTCTACCTCCGGGACCACGTAGCCCCTTTTCCCTCAGGAACCTGGGGCCGGGAGAAGGGAGTCTGGGAAACCGGGACCGAGCACTTTAGCCCTGCAGAGGATGAAGATGCAGGAGCTGAAGGAGAAGGAGGTGAAGGATATTGAGCACATCGTGGCCAAGACGTTGCGACTCGCGGGGGGCAAGGACGAGGAGAAGGACTGGGTGTCCATCTCGTTTGAGTTCTCCGTGGGTCAGAAACGGAACCGAGGCCTTAAACATAAGGCCCGGGGTAGACGGGGGGATGGAAGAAAGAGAAGTGAAAGGGGAAGGAGAGTCGCTCTGCTCGAGGGACCAGACACCCTACTTTTTGACGAGGTGGCCCCTACCCATCAAGCGGACATGCCCCCAGTGATACGTAACAGCCGTTCAGCGCCCAAGAGATGGGCGCTGTAACAGCTAGATGAGGACATATTAAGGGCGACAGCATTTGCCCTCTCCTGACCAGAGGCCGGATGGGGCGACCTGGCTCTGGGCATCCTACAGGCTTGTTGCGACGCCTCGATGCCTCGGACCAGGAACGGCCCCTCGAGAAAGGCCACGTACTGGTGGTCGGGCGAAATAGCAGACCTGAGACAGGTTTGTATTCGCGCCCTACGCCAGTACACCCGCGCTCGTCGCCGCCACTTTAGGTGGCGACGGGGCAAGGATGGGCTCCCTGTATAGAGAATACAGGAAGGCCCAGATGGCCCTGCAAAGGACCATTGCTGCCGCAAAGTCCAGGGCCTGGGGAGAGATCTCCTGGGGTCCTTGGATAAGGACCCCTGGGGCGCCCGTATAAGGCGGTGCTTGAGAAGCTCCGCCCATGGGCGCCTTAGGTTACCGAGCAGCTGGACCCCGAGTTCATGGGGCGGGTCACCTCCACGCTCTTTCCCCCAGGTGGGGTGAGGGGCATTTCGGAGAACCCGCCCCCTCGGGCGACATTCGATGTCGCCGAACTCGAGGTCACAGCAAGGGAGATCTCCCGGGCGGTCCAGCGGATACGGGACGTGGGGAGCAAGGCCCCTGGTCCCGATGGTGCCCCTGGACCAATCCTGGTCAAGTTAGTGGACGTCCTCGCTCCGGCCCAGGTGATTAATACCTGTATGGGCCGGGGAGTCTTCCCCACTGTGTGGAAGTGCGCCAGGCTAGTCCTACTCCGCAAGGAGGGCAAGCCCCTTGATATTTCCTCCGCGTACCGGCCCCTGTGCTTACTCGACGAGAAGGCGAAAATCTTTGAGAAGATTCTCGCCGATCGCCTCGTCGAGCACCTGTCGCGTGATTGTCCCGATATTAGCGACAGCTAATATGGCTTCCGGAGCAGACGCTGTCGCTGGGGGCAGGGTGTTGATAGCAGTGAGCTTGGATATTTCCAATGCTTTAAACTTAAAAGCCCAGGGCACGGTAGAATGTGGGGTTTAGTTGGTATGCCTGGCCCTTTGGCTAGGTGAGCCCAACATAACCCTCTCTCCCCTACAGGCGAGGGGGAAGGGTATCCATAAGGCGGATTACCCACATTTAAAAAAAAGGCCTTGCGCATGAAAGAGAGGTTGGTGGAAGAAGCAGGCGTTTGCGGGGCCCCTACTAGTAACACGGTTAACCCGCTCTTTTTAGAATCTAAAACCCGTTCTCTCCGGGTTAGTTTGGGTTACAAAAACCTTCCTTGGTTAATCGAGTTTGGGTTAGGGCTAGGCTACGGTCCGCATTCCTGGTCAGGGCCTTTTTATCATATGTATTCTATGTGTGGGTGATCGATCACCATGGGTACGGGGAAGTACCGATAAGGCGAGGGTAGCGGGGGTGCGATCGGTGGTAAGCGCGCGGGGTACCTGAACGGTCGCGTGCATGAAGTAAGAGTAGTATTCGTGGTCGCGCGCTACAGTACATAATATTGAACGATGGACAATGTTCTTGTGTCGACATTCAGTTCTCAACATTCAGAGTTGTTTTTATCCGGTCAATATGAACGATGTTCGCTTGCAAACGTATGCGCCAGATATTTAGGAAAAACTATTTTTCATTGCAGTTTCATAAAAATCGTTCGATATTACTTCGTATAGCTCCTCTGCGAGTTCAATGGATACACCATTCCCGCTTTTGCACATACAAAAATGTATTGTGTAGCAATATAACATCGAAAAAAATAGTTTGCATTAAATAGTGGTATTAGGTTGTTCGAAAAATTCTTTTCCGACGACTTCATATTTTAAATTTTTCATATTGCAGTCTATTAAAACTATTTTATGCTAGCCCCTTTATAAAGAAGAAAAAGATAGTCGGCAACGATTTCAAACGTATTTTTCACTGTCACTTGCTCGAGTAGGTCTAATGATTCTAAATCGATTCTGAATGCAATCGAAGCATACAAGATATAAACCATACTCTATGGCAATGTACTTCATGTAATTTATGACAAAAATTAGTAAATCAAATGAAAAACAGTAGAAACATAGAGAGGATTTAACCCTTTGCACTCGAATGGCGACTCTGAGGCACCAGTAAAAATTGCTATACCATTATTTAAAACAGTTTTTATATGATTAAATGCGCCTGTATTCTATAAATTCCTAGACATTCAAGTGTTGTATGAAAAGGGTGGTTCAATTTCATGTGCATAATGTAAAAAAGATTACTACAGAATGATAATTATGTAGGTTGAAAGAAATGTCTTGATTTTGGAATTAAAATTGCTTCGAGTCCAAAGGGTTAATACTGTTGTAGTCATCTTAGCTCTTTAAAATGATTAAGGGAAGAAATGAATGCGTATGTCCGTGATGGGCACGGTAGGGGCCCCTCAAACGCGTGCTTCTCCCACCTCTCTTTCATGCGCGAGGCCTGCGCACTGTTCGCAACGGGCGAAGCAACTTCCTTCCTTTATGGTAACGGCGGATGGTGGTGGGGCGCAGTGGCCGCTATGGTGGGGACGGTTTGCCTCAATTCAGACAAAAATGCCCATCCCTGGCGTATGTAGTTCCTGTCTCTTGCTATTCAAACATATAATGGACAAATACAGGTGTTCTCCACTTTCACCATAACTTTATAAAATTATTTAAGAATGTTCCACCCATTTAACCATCATGAAACTTTTATGCATAATAGTTGCGTAATAGAACATGATTCCTGATTCTTTTAAAGGTGGTCACTCAAGGGATTGTTTGCGAAAACCACCCATAGAAAATAAATTATTTTTTCAACCATTAATAAACCGATCTGAAAATTTGAAAAATATTTCAAATAAAGCTAGTTGAAGGCTTCATTTTCGCTTTTATTTCATTTGAATATCTTAAATAATAACTGAGACAATTAAAGGTTAGGCTTTTTATCCCCACATTACCCTTAAACAAAGGGGGTAGAGATTTAATATTTTACAGAATAGTGTTTCAAGCAAAGAACATTATTTAGCAGTCAATAAATTAAAATAGTTACATTATCAACCCTTGCGCTCAAGTGGAGACTCCGAGACGCCACTGAAAATTTGCAATATCATTATTCGAAACATTTTTTGCATGATTAAATTTATTCGTATTTAATAAATTACAAAACGTTCAAGTACAGCATGAGTAAACTTCATCAGTTTCATACACTCAAAATTTAATAAATCATATATAGAATGAAAACATCCTAAGACAGAACAAATGTTTGGTTTTCACGTTAAAATATTAGGTGTGTAAATTAATTCGTGGATGTCGCAATGAATTAATTCTAACTTCATTTTTAATCCAAATCATTCAACCACCATATTTTAGATTGATTGGCTACTTCTAGGATTGAGTAAATACATAGAAACAGATGGAGATGTAGAATATATTTCATTTATTTGTAAATAAATTATAAATTCATTAATAATTAACTAATTGTGCCGAATGTAAAGGGTTAATAGTTTCATATTAAATAATTATCAGTATAAATTTGAGTCTTTGCGGTCCCAATACCTCAATTGAGAATCAAAGATAATGCTATTAACTCTTTGTAGTCGAATGGTGATTCCAAGGCACCAGTCAAAATTGCCATACCATTATTCAAAACCGTTTTCATATTATTAAATTCGTCTATATTCTATAAATTACTAAAACCTAAAATATTGTATGAGAAAACAGGTTCAATTTCATGCGCACAATGCAAAACAGATTTCACAGAATGAAAATGTTCTTGTTTGAAAGAGAGGTCTAGAATTTGGAATTAAAATTGCTTCGAATGCAAAGGGTTAATATTTCTTGCTCCGATTGATTCAAAACATCAACCCTTGTTTAAAAAATCTCCCAATCAAAATGATCACTGACAAAACGTGGAAGACACGAAACAGTGTCTCCCGTCCATAGTGCGTTAAAAATGCGAATAATTCATAGTTTGTGCGAGTATCACGAGTCGCAAACAGAGAAGCAGAGTTCTGGCCTGCTGATCGGTTCCAATAATTATGAACGTCGGCGCTCGGACATCGGGGCCGTTGTTCGAGCAAGCATAATAGAATTACGAGCGGTACCCAAGCGACACGCGAGTTTCGTTCCCCGAGCAAGGTCCTATGCGTTTGCCTTTCCGTTCGGACAGATTCGTGGCGTGACAGCGGGACTTTAGCGATGTCCCCGGCCCATCGTGAGCCCGAGGTTGCATTCGTTTTGACACGGGCACGCAGGGGACCCGATAATCCGGCGTGGACCTCACGTGCGATTTTCTGCAAATGGAACCGGAGGTAAAGCCGCTCGCTTCGCCATGGTAACCAAAAATTCGTTAATGGAATTGTTAAGCCTTAAAGAGAGGTCCTCGTGCACCATAGGAGAGACCGGAGCTAGATGGCCAATGCGGTTAAATTGTGATATAATTCTGATAATATTTACTTGTGTAATGAACGATGAAAGTTTCGAACGCAAAGAGTCGAACGCGTTTGAACTGTGCTGGCCAGGGGTTGAAAACAGTTATGATATCGATTCCGGTTCTCGCTTATATCAGTTAGGGTTCCTGACAACCGATAATATAACGGTTCTATAACTGTTATTTTTAGGTTCTGGATTTCGTTTTCGGTTTCGGTTCCTCAGACTTCAGAACCTATAATATGTTCCGTATCGGTCTTACATCGGTTTTGCAGTTGTGCAACTGATATTTTTTGGTTCAGTATCGGCAATACAGGGTGTCTCAAAATTTCTGCAACATCCGGAAATGGGAGGGTTCCTGAGATCATTTGAAGCGACATTTTCCTTTGCAGAAATGGCGTCCGCTGCTTTGTTTAGAAGTTATTAACGAAAAACACGGACCAATCAGAGCGCAGCTGCAGCGGATTGATTTTGGCTTGGCCAACGGCCACGCCACGCTAAATGGGGCCTGTCGCCGAGTCGGACTCCGTTCGCTGTAGCCGCGCCCTGATTGGTCCGTGTTTTTCGTTAATAACTCCTAAACAAAGCCGCGGACGCCATTTTTGCAAAGGAAAATGTCGCATCAAATAATTTCAGGAACTTCTTATTTCCGGATGTTAAAGGAATTTTGAAACACCCTGTATAGCCGATACAGAACTAAAAAATATCAGTTGCAGAACTGCAAAACCGATATGAAACCGATACGGGACATATTATAGGTTCTGAAGTCTGAGGAACCAAAACCGAAATTGAAATCCAGAACCTAAAAATAACAGTTATAAAACCGTTATAATGTCGGTTCTCAAGAACCGTAACCGATATAAGCCAGAACCGATATTCTCATAACAGTTACAACATCATTTCGGTTCCTCATAACTATTCCAGTCAGAACGATATATAACTGTTTCAAACAGTTATTTTCAGAACCGTTCCCCTGGTGCTGGCGGCCACTACTACCCGCGTCTCTTTCTTGTCCATATGCTGTCTTTCTTTGCGTTCGAAGCTTCCATCGTTCATTACACAAGTAGAAATATTATCAGATTTATATTATATTTGGTATCATTTTCATTAGAAAAATGCCACGAATATGTTGGTGAAAGTCCCATAAAAAAATAATGGAAAATAAAAAAGGTTTTGTTATTAGATAGTACAGTATTTCATCGATAATTGTCCACAACACGGGTCTGCGGAGGGACAATTATGCGCGAGGGATATCATTGTTTGAGGTTTGCCGAACGTAGAGAAGGACAGCCGAGCTCGAGAGGCCTCGGTCACCGAGAAATGTAAACATACCTAATCCGAATTTCCAACTTCTTTATTAATCATTATTTTTTTATGGAACTTCGATGACCATATTTGTGGCATTTTTCTAATAAAAATGATACCAAATATGATATAATTCCGATGATATTTACTTGTGTAATCGACAATTAAAGTTTCGGGCGCGAGGAAGGATAGCGTATGGGAAAGAAAGAGACGCGGAGAGTCGCAGTCGGCAGTCTTCCTCGCGTCCGAAACTTTAATTGTCGATTACACAAGTAAATATCATCGGAATTATATCATATTTGGTATCATTTTTATTAGAAAAATGCCACAAATATGGCCATCGAAGTCCCATAAAAAAATAATGAATAATAAAGAAGTTGGAAATTCGGATTAGTATGGTCTCACCGATATACCCGAGTCGCATGGTGTCATATTTCTCGGCGACCGAGGCCTCTCGAGCTTCACGGCCCCTCAAGGGGGTACACCCCGCACTAGTGGGGATATCTCAGGGACAATTATGTCGCAGGCATTTGGGACAATTACCGATGAAATACTGTATTAGTCTTTTGCTCTCACGCCGACATACTCAACCCGTATTATATTACACTCCTCGGCGAACGAGACTTATTGTCCCCACACGAAGTACAGCCCGTGATAGTAGGGAGAGTTATGGGACAATTACGGGCCAGATATTGGGGACAATTATCGAGAATTCACTGTATTACTTTCCCCCTATTCAATTTGTTCTAATATTTATTATTTCCAAGAAAAATGCTGGATAGTACCGTTTACTCAAACGCCGGACAATTTTATGAATTTAATTTATTAATCAATATAATAATTGTCAAGGAGATAAATTAAAAAAGCAAAAAGAAAAACAAAAAAGAAGAGTTTAATTTTGTTGGAATTTCCTTTTCCCGGAATTTTTTGTTCATAGAACATTCTCTTTACTATTTAAATAAAAAACTGTAAATTGTAAGCATATCCTGTGTACTGTTTCTAGATGCTTAATGAAATAACGTGAACAGTGTCTGTGCGAGAACAGTATGTGCTTGCGTTTCGAAAAGATAAAATATGAATATTCTTTCCAAAGAGCGTTTCATGTCAGAAAATGAAAGATCGCAAAGGGAATTTCGCTCCGCTAATTACGCGTTTAGGGGAGCTTTAAACGATCAACACGCTCAGAGTTGATCCAACGGCTCTCATTTCTCTCCCAGTAAATCACGTTTCATCTCGTTCTTTTTTCTCGAGGAGCCACTGGCGGGAGGCGGAAGAGGGGAGTGAGCTGTAATGGTACTTTATTTTCAAGCCAGTTAAAATCCAGGTGTGATAATTTAGTGGAAGACATTTTACATGGCGTGAAGGCATTCGTGCGCCATGCAGAAAAGACCTAACCTATTCCGAGACTCTGAAATATCTCTCTGTTTTGCTAGGTCCGAGGACGTCGCGCAAGTAACGCTCCACGGCTTTGTCTCATTCTTCGGAAAAACGACGAGAAAACAAAAATAAAGTTCGAACTCTTTTTGCTTGGGCGAGCACTGCAGACTAAGGATTGAGTAATGAAAGAGTGCGTTCAACTAAACTCGTTACGTATATTACCCTTAGTCAGAGACAAAAGATGTTGACCCGCGAAGAGCTTAAATTCAATTTGGGGAAAATGTTCGCATGATAATGATCAAAAAGTTGTGTGAATTAAAATTTAGCTGCTTCAATTTCAGCTAATAAATGAAATCAGATTTTTCAGCAATAGTAATTTTGGTAACTTTCATAATCGTGATCGGTTAACGTTGGACAATTTACTAAAAGAACTTTTATAATTTTTCTCCGCAAATTATTTACTGCAAGATGGCACGGAAGTCACTAGACCCTTTCAAAATGGAATAACTCTTTTATTTTATAAACGTTCACATTCGTTCCTTTATAAGCAAATGTGCATTTTAAACGGTCGAGTGACTTTTGAGTCTCCTTGTACATAGAAAAATTGAAATAGTGATTGGAACACATTCATTCTTTTATAAACAAACTCAAATTTTAAATGGTAGTGGTTTTTGTGTCATCATGTACACAGAAAAATTGACATAATATTACAGATATGAAAACAAAAAGACCTGTTGGTTCACGATTGAAATTGCTATTGTTTTTGAAAGATCTGTTAAGAAATCACCATCAAAAATTGTAAAACATTCGTCGGATGATGCGATAAAAACAACAAATTATTTATACTAAATCTCAAATTGTTGGTACAATTCTGCTAATCATTGTACATCACGATCACATTAATTTTAGTGAAAATTGATATAATATTGCAGGTATCAAAATAAAAAGATTTGTTGGTTCACGTTTGGAATTATTATTGCTCCTGGAAAATTTATTAAAAAATCATTAGGCATGGACCATAGACTTTGAAAAATTGTGAAATAATCGGTCGGACAATAAAGTAATAATAACAACAAATTATTTGCACTAAATGTGAGGTTGTCGGTACAGTTATAGTCTGGATTATGCACGAGCTATGGACCATTGACTCTGAAAAATTGTGAAATAATCATTGGCTAACGAGGCAATAAAAACAACAAATTATTTATACTAAATTTAAAGTTCTTGGTACAATAATGCTGTTCATTGTATATGATTAGGAAGTTATTGGTTGATTTTTCGTTGAGCTAGCAAATGCCACAATCTTTAGACAAATCACTGGACCCAGCATGAGGCGTTAGCATGCTCGTGTTCCCGATTATGAAATACAGGTCGGTGATTGCAGGCGCTGGCGTAAACAAATTAGCGGCCGTGCTCGTTTACGCTCTCGTTCAGGAACGGTGCAAACGAAATTTCGTCGGCGCTAGTTAAATGGAAGGCTGTGTAGCGTTCTTTTGTGCGCCCGTTTTAACATTCCGTTCCCGACGTGCGAATTCCTTGGCATGCGAAATCATCAACGGCCCGCGAACGCCCCCCTCGTAGATCATTGAAATTTTACTCGGCCCTGGAGAGATTAAATTTCTTCGGCTGTCGGGTTAAGCAGCCCCCTTCGCCAGCCTTTTAATGGAGCACTAACGTTTAGCTCCAGTTTTCTTTCATCGCCGGTGCAGTTAACGCGAACGTAAGATCGTTAGCGGTTGCATAATGCTTGTCGCCGACTTCATAACTGCACGCCACTGCACTTGACAACCTACAATTGTCCATACAGCAATCTTACTTCGTACCTACACATCGTAATGGCATTGATAGTGAATACAACAGGGTGCAAAATAGGGTATTTGATTCTGTAAGCTTGATGAGGGATGCTCCTGTACAGCTGAGGAACTACAGAAGTGCCTCGATATATGTGAAAATGTCGCTTATATCGTGTACAGACACTATTCTTTGATTCCTTACAGCCAACGTTAAAGCATCGCTACAATACAGAGTATCTGTATTGTCTCACCTACAGGTGAGACAATATTAATTCAGTGATAGAACCTGTTTGTCTTTAGCTATTCTTTTACCAAGATATTCCTGAAATTCTTCTGGTTAAAATTAATTCAAACACGATGGAATTTGAATTCAATTTGCTTTTTTAATCCACGAGATTGTAGAACCTCGATTATCCGAATTCATAAAAGACGCTTAAAGGACTCTTCTGGCTTAGGCCGTGTTTGGAAATTTTTGTAAAGAAATCGAATAATTGTTTTGCATTAAGGTTTTGCGCCCATATTTTCTATTATTTGGACTATATCGTATAATTGTTTCAAGTCAAAATATTTAAAATTGTAGGAGTTACAGTTTATTGAAACAAAAATTTGCGAAAGAGTGAAGTGTTCTTCTAATACAAATTATAATCGATTTGTATGAATGAAATGCAATAAATAATGTTTAAATAACGTAATAATTTGTTATTTTCTGTTAAAAGGAAAGTTTTTATAGCATCAATATATCGATCATGTTTGTGTTGTGGAATTTTGGGTAAGATTAAATAAAAAAGAATGTATTTGTGTAATCTGGAAGACCATCTCGACACACAAGGAAGCCGCAAAAAGAAAGCGCCGGGCTGTTGAGGCAAGGCACTCCACGTCGATTCCGGATAAAGTATGTCGAGAGAGATAGAAATCCATTTGGAAACCACTCAGAACTACTTATGGCGCACTCAGCTATCCGATTAGGGGGTTAAATTATGACATATTTCGGCATCACTTGTACGCCACGGATAACCGATACTGATGGCACACGACCTGTCGCGTTCCTAATTTATGCGAGTTTCCACGTGTAGGCCTTTGCATTATGTCGCAACCGAACTGCCCTCCTCGATTTATAAATCACTACTCTCTTTATTGATTTTTTATTAAGCTACTCACTGCATTGCATACAACAACATAATATTCAACAAGTACATCAATTGCGTGCAGAATTTTTGACGGGAAAATTGTTTTAAAACATGTTTTATAGAAAGTGCACATACCAGCAATTCGAATGCATTTATTTCCTTATTACTTACAGAAATAATTACTCTATTTGCGATTTGACATAAATTTTTATCAATACTGATTTTATGAAAGAAGAATCGCAGATTTTACCATTAATTGGCAGCAAGTTTACATTCACATATTTCTTAAACAAATCTCTTTGATTGAAAAATGTATTTCCACTGAAAGGTTCTTTATTGAAAACCCCATAACTTGCATCGTAAACTTTTCATTTGTTGGTTAGAAAATATTTAACGTAATGGATCTTTCAACCGCAACTTTGAGGTCTGTTTTCACCCCTTCTACATGAACGTTGATTGATAAATGTTGGATTATTTGTAATAATCCGTCTGCTAAGATGCAAAAATGAATATCGTTATATTTGAGAATCATTGCGCTTAGCCACAGTGATACAATAGACCAGATGTCATCAGGCCCATGGGCCTGTGACTGTTTATGTCTGGGCGCTCGGGCTGGAGTAAGAAGTGAAGAGAAAATACGAGGGCACAGAGAAAACTCTCTTCCCACTTAACAGGAAATGACCAGGGCCGCATCTGGACTCTAGCTGCTAGAATCAAGATGCGGCCCTGGTCATTTCCTGTTAAGTTGGAAACAGAGTTTTCTCTGTGCCCTCGTATTTTTTCTTCACTTCTTATACAACTTCCAGACGTCCTTCCGAGCTAGTAATAAAGCAGAGTTTTCTAACGTTACGAATCTTTTACAATTATTCATAACCCATTTCCAATAATAAATTAATTATTTGTGAAATATTTTTGTGAGTTTTATATAATTTTGGTAATTATTGCGAAAGGGTCACTATACTCCGATTTTGATGAAATTTAAATATGTTATGCAGCAACACATTTTGAACAACTTTTTCCTTTTCCAATATAGAACGGTCGCTTTCAGTTTTCGAGATATCTGACCAATCCTGGATTTTCGTATGCGTGGTCGGTCCGCCCCCTCCCACAATCTAATTCAAACTAACTCTTATCGCATAATGTTCCCATTGGGTAGATTTCGACATTTTAAACAACTTTTTCCTTTTTCAATATAGGGTGGTAGCTTTTAGTTTTCGAGATATTCGCAAAAAGCTTTTGCTAATACTCTATTGAATTTTCTGTATTCTTGCACGCTTCGTGCCAACGTAAGCCTGTTCCGGCGCGGCGTCTGTCTGTCGCCCCGACCTAATCTAAACTAACTCAGTAAGCGGCGCGCGACCGTCACTACAAACCAATATGGCGGCGCCCTTACCTGTCGTGAAACTGGATACATGCTCTTTTGCGAATATCTTGAAAACTAAAAGCGACCCCCCTATATTGAAAAAGGAAAAAGTTGTTTAAAATGTCGAAATCTACCCAATGGGAACATTATGCGATCAGAGTTAGTTTGAATTAGGTTGTGGGAGGGGGCGGACCGACCACGGATACGAAAATCCAGGATTGGTCAGATATCTCGAAAATTAAAAGCGACCCCTCTATATTGGAAAAGGAAAAAGTTGTTCAAAATGTGTTGCTAAATCACATATTTAAATTTCATCAAAATCTGAGTATAGTGACCATTTCGCAATACAGTATTTTATCGGTAATTGTCCCAAATGTCTCCGACATAATTGTCCCTGTGATATCCCCACTAGTGCGGGGTGTACCCCCTTGAGGGGCCCTGAAGCTCGAGAGGCCTCGGTCGCCGAGAAATATGACACCATACGGCTCGGATATATCGGTGAGACCACACTAATCCGAATTTCCAACTTCTTTATTATTCATTATTGTTTTATGGGACTTCGATGACCATATCTGTGGCATTTTTCTAATAAAAATGATACCAAATATGATATAATTCCGATGGTATTTACTTGTGTAATCGACGATTAAAGTTTCGGGCGCGAGGAAGGATAGCGTATGGGAAAGAAAGAGACGCGGAGAGTCCCATAAAAAAATAATGATTAATAAAGAAGTTGGAAATTCGGATTAGGTATGTTTACATTTCTCGGTGACCGAGGCCTTTCGAGCTCGGCTGCCCTTCTCTACGTTCGGCAAACCTCAAAAAATGATATCCCTCGCGTATAATTGTCCCTCCGCAGACCCGTGTTGTGGACAATTATCGATGAAATACTGTAATTACCATAATTTTAACAGCTCATCAAAATCGACATGTTTCGCTTGGATAATTTGTTATGTTAGACAGTTCTACATTAAAAAAGAACTAGAAAAAAGAATTCCTCTTTGATTAATAAGGGTGTCTAAAAAGTCTTTTGAAAATTATTAAAATATCAGGGTTTCAATGTTGAAATAATTTCGAGTGTATCATTGTATTAAATTGTTTTAAAATGTTAGAATTTCTTTGTATCAAGTTATAAACTTCTAGTCACTGTACTTCGGCGCATTTTCAACCGTTATACGAACGCAGTGCTAAAATGGTTAACAAATGGACAAAATCGAAGCATTTAGAGGGTAATGTAGTTCCACAAAATTTTATTTTTATGGGGTTTCTCGGTCGATGTCCCTGTCCAGCCTGCGCGGAGTAAAAATTTCCAAAATTCCAGGTCCCCTGTCGTCGTCGCCGCACGAAATAAAAATATAACAAAATTCGGGTGGTATAATTTAGACCCTAGACATTAATACTTCCACTCCCGATACGAATAAAAAGTCGCCCACGATGCAAACATAAATGTCGTCTCATAAAACTCCGGTGTGCACCTTTCCTTCCACCGCTCATAAAGTCCGCGACGCTTCAAAACACCGATCAGACGTAACAACGGCAGCGACAGCGTTGTATTTCAACCGAGGAAACCACTGAATCTCAACCGTGAAGCTCAACGAAATATTCGGATATAGGTTCCTGTGGCCATTTCGATCACTGACAGCCGCAGGATGAGCTGGGACGATAGGTGCGGGAGGTCAGGCGGTTTCCTTCACTATAAAAATAAATTGAACGCGTGACAGGAATTTTTATTTATTGCTTTGTATTTCGTATTAAGCTGCCGACACATTTGCTGTATTGTGTATTGTTAGAACCGATCGTTGATTTGAACCGATTTTTCAGAAACTCATTTGCTTCTTAATTCATTGTGACATACAGTTATTAAGACTAAAACAGTATTTTTAGATTCTTGGGATATTTTCACTATTTTAATTTTGACCTACTCATTTTTGTCGTGTATGCATACAATCCGCAGTCTAGTTATTATTTATTATAGAATGCGGATCTTTAACCTTTATTTGTACTTTGTTTTCTTTGTTGAGCAGTTCCACAGCAATGGCTCTCCAAGTTCTTCTAGGAACAACCGTCGCCTATACAATTTATTTTTGTTCCAATTTGGATTGTTACGAGTCTGGGCCGAGCGGTAGCGCGCATGACCGGCGAGCGGTTTATGGTTTAAAGAGAAATATGGTTTTTTTGCAAAGGAAAATGTCGCATTCAATGATCTCAAGAACCTCTTATTTCCAGATGTTGAAGGAATTTTGAGACACCCCGTATAGCCGATACAGAACTAAAAAATATCAGTTGCAGAACTGCAAAACCGATATGAAACCGATACGGGAGATATTGTAGGTTCTGAAGTCTGAGGAACCGAAACCGAAATTGAAATCCAGAACCTAAAAATAACAGTTATAGAACCGTTATGATATCGGTTCTCAAGACCCGTAACCGTAACCGATACAAGCCAGAACCGATATTCTCATAACAGTTACAACATCATTTCGGTTCTTCATAACTATTCCAGTCAGAACCGATATATAACTGTTTCAAACAGTTATTTTCAGAACCGTTTCAACCCCTGGTGCTGGCGGCCACTACTACCCGCGTCTCTTTCTTGTCCATACGCTGTCTTTCTTTGCGTTCGAAGCATTCATCGTTCATTACACAAGTAGAAATATTATCATAATTATATTATATTTGGTATCATTTTCATTAGAAAAATGCCACGAATATGTTGATGAAAGTCCCATAAAAAAATAATGGAAAATAAAAAAGGTTTTGTTATTAGATAGTATTAGTCTTTTGCTCTCACGCCGACATACGCAACCCGTATTATATTACACTCCTCGGCGAACGAGACTTATTGTCCCCACACGAAGTACAGCCCGTGATAGTAGGGCGAGTTATGGGACAATTACGGGCCAGATATCGGGGACAATTATCGAGAATTCACTGTATTACTTTTCCCCTATTCAATTTGTTCTAATATTTATTATTCCAAGAAAAACGCTGGATAGTAATACCGTTTACTCAAACGCCGGACATTTTTATGAATTTAATTTATTAATCAATATAATTTATGGTTTAAAGAGAAATATGGTTTTTAATTATTAGTAAGGTGCACGGACGAACCTGATGCGAAATCAGGGATCCACTGGGATATTTGAGAGACTTCAGGGACAAACCCGATGCGAAATCGGGGAGCTACTGGGAGGTTGGAAGACGCGCAGACGAACCCGATGCGAAATCAGGGAGCCGCATAGGTTGGATAACAGTTTTGGGTTCCTGATGCAAGATCAGGTTAGCTCCTAGGATATGTTAGTAACGGCCTCGTAACTTTAATATTATAAATTAATTGATACAACCCGAACGGTAAGATTGTATCATGTGGGAACGGTCAACTAAGTATTACTGGATCTGTATGGTGGGTTAAAATCAATTGTTACTCAAAATTACCTGGAACTAAATTATATATTACAGGAAACTGGCTCTGTTACAACTGTTACTGTCGCTGTAAGAATTGAGTGTGTATGAACAATGTTGTGTAGTTACCTAAGTACTACTGCCTGTTGGATGACGCACTGGCGATGCGGGGTCACGGAGGGGTTGATTAATCATGCCGAGATAGATTAATACCATACTCGCGGAATCTATAAGGTTACTTGATTCGAAAGGGTGACTAGGCCCGATCTCACTGAATACAACCAGCTCCAAAACGAGATTCAGCGTCACAACGTGTATAGCTCGTTTGTACATTAAGCATTGCCCCCGAGGGTTAAAATTCGAGGGTTTATATACTGTGAAATCTAAGTGGGGATGCTCTCAAGATTTCCATACTAGGGAATCTTATGGAACTGTTCCTGTACTGAATCATGCTTTGTGCCGGCTGCAACCAGCTGGAGCATAGTCATCGATTCTATAAGCAAAGGGGTCGAATAGGGCGTTTTCCGTTTTCAGGAAAGAGATTAGAAAACTCTGCTTGAAATAAAGTAGAGAGAATACTCTGTATATAACAACTCTATAAGAATATCTATGAGAATCTATGAGAATATGATAGAATCGATTTGGATTTACTTGGACCGGAACATCCCTAGTTGCACGGACATCCTGACCGTGGAAGGACACGACCCAGACAGCACGAGTCGTCTTAGAGACGTCTTTTTTACGTCTGTTTTAGGTCTGAGCGTCTTAGGTCACAAAAAGGCGTCTTTGAGACGCCTCAAAGACGCCTTCTGGGAGACGTCTTTTTTGCGTCTGAAATAAGGCGTCTCAGAGACGTCTTTTGGGAGACGTCTTTGAGGCGCCTGAAATAAGGCGTCTCAGAGACGCCTTTTGGGAGACGTCTTTGAGGCGTCTGAAATAAGGCGTCTTTTCCGAGACTGAACAACTTGAATTTGGAGATGTTACGGCAGGGATCAGTTTGCTGTGCAATGATTAAAATACTGGTTCTTAAGTTTCCTGTTTTTTGGAATGATAATGAAAATATTTTTCAAAATATCATTTATTATAAACACATGGATGATAAAAGTAGAGAAATTCCTTATATAAACTTTTACTATTTAATTGTTTTTTTTCAAGGAGTTAAATAAAAAAGGGTAATATATGCGAAACTGATGAGCTATTGTCCACGATTCGACAACAATAATTAATTAATGGTACAATAATTAATGTAAGGTGTGTATCTGCGCCGCTGCAATAATAAAAGTGACTGCGCCAATTTTGGGGCGGTCATTTTTCTACTTCCATTCATATGATTTTAACGAATTATCTGAGACGACCGTAATATATCTTTAATATAATGTGGCGGCTTTCTCCTACTCTCGTCACCGGATGGACAGAGAGACAAGAAAACGCCTTTCCCGCTAGTACCTGATCCGTCGTCGATTCATATATATACCGTCCTAAGCCGTCCTTACGATATCACTGTTTCTAAGGCAGTGCCCGCTAGATAGCCTTACTGATGACGAATCCTCTAGCGGGCACATGTCGAAACACGCTTTATTTCCCTTCCGTCCTTACCCACACATTTCAGCCGCCGCCAAATTGGAGATCCCGACGACGAAAGTACAACCCAACAACTGTAGCAAACGACAAAACTATAACCAGGAAGCCCCCTGGCAGGTGCCAACAACTACTACCGATCTTACCCGTCCAGGCCGCCCCGTCGATATGACTTTTTTTTTAAAATTCCGAAACAGTCGTCTTTTAGGCGCCCAAAAGACGCCTAAGAGACCCTCAAAAGACGCCTAAAAGACGCCTTTGAGACGCCTTAAAGACGTCTGAAAGACGTCTCAAAGGCGTCTTTTAGGCGTCTTTTAGGCGTCTTTTAGGCGTCTTTTAGGCGTCTTTTAGGCGTCTCAAAGGCGTCTTTTAGGCGTCTCAAAGGCGTCTTTAAGACGTACCGTTTTTTAACAAACGACGCTCCAGCGACGCTCGAGCGACCGTCGGGCGACCGCTGAGACGTCTTTAAGCCGCCTGAGCGTCTTGCGGCAGACGTCTCAAAGACGGCTGTGAGACGTCTGTGTGCTGTCTGGGGAGGTATAATGTATTAACTAGGCTACAAGCCGGCGCGAGTGTTTGAACCCTTTTACTATCCATCCGAATATCCTACAACTTTAGTTTTCAGATTGTATGGTAAAACCGTGATTATTATGAAAATTCGAAAGTCTGTTATTAAAAATAAAGGGAAAACGGATTCGGTTTATTTGAACAATTCCCATCAGATGGTGTTTCCGGTTCGGAGGTATTCGATATCCGATATTTATGGGGCGATGTTTCGTTGCTCGACCCACCGGTGAATTCTTCTTTGCCCGTTCAATTTGAATCGAAGACGATACCGATACGTAAGTTCGTCGGACGTTTATAAGAAATCGATTGTGATATCGAATGCTTCTTGGTTGGCCAGGTGACGTGGGTATTTCCGGCGAACGACTTTCAATACGGACACTAAACTGATTTGATGTAAAGCTATGGAAGTGGCTTGAACGTAAAATTATTCCTTCAATCTACAGTCTTCTGAAGCAGGATCGTTGAGTATTGAATATATGAATCTCATACTATTATGACGAGCTTATTTCCGTACTTTAATTATAAGGGGATACTCGAGTAAAGCAGGAAAATCGATTAATATTTTAACATTTTTTTTTCTAGAAAACTATTAAGTATAGAATTTTATTGTTGTATAAAGATACAACCGAAAACTACAAGAAAAAGATTTTGTATTAATCTTTTTATCACTATTACGGCTATTATGCTGGTGGACGGCCAGCATTTTGAGCAACTAATAAAATGAGGTGATATTACCCTTTTCGTTTTATTATTTTTGTAGTCTTCAAACTGAAACGGTGTTTTTCGCCTTCAAGGTCACTTCAAGGTCATGGTGTGTAGTTCGTTGAACTCATCTTGACGCCGACTACCACATTGTATTATGAAAAAAACATTTTAATATGTAAAAAAATACGGTGACTTTGAAAAAATCGTTAAAATGACATTAAAAAGATTTTTTCATTACCATATGATGCACGCCTTAAAACCATGTACCTCCAATTTAATTATTTTTTCTTACTTCTAATAGTAGCGGAAATAATTTAGATGTTCGAGATAAAATAAACACCCTGTACATACACCCAAATTTCTTGGATTTTCTTTTAAATTTTGTTATAAAATGTTCAGATATTTGTATTTATCCATTATTCCTTGTATGAAGACCAAATTGTCAGTACCGCCTGCTGCCCTGCACACCCAGATCATAATCGAAACACCCCCATGTTTTACCGTAGCACGCAAGTAATTTCACTTCCAGTTCGGTATTTCTTGTCTCCAAACAAAACTGCGTCCGTCCGATCCAGAAACGTTTTTCGATTCATCTGAAAAGATTACTGTATTCCAGAATGCATTATCTTTACTAATGAATTCCTTGGCGAATTTTAATTTCTTTTTCTTATTAATAGCACTAATGTATGGCTTCTTTCTGGGAACCCTGGCATGATAATAATTTTCACGTAGCACTCGGTAAAACGTGGAGGTGGTTGAATTATGATCTGGAGGTGCATGGCAGCAGGCGGTTCCGGAAATTTAGTTTTCCCAGAAGGAATAATGGATAAATACAAATATTTGAACATTTTACAACAAAATTTAAAAGAATGTGCAAGAAAATTGGGTATACACAAACACTTTTACTTTCAGAAGGATAACGATCTTAGACATATTGCAAGAATCGTTAAGGAATGGACCATATACAATACCCCCACATGTTGGTCACAACACCACAAAGCCCCGATATTAACCCGATTGAACATCTATGGGCAACAATAGGAAAAGAATTTAAAAAATTTAATATATCATCCAAGGCAAGTTTAAAAGACAAAATACTGGATATGTGGAATTCTATATCACCGAGTGTTACAGAAAAGTTACAGTGTGAATAAATATATATTAAAGCTTTAAAAGTTACCTGTTCAAATACTTTGCGGCATCAGCAAAGTTTATGTTTGTAAGAAATAAATCATAACTATTGTATACATCAGGTAGTTCCAACCAGTAGCTCCGGAGCTATTTGAGGCATCTTCCCCGCTTATGTTCTTCCCCCACTCTTAGACTCCATCGTTATAATGTATAGTAGTGGGAAGCTCCCACCATGAGAGCCGCGCGACGCGCGCAGCACTCACTTCTAAGGCTGTACGTAGTAGTGGAAAGAGGTTCGACGGTGGGTACCTTGAAGTTCTCGGAGGGGAATACGTTGGAACTCCCTGGTATACATATATCGATCCACTTGAAACTTTACCTGTATAATCTACAGAATCATACCTATTTACAATGTTAATAATATTTCTGTAAGTATTGTATAATATACTTATTATAATAAATAAAGTATCTCACGGTAAGTGTTCAAATACTTTCGCGAGTCACTGTAAATTAATACATCGTTCCTACGACTTGCAATTACTGCACACAATGTTTATTTTGCATTAAGATCCGCAGTCTAGTCATAACTTTGTTATTTCACTAAATTTCAGTATAAAATTCTGGGAAATAATTTTTAAGGTTCTATACTTTTAAGTAATACAGTATTTCATCGGTAATTGTCCCAAATGTCTCCGACATAATTGTCCCTGTGATATCCCCACTAGTGCGGGGTGTACCCCCTTGAGGGGCCCTGAAGCTCGAGAGGCCTCGGTCGCCGAGAAATATGACACCATGCGACTCGGGTATATCGGTGAGACCACACTAATCCGAATTTCCAACTTCTTTATTATTCATTACTTTTTAATAGGATTTCGATGACCATATTTGCGCATTTTACTAATAAAAATCATACCAAATAGGATATAATTCCGATGATATTTACTTGTGTAATCAACGATTAAAGTTTCGGGCGCGAGGAAGAATAGCGTATGAGAAAGAAAGAGACGCGGAGAGTCGCAGTCGGCGGAACAGTTCAAAGGCTCGCGCGTCCTCATAATGTATTACCAAGGAATAACTTTTTTCTTGTTACTTATTTTTTTATGAGACTTTTTCTAATAGATTTGTGACATTGTTCTGATTAAAATGATACCAAACACGATATAATTCGATATACTTTGTCGCCAAAACTTACTCCATCGTCAATTAAAAAAATAGTATGTATAATCAGAAAAATTTTGATCAGAGAAATATTACAAATATGATGGTAAAAGTCTCCTAAAATATTAATTAAAAATGAAAAAATGTCGTCATTGCATTACTGTTGCCTCACCGATGTTATGTACCTGACCTATACATAATGACCATACACCTGTATACGATCCGAATTATATCGTGTTTAGTATCATTTTAATCAGAACAATGTCACAAATCTATTAGAAAAAGTCTCATAAAAAATGAGCAATAATAAAAAAGTTATTCCTTGGTAATACATTGTGAGGACGCGCGAGCTTTTGAACTGTGCCGCCGATTGCGACTCTCAGCGTCTCTTTCTTTCCCATACGCTATCCTTCCTCGCGCCCGAAACTTTAATCGTCGATTACACAAGTAAATATCATCGGAATTATATCATATTTGGTATCATTTTTATTAGAAAAATGCCACAAATATGGTCATCGAAGTCCCATAAAAAATAATGATTAATAATGAAGTTGGACATTCGGATTAGGTATGTTTACATTTCTCGGTAACCGAGGCCTCTCGAGCTCGGCTGTCCTTCTCTACGTTCGGCAAACCTCAAACAATGATATCCCTCGCGCATAATTGTCCCTCCGCAGACCCGTGTTGTGGACAATTATCGATGAAATACTGTGGTATTTACTTTCGTTTATCTCTCTACACCTTTCTTCACATTGCTGACCTACCTCAATCTACCTATTTCTCGACCTAATTATCTGTCCTTTTCTTCCTCATTTCTCTCTGTTTCCACGACATGGAAACTCCTCAAAAACACACGGCTAGATCTCGCACACGGGTCGAGTATGTCGGTGTGAAAACATCACCTAACACAGTGACAAAACTTCTTTGTTTTTTATTATTTTCTGATGTCGCCAACATATTCGTGGCATTTTTCTAATGAAAATGATACCAAATAAGATATAATTGCGATGGTATTTACTTGTGTAAAGGACGATGAAAGTTTCGGAAAATTATTGTAAATATGATCCGAATTATATCGTGTTTGGTATTATTTTAATCATAATAATGCCACGAATATGTTGGTGGAAGTTCCATAAAAAAAATAATAAAAGATAAAGAAGTAGTGTCATTGGATTAGTACTGGTCTCGCACCCATATACTCGAGCCGTTATTATGTTACACTTCTCGGCGACCGAGGCCTCTCGAGCTTCACGGCCCCTCCATGGGGTATACCCCGCGGAAGTGGGGATTGTTTTGCGACACTTCTTGTTCAGAATTTTGGCGACACTTATCGATTAAATACTGTACATATTAATTAGAGTTAAAAAGATCATTTTGTTTGGGAGGCACGCTCTTTAACACTAGAACTACCGAGCGCTAAACGCGACTGGTGTATATTGCCTTCTAATAACGACAAGAATGCATTTATTCAACTTCCGTCCAACTTTTGTTTAAATATGTGCTCTAATAGAGAAGTTGACTAAAACATTACTCCGGAAAACATTTTTATAATTTCAATATTTGTAAAAGAAAAATTTAGAAACCAGTCATTATGACTTGTCCGGTTGTTCTAGTGTTAAAAATTGCTAATAAAAACGGTTTAATGACAAGACTGGTATCAGGACAAGGAACGACGAGCAAATCTTTTTTCAACCGTGTTTCCCTGTTTATCGATTGGTGTTCGGTGATCTCTCCGGTGTCGATTATAAAAGGATGAGCCTGTGGACCATGTTTTATACGGCAGCTCTTCCTCGCCAGGTTGTCAGGCTATATCCTGCGATCCCATTATCCGTACTTCATCCATAATGATGCAGATTACAATAACAAATAGACGACAGAGTTGGTAGCCCGGACGACATCGCGAGAAAAGAATCTCGGAGATTCTCTTTCTGCAAATCTGCCTGACACTTCGAGGACCTTCCTCGATTGAGAAAGCAAGAAAAAGCTCTGCCGGTTCTGGCAGATTCAAGTACAGTTTGCTGAAGCTGGAAGTTGAAGGTGGAAAGCATTGGGAACGCAGAATTTCTGTGTTTCGAACACCGGTGGTGCCGACAGCCCGATTTCTTTGCGTAGACTTGTCGCCTTTTTTCGAGACTCATGCAAGGTTTTGTCAGAAAAGATGGTGCATTGATCGGGAAAAATTGAAATATAATTTACAGAATCATTGTATACGTTGAAACGTTTTATTATCTGAATATTGTCCACAAAGAAATAGATTGATCCAAATCAAATCGCATATTACACCATTTATTACACAACTCGACAAGGATTTAATTTAGCACTGGAACTTAGTATGTGATTGTTTACGATTTAATTGTGAAACTTTCATGAACGCATTCCTCGTATTTTTCTGATTAAAATAAGACCAAACATGGCTCTGTTCGAAGCATATTTGTTTGTTTATTGTACGTTTTAGTAGAACCTCAATTATCCGAACTGATGATGTCCACGGTGGTGGAAAATTTGTGTTGGAATTCAACGATACTATTGCATTTGAGTTGTTATGCTTAAGGGGAAGAGTTCTCAAGGATGGAAGGGCCCGGGAAGTGATGAGATATTGTGTGGTTTTTTCGCGCATGCGCGAGATTTTAACGTCAGTAAAGTAGAGAATTAGGATAAAATGGGGTACCGCTGAAGACGCCTCAACAAGTTATGTTGTTACGACTTTACATTGTTTATTGAACGTCACATGTAGCTGTTGATACAGTATTTTATCGATAACTGTCCCAAATATCTGGCCGATATCTGTCCTAAAACGATCCCCACTCCCGCGGGGTATACCCCGTTAGGGGCCACGAATCTCGAGAGGCCTTGGACGTGTAACATAATACG
This sequence comes from Sphecodes monilicornis, assembly GCA_913789915.3. Classification (NCBI taxonomy): domain Eukaryota; kingdom Metazoa; phylum Arthropoda; class Insecta; order Hymenoptera; family Halictidae; genus Sphecodes; species Sphecodes monilicornis. Next base: position 8,260,547 of record OU565301.1, on the reverse strand, counting down.
GGTCGATTATATCGATGTAAGACCACTAATCTAAGACTACTAATCCAATGACAAGACTTCAAGGCGTATAAATTAATTTTGACCTACAAAATGGTATCAATTGACGCCATTGAATTTAGAAAAAACGATTGTAATTCGTATTACAATACTCCAGCATAACTGTGAAATGTCTCTTAATACTCAATATTGTACCTAACACTGAATGTAATATATACTAAATATCGGAAAAATTTGCATATCTTTCGAGTATGTTTGCATATTTTTCGCGCATAAATGTCATATGCTTTTCGCATATCTATCGTGCAGTCTAATGATGACTCATTATAAAAATTAATTTTTGTTATAAATGCATCAAATCTGCAATCTAGCTAATCGAACAGTAGGAATTAAGAGAATATTTCTTACTAGTTTATCGTATTTGATAACGTTATTGCTGCGACACATTAATACAAGAGTTTTCAATTAACCGACTCAGCTGTTTTCACTTTCGGATCTAGGGTTGCATTTTCAATGGACGAAACTCTGTAAAATTGAAATCGCGACTTCGGACACGAGTCGATTTCCAAGCTCGATGTAAATGTTTCCAGAGTACAATGGGAAACGGCTGAACGAGATTCTTTATGGAGAACGCTGACCCCGTGATCAACAAAAACGGTACAAGAGGAATCAGGTCTGAAAAAAAGGACGTGCCAATGGTGTATCAACTTAATCGATTCCTGCTGACTGAAACTGGCACGCTGATGGCTCTATCCGTTTCCATCGGGACATTCGAATCAGTTACACTGTGCTCGATGTTCAATGAAAACTCGATAAAAAATTGTAGAACATTAAACACACTATACTCAAATATTCTGAAACAAATGTTAATATTTTCTAGATTTATAAACTGCACATGTATCTGCAAACACTGCTGGAAATTTAAGAAAAACTCGATCAAAATTCTAGAACATTAAACACATTGTATTGAAATATTCGGAATTAAATATTAATATTTTCTAGATTTATAAACTGCACATGTATCTGCAAACACTGCTGGAAATTTAAGAAAAACTCGATCAAAATTCTAGAACATTAAACACATTGTATTGAAATATTCGGAATTAAATATTAATATTTTCTAGATTTATAAACTGCATATGTATCTGCACACACTGATTGAAATTTAATGAAAACTCGAACCAAAGTCTTAGAAGATTGGAGACATACTGAATTATTTTGAAAGAAATTTCAATGTTTTTTAGATTTATGGACCACATATGTACCTGCAAATTATATTTGTATGTACTTGCATATTTTTATTTTCTACATGTAGTTTTCGAAGAAGTAAAAAATCTATAGACACCTTATACTTTAATTCTAACAATTAGATTACCGATTCTACACATTTATAACAGAAATGAGTAGACCATATACAACAGGGATAGGCATGTTAGTCTCAATTGAGACAAAGCCATCCCCACCATAGCGCCCACTGTCCCCCACCAGCATCCGCTGTTACCATAGAAGAAGGAAGTGCTTCGCCCGTCGCGAATAGTGCGCAGGCCTCGTGCATGCAAGAGAGGTTGGTGGGAGATGTAGGCGTTTGAGGGGCCCCTACAGTTCCCATCCCTGATATACGACATAATAAAAACATCTAAAAAATTACAAACTACTGTTATTTTATTTTCGATTTATTAAAATGATTCAGAAAAGAAATAGATTTCTGTGTGATTCTAGATTGTTACAACTGAACAATCAGTCTAGTAATTTTGCATGAACATCTGCAGTCTAGTAATAATCATGTATGTAGTTTTATCTTAAATGAAATGTTCTGTAGTCTTAATATTTAAATTATTATTACGATTCTGCTGTAATAATAATTGGAGTGAAGTGTACACCTAACATGTTATAATTCATCTAAACAAATTTTCAATTTATTTCAAAAAACTGAAAGTGGTTGCAGTGATGTGAACATTTGAAATGTTCTAATTTTTCTGAATCCCTAACAATTTATTTAAAAAACTAGCCTTAAATTACCTTAAATTTAATTACGGCCCATGATGACAAAAGAAATTTTGTTTTTCATGCTGCTCTTACTAAAATATGGAGAATTAATGTTCCTATGAAAAAGGGAATTTGTCGCAAAATTATTTCGTTAGAGTTAAATTTTTTCTTTGGGCACACAAAAAATGGAAGATGTTGATATCCATCGCGTTGATTGGTCATCCTAAATATTCATAAATGCGCTCTCAGCGAGCCTAACGAACGAAAAACCGAGTATAAAGAAAACCGACTGGTGTTTTTTATCTTTAGACAGAAATGGCTGGAAAATTTGCTTTGTAAGGGAGTCGTGTTAAGGCAGATTTTCCTTCGGAATATGCAAGGGGAGTGGACAGTCCGGAAGCAATCGAGAATTCTATGAATAATAATATATCCTATTTATTTCGCACGGAGTAAAGTAAGGTTCCCCATTTTTATGCGAAGACGATTAAAATGAAAAAAAAAACGAGGAATAAATGAAGAGCTTCTAGTAAACAATATCCGCTTCTGTCTTCGGGCAACGGATTCTGTCTCTTTTAATGTAACAGCTTGTTTGTGCCCTATGCAATTGTTTACAGAAATTATTTAAAGAAGACGTAACACTAAGATGTAGAAACCAGGGGTTAAAACGGTTCTGAAAATAACATATCGGTTCTGACTGAAACAGTTATAAAGAACCGAAATGATGTTGTAACTGTTATGAGAATATCGGTTCTGGTTTTTGGTTTTGGGTTTCGGTTTCGATTTCGGTTCTGTCATTCTGTATTCTATTCTGTATTGTGTTCGGCGTTCGGCTTTCTATATTTATTATTTAAGTAGTTACTTATTTTTCTTTATAATTTAACCAAATTTAAATAAATAAATTTTCATAATTTGTTTCTATATTCATTATTTGAATTATTATTTCGATAATTTATTGTTAAAATAATTGTTTAAATAAATAAATTTTCATAATTTGGTTTTTATTCACTATTTGAATTATTATTTCAATAATAATTTATTGTTTCATTAATTTATTTTCATAATTTGTTTCTATATTCATCATTTGAATTGTTATTTCAATAATTTATTGTTAATATAAATGAAAAAATGAAACACACACATACATTACAATAGTTTTCAATTTCCTTTTCCAATATTCCTGCATATCAATTTCGTTTCTTCGGTAATTATCGATATCCCCACCATCTCATCGATTTCAACGATTTTTTAGTACGTTGCAGAAATCAACATTTTGAATAACTATTCTCTATAAATATACCGACATATGTCTTTATTTACCGAGATATTTTCAAAAATTGCCGTGACGGACCGGCAACGCTTGTGTGAAATATAAGTATTATAAAAATTTATTCATTTAAATAATTGTTTAAATAATGTACACGTATTTACACAATGAAATTGTATAAGATAAAAATGTATATATTTGAACAATTATTTTAACAATAAATTATTATTGATCGAAATAATAATTCAAATAGTGAATATAGAACCAAGTTATAAATTTATTTATTTAAACAATTATTTTAACAATAAATTATCGAAATAATAATTCAAATAATGAATATAGAAACAAATTATGAAAATTTATTTATTTAAAAATTAGTTAAATTATAAAGAATAATAAGTAACTACTTAAATAATAAATATAGAAGGCCGAACGCCGAACACAATAGAGAATAGAATGCAGAATGACAGAACCGAAATCGAAACCGAAATCGAAACCGAAACCCAAAACCAAAAACCAGAACCGATATTCTCGTAACAGTTATAACATCATTTCGGTTCTTCATAACTGTTTCGAGAATCGGAACCGATATCATAACAGTTTTTAATCCCTGATTTATACATATTTACGCGTCACCCAACGCTGCCGTCTTCAAATTTCATGCTTACGTCTATCTATACTATGTAATCGTATCTTTTTCTTTGTATTGTCCTCTTTCTGTATCTCTTTCCATTTACGCTGCCCGTTTTCAGAATTAAATCTAATAGAGGTGCCTATTTCACGTGCAATAAACGAATCCGAAGTTTAATCCATGTAATACTAAACACACGGGTACTCGTGTATTTTAATTTCAAAAATACTCGTGTGTTTATTTTACACGTGTATTTTGATGTACGGTGATATAACGTGGAACAATTTACCGCGACTTTATTATTGTTTCACTTTTAACATCAACAGTCGAAAAGTATTCGATCGAAAAACAATAACGCTTCAGTTGTCGGACTCGAGCGTGCCGAACGGATCCGTAGTCACAGATCCGTGTACACGGATCCATATTCCAGATCCGTGTACACGGATCCGTATTCCAGATCCGTGTTCATATCCGTATTCCAGATCCGTGTACACGGATCCTTAAATTCGTACTACACGGTTCACGTACCACGTGTATTTTAGTACACGTTCAAAACCGCGATCTCTACTATATACACCTCGCAGAACAGTCACCATGTCTTGCAAATTATTTAAAATTCCATGAACATACTACACATTTGCATAATTAACTATCAACATATAGAAACACATTAATTCTGGTGTATTTTATTATACATACACGTACTACACATTTGAAATTATTTATTTCAACAGGTGAAGCGGGGGCTAGCTTCTAGGGGGCTAACTATCAGCATGTAGGAACACATTAATTTTGGTATATTTTATTATCTTGGAAATTAATGAAAACTGATGAGTTGAAGAAATATTTGCAATTGAAATGATTCGAAGAGAGTTGGATCTTCTTTGATAGATATTTTGGCTTTTTTATATTCGTAGATTAAAAAGGGGTATGTAAATAAGGACCTTCTAGTTGCATTTCTCTTATTCGCCTTGCAATTTGCTGCAGTCTTGTGCAGTAAGTGCTTGTGATATACGATGTTGAAACTTGCAACAGCTACGAATAGACTGCGAAAGTTTTTACATACAAATTCACATTTTAGAGAAGAATTTATGCAAGCAAGTCTCGTGAAACATTCCATTTTCTTTGATTTTAACGTCAGTAAATCAAAGACTAAAGCAACATTGTCAAATTTCATTTACATGTGTATTTTACAAATTTCGTAGAGACAATAGAAAATAGACAGTGGATTTAAAATGTAGAATATTGGAAGGATGCTCCACGAGGGAAGTATGGTGCGAAACGTAAACAGACGGCGCCAAGCGGTTTACCTGCGTGGTCGTTCACCTGGGTGCACGAATCGAACTCAATTAGCTGAGCTCGGCGGGGTATAGAAAAACTATCGGGACGCGGAGTTCTTATTCATAAGCCGTCGTTGTCGCGAGTACGAAAGCGGCATAAGAATTTTTTGAAATGTACAGCCCCATCTTTCGTGAGGTAATGCGAATCGAGAGATGATCCTGACTTTTTTAAATCTTGAACAATTGTTGAATGAAATATAGTAAATGGTTACTTGGGTACCTGGGTACCTGGTTACCTACATAAGAATTAATAATTGTAGAGTCATCCTGGTTGGTAATCTATGGGTGTCCCAAAAATGTCGTTCTTCCTCGAAAGGGGCGGTTCCTGAGACCATTTGAAGCGACATTTTCCTTTGCAAAAATCCCCGTTTCGGCTTTGTTAAGGAGTTATTAACGAAAAACACGGACCAATCAGAGCGCGACCTAGACGCGTATTGGCGAATACGGCCGCGCGCGACAGCAGCCGAGCGATGGTGATACACCGCGGACGAAGTAACGAACAAGACAAGAAAATTTGTTCAAGTACTATGTCGGATAGTTCAAATTTGAATATGTTGTAGTCTTTAGTAACCTATGAACGAATCTCGAAGGGGGAATTTTGCAAAGGAAAATGTCGCTTCGAATGGTCTCAGGAACCGCCCCTTTCAAGGAAGTACGACATTTTTGGGACACTCTGTATATATAAAAAGAAAGTCCTGACTCACTGACTCATCAACCCCCAAGCTAAATCCTTGGACCTAGGAAGTTGAAATTTTGCACAGAGATTTCCTTTATGACCTATACAAGGAATAAGAAAGGATATTTCGAAACTCAACCCCTAAGGGGGTGAAAAGGGGTTGCAACGTTTATATGAGGAATATTTTATTTGTGGTGGGATTTGCTTGAATCTTGGTCTTAATGCTCTTTGATATAATTTATCAAACATGGGACGTTAATTACGAAAATGGCATCAATTTTGAAATCTAAGATGGCGACATGACATAAAATTAAAAGGTTTTATGGAGAAACAATATCAATTTCCGAGGGCATTAAACGGTTTCCTCGTAACGGTTTCCGGTAATTTATAGAAGTCTTTAATTATGGATTGGCAAATATTTTCCCATTCTCTTTGAATATAGGTTAAGTCGTGCAAATTTTCAAATTAGCTGCCTTTTGTGTAGGTAGCTCGTGATAGTAATCCTCAACAGGTGTCAATAATATTGAAGTCTGGGGAGAACACGCTGGCTATTGAATGCTAGACATTTTTTTCCTTTGAAAAATATACTTGAATAATTTTTGCCGTATGTAGAGCAGTATTGTCTTGCTTGAGCACATACCTATCCTGAACCAGCAATGTGTTTTGCATACTTATCTATTTCATTTTTTATTAATCACAGGTAACTTGCACTTGGGTCCTTGAATAAAAGTAATTTTCGTTTTTCCTTTTAACCCAATGCCAGCCCAAACCATTAGTAGGTTTTCTCTCATCAAATATCGGATTTTTGTTACTGGCTCTTTTCGAATATCTCGATAATAGTATGCACATCCATCTGGAACATCCAGATTTAACCATTTTTCATCGGTAAAGATAATTTTTCTCCAGGTTTTCCTCCAGTGCACATGTTTCTTTGTAAATGCAAAACGTTGTACCTTACGTATCGTTGTTAATGATGGCTTGTGGACCAATATTGGCCCACAGAAAAAAGTTGTAAAATCCTACTTTTAGTATTTCCTCTGCAATTCCGACCAATTTTGTCAGAATTTGTTGTCACGTCATGTAATAAACTAATTATTCTAACTTCTCAGAAAAATCCAACTCGTAGGGTCCAATATTAAAAATTTTATCGTCTTTTTAAAAGTGTCCCGATATGACGAGTCACTGTAGCTACTGTCCGCCGATAGGGGAACTCCCTTAACCTTCCTGCGATTTAAACATGAGGAGTTAACATCTTTGGTTTTTCTCGTCTGGCTCGTCAGCTGTTTGCAACTCGTCGAAATTCAACGGAATCTTGTTTATCAAACTCGTTCGTCGCCTTGTAAGGTAAAGTGAAATAAAAAGAAAAAAGGAGGGAAAGATCTTGCAAACTGTTGCAGCCATGGCGACAGTTCGTTGTCGATGGAATCCGCAAATATTTCTCAAGACGGAATTTTCTTCGGGGAGTCCCCTCTGTCCGGGAACATCGTCCGTTTACAAATGTTCGCAAACATTTGCTTCAAGAGCCGCGGAAAATACGGTTTTCGACTGGAATGACCGAAGACTGGCGGAAGTCGAACGCTAGTTCCAGGTTGTATCCATTCGATCGATGTCCCCAGCAGTGATGCCAGAAAAAGTCCCTAGTTATAGATATAGGCGCGCCATAGGTGTAGGATATGCATATGACGCTGTAAAGCCAAGGTAACGGAGAAAAGTGACCACAACTGAGGTCTCAAGAAAATTCAAAATGGTGGATAGTGTACGAAACGAAACGCGTGTTATGTATTGTATTCAGTATATGTATATTGTCCTTACTATTCTTTTTTTACATAAAGTAAGTTACATAGGGATAAATACAGATTTCATGTTATCAATATCTACATTGAATTTTAATTTTTTCGAAAATTTACCATTACCCTGAATGCGTTAGCTTTACACTACTGCAACTTCTCAACAAACTATAACACCTTGCCCACAACTGTCATCATGTAGATGATTTAATCTTGGCTTTAAGGCAATTATCTGAAGCCGGGTCTATAAGTATACAGGGTGGGGCATTTATCCTTACCACCTGGAATATCTCAAAAACTAAATTCTGGAGAAAAAATGTTTCAAATAAAAAGTTTAAGTCAAGAAGGGGCTGATGCAGCAGGCATATCCATTTTTAATTTTTATCATGTTTTCAAGGTCATTCCGAGGTCAACTTCATTTTTCCAAATGGAAACATATATTTTTCATTACAGATTCTTAATCTACGACTTGAAACATATAACTTTTATTTGAAACGTATTTTTCTCCGCCGATTATTTTGTATAATATTGAATTTTCAAAGAAAAAATACACAATGTAGTTTTAACGGAGAAAATCGTTTTATTTATGGTAAATGAAATTAATACTCAATTAAAATAGTATCAAATAAACATCTAATCTAAATAAATAATGAAATAATAGCTAAATATTGAAACAGGCAAAACAATTGAATAAAAGTTAGCAAAGAAATTCAACGCTGAGTGTACACAACCTCTTCATTACGCGCAGGTGTACACCAGTTTTTTACCGTCCTTTCTTTGGAATAAGATTACACATTCTCTCGCATGCAATGCAAATAACATTAGAATGTTACTGGATACTTGTTAAATTGATTTTCTTGTAATTAAGTTGCAATTCTCCGTATTATTATCTTCTCAGTATTATTATTAATAAAATAATTGCCTTACCGTGTAATTGAGATTATTTTTTCCTAATAAAGTCAATATTATACAAAATAATCGATGAAGAAAAAAACGTTTCAAATAAAATTTATTTGTTTCGAGTCGTTGATTAAGAATCTGTAATTAAAAATATGTTTCCATTTGAAAAAATAAAGTTGACCTTGGAATGACCTTGAAAATATGATGAAAATTAAAAACGGATATGGCTGCTGCATCAGCCCCTACTTGACTTGAACTTTTCATTTGAAACATTTTTTCTGCAGAAGTTAGTTTTTGAGATATTCCAGCTGGCCAGGATAAATGCCCCACCCTTATATAAAGGGTGTTCAGAGATTCACTAGCCAGCGTTTTCTTGATAAACGATAAGTACTAGAAAAAAATGTTAGAGGGAAAGCTATGACTGTTCTCTATAAGCTATGCAATCGAATACATTAATTTTTTGTATCTTGAGTACTTTTCAAGAAACGAAGGTGACCTTTACTTTTTTAAATGCGATACTGCAAAACGAATTTATTAAAATGCATGACCGTGACCTTCAATGCCATGCAAGGTCAGAAATGAAGGAAATGTTTTACATTTTATGTATTATTGTACTTACCGTTATTTGTTATTGATATGTTTACATTTCGTGTTCAGCGTGACTTCATATTATTACTCGCTTTGCGTTGTTACTGTTACAGTGTTTACTTCTCTGTACTAAATGTACAGAATTATTTCTGTATTATGTCCCAAAAGTTTTGTCGATACTTAGTACGATGCATCGTTATTCAGGAGAAGAGAAAATAATATCTCAAACGATAATAGCGGAAGCCACGGATAACACATAGAGCACGAAAAGTGTTTTAATTGATAGAAGTCTCATTGAACGCGAAATATAAATAGATGAATAAGAAATGTGGGTAAACATAGTAACACATAAAGTGCAAAATATTTTTCTAGTTTTTGACCTTGCATGACTTTGAAAGTCATGGTCATATATATGAACTAATTTGTCCTGACGTATGATTTCATATGGTATAGAAACATATGCAGTATTGAATTTAAAAATCTTTTATGAGAACACGAATGGCTAGTCAATCTCTGAACACCCCGTATATGATCCAAGCATATTGGAATCTGACATTTTGAGTGGCGCTGTCTGCTGCCAAAAAGTGGAAATACTCTAAGCTTGGTTTGGCTTGCCTTACAGCAGCTTATAGTGTTAACAGGTGTTAATTACAGTATAAACTTACAGTGTTAAAACAGGTGTTAATTACAAATAACATTATAGAAGCTCCAATTTTTCCACCGAGTAGCAAAAAAAATTTTGACTACTGTGCAGTGAAAGATTGTGATAGTAGAGCGAATAAAAATTTGTTGCTCCGTTTCCACACTTTGAAATGAAGTATATGAAGTGAACTGCTTGAAATTTATAAGACCTCCATTTCTAAAATATAAGAAACAATTTAGCAAAGAACAGTCTATTTTAACAGCTAAAATAGCTAAAGCTAAAGGGCATATTGAAAGATCTAACCAGCGTATAAAGTTCCTCTAATAGAAGATATTTGTACAATTATTTGTGGAGTAAGTAATATGTTCTCACCAATTCTAAGCGATTCGAAATTTATGAAATTATAATTGTAAATTTAGAAGGTATATTCAAAAACAATTTTTTTTTTTTGTAAAACGAATTATTTGATAAATCATACTTTATCGATTTTTATACATGTATTTATTTCATATATTTAATAAACATATCTTTTCGAAGTAACATTAAACTTGTCATTATTTGTTAAGTCTGTACTCTCGTCACTTGTTATTATTTCTTAAGTCTATTTACTCTCATCACATATTTTAAATGTTTTTTATCAAACTTAGAATATATAACAAAATATGTTAGTTATAAATTTAACACTGCCATCTCCAGCTGCATTTGTCCATAATACCGATGCTTTTCCCTCAACACAATGTTTTCTCCTTCCTTTCAAATATTTTAAGTAAAAACAAAAAAAAGATATCAATACAATGTTAAGACCAAGCACTTCGTCGCCATATTGGATAGCTATATATATATATTGTCAACGCCCCATGTCAGATCCCAATGCAGTAATACGACTTGTACACACCAAGCGGCGGAATATTATTTTCTGACGTCATTAACGAGACATCGTCGCAGATTAATCGGGAAAACGTCTGAAAACAGAATCAAAAATCTTCTACACTACCACTATAACTTATGTATATGTAACTTCACAATCCAAAAACTAGTACTCATACGAAAGAGAAAGTGGTACTCGCGACGCACAGGGGCAAGGGGCGCGAAGTTCACAGACGCACGATGAAGTTTAACCTGCGACACACCTGAAGTAGTAGTGGTAATACCGAGCGAATACCGAGAAGCCTGTAACTGAACTGTGTGCGCCTGACCAATCAGACGGCTTCTTTGCGAATTCCTTTCGCATTCCTTGCGATCACCACTTTGACCGTCCCGAATGGTATGTACCACGTTATTTCTTCCCTCTAATATCTACGTACATACTCCTTACTATCTACGTCACGGGTCACGGCTACATCATCGTTATACGTGAACGGCCATGTTTCTCCTGCATCTGGCAACACTGGTCCCCGAACATCGATTCCTGATATTTCAGAACCTGTTCATGCAAAAGAACGCCATATTCGCGACTACGATTTCAACCTTTATTGTCGTCATTTCGATCTTGTTCGGTACCAGTCTTTTTCTTTCCGACAACGTTGACCTCGATTCGTGCTCCTTCTACCCTCCGGCCGTGTTTGTTTCGGAAAAGGTCCCCTTTGAGACAAAGAACCGAGGGGCTCCTCCACGGTTAATAATTCAAAAAGCGGACAAAAGGCCGGGAACCTTCAGGAGGAACGAAGTTACGCATTCGTTTCGAATTCCCATTTTTAAGATCTTCTGTCTTAATCTGTGAAGAGAACCTTGGGACCCATGGATCCAAGACTTTTCGTGTTGCTGCAAATTCGTGGCGGAGTTCATGATGTTTTTCGTGTGTTCACCACGTTAATACATTTAACGCTAGAACTATGGAGTCCTAAACGAGACTGATGTATACATACAGGGTGAGTCACCTAACGTTTCTACTTCGAGTATTTTTGTTGTTGTTATAGATATAGATACATTAAATGTCTTGGAGGGCAAAGTTGAATGATTTAAAGTGGCTCACACGATGCCGTACAAGTTGTTGTTTTTGCGCTATTTTTTCGAGATATCAAGATCACTTTAATTTTTCTACATTGAACCACCCTTTTTTTTTTAAACATACACGATGATTGTTTCTTACATTAGAAATTCAGTGATTATGATTACTCAAGGTGATTCAAGATGACAGACAGAGGAACATATGTATAAGATTTAAAATCTGAGAGCAGGATACCTGTATTTCAGAAATGTTCGAATGATGGCCGTTTACATCGACACATTTTTGTGAACGGACTCTGATGGAATGTTGAACGCTGACGAGTATCTTTCTTCGCAAATCGTCGGGACTGCACCGTATCTTGTTTACATTCGCAATAAACCGTTATCATATATCACACCTTTGAATGATTGTTTAAGACAGCGTAATCGCGTTTGGAAACATACTGATGGCAGCGTAATCGAATAGAGCAGGCATTGGCGACGCTGCCTCAAAAAACACATGTTGCTACAGTATTTCATCGGTAATTGTCCCAAATGTCTCCGACATAATTGTCCCTGAGATATCCCCACTAGTGCGGGGTGTTCCCCCTTGAGGAGCCGTGAAGCTCGAGAGGCCTCGGTCGCCGAGAAATATGACACCATGCGGCTCGGCTATATCGGTGAGACCACACTAATCCGAATTTCCAACTTCTTTATTATTCATTATTTTGGGAGGAAGATAGTTAAGGAGTGTCTGAAGGAAAAGGAATCAGGTAGTGTGCAGGGCGAAAGCGGAAAAGAAAGGGAGGAATATTTAAAGAGAAACGGTTGGAGCCAAGTAGTGGTGGAAGAGATGAGAAGACAAGAGAGAGAGAGAGAGATAACGGAGAGGTTAAAGGATAGGGATAGCGAAGTACAATGGCAAGAGCAGCATACGAGGATAGAGCAGTCCAAATACAATGAAAGGTACAAATACATAAGAGTGGCAGAATTACCGGAATATTTAAGTAAAGAGGGTAGAGGGGACAGTCAAAAACTCATAGCACGGGCAAGATGCGGAAATGCAGAAAACTGGAACAAATATTGGCTGGGGGACAAGGCAAGAGGATGCGACCTATGTGGGGACAAGTATGGAAGCTTAGAACATTTGACAAGAGAATGCAAGATAATGGGTGATCAGGATGGAGGATGTAGTGAGTGGGAGGAAAGATTAGAAATGTCGTAGAGTGGTTGGAGAAGTTGAGGAGAAAGAGAGAAAAGGGAGTATAAATAGACCAAAGAATATGCCAAAACAATGAACAAATGTTAGGGAATGGGGAAGGGTGAAATGATTGGGTTAGCAGTGATTAGGAGACTACCAGACTAGGTCAGTGTAGGAAGGAGGGAGACAAAGAAAAAGTGTGAGAGAAGGTATGGACGAATGTGTGAAATAAGATAGATTTGTACAGTAGGTTAATGTAAACCAAGTCACATTTCTTGGCTGTAAGGCTGAAATAAACCAAATACATACATTATTCATTATTTTTTTATGGGACTTCGATGACCATATTTGTGGGATTTTTCTAATAAAAATGATACCAAATATGTTATAATTCCGATGATATTTACTTGTGTAATAGACGATTAAAGTTTCGGCCGCGAGGAAGGATAGCGTATGGGAAAGAAAGAGACGCGGAGAGTCGCAGTCGGCGGCACAGTTCAAAGGCTCGCGCGTACTCACAATGTATTACCAAGGAATAACTTTTTTATTATTGCTCATTTTTTATGAGACTTTTTCTAATAGATTTGTGACATTATTCTGATTAAAATGATACGAGGCAACAGTAATGCAATGACGACACTTTTTTATTTTTAATTAATCTTTTAGGAGACTTTTACCATCGTATTTGTAATATTTCTCTGATCAAAATTATTCTGATTATACATACATATCTATTTTTTTAATTGACGATGGAGTAAGTTTTGGTGACAGACAAACAGAGTAAACTTTAATCGTTGATTACACAAGTAAATATCATCGGAATTATATCGTATTTGGTATCATTTTTATTAAAAAAATGCCACAAATATGGTCATCGAAGTCTCATAAAAAAATTGTTGGAATATGGGTATAAAATAACGTACACCCTCTTTAAATATAAAATAGAATTTATTCTAAATAATACTTTCGAAGACACGTTCTGAGGTACGTCTTTACTCTACAACGAAATATTCTAGAGTGAGGACCGCTCTGGAAAAAGTAAACGATCGACCGAGAGTCGAGGGTCCCATAACGCGGGCAGCACAGATACAATGTATCAATTATTTGTATAGACGCTCGAAGAACAAGCGATCGAATGCGCCCACTAAATACTGAAGATTATTTTTGCTTCGTGAATAAATTCCAACAAAAATAATGATTAATAAAGAATTTGGAAATTCGGATTAGGTATGTTTACATTTCTCGGTGACCGAGGCCTCTCAAGCTTGGCTGTCCTTCTCTACATTCGGCAAACCTCAAACGATGATATACCTCGCACATAATTGTCCCTCCGCAGACCCGTGTTGTGGACAATTATCGATGAAATACTGTACTTTTCTCCTTCGCCCGCTCAGCAAAGCAGTCCCCATCACGTCCACTCCGACTCTCCCTTCAGCACGAGCCTCACAATGTTACACCGGCAGGTTACTCACCACTACTACGTAAACATGTACACGCACATAAGACCGTTTACGTGGTAGTGGTGAGTAATCTGCCGATGTAGCCTTCGTGGCGCTCGTGGTGAAGAGAGAGTCGGAGTGGACGTGGTGGGGACTGCCTTGCTGAGCGGGCGAAGAAGAAAAGTAGCAACATATGATTTTTGAGCCAGTGTTGCCCATGCCTGGACTAGAGGATGTTTGGGCTGAACTTCGGAAAAGCCCCCCCACCCTTTCGGCACGAGACTTACGTCATTCTCTTCGTTTTGACATGCTGATCATGAAACGTAGTTGTCATTTTTTGCGGAAATGAGTAGTTTTCTAGTAATAGGATTTTCATGGTCCCATGTAAGTGAATAAAAAAAGTATACTAAACAATTTCTCGAGAAAATATTCCTATAAATTCATGAATTGTAAAAGCAAAAATCTGAAATTCGTCATTTTGACGGGCTCCATAGTTCTGGTGTTACGTAATTCGATACGAAATTAAGAATCACGTGCTCTCACCTGATTAATGAAATCATAGTGAGAACAGGTTCGCGCGGGAGAAAAATCCTGCGGATCCCGAGAAACATCTTCAGCATCTGCGGAGCTTACGTCTCACGGTTTAACCTAGTTGTGTTACTAATCTGTGCCTTCTTACACCCTAAACAGCATTGTTCCAAATTTCTAGGTCAGCGGGAAACAAGCTCCGCAGCGCGAAACGGCTAATCCTCGCTGTTAAATGCAAGTTTCGTCTCGTCTTGTGCATGGTTGCAGCTCTTCACGACCTAGTCATTTCAGCTGATCTCTTCATGGAATAGGAACCGGTCGCGAATTTCAAGAAGCGAGCTAAAACCGAGTCATTCTTCACTCTTCTTCCAAGTACAACGAGGTAAAATGATGATCCACGTTCGTGAAGGGTATTGACGAATTAAACGCATTTGAGGGACGTTTAAATGATTGACAACTCCCGAGAACACAAAATAGAAACTTCCCAGTCACAGATATGTGACCTCCAAAATCCCAGAGTTTACTTAAAAATAGTCAAATAAGCAAACGGTACATAGGACATTTAACAGGGCACTTCCTTAAATAGCTACTTACTTCATCTTAATACAGCGGTTTCCAACCTGGGAGGCGGAAAAATCGTCGAGATTGACGAATCGTTAGTGGGGAAGAAGAAATATAATAGAGGACGTCCCAAAGAAGGCAATTGGATTTTGGGGATGACAGAGAAGGATGGAACTGGGTACAGACTCGAAATTTTGGCTTTGGAAACTCATAACACACTAATCCAGAACATCATTGAGAAAAACGCAATTCTTAGCAGTGCCGGTAAAGAAATCTTATATTGTTGGATTCCATCTCACACAGGCAGCAGGGGCAACGAAAAAACAAACGTTGCAACAAAAGAAGCAAGCACTAGCACATCCGAATCACAAGATCAAGTCTTAATAACACAAGGAATCAAGACTCGAAAAATTCTAGATCTACTACCTTACACAAAATTCGCGATAATATACATGATGTTAGCCCAGCAGTATATACGAATAGAAGAGTAATTGTGACTAGGCTAAGAATAGATCACACCAACCTAACCCATTCTTATTTTATCACCAAATCAAGTCCAACGATCTGTGATACATGCAACAGCGAAGTATCCATCGAACATATTCTAATCCAATGTCCCAAATACCAAATGAAAAGAACACAATGTGGAATAACAGACCTAAACAATATGCTACAAGAGGAAAATTCGCGCGTTCAAATACTAACATTCCTGAAGGATATTGCACTTTGTCAACTAATTTTAAACAAATATACTGCGGTCACTAATAACCTAAGAAGGGGCATGTGACTTAAAAAATTCAATTAAAAAAAAAAAAAATTTTGGATCGTATTACTCCCCTCCCCCTCACCATACGCCCTAACACCTGCCATCCCAGGCGTTGTCACTATACTAAACATCTGCCTATACATATAACTACCGAATAGTGAGTATAGTTATTTCAACATGTACAACGCATAATTTAGAAGGTATTTGACGTGGTACAGTTAGGTGCCTCACCCTGTATATGTACATATATACAATATGTGTGTAGGTATGATGGCAAATTACAAAGGCTCTATACACATACATAGACACTCATACATGCACTCATTTCCAGAATGTTCTATACGCGAGAATTTCGATTACCATATTTTTAACAACAGTCTAATAAGAAAAATAATTGTTAGCTTCGATTTAAAATAGCTCTAAATTGCGAGTGCCTTTGAGCAGAAGTAAGTCGACGAATTTAGGCGTTTAGAGATGAAGAATTCTCTCGAAGAACAGATGCGTCTACTGAAGAGGAATATCCGAATAAAGCAGAGAGACAACGATCAAACTTATTACGTCGTTCCGTTGCGTCGAGCGGCCAACGAAAACCGGATATCCACCCGCGATACACCCGATCGGGATAAAGAGTCGCGTTGTTACGCGAGATTTACATTCACCGTGGTAACGTTCCTCCCAGCCGGATTCCTGCGCGTTTATTCCGCTGAGTTTTTTCGCCGACAACTTGCTTACCCGACTGTCAAGCCGTGTTCCACGGTTACAGACCGAGCGACAGATATCGGAAACCTTTTGCCAACCCCGACACTCGCGATCGTCTCCCTGAGAAACGTTTATTGGTGCAGAATGTTGTTAGGATACGTTAGTAGAATACGACGAATATTGGGGAACGTGATCGCACAACTTCTACAAAACGAATAACTTCTTTTAAACTAACTATAGCGAGCACAAAATATGATTGGTATACGTCGTACATTATCAAAATTTCAACATTGAAGATATTTACATTTCTCGCAATTTTTATAGCATTATCTGCTTGGATAAAGAGATTTATTTAAGTTGAATAATTATATAATAAAAAATGTGAAATCGACCATTTGTCGTGGTATGGGTAGTGTTAAACTTAGACTACAGTGAATGCTCGACAATTGTCCACAACACGGGTCCAGCCAGGGACAATTATCGTGCAGAAGATATTATTTTTCGACTTCTGCCGAACGTAAGCTCGAGAGGCCTCGGTCGCCGAGAAATGTAACACAATACGGGCCGAGTACATCGGTGTGAGACCAAATAAGATATAATACAAGCTTGTTTTGTTACCGAAATAGTTTACAATAATGTATCAGTCTTCAATCGAAACATTAAATATGCTGAATAAAGATGCATCCATGAAGAATTGTTCAATATTTTTTTGGACATATAAAAAATGGCTAGAAATTGAAATAGACACATTCTCGTTATTTTTATAAAATAACGTAAAATAGTCACTTTTAATGTTCCGTAAACATAGTGCTAAACACTAAATACTCGAAAAATTGTCTATATTTAAAACGTGACCATTTTAGCTCACCAAAAGCAATTTTGATTAGTTACTCCTGTCTGTAAGGCTTTGTTCCACCGACCATAATCCCAATGAACCAGTTGGAAGTTGTGGAACTTCTCTAGAAGGAAAATCTATTTCGCTGTAATACTTTTCAGAAAGAAATTCCATCATTCCAAGTTCCTTCCATTTCCGGCGGAATATAAATCATGATTTAAATACGAATGCAAACGAGTTTTGTTCGCCGTCGCGGGAGACGCGCGCGATTCTTGTATTCGCGCGAATAACGCGAAACATATCCAGAAAAATCGCATCTTCCCGCGAAGTCGATCAATATTCATCCGCGTCACGTTCCTTTATATCTGGATGCGCGGAGTTTTCACTCAAGAAACACGTACGTACTGTACGCCCGCCTCGAGTTTCTACCATACAACTTTGCAAATAAATCGTATGCAAATGAAAATTTGACAATAGGTGAGTCGCGGGTAGAATCTAGTGCAGTCACCGGCCGATTTCATCCAGTTGTGTACAGATTAGTGATGACGATACAGCATCGATATATCCGAATATCGATACTTTTTAATCCAAATATCGATATTTTCTATCGATACTTAAGGGGGTGGACACTTAAGAGCGCTCGAGAATCGGTGATGTTTAGGAATTTTTTTCTTAATAAGGGCTCAATGTGACTCCTTTCAAACTTTTTCTCTTCTCGATGAGTGGAAGGCGTTGATCTAAAAACAACTTTAACAACAATTTTCTTTGTTATTATTGTGAAATAGGAATATAATAGGAGGTGCGGAGTGGTAGGAAAGTCATCGGAGACAACAGTAAACGAGAAGTATATATTATAACAATTACTTTAGTGTCTCCATGCGACTGTCTATCCATACAACGACTGTCGAAAGACTAAAGTCAAAAGAGGCCTCGCGCGACGCTCGGCCCGCCGACTCCTCGAAGCAACGATCGGCCGCTTGTAATCCAACGATCAAAGGATCCCGCATCGCGATATCGCACAGTGTCGGTCTCCTTTTACAACAGTTATAAACAATTTTGTGCAAGTTTCTATTATAAATGTCCACAGATCCAGAGGTGTGGATTCACCCCCTAGAACGGATGACCATTACTTTTTATACAAACTGTACAACATTGTAAAAAATCTTATATATTATTTATACTGCTTTCTTCCTTAAAAAATGGGTTTGTCCAACTTTCTCGATTGAGATTTCGTCTTTTACCAATTCAGAAGCTCCAGGGCATTTCTTGAAAACTCACCGAAGATTCCATAATTCTCCGGGCTCCTTTCCGTCACGAGAAATCCGGAAGGATGGCAGCGCTGAAGAAACGAGGAGAAGGAGAGAAAAAATAGAGGATTCTGGGTCATCAGTTGAAAGAATAGCCAAGTGCATAGTTCCCTGCACTTGCTCGAAAAAGATAATTCTACTTTAATCCCGGAAGGTCTGCACTACCGCGACACGAGTGATTTATTACTCTTTTCCTAGCTCATTGTTCTTGAAACGCATCAGAATAAAATTGTCACACCTACGCCATTCTTTCTTTATAATTTACGTAGGTACGCTTGTCTTCTTTTCAACCAGAGAAAATCGATCGTTGACACAATGAATGAAATGGCAAAACATTTTTATTTTTGATTATTTTGTTATGAAACCTTCACCAACATATTTGTCATATTATTCTGAGCCAAATCTACCATAATTCGGTGCATATTTACATCAAGTACATCTGTACTTTAAAAACTTATTATGGCCAATGAAACAAGCAAAGATGATCCAAATTATATCGGGTTTGGTGTCATTATGATCAGAGAAACGTCACTCATGTATTATTGCTACAAGTTTTATGAAAAAATAATAGGAAATGAAAAACTTTTGTTATTGAATTAATATTGTTGAGCCAATATTACACAGGCCCACGAACCTATTCGAACGCTCTTTAAATCAGAATAATTTGTTTAATATTGCATCAAATGACTTTGCGTCTTTTTAGCAATTAGAAGCATTGTTTTACTAAATCACGTGCAGAAAAGATTATTAAATAATTACAATTGTGAAGAATTACATGAGAAAATAAAAAAGGCACTTTTTAAAACGTTTTTATTTCAGCCTGTATTGCAAATATAAAATATGCGCCTTGTAGACCTATGTTAGTTATGCACATGCTAAAGATTTCATCGAAATCGATTAACGTACACACGAGCTACTCGCGGTTGAAAGTAGTGAGAATCGCAGTTTTGCACGACTTTTCGTCAGTTTCTGCTTAAAATCCACAGATTTTTACATCTTTCTATGCGTGCTGTTTTTTTCTACGTCAACTGATTTCAATGAAATTTTCAGCATGTGCACAAATAACATCGATCTACAAAACGCATATTTAAAATTTTCCATTACGGATTGAAATAAAGAAGTTTTAAAAAGTGCCATTTTTATTTTATCATGTAATGCCTACTAATTACAATTTTTTAAAAATCTTTTTTGCACGTCAATTAGCAAATCAATGCTTCCAATTGCTAAACAAGAGTGAAGTTGTTCAGTCCAATTTCAAAAAAGTTATTCTGATTTATAGAGCGTTCAAATACTTTTGTGAGCCTGTGTACATATCCGACCCAACACGATAGTACCAATTGTTTTGGTCGCTCAGCTCGACGCTGGCGGCCTGTATCGATGAGTACAACGTTTCGGACCCGAGTTCGCTGCGTTCATCGCGACAACACTGTATTATATGTTAGAAAAATAACGAACACCCCCGAATGACGGCGACGAGAGTGAATACCGGCAACGACGGGCCCCGACAGCGTGGCGCCGCGACGGTCGTAAATTGTCTCGGACCCTAGAAGACGTCATTGAGGAAAGGGACTTTTCCGGGCGGGACGACACATTCGAGCTGCGTTTGTCGAAGAGTCAGTGACCTCCGAACTCTAGAATATATTTTGTTAAATCTCTCCGCTCATCTCCGTTATTATTCGTCTTACATATACTCTGTTCCACGAGAGAATAGACCCGCGCAAGAACCAGTTTTAGTTCATTCTGCGCACCTCCCACTCCGTGCGCCCCCTTCCAAATGTGCAACGCCAATCCCCGTCATTCGTAGCGTTCAAACAGGTGTTGCCACATAACGATTTCGGGGTTAAATTGCATGTTAACCCCTTAACCTACGATTTAGATTCGAAGATGTTGGGCCGAAATTGTATACAAGCTCGCGCAGCCTTCAGGACATTTGCACGACTTGTTTATTTAGGTTTGGCCCGACATCGTACGCGGGCTATGCCCGTAAAATTTAGGTTTGGCCCGACATCGTACGCGGGCTATGCCCGTAAAATTTAGGTTTGGCCCGACCATCGTACGCGGGCTATGCCCGTCATTGTAGGTTAAGGGGTTAATCCGTACCTCTGTCCGTCCTATTGTTTCACTGTGTATATTAACCCCTTGGCCACCAACAACGAGTGAGACTCGTGGTTTGAAATTTGGGCCAAAAACAATAAGGACGGGCCTGACTCGTGGTACTTCGTTTGGACCAAACGTAAATAACACGAGTCTGGCTCATGGTACAGTATTTCATCGATAACTGTCCACAACACGGGTCTGCGGAGGGACAATTATGCGAGAGGGATATTATTGTTTGAGGTTTGCCGAACGTAGAGAAGGACAGCCGAGTTCGAGAGGCCTCGGTCACCGAGAAATGTAAACATACCTAATCCGAATTTCCAACTTCTTTATTAATCATTATTTTTTTATGGGACTTCGTTGGCCATATTTGTGGCATTTTTCTAATCGACGATTTTTAATTGTCTATTATACAAGTGAATATCATCGGAATAATATCATATTTGGTACCATTTTTATTAGAAAAATGCCACAAATATGGTCATCGAAGTCCCATAAAAAAATAATGAATAATAAAGAAGTTGGAAATTCGGATTAGTGTGGTCTCACCGATATACCCGAGCCGCATGGTGTCACATTTCTCGGCGACCGAGGCCTCTCGAGCTGCACGGCCCCTCAAGGGAGTACACCCCGCACTAGTGGGGATATCTCAGGGACAATTATGTCGGAGACATTTGGGACAATTACCAATGAAATACTGTACTTCATTCGTGACAAACGTAAACAACACTAACACGAAGATTACTAATTTTCTACGAGTTTTCTCAAAACATTATTTAAATTAAGTATCAATTTACAAATTGTTACTGATACATTATCCACTTTCAAATTATAAATCTGTAGCGGCACACGGTTGGCGACCGTAATAACCATTCAAACAGTCCGCTTGCAGATGTCAAGGTTTAGGCGAGAAAAACCTTCCCTAATATTTACAAGCCCGGAAATGATTTTATTCTTTTATTGCTTTCACGTGCACAGCAGACTTCGCTGATGAAAACGTCGCCAGCCGTGTACCGTTACGGGACTTCCCGACCGCGCTGGCCTCCAAAACATAGGAGCCACCTAAATTGGCGACAAGGAGTCCCTTTCCCCCGCCGATCAGGGCGGTGTTTTAAAGGAAAAAGTAACTCCACCCTCGCGCCTTCAGGGAGCAAGCTTCACCCGCGCGTTCTCGGAAAAGGCGTTACCTTCTTCCGAGACTTTGTATATATACCAAAGAAAAAACGCAAAACATACATTCACGTACATCCAATTCACGTACATACACACTCTGTCACTCATCACGCTGTCAACCTCTTGCATTCAAATAAAAGTATCAGTCCAGATATTGCAATAATCATTTTCACTTGTAAGCTCTCCATTCGTTACAAATCATTTTTGGTCACCGATGAATTGATAATAATTACTTCCCAGACAATCTTAAAAGTATTAGTTGTGCCCAAACATGTTTATTATTTCACAATTCCTTTCGTTGCGCCGAAATATACATGTCATAAGATGCATACATTTTGCGCAAGTTCGAGCACACGGCTAAACAGCTAAATGGCTCGACGCGTGTCCGACCTTCTTGTTTATTATGGCCCGAGCAATCGGGAGTTAGCGGTCAGTGATGGTATATGGTCTCGGTTTTTTCGCGCATGCGCGACTAAATGCAGGAACGTACTTATGTTTGTGGGGATAGTAAGGGGGAACTGTTATTGGCGGGAAACCGGACAGAAGAGTGCAAGACGACACGACGAGACGACCGTACATCGAAATTTTGGTAAGTTAATGTTAATATATTCGGTTTCATAATGGCAACTAGTATTGGAGAAGGAGCTACTTGTCAATTCATATTTGAAATTCGAAAAAAATTTTGCGGAACTACGCGGGGTGACTAGTTACCCCATTTTAGACCAACTTTGTACTTTACTGACGCTAAAATCGTCGCGCATGCGCGAGAAAACCGAGGCCATATACCATCACTGTTAGCGGTTACGGCAAGGAGTTAAACTCGCAGTCAAGAAAGTGGGAGTGCTCAGTGGAAAGGCTCGCTGCGCCCTCTACCATCTTCCAAGCTGCGCGAAACGGGTCTATTCTCTCGTGAAACAGAGTTTAGGGTAAAAGCACGAGTTACCGTGCCCCATCCGGTTACCGGACACAGAAAACTTTGTTAAGGAGTTATTAACGAAAAACACTGATTCCGGCTCGGTCACTGGTAATGTTGCGCTCAGCGGGACCTGTCGCCGTGCCGGAATCCGTCCGCTGTAAAATGGAACCGCCCATTTCAAGGATTTACAACATTTTTGGGACGCCTATTAGAATTCATTTTATTCATACTAAGTAGCTTCTCGTGCGATTGATTTGATTGAATTGTTATGATACGCGGTGATAATCTCGAACTTGCAATCATGGCATGCCTGTCATTCCCCACCATGCACGCCACGGCCTTCTCCATGAGGCCGCCACGCAATTCGAGTTGCGTCTGCGTTTGCGTCGTAGCAAGCACATGAAGGGTAGCTGTTTCTCCTCATTTCTCCTTATCTGTCAATCCCTCGCCGCCGACGGCTAGACGGCACGTTACTGACGGTATTTATCCGAGCAACATCGTACGCTCGAATCGGTCGTTCACAAAGATCGCAGGACGCGTTCTACGTCGCCGGTCTAATTCCCGAACAGGCTGCTGTTCCCGCCAAACGCCAAACCGTCAGGTAAACACCGCGGTCTGCCTTTGCTATCCACAAATATTTACTCCGGTTATATCTGCGTCCCACGGTTTCTAGACATAGCTGCAGCACGAGAAAATCCATCGTCTACCGCCGTCCCCACAGTGTAACGAGTACATATGTACAGTTAACCACCAAAGTATTTGAACGGCTTCAAATGAAATATTTGAGGCTTTAAAACGTGGACTTACATTACGAATTCCATAATGCTTTTAAAGACGATACACTAATATAAACAATAATTATCAAATATTTCTTCGGAACATCGACGATACGAAAGTCATAAATGTATTCGAGCGACGTAGACCATCTACATAAACATTGCATGAATAGGATAGATTGTAAACATTAACAGGGTCAGTTGATACAGCACACTCTCTATGATCAGCACTGTGACTACAGTATTTCATCGATAATCGTCGCTATCACGAGTCCGGCCGACGACGTTTAATGTTCAGATAATACTATTCTTTGACTTGCGCCGGACGTAGAAAAGGACAGTGAGGCACGAGAGGCCTCGGTCGCCGAGAATAATAATAAATATAATAATAATAATAAAAAATGAATACGTTTTGTCACTGGGTTAGGTGTTGTTTTCACACCGACATACTCGACCCGTATTATGTTACATTTCTCGGTGACCGAGGCTTCTCTAGCTTCGCTGTCCTTTCCTACCTTCGGCACAAGTCAAAGAATAGTATACCTGAACACGAAGTGTCACTGGCCGGATCCGTGGTTGTGACAATTATCGATTAAATACTGTATTTAGTAGATATCGATAGATCTGGAAAGTTCTCGCCAGCAAAATCATGAAAAAATCTTCTGAAACTGGAGGCTTCTAGCTTTCACATGAATCCTGATTTATGGTCGTGCGATCTTTTTTTGCGAAATTATCACGGTTCAAATATAGGCAATTTTTCGAGAATTAGATATTTAGTGTTCAAATACTTAGATCAGGCATGTCCAGGAATAGATCACTTGGACGCGTTTTCGAGGGAGACGCCTACTTTTCCCGACCGCGTGTCTCGCTCCCAGTGGCGGCCATCGTTCTCCGAGCTCCTCAGGCTCGTACCTACCGCTTGCGGTATGTATTGCGTGTGGCGCTTTGGGGCGACTCTCATACCCATAGGTTTCCACATCACCCATGAGGTACTATGGTTAATGCGTTTTTGTCAGTGGTGTACCCTATAGGCCTATTCCATTCCGTCGCACGATAATTTCGAAAAAATAAATTTGGAAAATAGTTTTCATTATACTGTCAAAATTTTACTAACAATTAGGAAAGCTTGCAATATCCGCATCAAAGACGATAGCGAGGAATCGCTCAGCAGTGTACGTTGCTCTGTTTTAATGCTACGCATTTTTGAAAACGAACATTCGCACAAATAAGTCGATCCGAACATTGAGAAGTATTAAAACGTAGTGAGAAGTATTAAGCGTAGCATTAAAACAGAGCAACATACACTGCTGAGCGATTCCTCGCTATCGTCTTTGATGAGGATATCTACGTCCAATCTCCCCTTCGATATTTCGGATTTGCCAAGCAGTTCTAGTGAAAATGCGTCATAGTCAACCTTTGAATAGCGCAATAAGCATGCTTTCCTAATTGTCAGTAAAATTTTGACAGTATAATAAAAACTATTTTCCAAATTTATTTTTTCGAAATTATCGTGCGAAGCAGTGGAATAGGCCTACAGGGGATACCACTGACAAACAAAAACGCATTGACCATAGTACCTCATGGGTGATGTGGAAACCTATGGTTATGAGAGTCGCCCCAAAGCGCCACACGCAATACATACCGCAAGCGGTAGGTACGAGCCTGAGGAGCTCGGAGAACTATGGCCGCCACTGGGAGCGAGACGCGCGGTCGGGAAAAGTAGGCGTCTCCTTCGAAAACGAATCCAAGTGAGCTATTCCTGGACATGCCTGGTTTACTACATAACCTGAAGAAGAAATTTTGAAAAATAATTGCAATTTGTCGGTATTGCAGAGGACATACTAAAAGTTGTTTTTACAACCTTTTTATGTGGACCTCATTATCAATTTTATTTTATCAAATCGAATACTATATTTTCATGTATCATTCGGGACAGCCAAAGTGGTACTCGGTAGAAATGCGAGAGGAATTCGCAAATATGCCATATGATTGGTCAGTCGCACACA
Source organism: Sphecodes monilicornis (assembly GCA_913789915.3). Taxonomy (NCBI): domain Eukaryota; kingdom Metazoa; phylum Arthropoda; class Insecta; order Hymenoptera; family Halictidae; genus Sphecodes; species Sphecodes monilicornis. The sequence continues at coordinate 8,234,505 of OU565301.1, read as the reverse complement.
ATTGAGTCACAGGCTTCTTGCTATTGGCTGAGATGATTACCACTACTACTTCAGGTGTGTCGCATCGTGTGCCTGTGAACTTCGCGCCGCTTACCACTGTCCCTAGTAGCAGTGATGCCAGAATCGTGGAACCGAGGAACTTGCCCCTCCGGTGGATCCTCCGGCTGGACCCCCCACTCTGACGTACCGTCGTCGCCTTACGTTGTTTCTTACTGCGCACGCGCTACATACAACCGCACCTCTAGTCTGTCCGTGTGAGCTGCCTATTCGACTCGACGGCGTCGAGCGTCGAGGTACGCTTGTGTGTAGCGCGTGCGCAGTAAGAAACAATGTAAGGCGACGACGGTACGTCAGAGTGGGGGGTCCAGCCGGAGGATCCACCGGAGGGGCAAGTTCCTCGGTTCCACGATTCTGGCATCACTGCCTAGTAGCATTTATGGTTGGCCAACGGTGGCCAACGGTTGGGAGTTAGTTGGGATATGGTTAGTGGTTTTGCCTACAGATCCCCAACGTAGGGCCGACGACGAAAAATGGTATGAATTTGCCAACGAATATCCAACGTTGGGCCTACAGATATTATGGTCGGTTAAATAACGTGGAATTTACGACGGTGATACAACATTGGCCCAACGAAAATCTGCCAACATTTAAATATACCGTCTAACACACACCAGAAATGTAATGTTGCTGCAACCAAAAACATGTTATATTCCAAATTCATTTTTTTTCATATTTCTAAATATACTCACAATTTGTTATTTTTGCGCGATAGTTGATGCACCAAAGTTTTATTGTGTGCAGCCTTGGAGTTTATTTATTTCTTTAAGTTTCTCCATTTGACAAGCGGAAGGTACGGGTGTTGCATTCGCTTTTAGAACGACAGTATGCGGAGGTTTTAGTTCTCGTCCAAGTGAACTATTCCTCGACATGCCTGTCCTAGGAGCTACCTGATCTTGCATCAGGAACCCAAAAACTGTTATCCAACCAATGCAGCTACCTGATTTCGCATCAGGTTCGTCTGTATCCTACAGCTCCCCGATTTCGCATCGGGTTCGTCTGTGCTTTTATTCAACCTCCTAGCAGCGTGGTTAAAAGAATTTAAGAATATCAATATCTGAATCTACTGAACCTATTAATGAAAGAAACGACTCTCTAATTTCCATTTCTTGCAATCGATGTAAAAAATTTTTGTTTTATATAAGGATCCGCAATCTATCGATGAACATTTTAATTAAACGCGTTATGGCGGCTATTGAATTATGAAAAGATGGAAAAAGGAGAAGAAAGCGTTCCAGTAAGGCTATCTAGCGGACCCGTGCCTTATACGCGGGATGTCGTAAGGACAATTTAGGACGGTATATACATATACAAACAGAGGAAGATTCAGGTAGTTGTAGGAAAGGTGTTTGTTGGTTAATGAAATAAATATGCGCAGGGTTGAATATATAAAAGTAAAGATATATTTGAATAACACATTGTGCACGTTTCAAGCGATGTAACGTTCGGACAGAGACTACCGCGCGCTGTACGCGTTCAAACCAAAGTCCACGATAGGAGCGCACTCTGTACCATATACAACAGGGATGGGCAATTTTGCCTCAATTGAGGCAAAACCGTCCATACCGTAGCGCCCTCTGTCCCCTTCCACCAAGCGCGATACAATGGGGCAACGAAGACACGAAATATCAGCGTACGCAACGAACGTGCGCACTGCATAAAAGAGAGGTGGTGGGAGAGGCAGGCGTTTGAGGGGCTCCACCCGTGCCCACCACTGATATACAATATAGATATATATACAGGGTGGCCCACATAACTCTGAACAGCTCAATATCTCGAAAACTATGCCATCGATTTTAAAGTTCTTAGTCTTAAATTGCATGGAACTGAAGGGCCTTTCTGACTGCATAAACATGAAGTGGCCTCCCTTCCCCTTTAACGGGGGAGGGGAGGTACCTTTGTAATTTTAAATGGAACCCCCTATAAAATGTTACATATTTAGATTCTACCGGAAAAAACAAGTCAATTTTGTCTGAAACATTTTTTTGTCACATACTTCCATGATAAGATATAACAGTTTGAAGTTTCGAGTTGTAGGTACTTGAAGCTCTCGGAAATAGCGTTATGGAATTATACAGAGGGGCAGTACGACAACACTGTAGGGTTGAATCTGTTGACGAGCATAGGAAGTAGTCGCCACAGCGTTATTGTATTATTTCTTGAAAAAGGTGACTGTCTATTAAATTATTAGACTGTCACGCCATTTCTCGATGCGAATACGGAACCACATCGATTTTAATCAAAGCTTATGAATGTTTAATTAACACTGAAAGAAACCAACCAGGAACATGATTCTATGAATGTGACCCACCTATTCACTAGACAATTAGTAACGCTTTAATAAATGCACTGACAGCTGACAGGCCGGCTCGTAAATTAATAATAAAGCGATGCGACGAATTTCAAGCGAGTGGGGATCATTATTAATTAATTTCTGCTAATTAGATACGGGCGACGTTGGTGGGGCGAGGATCGACTCGATTGCAAGAATGTTCAATAACCAGAAACAAAACGGAACCGAGTAAAATGACGATCTTTTGAAGTGCGTGTATGGAAAACGTATTTCCCTGAGATGCTTAGACGAACGAGAGGCGAATCGCGGGACGAGACGCCAAACCTTGAAAAGAATTTCGTGTGAACAATACAGGGCGAGGCATCTAAAACATATCACCCGAATAACTCGGTTGCTGTTGGTGGTAGGAAAAAAATGTGACAGACGAAACTTGCTTGGTTTCGAGGGTGGCATAATCTCGTGTTAATAGTTCTTTTTTTAGGTGGACACGCAGAGGACATATGAAGATCGATTCTGTTGTTTTTTTTTAACACTAAACCTACCAAGCACAAAACATATATAAGTGAAACACCTTATGCAAATGAGAAGATTCAATTGACTTAAATTTTATACGATTTTCATTATAATATGTGCTTAAATAAAGAAATCAATTCAGTTGTTTCCTATGAAAGCATTTTCATAATTTCAATAATTGTAAAAGAGAAAACCGTTTCATTTGACCGTAGTAGGTTTAGTGTTAATGGAATAATATATTTTTCCATATACTATCTAATAAGACGTTTTAGAACGCGTATAGTGACCTACTGCTCAAGGTCATTCGAGATCATCAAATATTTTTCAATACGGTTGACCTACAACGATTTTGAATGACATTGACTCGTAGATCGCTGTACGCGTCTTAAAATGCCCTATTTGGCAGTACATACAGAAATATATCGATTCATTAAAAAAAAAAAAAACAGAATTGACCTTCGTATGTCCTCTACGTGCCCAACTACAATAAATCTATTATCATGAGATTACGCCGTCCTCGATACCAAGCAAGTTTCGTCTGACACATTTTTTCTCATCACCAATAGTAGCATGAGGAAATTAGGTGTGCAGTGATGTCTTGATGTGTGCGAAAACTTAGGGACAAAAATTTTTTATGCAAAATAAAAGTTGTCTGTATTCATTTCAAGCTATAAGAGCAACATAGGCATTTAGTTGTTTTCCTAATCAAATTACATCATAAGGAAAAGTGAAAAATATTGTCATTATCAATTTTCTTTATTATTCCACAGTAAACAATTTTCAAGAAATGGAAAGGCATCTCGTATTTTAATGATTTGTGCATATTGTTACGTATATACATATTATTGATAATAAAAGCAACAGACTAACTGGTTTAGGCACGAAAGTAGAGCATATGTACAATTATGCAGAAGGCTTAATAATAATTTCAATCGGCTAGAAATAATGTAACAGTATATTTAAATTCTTTTAATGTTATCATTGTTTTACAACACAGATCTACTAAACTACACAGTTTCGTTATAAATGCATAAAATCCGCAGTTCAATTATGTCATTTGCAGACACATTCTTTAAACTCTTACCGTCAACATCGAATTTAGGAAAGGATAAAACTCCAAATACAATTTCGAAAAATCTTTAGACTCACCCATCTTAGAGGTAACGATTTGGAATGGAAGAGTGGACTATCTTACCTGAAACAAAAGATATTTCGTTAGTTAGATGATACTGGAAAGATACTGGAAATTAAAATGAATGGAAATATGATACCGTTTGCATCGTATTTAGTCGTGTAATTCACAATATAGTGGAACCTCGATTATCTGAACTAGTCATGGATACGTGACTGTTTCGATAATAGAACAGTTACCTGAATAATGATTTTGTTTACGAACCTTGTACAAAAGTGTGTACTAAACAGTGGGGATTATTAGATTTCTCTGACATAATATTTTGAAAAGAACAATTTTTTCATAATTTGGAAGTTATGGGCGCATATATATTTGTCACGTGAAACATTGCACGCAACACTGATAGATTTGATAAATTAGTATGTAGGTAATACAAATGAAGGGGACGTGGTTCATTGTACTCCAAACCCACCCATTGTATACGAGCTTCAAACGCAGTATATTAAGTAAATGAAATTTCTGTACTTCATGTGGACCAAATGATCAGCACGCTCTTTATTCGATATTGTTTACTCTCCCCCTCGCCCTCTCACCCCCTCTCCCACTCGCTCCCTCTCCCCTCTCCCTTTGCCCCCCCCCCCCTCTCCATCCCTCCCTCTTGTACAGCATCCTATTTGAAGCTTACAATTCGAATGGCTGATGCTCGGAGTTGTATATTAATTTTTCGGTACATGTTTTAAATAAAAAGTTACATTTGTATGCGAGTAATTTCACTACACGTGTTTCAAAAATATTCGATCCAGCCAAAATCACGGGTCTTGTAGTTCGAGTGTTAAAACTCTGACTCACAAACCAACAAACTCAACAATTACATAAGATCTAATTTATTTATTAATTGCGATTAAAATTGAAAAGCTAAAATTTACGATACATACTGAGCAGTTCTCCTTCTTCATCCTTCCTGTAATTTGTACATTACAACATGATGGAATTGATATATTGCCGTAAAAATTCGTTGTTACAAATTATTTGCGAGACTGAGATAAAACTTGGCAATACAGTACTTTATCGATAACTGTTCCAAATGTTATCTGGCCGATAACTGTCCCAGAACTATCCCCACTCCTGCGGGGTATACCCCTTGAGGGGCCGTGAAGCTCGAGAGGCCTCGCTCGCGGAGAAGTATGACATCATACGAGTCGGGTATATCGGTGAGACGACTACTAATCGAATGACAAAACTTCTATATTTTTTATTATTTTTTTATGCAACTTTCACCAACATATTCGTGGCGTTTTTCTAATGAAAATGATACCAAATAACATATAATTGCGATAATATTTACTTGTGTAATGTACGATGAAAGTTTCGGGCGGAAGGGCATAATACTCGACCCGTATTATGTTACACTTCTTGACGATCGCAGCCTCTCGATATTCACTGCCCTTTTCTACGTTCGGTAAAAGTCAAAGAATAGTATACCTGCCCGATAACTGTCCCTGGCCGGAACCGTGTTGTGGATAATTATCGATAAAATACTGTAGAATAAAAATGCAATTAAAATTGAGTGGCTAAAATTTACGATTCTCTGCTGTCACTGTACTGGAAATGTAGTCCTTCAACCTTTATACATTTTGGAGATTCCAACCTGGTAAAATTCATATATTGCCGTAAAAATTCATTGTTACTAATTATTTGCGAGACTGAGATAAAAATTGACAATAGAATAAAAATGCAATTAAAATTGAACGGCTGAAATTTACGATTCTGTACTGTTATTGTATTGGAAATGTAGTCCTTCAACTTTCTTGCATATTGGAGATTTAAACCTGATAGAATGAATAAGTTATCGTAAAAATTCGTTGTTACAAATTATTTGCGAGACTGAGATAAAACTTGGCAATACAGTACTTTATCGATAACTGTTTCAAATGTTATCTGGCCAATAACTGTCCCAGAACTATCCCCACTCCTGCGGGGTATACCCCTTGAGGGGTCGTGAAGCTCGAGAGGCCTCGCTCGCGGAGAAGTATGACATCATACGAGTCGGGTATATCGATGAGACGACTACTAATCCAATAACAAAACTTCTATATTTTTTATTATTTTTTTATGCAACTTTCACCAACATATTCGTGGCATTTTTCTAATGAAAATGATACCAAATAACATATAATTGCGATAATATTTACTTGTGTAATGTACGATGAAAGTTTCGGGCGGAAGGGCATAATACTCGACCCGTATTATGTTACACTTCTTGACGACCGAAGCCTCTCGATCTTCACTGTCCTTTTCTACGTTCGGTAAAAGTCAAAGAATAGTATACCTGCCCGATAACTGTCCCTGGCCGGAACCGTGTTGTGGATAATTATCGATAAAATACTGTAGAATAAAAATGCAATTAAAATTGAACGGCTGAAATTTACGATTCTGTACTGTTATTGTATTGGAAATGTAGTCCTTCAACTTGCTTGCATATTGGAGATTTAAACCTGATAGAATGAATAAGTTATCGTAAAAATTCGTTGTTACAAATTATTTGCGAGACTGAGATAAAACTTGGCAATACAGTACTTTATCGATAACTGTTCCAAATGTTATCTGGCCGATAACTGTCCCAGAACTATCCCCACTCCTGCGGGGTATACCCCTTGAGGGGCCGTGAAGCTCGAGAGGCCTCGCTCGCCGAGAAGTATGACATCATACGAGTCGGGTATATCGATGAGACGACTACTAATCCAATAACAAAACTTCTATATTTTTTATTATTTTTTTATGCAACTTTCACCAACATATTCGTGGCATTTTTCTAATGAAAATGATACCAAATAACATATAATTGCGATAATATTTACTTGTGTAATGTACGATGAAAGTTTCGGGCGGAAGGGCATAATACTCGACCCGTATTATGTTACACTTCTTGACGACCGAAGCCTCTCGATCTTCACTGCCCTTTTCTACGTTCGGTAAAAGTCAAAGAATAGTATACCTGCCCGATAACTGTCCCTGGCCGGAACCGTGTTGTGGATAATTATCGATAAAATACTGTAGAATAAAAATGCAATTAAAATTGAACGGCTGAAATTTACGATTCTGTACTGTTATTGTATTGGAAATGTAGTCCTTCAACTTTCTTGCATATTGGAGATTTAAACCTGATAGAATGAATAAGTTATCGTAAAAATTCATTGTTACAAATAATTTGCGAGACTGAGATAAAACTTGGCAATACAGTACTTTATCGATAACTGTTCCAAATGTTATCTGGCCGATAACTGTCCCAGAACTATCCCCACTCCTGCGGGGTATACCCCTTGAGGGGCCGTGAAGCTCGAGAGGCCTCGCTCGCCGAGAAGTATGACATCATACGAGTCGGGTATATCGATGAGACGACTACTAATCCAATAACAAAACTTCTATATTTTTCATTATTTTTTTATGCAACTTTCACCAACATATTCGTGGCATTTTTCTAATGAAAATGATACCAAATAACATATAATTGCGATAATATTTACTTGTGTAATGTACGATGAAAGTTTCGGGCGGAAGGGCATAATACTCGACCCGTATTATGTTACACTTCTTGACGACCGAAGCCTCTCGATCTTCACTGTCCTTTTCTACGTTCGGTAAAAGTCAAAGAATAGTATACCTGCCCGATAACTGTCCCTGGCCGGAACCGTGTTGTGGATAATTATCGATAAAATACTGTCGAATAAAAATGCAATTAAAATTGAGTGGCTAAAATTTACGATTCTCTACTGTCACTGTACTGGAAATGTAGTCCTTCAACCTTTATACATTTTGGAGATTCGAACCTGGTAGAATTCATATATTGCCGTAAAAATTCATTGTTACTAATTATTTGCGAGACTGAGATAAAAATTGACAATAGAATAAAAATGCAATTAAAATGGAATGGCTGAAATTTACGATTTTGTACTGTAACTGAGTTGGAAATGTAGTCCTTCAACCTTTTTGCATTTTTGAGTTTCCAACATGGTAGAATTCATATATTGCCGTAAAAATTCATTGTTACTAATTGTTTGCGAGACTGAGATAAAAATTGGCAATAGAATAAAAATGCAATTAAAATTGAATGGCTGAAATTTACGTCTCTGTACTGTAACTGTATTGGAAATGTAGTCCTTCAACTTTCTTGCATATTGGAGATTTGAACCTGATAGAATGAATAAGTTATCGTAAAAATTCGTCGTTAAAAATTATTGACGAGACTGAAACAAAAATTGGCAATAGATTTGGTTGCAAATCAAAGGCCCTCGTTTAGTCTGGTCAGAAGATAAGGATATGATGGCGTACGGATGTGATGGGGTACGGATGTGGTAGTTTCGCGTGAGACACTAAATCGGCGGCCCTTCTCCCACTTAATCAACCAGAAGAGGAGCCCAGCCCGCAGCATTTGCCGGGTGCAATTAGATGCTGCAATGAGATATCGATTAATAGCCACCGCGATGTCGTATAATTATAGTGATCGCATGAGGTAGAGTCATAATCACGCCACACACTCTCGTCGAAGCCACCCTGAGCAGATAGTCTCGCAAAAATGTCTGTTACACTAATGTCAGTCGCTAGCAAAATTTTTACTGGATTGAATAACGCAGAAATTATTTCGTATTCTTGTTTATATGTTCCATTTTTATTATATCGATACAAAACAATATTTGAACACTAACAATTATTGTTTATTGCATTATAACTAGACCGCAAGTTTTTGTAAGGTACAGGAGCTATCTAGACGATTATCTCTATTTGAATAATTTTAGTGCGTTGAAAATAATACAACAGTGCATTTAAATATTTTAACTGTTTTTACTGTTCTGCGAACGTTCTCCGAACGTTGCAATTTTCAGTATTACATAATATACATACATTACTTAAACAATTGAGGAAAATCAGGCATAACTTGAAAAAAACGTCTGTTCGGGATTGGAGGGAGCTGCCGCGGGACGCTGACTGACGACGGCGCGTGGTTTAACCCTTTTAGTGCCGGAGGCCGATATATCGGCTCTTGCTGCACTGGCGAGAAGTGTTAATTTCTCGGGCATTCTTTGCCCATTATTGCCTTATTCTTTATGTTTATATTATATTATTTATTAGACAGCGGATCTTTATGCATTTATAGCAAAATTGAGAAGATGAAATTCAAAATTGTTGGAAAATTTTTAAAATTGAAGATGTCAATATATGATTTCTCTTCTGATAAAATTATTAAGGCGGTAGACTCCTTTACAGAATTGCAGATGTGCGGCATGCACGATCGCCTCGAAAGTCCTATTTTTACTCGAAAGTCTTATTTTATTTTAGGGTGGACTAGACCACCCGTCCACCGCCATTAAAAAGGTAAAGAGTGACTTTTATTGAAAACTAAAAAATTTTGGTAACTAATTCGCCTACGCTCTATGGAATGGTGGTAGTTGAAATTTCCGGTACCAACCGGAAATAGAATTTTTAAACTGGAAGTCGTTATTTTTAATGGGATATTGTATTTTTTATTGCATATGCGAATTGTACCAAGAAAAATATAAATGTTTTGTCTCAAACATTTTTCTCGGAAATGCAAACACTTTTCCATTTACATTCGTGTATTCATGTTATGTGAACCAATATTAGATACTTTCTAGATCATTTCTTTGCACATTCACTAGTAAACTAATCCTTCCGGCATCTAAAAAAAACTCGTCGTTTGGTCAATTTTTTAAAAAATTCTTTTTTTTGAAGGGTGTGCCGAAACTTTTTTTGAGCACTTCACATTATTAAACTTGATTGAAGTGTTTCGATCTCTGTTTAAAGGGGATGCGAACATATAAAAGAGAAAATACGTGGAAACGTAGCCGAGCAATAAGGATCTAAAGATAAGTACCGCGATATCCACGGTTCCCTTCACACTTTTTAATAAAATATATCCGACAGCAACGTTACATCCCTTGAGTGAAGTATTATTCGAAAACCCGACAATCCCCTCGACGCTATTCCTTCGTCTCCACGTTTCCGTAGATAAATCCGCAATTTACGATATCAAATTTTTGAAAGGATCAACGTTCCAGCGCGAGCATCTGAAATCTTACTTCGCTGTCTAGAGGAACTAGCGAAATATAAAATATTCTGTCCCTGGAGAGAGCAAGCTATTCGACTTAAACCGAGGTTTTTGCGAGTCGTAAAGCGATATGGCCTCGGTTCAACAGTATCTCAAATATAATATACTTAATTTTATAAATTATATAATGCAAATATTGGGATTCGTTCTAATACGTAAAAATACTTCTAATTCTAGATATTAAACCGTTTGTTTTATTATATTCTATTTCATTATTTAGTGACCTAAGTCCATTTATACTTAAATTAAGATATTTAAGAGTTTGCGTTTCAATAAAATTAGAAATATACGTATAGGATACTTATGTGTCATACTGTTTAAGTGTATCTAAAAGAGTTAAATTTACAATTCCTATTAAAATAATAACTATTATTAAGTAAATAATATGTGTTTTCTTACCTGAAATAGAGTTAAGCCACTTTCAAAGTTAACAACCAGATTCGTTATAAAATTTGGAAGAGCCCAAGTCCATTCGACATAATTTAAAATGCTTCAAATTGAATAAGCAATACACAATTTATTTTATATTTCTTTACAAGTCTTCAAAAACACAATTTATGCAATTCGGGAAATTTTCTAATCAAATTTTCTGCTCATCTACATTTTGTGTATGCGAGAAGGATGTCATGGTGTACTGACCTGACATGAAAATGTCTTGCTCTTGAAGTTATAACAACTTCGAGCGCAAATGGTTAATAAATAGTATTAACACTTAGCACTGGAATCGTAGCTCCAAGGCGCCACTAATAATAGCTTTACAATTACTTAAAACAATTTTCACATGATTATGCTTGTTTCTAAGACACTGCTCAAAACCCAAGTGTAGTAAGTAGGAGTAATAGTAATAAACTTCGTATGCATAAAATAAAGCAAACCATGTACAATTGAAATATTCTAGGACGAAAAATGTCTTGCTCTCGAGGTTATAACAGCTTCGAGTTCAAATGGTTAATAAATAGTATTAACACTTAGCACTGGAATCTTAGCTCCAAGGCGCCACTAATAATAGCTTTCCAATTACTTAAAACAATTTTCACATGATTATGCTTGTTTCTAAGACACTGCTCAAAACCCAAGTGTAGTAAGTAGGAGTAATAGTAATAAACTTCGTATGCATAAAAGAAAGCAAACCATGTACAATGGAAATAATCTAGTAAATGGTTAATAAATAATATTAACACTTAGCACTGGAATCTTAGCTCCAAGGCGCCACTAATAATAGCTTTCTAATTGCTTAAAACAATTTTCACATGATTATGCTTGTTTCTAAGACACTGCTCAAAATCCAAGTGTAGTAAGTAGGAGTAATAGTAATAAACTTCGTATGCATAAAATAAAGCAAACCATGTACAATGGAAATAATCTAGGACGAAAAATGTCTTGCTCTTGAAGTTATAACAACTTCGAGCGCAAATGGTTAATAAATAGTATTAACACTTAGCACTGGAATCGTAGCTCCAAGGCGCCACTAATAATAGCTTTACAATTACTTAAAACAATTTTCACATGATTATGCTTGTTTCTAAGACACTGCTCAAAACCCAAGTGTAGTAAGTAGGAGTAATAGTAACAAACTTCGTATGCATAAAAGAAAGCAAACCATGTACAATTGAAATATTCTAGGACGAAAAATGTCTTGCTCTTGAAGTTATAACAACTTCGAGCGCAAATAGATAATAAATAGTATTAACACTTAGCACTGGAATCGTAGCTCCAAGGCGCCACTAATAATAGCTTTACAATTACTTAAAACAATTTTCACATGATTATGCTTGTTTCTAAGACACTGCTCAAAATCCAAGTGTAGTAAGTAGGAGTAATAGTAATAAACTTCGTATGCATAAAAGAAAGCAAACCATGTACAATTCAAATATTCTAGGACAAAAAATGTCTTGCTCTCGAGGTTATAGCAGCTTCGAGCGCAAATGGTTAATAACTAATATTTCATTACGAAGCAGAATTGATGGGGTAACCGGATAATAAGATGTCTTAGTTTAGAAGGCTCGGCCAAGTTTCAAGCAGCATTTCCCCCGTGTCTCTTCTTTTGTCTCTCGGAGGGTCTCTCGTGTCCTGGTTCCTCTCTTTTCTCTCTCTTTCTCCCTCTTTCTCTCCGGGACGCCAGCAGAACCACGGTTCGTCTGTTCCAATTTCCGTCGGTGGTCACCTACCTGACCACGTTAGCGAACTTCCGAGCTCACGTAAAACACCATCTACCCCACATCCGAGTGCCCTCTGTACCACCGAACTTTTCCGGCGAGTAAATAGCGGGCTGGGACAGAAGACGTGCAATGCACGCCACCGCAAATACACTGCGACCGCGCGAAGACGCATGCACACCCCTGCGAAATTTATTCAGCGAATCGTCGTCGCCGCCGCCTCGCCGTTGCGCTTCCGGTCCTCCTGCATTCTGGATTATTTGCTGTTAGGTTCCGTCCGATCAGACACGATATCCACTGTCCGAAACGGGCCCTAAAACAACCGATACCTACGCGTCCCTATCGGTTCTTCAACCTGTCGCTCAACCATAATTTTTGCAGGTCCACCGAAAAGTAATGTCGATCCAGGATTGGAGTGGGGGCGCAGTGGATAGAGCGCGCGACTACAAACACTGTGGTCGTGAATTCGAATCTCATCGCCGTCACCTCTGGAAATTCTTCTATGTGATATTATGGCAGTGTCCCACTTATCACCCTAAATGGAACCATTATTCCTCAAACTGAAACTGTGAAATACTTAGGCATGCATCTAGATGCAAGAATGACCTGGAAGCATCATATAAAAACCAAAATGGAGCAAATCCGCTTAAAAAGACGCACCATGTACTGGATTACATGTAACAATTCAAGATTAAATATTGGTCAAAATCTTTTCGTTCGCCTCGGCACGCGACTGCACGGCAATTGTAGTTGAATTTTCTTATAACGCTTCTTGCCCGATACACCTGGGTCTCGGCATAAGAACCAACAGCCACGGTAGTTTTTCTGCCTCGCACCGTGCTCAGCTGTTAGCGTTCGATGCCGAAATCCAGGTGAACGACCACGATTGTAAACCGCTCGGCGGAGCGTGTTTACTTGCCGCTGCGTAACTGTCTCGCGGGCCATCGTTCCTACTTTTCATATGCCAAATCCACTGCCTATTTTCCATTGTCTCCTTAGACGCACCGGCCGTTAGGGCATTGCCCTCATTCTCTAACAAACGGTCGGTGCTGTCGTCCTTGCAATTTCAAACTTCCCACTCCTTATCCTTTCCTAACCGATGGCCCAAAAGCAGTATAAATAGGCCGACGACAAGCGCTCGCCCTCCTTGTCTCGTACACTTCTGGATCGACTGATCACGCGACTTTTACACGTTTGTTCAAATTAGTTAGTTAGTTAGTAACATTTTATTTTAATGTGGTCGCATTAACAGCAAGGTCATTAGCGACCACATGGTTTACAGATTACAATTTGTTAAAGTACGCATAGTATGTATAATAATTTGCAACTGTTTAAAGTTAATATTGGAACTTGGGTGGAAGAAAATAAAATATGCTTATAATAATTTATATATGTCGATGGTTTTAAAGAAGAGGAGGACGTTCTTGATGTTATCTTCGTTTAGATTCGACTTGAGGTCATTTTGGATATAGAATCTGGATCATTTGTTCAAATTGCTGTGGGCATCACAGTAATTTCGCTTTCTTTTCGTACATTCACGGGCTTCGCGACTGTACATCATCCTTCTCTCACTTCATCTATTCTCACCTCTGTTCTTTACTTTCGCTTGTATTTACCTTTATATTTCTCACTGTTTCTGTATACTTCTGTCAATATAGTATTTATTTTCAAACACCTCTCTACGCCTTTCTTCACATCACTAACCTACCTCAAGCTACCTATTGCTCTCTACCAATTCTCTGTCCTTTCATTCTCGCTACCTTCTGTTTCCACGACGTGGAAACTCTCACGGCTAGATCTCCCACAAATATGAACAATAAACTATTAATGTATAAATCTATAATTAAACCAATATGGACTTATGGCATAGAAATATGGGGGACCGTTGCAAAAAGCCACATATCCAAACTTGAAGCACTACAATCCATTATCCTTAGAACCATTGTAAATGCACCGTGGTACGTGAGAAATGAGCAAATTCGCAAGGACCTCAAGGTCAATTCCGTGGAAGAGGAGATAAACCGTCTATGCAACAGATACCAACTCAGACTGGAAAATCATCCAAACGAAGCAGCAAAGAAGCTCTTTACAGAAAACCTGCCTAGAAGACTACGCAGGAAGCACCCAACTGATCTTCTACACAAGGCTTAAAGTTGTGTTCTCTAAAAAGATATTTTCTACTGGGAAAATATCAACGGGCTAAATCTACTTATCTTGTTAAAACAATCTACCGAATGTCCACTGGGACAAATTGTAGAGTTTGAAGGAGTTAATAAAAAAAAAAAGTGATATTATACTGCATTGCCCAAGGTGGGTAACGCAACGATCACGTACCAAAGCAGAAGACGTACTCACACATATTAGCATTACAAATTCGGATCTATAATAACAATAATTTTTTATGTAGCTATCAGCTCGTGGAAACGAAGGAATTCAGACCTGTTGGTAAATACGAACTGTTGATGAAAACATTTGTCGAAGATTTGACCGTGTCGATGAAGACATAGTGTCGACGAAAGTTAATGTCGGTCAAATCGTATCGATGAAATTGTTGTAGGAATGGGTGGTTTAGCTATGTTGAATAGCACACTCACTGTTGTAAATAAACAACTATATATTTAATAATAATATGTAATACAATGTTCTCCATGTACTTCTCTTTATTCACTCACGCTTAGACTCACACACACAGACACACACCTCTCCCCTCTCATACCAACCTCAATCTCCTTACCCTCATACTGCCAACCTCATTAAAATATAATAAAAATAACCCTACAGAAATCAGTGTCGGCGAACTGAGTTGTCGACAATGCCATGGTAACCCCGAGGTCCTGGGTTCGATTCCCGGCGCGGTGTCCCTCCTTTTTCCTAAGATCCTACCAAAATGTACCACAAATTTATCATAATTCACCAAAAGTATTGAAATTATACAAGATGTTAATTTTAACTCGAACAACTAAATTATTTCCGCTACTATTAAAAGTAAGAAAAAATAACTAAATAGTATGTATATGGTTTTAAGGCGTGCATCAGATGGTAATAAAAAAAATCCTTTGAAGATCATTTTAACGGTTTTTCAAGGTCACCGTATTATTTTTGCATATTAACATGTATTTTTCATAATGCAATGTGGTAGCCGGCGTCAAGATGATTTCAACGACCTACACACTATGACCTTGAAGTGACCTTAAAGGCGAAAAAATCAGTTTCAGTTTGAAGAATACAAAAATAATAAAACGAAAAGCATCAGGAATGCCAGCGTGTAACAAGGTCATTTTCTATCCTAGTCTGATGTTCATCTTCAAAAGATAATCTTCCCGATCGTTGTGAGGAATAACGAGGCAAACATTAAATATAGTGAGCCTCTTAAATTTTGAAACTAGTGGACGGATTTTAAGGGTCGCATGATCAATGAGAATGGCTTGGTTTAATTCAGTAAGTTTGTTAGCGACTACGGTAAAATAATTTTCTTGTTAAAATTGAGAATTCTTTGAAAATTTTTGAATAAATTAAAGTATTGGCGAAATACGTACAGATTCTGTTCACTGATATTTTAGAAACAAATCTGATATCAGAAGGGTTAATCGATGTACCAATCGCTTCGATATAGAGTAGGGTTTGTTGAATTTAGCGAATCCAGAAGCCATTGAATGAGTAATGTCGCTTTTTAGTGACGAAAGTAGATAGAGTCACAACGTAAAGATATTTAAAGAGTG
Organism: Sphecodes monilicornis; assembly: GCA_913789915.3. Classification (NCBI taxonomy): domain Eukaryota; kingdom Metazoa; phylum Arthropoda; class Insecta; order Hymenoptera; family Halictidae; genus Sphecodes; species Sphecodes monilicornis. The sequence continues at coordinate 8,218,511 of OU565301.1, read as the reverse complement.
AACACTGTTAAACTTCACAGGTAAACCACGCGAACACGCAGACGCTGGCTCGAAAGCCTTACCGTATACGTAAACATGTCTTGACACTGCGACGGGCGAACGTCGAGTCCGAGATTGTCATTGTGTGTATTGTACTGAATAATTAATCCATCCACCATCAGGAGATTAAATATAGTGCCAAGTGTGGGAAGAGTGGTGTCATCCCAGATAGTACACGACGCGCAGTGGTTTCTAAAAAATGAATGAAATTTATGCCAATAGGTTCTTAAATGTACAGACAAAGTTGTAGCATAAATATAAATTACTATAAGTCACCCATTATTTTTTTAGAGAATTTTTGAAAACAAGCAAAAATGCAAGTTTTAAAATTCTTTCTTCAATTCACTTCTTCCTGATAGCGTTGTTTGTCACATCATATTTTTTCATGAGTAATAATTTCAGCAAAACTAACTATATAGCGTTAGAGAGCGTTCTTTCAGCTGTGTGTATGTATAAAAATTAAGAGCATATAAATTTTTTTTAAACTTTTAAAATTGTTTCTCCCCAAACACCTATTTTCCTGTCTTTTTTTTTCTTTAATGATGATTATAGTACTAAGGGTCACGGAGGGTCACAACGAAGTTTGCATAGAAGTATTCGCTAGAGCCTCCTTAAGATGGCTACACACAAATTGCTTGCAAATACTTGCAACTTTAAAAGTTACAGCAATAAATAGGCAACGCGTTGGATACGACACAAATCGCCAAAACATGGTCAAAACACAAGGAGTACTCTAATTTTGTTGAAAATCGGTATTCCGGGGTTTTTTGGGTAGCTGATTATGAATATTAATAGGTAAAAAGGTAACCTTTATAGTTTCGAGTTGATACAAAAGTCAATTTAAATTTACGGAGAATTTATTAATTTCACAGGTTGTAAACAAATGACAGAATGAATGGAATTAATTGGAATTAATATTCCTATTCCTTTGTATTAATATTGCTGAAGTATAACCGCAATTCTGGTAGATAACCCTGTTGACGCTTTAAAACCTGGAGATTTCTGCAACATTTCACCCAAAGTTCCATAAAACATTTAAAATTTATTAATTTTTCACGTGTCACTTCACACTTCTCTTCACCTAATCTGTGAAAATTGTAACGATCTATCACTGCATTTATAAAAAGTTGCACATTTTTGTTTTCAAACAGCACTTTACACAATTCCCTGTTTGGAATTTCCATGTTTCGCTATTGGCGGATTATAGATATCACGTGTAAGGGGTGGATGGAAAATGCATCTTGGCACGATTACGATTTACGTGGCCCCACTTTGCAGGTTACATGTGTGTTCTTGTGGTCATTTTAAGGGAAAAAACTGTATATGTTATAGCTACCAAATCGGCCTGGTTTAGCCGATAAAGTAGATTTCCTGTTTTTTATAAAACTGCAAATACCTCGGAAACTATGCGAGATATGGCAAAATAACCTTACCTAACCTAACCAAACCCAACCCAACCCAACCTAACCTAACCTAATACGTCAATAATATTCACTGCTAATTGAGTTTTAATACATAGACATTTCTTGAGTCTCGTATAAGCAGTTGTGAACGGAGCCTTTACGTTCCGACCATCATTTCGGGAGGGAGGCAGTTGTTCTATAACTTCGCCGAAATATAAATATATTCGGAAACCGCGTAGCTGATAAAAAAATGTCATAGGACATAAATTGTTGGAAATTTAATTTTCTACAAATAATGTCTCTTGATATTTCGCCATATTTCGCATAGTTACCGAGATATTTGTAGATTTATAAAAAATAGGAAATCTACTTTACCTGCTAAATCAGGCTCATTCGATACCTGTGGCATTACATTTTTTTCCTAAAATGACCCTAAGAACACAAATTTAACCTCTAAACAAAGGGCCACGGAAATCGTAATCTCCCCTGCATCTTCACTCGCTTTCTAGGTTTTGTTGTAAATTTAATCCTAATATTTTCAAGGTTGTCAAAAACAACGTTCACACTGGCCTTCATTTTACGAAACTGTGTAACGAATGAAGGCAATTTTTAGAATACTATTTTCCGCAGGTGTGGACAGTAAAACATCCTCATTTGAGTTTTCCCATGGATTATAGAAAACACATGTTCGTATACAGTGCAATGTATGTATATCGGGAAGAAATAGATATGTCGCGAGTAGCATCTGGAGCACATTGGAGCTGCAATAGAAACTAAGAAAACGTCGATTAGACCGGCGGTGTATCGTTCGCGGACTGTTAACACATTATTTACCGGCGATTATTTCATAATTTTCAAACGTCTATAGTCCATGGCTGAGGATTTTTTAATGGATTTTTCAACAGCAATAGCAACTCCAATCGTGAACCTACGAGTTACCCTCAGTAACGTAATCTAATTATTTCGTTTGGGATTACTATGTAAAAGAAGATTTTTGAGGTACTTTTTAGTGCAGCACAACTATTGAAAAGCCGATTAATAGGCTTCCGGTAGATAAAGTGTTAAGAGTAGCTCTATTCGCCGCTTCAACATGAACGTTCCCACAAAACGAAACATTGTATGTATTTTGTTTCTCGCCAACCGTTACTAACCGTCACTTGTTTATATCTCGCGCGCGGTAAGGTACGAAGATAGGAATGGTGGGGGCAACGAAGGTGCGAGGATGGAAGAGAGGTTGGTGGGAGAAGCAGGCATTTGAGGGGCTACACCAGTGTTGGGATGCGGTGCATCCTTTCTCGCGCATGCGCGGCGATTTTGGTCTCAATAAAGTAAGATTCTCGATAAAATGGGGTACCTTGAACACCCAGCAGAATTTAAAAAAATTGGTATGATTTGATTCTGAAAAATGAATGTATAACATGTGTATTTGTGTACATTTTGTAACTCGTAGGACACGTCCTGAAGTCTTTTTGTCCGGAATAGATTGTTTCGATACTTTCCCGCCAATATAACTGTCCTAGGGCTCCACTACCTCGTCATCATGATATAGATACGTGACTGTTTTGGCCGCGCATGCGCGAGAAAGGATGCACCGCATCCCAACACTGGGCTCCACCTGTGCTCAGGCCTGCTCTACATGCTACCGCAGCTCGGTCTTAGTTTTTTAGATATTCCCAAAACTTTATTAGGATGGCTATAGCAAACTCAATAAACGTCTTTTCCCAATGACTGAATTCGTCCTTTAGAGCGTGGGAGGGGCTCCACCCGCCCCCCTTCACCACCGTCCCAAGAAATTTAACTCAGACCTTACCTAGGCCTACGTTCAAAGACGGTGCAAACCTAACTCCCGGTGGGGTAACAATCTAGGAACGGGGTTCTTTACCGATTTTTATGAGCGTTAGATATATTATCTGTAGCATAATTCTGAGCAACTTTTCCCTATACATGTTACCACCGATCGAGCTTAGTTTCCGAGATATTTGAAACAAAAACTGTTAGGTTCACTACAGCGAACCCCGCCATTGTAAACGCATTTTGGTTAGGTCTGGGTTAGGTTTTCTAGGATGGAGTGCAGTGAAGGGAACCCTTCAAAATGAGCGGAGCCCACCAAACACGTGTTCGCAGAATTAAAAACGGTAGAATTCGCGGTAGGGTGTCCGTTGATTTCTGTAAATGTCTAGAAAACGAAAAAGTTGTTCAGAATGATGACCTTTGTAGGAATATAGGTATAGAATAAACCACACTCTTTTATATACAAAATAGAATTTAATCTCACTAAATGTTTAAAGACACGTTGTGAGACACGTCTTTACTGTTCGACAAAATATTCTAGAGTGAGGACCGCACTGAAAAGAAAAGTTAACAATTGACTGAGAGTCGAGGGGCCCATAATGCGGACAGCATTGATACAATGTATAATTTATTTGAATAGGCGCTCGAAAGTCAAGCGATCGAATGTGCCTAGCAAATAAAAGCAGATTATTTTTGTCCATTTGTTTCTTAAATAAATTCCAACAACCTTGCCAAAATATCTCAAGGTCATTGAAATCGGTGAGGTCTTCTCTTTACTGTATAATTATCCATTTTTTCCAAACATTATTTGATATTTCTCACTTTTTCGTTTTCTGTTCATAAATCAAGGATTTTTATGTTGTATCAGTATTTCTTTTTATCAAGGTTCAAGCTAATGAACTACTTGAATAGTGAACGTATCTTTATTCTCATTTTATTCTAATTATTGCCGAAGTAAGCGCCATTACCCCATTCTACCGTACTCAGTATTTCCATCGTTAAAAAGTCGACATATACGAGAACGGTTGTAAAGGCCGCGATCACGGTTGATTAGCACTCGAACGAGATTACAATTGATTAGCAACATTACATGAAACCGAACGCATATATCACTGTCGATTGTGCAGCATCATCGCGACTGGATTTAGTCAGATTATTCGTAGGTTCCGGCCTAAACGCGTTGGTTCCGGCTTGCTACCGGCGCAGATATGAGCGATCGGCGAATCGACGCAAAAGAATCGCTACACCCTGCGCGGGGAGCTTACCCCAGTGCCTCTATATCGCTGCGTATCGAAATTTTTCCGCGTAATCGGATTAACCACCCACTGGAAGGGCGGATATACATCCCTGTTCGTTTCGTCCGCACGACCAATGAGATCCCATTCAATTCCCCGTGGAATTCAAACTCTGCGCAATCTGAAATGCGATCGAACGTCGCCGGCTTAATATCTGGAGCTATCCCTGGTGTTCGCTTTGCTTCGCCACGTGCATCCGAAAAACCGTCTCGTGCGAAAAATGACTATGATGCAAACGGAACGAGCAAACGAAAATGCGAGTTACAATGACGAAATCGTTCCTTCACGCAACTCGATGTAGTTTTATGTAGCAATGTTTTAATTGAAGTTCAATATTTAAGATAAAATATAAAAATGTCGTGAAAAGACTGCGGATCTTTATGCGAAATAACAATTGTCAATGACTTATACGGAGCCACTCTCGATTTCAATGTCCTTTACATATGTTATCGAAGTACGAAAAATATCCATGTGGAATAGAACACACACGGGTAAGTTTAGGTTTAGGTTTAGCTTAGGTATTTTTAGAACAAACAGGTTTATTTTTTAGTTTATATGAGGTTGTCACATTTCTTCTATAACGAATAGTCGTTTAACTTAATGTTTAAGTTTAGGTTTAGGTTTAGGTTAGGTAAGGTTAGGTTATTCTTTTTGGGGTTGCAGCTTTTCGCAGAGGGTGGATCTCGGTATGCGTGGAAAGTTAAAAATCCAATGATACAGAAAACACGTGGGCGAGGGAGGAGCTTTGCTGTATCCCTTTCTAGTATTAACTAATGAAATTAACAATAAAACTTGATTTCTGTTGGATGAGTTATATGGAGTTTCGAACATTTAATATCGTTTTTCTCAAAAACTATTGTTTTTATGACAAAAATTCAATAGGACATATAATATGTATTTCAATGAGATCTACAAGTTTTATTTTAAGTATATTTCAAAATTACCATTATTTACGGAAATAAATGGAAAAAACTACGATTTTTATAGTTTTATCGTGGTTTCCGCTATGAAAATAACATTTGCGCCAATTTTCACTATCATATTCGTATTCAGCACGTCAAAATACGTAAGAATCCAGAGTATAAGAAAAATCGGAGATATGGTCTTTTCAGAAGTTTATCCTAAATATTTAAATGAGAGACAGTTTCATTTTCTGATTTTACAAAACTGCACGAATTTACAGGCACATCCAATAATTTCTTCGATGTGATTTTTAGAATGTTTTAAGAAATGTCCACAGTATAATATAATTATAATGTGATAGAACAATTGACTTTATATTTAAATGTGATTCATTACAAGTAGTCTTGTAAAATTCAACTAGTCTACGTGTACGAGCTCTCGTTTCAGGAATACGAAATGTGAATTCCAAGAGCAGGGTTTGTTAATGAAATTTGTGTTGGGTTTTTGTTACCGGTTTCGAAGGTTGGGTGTTTCGATGTGTTTATTCGGTGGATTCGTTAGTTAGTTCGGGGTTCTTCTGGGGCATTTCGTTTGGATTAACTGCACGCCAAGAGAAAGAACAATAGTTCTAATGACGGGGTGGGTTCCCTTGGATTTTTTTTTCCGTCAGGAACGAAAAACAAGAAGTTTCTAAAACACGATCTGAAAGATGGTACTTAATCCGCCAACTCTTGCTATATAACAAAACCTAATTTAACTATTTCACCTTATTTCAAGACTAATTAAGATACTGTTAAATGAGACTGGTCTGTGGATTTGATGCATTCATGACAAAAATGAGTAGGTGTAATTTAAAACAGGACATTAGAAGTATTCGAAAATACTGTTGTATTATTTCCAGCCTGTCAAGCCTATTAAAAAAGAAAATAACTTTCTATTTCATTCCAGTTTGTTGTAACCCAGGTGGAAAATGTTTATTTTGCATGAAGCTCCGCAGTCTAACATAACTCAATTTAACTATTAGGAGGTTGAATAAGTTCTCGCTGTTTTCAGAAAGGTGGTAATACCAGAACTGCGTGAATTTAGTTTCAGATAGTAACGTATCTATAATGAAGTACTACATATATGCAAGGTTAAAATTCAGTGTATGTCATTCCACTGAAGTATAAACAATTTTTCTTTCATTGTGCTAAATGTCGAATTTCATGCCAAAGAAAGAGTAATTGCGGGGAATTTTACTACACTATTTTATTAAAAAAAAATCTGCAGCTGAAGCACACAGAATTCTTGTTGACACCTACGACGACCATGTTCTGTCGGAAACAATATGGAGAGATTGGTTTAGACGCTTCAAAAATAATGATTTTGATCTTGAAGATAAAGAACGCCCTGGCGCACAACAAAAACTTGAAGACGAAGAATTTGAGGCATTACTTGATGAAGACTCGTGTCAGATACTAGCTGAACTTGCAGAATCATTAGGAGTTGATCACACAACAGATTCGAAACGTTTGAAAGCATTAGGAATGATTCACAGGTAGGACGTTGGGTGCTGTACGAGTTGAAGCGATTTTTCAGCATGACAACGCGCGGCCACATGTTGCAAAACCGGTGAAAACGTTTTTGAAAACACTTAAATGGGAAGTACAACCCCACCCGCTGTATTCACCAAACATTTCTCGATCAGATTACCATTTGTTCCGATCGATGACACGTAGTGGGAGAAGTAGGCGTCTCCCTCGAATTTACCTCCAAGTGAGCTACTTCTGGACATGCCTGGTGTACTACGTAGCAAATATACCAATATGGCGGCGCTTTAATCTGTCAAAAAGGCTTAAAAGTGGTCAACTTTACACGCGTATAACTTCTGAACCAGTGAACTCCTCGCAATAAGACTTTCATATTCGGCGTTTTCTCGTCTAAATCTATAGGATTGCATAAAAAAGAGTTTTAAAAAATTGGTCCTCCAAGAAAAGGTTTAACCATCATAAAATATTCGCCGGTAGATAACGTGTTAAATAAAATAATAGCTAAAACGAAATTTAATTTAATCTAATTTATTTTATCATATTTTCAGATTAATTCAGAGATCGTGCTCAGCTAAAGGACCGTAAAAACGTGACTTTTGAGAATTTTTTTTCACAGATGAAACGTCTTCATTAAGAAAGTGGATTGATATTTAAAACTGTGTATTTTAGAGAGTACGTAAATTTTTCTTTCTTTTAAAAACGTCTATCAATTACAAAATTATGGTTGCTTTCCCGCAGAGGTGGTTGGAAAAGCGATTTCATTTGATAGAACATTATCTGTGTCCGCAATTTAATTAATAAAATGAAAACGATGGATCTTAAACGATTAATTTAATTATGTAAACGTAAGAATACTCGTGGTTAATGGCGCGACTATAATAGGAACACTCATTGAGCAAAGGTTGTAAATCATGCAACGCTGTCAACACAGTTACGGGGGTAAATGATAAAACACTTATCGAAGAAAAGGTACTAATGGAAAACTAACGATCTGGACTACGCTCAAGTACACGTAGAAGCAACTACCCAGTAATCTCCGTAAATTTGCGGACTTGGTGAATAAATGCACTCGCAAATTATTCCGCAGGTATCGCTTCGCGATCCAGGAAAATGAAATCCCGTTTCACCAGTCATTAAAACGTCCCTATTGAACAATTAAAATTTAACAAGTCCACCGAACTTCGTTTACTACTACGGTTCGACATTGTATAAAAAATTCTTTTCGAATCGAATTGGTCCAATTCTAAAGTTTAAAAACTCATTATTTTATGCATCGAAATTAAACAATGAATGGAATATAAACCTGTTTTTAACCCCTTACTTACCACCAATATTCGAATAGTCTTTTTTAAATCAAAGATCTGCAACTGAGAATTTCTCCATAAATTGTTCGAAACCGACAGTGATTTCATTCATAACATAACAAATTATTAGAATTAATATGATGTAAATAGGCTGCGGGTCTTTGTGCAAAATAAAAATTTTCTGAGTCGACTGTAAAGAACAAAAGATGAACATGTACTTGTTCATTCAATCATTTGGTAAGTCTCTTTGCGATCGCCCACACAATAGCACAATTCCTGGAAGATGTCACTCTGTATATTCTTTCCCAATTCCATGCCATTGATCTCACTAAAACACGAGCAACATGTTGGGCCACTTCTTGCGGCTTCCACTCGGGATCATTTTGATTTGATTCATCAGAACTGTCACTCATTGTAACTTATTAAACTTATTAAAGACAAGAAACAAAAGTTTAGGGTGTGTTAATGTTGGGATTTTTGGACGGTTTTTGGGTCGTAAATGATTTCGCGCCAGTACACCACCCAATATTTAACAACTGTAACACTTTTATTTCTGCACTTTTATTCCAAACTAAAATTTTAATACATTTGTTTACATCGCATTGCGTCGAGCAAACCACGGCAAAAAGGACACACATACTCCTCCGTTCGTCCAGCCAAAAGATGGCGCCACGAGAGTCCGACCGCGACAACCCGGCAATCAAGATTACTACATTTATGTTGAATATTCAACAGTTAATAAGTGGAAATGGCGGATACGAGTCATTAACGCAAACAGTTTGTTGCGCATGCGCAGAGCATTTCCGCATCACGTGACCAACCCACATGACTCTACTGGGCATGCGCAATATTTCGGGTAAGTTGGCAGCCTATCGGAGGTGGGTGTTAAAAGGAACTTCACCCAATCATTTAAAATTGTTTAAATGTCTGTAAATTATTGTAAATACATTTACAATTACATGATACATAATAACTTTTTCTGAAAAGAAAATGATTCAGCATATTTTACAAACAGCTCTGTCATTAAAATGCCTAGTACATAGGCTTTTGATAGGTATCACATAGTTCTATCGAATACTTTACAACATATACCTAAAAATAAAACTATCATTGATGAACTGAGGATTTTTATTAAAAATAAAAATTGTGTACATCAATTGTAAGAAAAAGAAGCGACATAGAAGTTCATTTTTCTCTTAAATAATTTTAAAAAGCTGAAAATAGTATATTCATTTTCCCAAATTCTGACAGATTTTCTAATTTTTAAATTGAACCAATTAATGTTTGTTATAAATTCACACAAACTGCAATATATTTATTGGATCATTGCAAAAGTTCAAGATCCTTCTCGAAGAAAACCACGCATTTTCTACAAGAAAGGAATCAACGATATATGCACGACAATTGCATTGATGAACATTGAAATACAATTTATTTACAAATAAAATTACACATCTAAATTAAAATTGAAGATAGGATTTTAAGGATCAGCTTTGCAGCGGTAAGTGATCTACAAGATGGAAATTATCAAGCGTTACAGACGAATATCTCCAAAAATATTGATTCAGTATCGATGGGGACATCATGTGGTGGGTCTTTTATTTTTCCCGGTGAACATTCAAGGTGAGGTGATGGTCAACTTTCTTTTCTTAAATGGAATAGTTTGTTCTTTTATACACCATCAAATAGTGCGTTTTAAAATGAGTATAATTACTTATGACTTAAGGTCATTCAAGGTCAAACTTGCAGGGGAATGCAGAAAAGGTGTGATCGTTTTATTTGTAGTTTAGTTCGTGCCATCGAACTTTCATACCAAAACAATAATATGTGTTCAATATCGGCATTACTCAGGACAACATCAAAGTCATTATCAATGAAATGAAAGCAAACGTATTTATGTATTACTGTGCTCTTCTTCAAAGGGTCAAAATTGTTTTGATATGTTTATGGTACTAGGAGAATGCAGGAAAAATAACAGAATGGCTGCTAATTTTTATGCACAATGCTACCCAGATCGACCATCAAAATTGCATATGACATTTAAAAGATTAGAACAGCGTTTTCTCCGTTCTGGTTCTGCGCTTAAAAACTGCGTAATGTCCATTAAGCCTACGAAGCGTGAAAACAAAGAAGTTAGAATATGCGAATACTAGCGAAGCTTGTGCTAAGATAAATGTTGAAATGTTGAGCAAAGTTAGAGAATCATTTAAACAAAGAATTGTTAAGTGCATTGAAGTAAGAGGTAATCATTTGGAACACATACTAAATTGAAGTACAAATAAAACGATCACACCTTTTCTGCATTTATCTGCAAGTTTGACCTTGAATGATCATAGGTAATTACACTCATCTTAAAACGCACTATTTGATGTTGGATAAAAAAACATATCATTCGATTTTAAAAAAGAAAGCCGACCTTTACCTCAGCTTGGAGTGTCCACCGGGAAAAATAAAAGTTCCACCACATGATATCCCCCTTGGTGCTGAACAACTTTCATCTGAAACATTTTTGCGTTTAATCAATATTTTCGGAGATATTCGTCTGTAACGCTTTATAATTACCATCCTGTACAATAAACTGTAGACTCTAATAGTACCTATTGATCGAAATGCTTTATAACATTTGTATTCTAAAATCGGACTTTTCATGTGCAACAACCAAATGCAACCAACCTTCTACAATGATTAAAGTCAGATATAAATTCCTAACTGGTTTCTAATTCTTGCAATTAAGACAGACAATTTTTATTTTGCACAACAATCTGCAGTCTATTAATAAATCTGTTATTTTAAAATGTGATCGTTTCTATTTTCAAATCAGGCAAGAACCTTTGCAGTCATCTAATATGATATAATGGTGTAACATGGATGTTAGTGTAGTATGAACGTCGCGAGACATTTACGCGAAACCAATAAATCTCGCGTACGATTCTGTGCAACATGCCGCCACGTAGGAGTGAAATTATGAATTGATGCCTCTTTCAATGGCTCGTAAGTCTACCGACGCGGCAATGCCATAAACAACGAGGTGATTTCCTTGTCGGTACCATTGACCCTCCGTAACGACTTGTCGCGGATTACTGACATTAGTAGATCGTCAATCAATTTGATAAACTATTCGCACGTGCTCCGGGCGATGGCCAGTAGGCCATCTTGATATCTGAAACCGATTACATGTCGAGCGCAATTATGCGAATTCCCTACATAAAAATTCTACATTGCTGCGAGTTCTCCAAATTAAAAGATTACAGAAGCGTCGAATTCTAACGAAACGACAATAACTAAAACAATAATACACAGCGTGCGGCACTATCGCAGAGCAATAATTTATGCCAAAAGAGCTCCAATGAAATACTAGTGCAAAAAAGGTTTTACTAATTAACACCTTGCCTAACAATTTAATTCCAGGAGTTCTGATTAAAACATTCTCACTATTTCATTTTGTCCAGCAACCTGTAAGTAGGCATCAATGGAAAACAAAGTGTTTTATATTACTTTAAGATAAATATGAAACGGTTAGGTTGCTACTACATATGGTAGTTTATGATAGGAAGATTTAAGGACTTTATTTCAGTGCATTAATGAAATAAATGCTTCATAATTATTACACGTGTTGTCAGAATCGCCCATATACAGGGTGGTCCTTCTAAAAATATTTTTTACGTAATGTGTATGGTGTCAAAGGACCAATATACGGCAAGGTCATTTTTTCGGAGTTTTCAAGGTCATCGGTGTTTATATATATATATAACTACATATTTTTTATTATTGCATCGTGTAGCTGATCGAAAAATACATTTATATATGTATAATAACATGACCTTGAAGTGACCTTGATCTTCGAAAATTAAAGTTTCATATCACCATACGGTAATTGGTCTGGGGGGGAGGGGTGGTCCTGATCCCACACTCGACCATCCTGCAATGACATTCGCCCTCGAATGTCCATCACAGCGTCATCGTCTTTTTGTGTCTGTTTGGCCTCAGCGCCATCAACACAACTCGTCATCAACTTTGTCGCTTTTCCTGAACACCTAGACCGGACGAGTCCCCAAGTGTAACATTTTAGGAAAAAGAAGGGCACCGGCCACACTGGGAATCGTACCCGGGTCATGCGATTTGTAGCTGATCAGCTCCTGCACCTACCCACGGAACCCTCCAACTTTTCCTAATCTCCGGTATTTGGTCTGGGAGGTCCTGATCCGACATTACTAATTACGATTTTTTCAAAATCTTTCTTGCATGCTATTTAGTAAACGAATACTTCCTTTTGCTAAAAGAAAGTCAAGTTGTTTATTACAATTTTAAACAAGCTATTCTGACTTGAAGAGCGCTCGAATACTTTCGTGAGCCACTGTATGTACAGAATTCGATCACTATGAAATTCGTAACTAGTAACTTGCGCCAAAAACGAAAGGCATATTCGTATTCATCACGCCGAAACGAACAGAATGATGTTGAAGCGGTAGGTTTTCGAATTATGAAAAGATGAAAAAAGGAAAAAGAAGCGTTTCGTCCTAGGCCCGCTAGAGGCCTCGTCAGTAAGGCAATCTAGCGGACCCGTGCCATAGACGCGGGATGTCGTAAGGACAGCTTAGGACGGTATATATGCAAACACAGGACGATACAGGTAGCAGCGGGAAAGGTGTTGGTGCACTGTCCATTTATTGGCGAGCATAGGATGTAGCCGCCACATTACCCCGTTGCCAGTGGTCAACGATATCTGGACAAATATTCCCTTAATTACGCTGATCTTCGTCGGAATCCAATAAGGTTGCTGGAATGTGTGCTGCCAGTGTGCTCGCAAGTGATGCTGCCGAATCGACGAAGTTGGGTAGCTCCCTAAGCCGCTTGTAGGACTCATATAGTCGCACAAACAATGGATGAACGTCGCACAAATGTAGATACGAAAACGTCGCACAAATTTAGGTGCGGAAACGTTAAACCATATAATGCTGCGAAGATGACGTCAGAAGCGCATAGTAGGGAGTAGTCCCCGCTGTTGGTCGGGCAGTAGTTCAGGCAAGGCAGTGACAGAGTAGTCACCTTCCAGTCCTCCTGATGTTGTCCGTGGTTTGTTGATGTTGTCGTCTCCTCTAATCAGAAGGTAGCGTTGTTGTTCGTTTGTCGGGGTCACCAATTATGGCGGCTGAAAAGTGTGTGAGAGGAGGAAAAATGAGAAAGAAGCGTTTCGTCCTAGGCCCGCTAGAGGCCTCGTCAGTAAGGCAATCTAGCGGACCCGTGCCATAGACGCGGGATGTCGTAAGGACAGCTTAGGACGGCATATATGCAAACACAGGACGATTCAGGTAGCAGCGGGAAAGGTGTTGGTGCACTGTCCATTTATTGGCGATCATAGGATGTAGCCGCCACATTACCCCGTTGCCAGTGGTCAACGATATCTGGACAAATGTTCCCTTAATCACGCTGATCTCCGTCGGAATCCAAGGAGGTTGCTGGAATGTGTGCTGCCAGTGTGCTCGCCAGTGACGCTGCCGAATCGACGGAGTTGGGTAGCTCCCTAAGCCGCTTGTAGGACTCATGTAATCGCACAAACAATGGACGAAAACGTCGGACAAATGAAGATGCGAAAACATTTAACCAAACAATGCTGCGAAGATGGCGCCAGAAACCCATAGTAGGGAGAAGTTCCCGTTGTTGGTCGGGCAGTAGTTGTGGCGAGGCAGTGGCAGAGTAGTCACCTTCCAGTTCTCCCGACGTTGTCCGTTGTTTGTTGATATTGTCATCTCCTCTGCTCAGAAGGTAGCGTTTGTTGTTCGTTTGTCGGGGTCACCAATGAAGCGGCATGTTTTGAATTATGAAAAGGTGGAAGAAGGAGAAGGAAACGGTAGGTCCTAGGCCCGCTAGAGGACTCGCCAGTAAGGCTATCTTGCGGACCCGTGTCTTAAACGCGGGATGTCGTAAGGACAGCTTAGGACGATACATATGCAAACACAGGAAGACTCAGGTAGTAGCGGGAAAGGTGTTGCCGCATTAAGGGTGCGGACTCGTGCCCGCAGCGCTCCAAGTGGCCGCTAGGGGAAGCTCGAATGAGAATGTGTGGCACACGCACACTCCGCTAGATTAGCCTATACGTATACGAGCAGAGAGGAAACTCGTACGAGATTTCAAGCTATTTCAAGGTTCCGCGGGGCCCGTTTTCACGGCGAAAAACGCAAAAGTAGGAGTTTTGAGTATACACGTCCACTAAATGCGTAAAAAGTAGACTTCGAGAAAGACATAGTTCCGGCATTTGTCGCTACGAGCGCTGATATCTGTATTAGAAGTCTACTTTTTACGCCTAAAATACGTAAATAAATAACATAATAGACGTTTCATCAACATTGTATGTGCCCTCGCTAGCAGGCGTGCATCCAGGTGTCTCTATAAGAACCCTAAATCTCCAGATACTTAAAGATTCAACATGTCGTGACGTCACGCGGCCTGCAATGATTTCTGATGGGCAACATGCTGCCGAATATTCCAAAATACGCCTCAATATCGCAAGAGTAGGCTGTCTCTATAGTCAAGCGCACAAGATTTATCTTTCATTTAGTAGACGTGTATACTCAAAACTCCTACTTTTGCGTTTTTTCGCCGTGAAAACGGGCCCCGCGGAACCTTGAAATAGCTTGAAATCTCGTACGAGTTTCCTCTCTGCTCGTATACGTATAGGCTAATCTAGCGAAGTGTGCGTGTGCCACACATTCTCATTCGAGCTTCCGTTAGCGGCCGCTTGGAGCGCTGCGCGCAGGAGTCCGCACTCTTAATGCTTATACCTGGTATTCCAATTTTCACTAACAAGTGTCCGACAGTAATCTGCAAGCATCGCACAGAAGTCTTTCCACTCATAACGTTTTTCTATTGTTAATACATCTTGATGAAAGCGTAATTTAAGCATAGTAAGTAAAGATATTTTTAGTAGTATGTACAAATGTCCACTGCGCATAGCCACGGCCCTGGCGAGTCGAAGGAAGACTCAGGTAGTAGCGGGAAAGGTGTTGCCGCACTGTCCATCTATTGGCGAGCATAGGAGGTAGCCGCCACAACGAATAATATGTACCAAAATCTTAGAGGGAGGTAATTGTAAAGTTTAGCCAGAGTCCGGTTTATATTGGACTGGCCCTCGTAGCAGTCATGGCGAGGGACGAGGCTCGAAGTCTCTCGATTGCGATGGAAATTGCAAAGCCTGTGGGAAGACGATAAAGATTAGCCACACCTACATGAACTCATGCCCGGATCAGTTTCCATAATAATCGTCATCACGCCATTCGGTCTGATCAGAGCGTCGGCGGTACTCGCAATCGTGGAAACCGGCAAACCGACCCGGGTCAAATCAGCTCGGACCGCGATTGATTTGCAGAATTGCGAGCCGAATGCGCGATTCTGGAGCATCGAACGTGGCTCGAGGTGACACGGGGGAAAGCTTCTCGCGGATCCTCTATGTATTCTGCACGCGTCAACGGGACAGTGGCGTTATAACCGGCTTAAAATCATCCAGGACTACAAAAGGGAGGAGAGACAATGACGTCGGCGCGACCGACTAGCCGAATGCCGGACATCAGCCAGTCGACAATGCCTGGATTATCTTCGGCACGACAAAGCTGCCTCGTAAACTCGGTTTCGCATACAAACGGGTTTGCAAACGCGTGGCAGCCGTGATCTTTCGTTCTATCCCCCACTCTTTGCGCACCCCCTGTCGTTCGCAATTTGTTCCTCTCTCCTGATCTCAGTAATTTTAGCTGACTTGATTGACATGGTTGGGGTCTGGAAAGAAGAGACACATGAAGGTACAGTGGTGGATTCCGAGTGACGGGATAATACAACAACACTTTAAAATAAACTTTCATAAGAGGTTTGCATTTGCAACGGCGCACTAAGCATAAGTCTGATAGTACAACAAGAATTCAGACTGAGATGAGAATGAGAATGAAGCGCTTCGTTTTATGGAGTCTTATACAGGGTGGAAATTATAAAGCGTTACAGACGAATATCACCAACAATATTGATTATACGCAAAAATGTTTCAGATGAAAGTTGTTCAGTACCGAGGGGGATATCATGTGGTGGGACTTTTATTTTTCCCGGCAGACATTCCAAGGTGAGGGGAAGACCGACTTTCTTTTTTTAAATGAAATGATATGTTTTTTAATGCACCATCAAATAGTGTGTTCAAAATAGTGTGCTCAAATAGTGAGTTCAATTACCTATGACTCAAGGTCATTCAAGGTCATACTTGCAGGGAAATGCAGAAAAAGTGTGATTGTCTTATCGATCAATTAATCAATATTTTTTGGAGATATTCGTCTGTAACGCTTTATAATTTCCACCCTGTATGTATACATGGTGGGGCAATAACTTTGTCCACCTTGAATATTTCCGTTACTTGTAATAATATGAGAAAATTATATATACAAAAGTTGCACGGTAGAGAGGGGGAAATATTGTGATGTAAACACTTTTCAGTGCGTGAAGGCATTTCGGAGATTTCGAGGTGCCCTTGATTTCTTTAAATGAAAAGGTCTACCTTTTTTATCATGAATCGATAGAGTATCAAATTCTGCGTAAAAATGTATTTGACCTCTATATGTCCTAATGTAATAGTGAACGAGATATTATCAAAATAATTTTCAATACGTACCCACTATGTGCCTGAAAGCTTATCGAACTGATGTCCCTGAACTTAAATATGGTGAGTGTATATGGAAAATTATTTCCATAATATTTCATTAACTATGAGATTTAGGACATATGAAGGTCAATACATTTGTACGCAGAATTTGATACTCTATCGATTGACGATACGAAATGTGGATCATTTGATTAAAAAATACATTACTATTCGTAAGATCTCGGGAAATATGACTTTGAGATGACCTTCAACCACACAGATGTATGTCCCCCTTCAAATACGATAACTTTTTTCCCAAACATTGTTTTGTATCTGTATAAATAACAAATTTATTAGGGGTGGCAGAGTTACATGAGACACCCTGTATATTGATAGTTGAATCTTTTAACGAGTTTTTCTCAAAACTGTTATTGCATGAACCAAAATTTTTAAAATCCATAAATATTTCCTTATTTCTTTATCGCGCTAAAGGCCGACAAATATTAAAAAAAAGTCTGTAATTTAACTTCAATATATTGCCATTTTGAAAACAATCAAGCCCGAACCATAGCTACATTCATACTGATTAATAAACAATTCCATGTTTTTCTTTCCGATCAATAGCCAAAGATGGAAATCATGGTAACCTTCGACCCATGTGTTTCAAAACATACTCTATAAAAAAATGTACAACTCGTGTAATTTTGATGATTTTTACTTTGAAAAAATCATACATGTACTTCGAATACTAATACGTGTATACGTAAAATCTAAATGCGAAAGGTTAAAAACTTTCTCTGTAACGAATTCCTAGAATGTTTGTATTTTGTTAATCGAAGCGATCCCTCATCTCCATTCAGAAGATATAACTTTGGCGTCTGTCCAGTAACTCCTCCGTTTATTCAACCAGTTAAGGGCTAATAATTTGATTCAACGCGGCATTGATCTCGCACTCGAACGAGCAAAAAATCTCTGGTTCCGGTTCTCAATCCTTGGTCATCAAAGTGTTAATGCTCCCGGCTGACTGTAATTGGAAGGTTCGTCAAGGTAGGAATCGTAGGAGGCCACGGTGGGAATTAACCTAAGCGACTTCCTCGTCGGCCTCACGTACCGTTGCACACGTTGCTGGACTAACAATGAGAATCGGCTGCGAGAGTCCTTCGCCATGATTCCACGTATGAGTGCGTCCCGTGCAAGTACAAGTTTCCATGTACACGGAATGTGGACGGGCGAGAGAGAGAGGTGGGCAGCCATGCTCATCTTCTTCGAAGGCGCCGCGTGCTTCCGCAAGCCAAAGAATCGAGACGTTCATAAACGTAGCAGTGGGCATGATACATCGGATGTTCGGTTTTAATTCAATGTTCGCGCGGCCCGTTCGGCTACGTTCGTGAAAACCATTGTGGAAACCCATTGTGATTCCCCATTGAGTCCTGAATTAACGACGGCTCCGTGCTTGGAAATAATTCTCTCGCTATGGCGGTATTGGTTTTGCAATAGCTCTCTCTTCGATAGTGCCGATTCGTTGCTGGAAGTTGCTTCTTCTAACCACTTCCTTTTTTGTTTGTTTATGAACCCTTTTCTGAAAAGGATTTTTCAAAATATTGAAGTTATAGTGCGCAGGAATTAGAGTAGTGTATTATGTTATACGACAGTAGTGTTTGATGCTTTTCGTTATACAGTATTTCATCGATAATTGTCCACAACACGGGTCTGCGGAGGGACAATTATGCGCGAGGGATATCATTGTTTGAGGTTTGCCGAACGTAGAGAAGGACAGCCGAGCTCGAGAGGCCTCGGTCACCGAGAAATGTAAACATACCTAATCCGAATTTCCAACTTCTTTATTAATCATTATTTTTTTATGGGACTTCGATGACCATATTTGTGGCATTTTTCTAATAAAAATGATACCAAATATGATATAATTCCGATGATATTTACTTGTGTAATCGACAATTAAAGTTTCGGGCGCGAGGAAGGATAGCGTATGGGAAAGAAAGAGACGCGCAGAGTCGCAGTCGGCAGTCTTCCTCGCGTCCGAAACTTTAATTCTCTATTACACAAGTAAATATCATCGGAATTATATCCTATTTGGTATGATTTTTATTAGTAAAATGCCACAAATATGGCCATCGAAGTCCCATAAAAAAATAATGAATAATAAAGAAGTTGGAAATTCGGATTAGTATGGTCTCACCGATATGGGAAAGAAAGAGACGCTGAGAGTCGCAGTCGGCGGCAGTGATGCCAGAATCGTGGAACCGAGGAACTTGCCCCTCCGGTGGATCCTCCGGCTGGACCCCCCACTCTGACGTACCGTCGTCGCCTTACGTTGTTTCTTACTGCGCACGCGCTACACACAAGCGTACCTCTAGTCTGTCCGTGTGAGCTGCCTATTCGACTCGACGGCGTCGAGTTATTCCTATACATATCGTCGGGTTACTGCCAAAATAAGGTAACTCCATAGTTTGAATTTTTGAGAAATCATCGTTTGAAAATTTAAATTGAAATGAAAAATCGTCACAGCTTCAAAATGATTTATTGATTGAAAAAAATCAAAGTAAGTAACAAAAGTTGTCTAGTTTTGTCAGTATGTTTTTCGAACATTTTTTAATCTAATGGAGTACTTAACTCCGAATTGAGTAAAAGTGGAGTTAGCTTGTTTTGGCAGTAACCCGACGATATTCGGGTGTATCCATTTCCCAATGTTCAGTTTACGTGAAATTTTCGTATTATACATATAAGTGAGTGAATTATCGGAAATGGTGGTTAGTAATATTGTTCTCGAGGTAAAAATAGGGTTATTTAAGCCGTATACAGCCTGCTGGTATTTTTTCGAGACCAGCGGTATAAACAACGGACCATAAAATAGCGGTGCGCTCGATTCGCCTCTACCTGAAACGGGTGTTAATAAACGGCGTCCTGTATCAGCTCATTGCAACGCCAATTTTCATATCACCATCCTTTTCAAGGGCTCAATTTTGTAGTCCGCGTGAGTTGAAACTCGCGGTCACAACGTGTGACGCAAAGAGATGCGCCTTGGTACGTTAGGGCGAGCGCCTATCGCGCGAGCGATCACGGTAACGTGTAAAACCAATTTTGTATTGGGAGTCGCGAACGAGTAGTCGACGAGGAACAGTCTGCGTGACATAAGCTGTAAACATTTAATACATATCATACACGTATTAATGTGTAACGTGTGATCGTCATATTCTCAAATTATATATATATTATTTGTCTCATCAACGCTTACGTTGAATTTACAAATAAACTCCAACAAATTTAAAGGGGAACTTCAAGGAATATAACCACATTTTTTCCAAAATTTAAATCACTCTGGTCCCTCATCGAAAAGAACGTAAAAGAAGAATTTGTTTAAATTTTTCGGCATTATAAAATGGTTTGTCTGAAAAAAATTATTTTGTAATAGCCCAATCCTTTCCGAATAAAACAGAAAAATGTAGCTCAATCGGACAAACAGTTCCTCAGATAAAAATTTGCAAGGGAGCCCCGTTTTCGCCAAAATGGCAAAAAATTGCAAATTTCGGACTGTCAAACCGACAAAATTATGACTTAGCCCCCCCCCCCCCCGATTCCACATGGATTACAACATATTTAATTTAGAACAAAATCGACGATGGTGCCTGCAAAAAGTGATCGATTTGGCATGGAGTGAGCCCGGAGTGTTTCACATGTCATGTGTGGCGTGTGAAATTTTTACATGGTGCGTACAGTTTCAAAGTATGTATCATAGTGGGCGAAATCACAATATTGGTTTCGCTAAACTTAACATTTTATTATTTTCCGGAGTATCTGAAATAATTTTTAATATCATATATTAAGTTGGAAGAAAAGGTCTGTCGCATTTTAAATAAGCATGTAATTTTGCTTGTACATCGAAAACACATGTAGCTAATATAGTCATTAGGATACGGGAATTAACAGGTAACCTGAAAGATGACAACAAGTTGTTACAAATAATGGAAAAAACGGAATTTCAAAGAGGAAGAATCGTAGAAAACGACCATTTTTAAAAAAAATTTTCACACTTGAACCGATGGAAAAATTTTCAGAACAACGATGTCTCTAATATATTTTCTAATAATTATTTTAAATCATTGTATAAGAAAAATTCACCAAGTGGCAGGAACGTTCCCTATTTCCATAATGTTGTACAGGAGAGCTACCGATAGTTTACCTAAAGGAGGTTTGGAGCCCATAGAAACCTTTTTTTTGTGCCACGCACAGCAGGGAGCCGTCACCCGCACGAGCTATACGGCCTTCCGACTCGAAGAAAAAGAATCGTTGAGAAGTGGGGACGCCGATTTCCGTGTGCGAACACTCTCATTTAAACCTGGGTTACAATATTCGGTCTGATCCGAACTTCGGACATATATAACCCGACTGTGGGAATAGTATTGTCCGGGTAAAAATAATTAGCACTCACGTATAACACACGATAAACTTTAATACGGATATAACAATAACATTAACAAGTACTAACAACAACAAACAACGAACAATAAAAGAAACGGAGAAAAACTCTTAACTATGCGTAATAAGAACGCGTAAAGAAAAGTGTCGAGCTCGACTAACGTTACTGAAAAACGAAGACCGATACGAACAGTACGGCATTCAAAGAGCTTCTGTCTGTTTTCGTGGACGCGCCGAAAATCGTCCCAACGACAACCAGGCTAGAAAAAACTACGCGTTCCAAAGGCATCGTGGGAAAGTCCTTTCCAAGAAACGCGTAAGATCAGGAAGTGTTCCCGCGGCGACCGAAGCTCTGGCAATCGTCAGTTTTATTGCCCGCACTCGAGTTCGGCCGCACGCAGTGCATACTTTCTGGAAAAAGGGAAAGTATCCTAAACGAATCTTTCCCTTCTATCACGTACGCCACACCGACCTTTAGTCGTCCAGCGTGGTTTCCGCTTGACTGGCTCCATGGGGAATTCTCCCAATGGTGGGGATAAAATTTCGACATTCACGGCATACACTTTTTTGACACTCGCGGAGATTATACTGTAATTCGATTCTTCTTATTCTGTTGCTTCATATCCAGGATTGAAGATGATTGTAGCCGTCCAAAGTTGTTCGGTGAAGAGCTGCGGTTTGAGCCGGTTCGGTGAAGATCAATGAGACGTCAAACAGGAATATGAGGAAGGCAATCCCTGTCGACAGTGCAGGAAAAAGATTCGACCATTCGGATCCAAGTAGGGCATCCTCCGAACAGATATTCCCAGGTGCAATTGGACGGCCGATTACCCAGGGATTACTGCAATTGCCAAGGCACCGGTTCTCTCTCTCTCTCCTACACTTCCAAGGCTATTGATATTCAACTAGGAGCACGCCAGGGTAATTTCCCGTGGTCTGATTGTGAGTATCATCCCCCCCCCCCCCTCCCCCACGACGACCAGTATCCTCTGAAGATCCGCCTTCTCCCAACCGTCGAGAACGTATTTAGGTCCGCTCACACAGACGCCAAACTTACAATTCAGCAGTCGATTAATTTGAAGCAACGAGATGCCAAACGATGCCCTCGCCTTGGCCAAAGTTCGAGGGAGAGATTAGGAATCTCTAATCTCGTGATCCTGCTACGTCACCGAATATTACAACCGTCACTTCTCTTCTTATTTAACGCTAAAACGATCGGACAAGTTCAAATTAATTGTTTCCAATCTTTTCCTATGTGATTATCGAATCGATTAGTTTCTCAATATTTGTAGTGAAAATTTGAATATATATTTTACAAAGCGTAATACTAATAATAATTGGTAATAATATTAATAATAATAATAAGATGGTTCGGAACCTACCGTAATACGCAGTAGGTCCCGCTGAAAAGTAGGCTGAAATAGGCTGAAAAATTAGGCGTCAGTGGAAAGTGGACAAAGTGGAAGAAGGGGGAGTGTGGAAGAAGGTGGGAGAATGGTAAAATGGATTTGAAACCCTGAGGGGACCAAATATCAGTACCTATTAATAATAATAATTAAAACATATTCCAATAAATATCCCACATTTAAAAACAACAACAGCTAGTTTTAACATTATACTACTCATTCCATTCGTGACCTAGTCATCTTTTAATAACATTTAAGAAAAAATACGAAGTATCATATTAAAAAATATCTTTCCTTTACAGTAGACTCTCATATAACACGATCACAAAAATTGTTTAAAAAAAGACTGTCTATATGTATCTCCTGTGATGGCAAATGCACAATCCTTTTCAACAATTCGTTATATATTTACTGCTACATAAAATTCATATTGTACAGGGTGTATAAAAAGTAATGGTCATCCGTTCTAGGGGTGAATCTACACCTCTGGATCTGTGGACATTTGTAAAATGTGCAGCAAAAAAAAACAACAGAGAATATTGTGGTTAAAGTTTTTTTTTACATCAACGCCTTCTACTCATCGAGAAGAGAAAAAGTTTGAAAAGAGCTATAAAAGAGACGATACAAAAAACACTGGTGGTGCCCATATTGAAACTGGAAGACAGGCACAATTATTAAGACGTATTCGTCAATATGAGTGGAATATAAGCCAAATGTCTTATACTTTTGTGAAAGCAATGTCAGTTCGTGTTTACATATCTTTCTCTAATTTTGATACACAATCCTCTATACAATCCTAAGATTTTGCGTGTTTACTTTGGAGATGGTAATGTAGTCTTCAGAATATAATGGAGTGTACACTTTCCACCTTTAAATATAAGAAACTTAAAAATATGCTAAGTGTCTTATTATTTTAGATATTAGAAGCCTGAAAATTATTTTTGTTTTCATTCAGATATGCTCAATTAAAATTTAATTTCAATGAGGTAGTTGTGATCTAACAAAACTAATGTAAACTAATTGTAATTTAGACACTAAACCATATTGTAACATAACCATGTATTGTATAATTTGTAATGTATATATAAGCCTTATATGGTTTAAAGCAATAAATTAATAATATTAATAACTGATCTAAGTTATGTCACAATATTTCTGAACGACTTAATATTTTGGAAAGGACACACGTTCAGAATCGATACACCTGATCGATTTCATCAGAATTCTGAAAGACTAGAGAAGCGGAAAGTCTTCTATCCGGAAAATGAGCTAGACTTGTTTTCAAGATGGCGTCGTTGTTGACGTTTTGGTTAAAAACCTAGCCGGTGCGCGCAGATACCGGTGCAACGTGTAAAGACGCAGTTTTATCAGCGATAAAAATGTATTAGCGAATCTTATATTCAGGACCAGGCCCTCGTCGAGAGAGATAAAGCCGCGCCCGATGCCTCGTGTTACGTGCCTGATCAGCATGCCAAGAAGAATAACGCCCTCCACTTCTCCACCCTCGCATTACACCAGGAACGCTTCTGTTCTGATCGAATCGATCGCGATAATTCTCGATCTGCTTGACGAACGGGAAAAATTCTGCTTCATTATATCAAAATACTTCCGGCCGTCGTGGGATCGAACACGAAATTAGCTACGGTTGACTGACAGAGAGGACGCCGGAGACTTGTAAACTTCACTGTACGATCGAACTTCACGCGAAGTTGCGTGATGCAGAATCGCAAATTAACGCGTTCGAGCATGGAATATCTGCAGACAACGATCACTTTGAAACACGAGCCTACCGATGGCTTTAAGTAACACTTGATTGAACAAGCAGCACTGACAGTCACAATTTTACAGTATGTCGGTAGGCGGGGATTCTAATCCGATGCCTAACCCTAACCCAAACCCTATTAACCAAGGAAGGTTACTGTAACCCGCTGTAACCCATGATAAACTCGAGAGAACGGTTCTCAAATCCTAGAGAGAGCGGGTTAACCCGCTCGGAGCGGGTTAGTATTAGAGATTCACGAAACATAACCCGCCGTATAACCTGAATCGTAAACTACTTATAGCTAAATATTGACGCACAGGATGTTCACGATCCATTTTAATTACGTTTATAGTTTCCACTTTCTTTTACAACTTAAATTTACTGTCTATTTACTTAACTGTTTACATTAATTATCAAACTATTAAATAACTAATTCAACTATTAAAGAAACTAAAATATCAATTGCTTTATTCTTAACTTTATAAATAAATAAAAATTAATAATAATCTTTTGAAAGCATATACTATATCAATAATCGACACTGAACACAATGTTAGCTACTAATGATCTCTTCAACACGACGTGTGAAATAAGAATGGGAATGGGTTGGTGGCCCATAACATTAGAAAATCGAAAAACAATTCATCAATCCCTTTTCCTTTCCGCTCTTTGCCTCTCGCGACTCTCGCGACACACTTCACAATTACTGAAAAGACAAATTTCTTTACATCAATAATAAGTTGTTCTCATATTATTAAAAATTTATTCATAGATAAATTCAACTGATTGGCACCAAGGCATAATTATATTATAAATATGAAAAGAAGTTCAAACTTCGTACTCAAAGCCCTCTCTTAATGTGGGATACAGTGTATACAAAGAACCGAAACCGATTCGAGTTACGATTGCATTTCCTGTTTTAAAGCTTTCCGACCATAACCCGCTCTTACCGGGTTAACCGGGTTACAGTTGGCCATTGAGTAGCCGGATCTCAAAGCTACGCGGGTTACAGCGGGTTATTGAGAACCGAATCTGATTCGGGTTAGGTTTTTGATCCCTGTCGGTAGGCACGGGTCTGAGAAGTTCGGAGGACTACGGCCGCCACGGGGAGCGAGACGCGCGGGCGGGAGAAGTAGGCGTCTCCTTTGGATTTGCCTCCAAGTGAGCTACTTCTGGACATGCCTGATTTAAAAAGTGAAAGCATGTGTCATTTTTTTGGAGATTCGATTGTCACCTTAATTTTGTTAAATGGAACCAACCTTTTTTAAACATCCACGATGAGAGTCCCTTTCATTAGGAATTCAACGGCTATAATTACTCAAGGTCATTCAAGGTCACACAAAGAGGAAATGTATATCATTTAAAATGTGGAAGCATGTGTTATTTCTTTGGAGATATGAAGGTCACCTTAATTTTTTTCAAATGGAACCACCCTTTCTTTAAACACCCATGATGACAATTTCTTTTATTAGCGCTGCCATTTTGGATCTAAACAATACAGAAAAAATATGTTTAAGTACCTTAGGATATGTAGTGAACAGTACTTTACTTCAATTTTTTATTACATTATTTTTTATACTGAAAGAAAATTGTTTTATTACCTTTTTTAGAATAACTATTGAATATCTGCGACAAGGCCATTTTGGGATGTAAGTTTTGGAGTACAAGTGTTTTTTTTCAGTTCAATTCTTCTTATTATTGATTATA
Organism: Sphecodes monilicornis; assembly: GCA_913789915.3. NCBI lineage: Eukaryota > Metazoa > Arthropoda > Insecta > Hymenoptera > Halictidae > Sphecodes > Sphecodes monilicornis. The sequence goes on along the minus strand of OU565301.1, from coordinate 8,192,327 downwards.
TAATATACAAGACTACTTAACACTTTCGGCGTTGTAAGCATTGTTGGCGTGCAATGTATCGTCTACCAATATGATCAAAACACAAAAAGTGAAAAATTTTCTTAAAGTAATTAAAGTAATTCTATTTTGATAGAAAAATATGAAAAATTGGAAAACTTCCAGGGTTCGGAAGATAAGTTGGATTAACTTCCGAAAGCGACAACACTCCGATTTTGCTGAAATTTTTGCCAAAGCTTATCCTTGATTAGAGAAGAAAGTCCCTAAAAGGATTTTTGGCGACAAGCCTCGTTAGCCCCCCAGCCCCCCTCCAAGTTTTGACAGTTCTTACTAAATATTTTTGAAAATATTGATTTTAGAGAAAAAAGTTTGAAACTAAAAATGAGCTCATAAAAAAAGCTCTACAAAAAAGGTTAATTTTTTACGTAAACCTATTATTTTGGCTATTCTGACCCAAAATCTCTCGGCGGGGGACATATCTCCGATTTTTTTATATTCTGCATTCTTACGTATTTTGACGTGCTAATTACGAATATGATAGTGAAAATTGGCACAAATTTCGTTTACATTTGTTGTATTTATTCATGGATTCCCGTATGCGTGGTTGGGCCGGCCGTTCGGCTGGCCCTCTCCGCCCCCTCCGCGACCTAACCCCAACTCATTCTAGATTACCTTTGCATTGTAGCTGTCATCTAGAGACGCATACAAAAATCCACAACGTGTTTACAAAAAAAAAATCCAACCTTAGAGTACCTTTACATTCCCACAAAGTGTGCAAGAGTACAGAAAATTCAATACAGTTTTTTCATGGTTTCTGCTATAAAAATAAAATTTGTGCCTATTTTCATTATCATATTCGTAATCAGCACGTCAAAATACGTAAGAATCCAGAATATAAAAAAAATCGGAGATATGTCATAACAGCCAAAATAATAGGATTACGTAAAAAATTAACCTTTTTTGTAGAGCTTTTTATGAGCTTCATGTTTTGTTGGAATCTTTTTTCTCTAAAATCGATATTTTCGAAAATATTTAGTAGGAACTGTCAAAACTTTGAAAGGGCTGTGGAGCAAACGAGACTTTGTCGCCAAAAATCCTTTCAGGGTCTTTGTTCTCTAATCAAGGATAAGCTGTTACAAAAATATCAGCAAAATCGGAGGGTTGTTGCTTTTGGAAGTACACCCGAAGTACATCCGAAATTTTTCAAAAAAACAAAAGATCAAATATCAATTTTGTGTTGTTGTTTACTTTACTAGATTTTTAGTTACCTTGCACGCCTTGGAAAACAGTTTTCCAAAACATTTGGAAAACACAGTTGCGGGAAACATAAGTATTATACAATAAATTATGAGAAGAATTGAACTAAAAAAGAAAACACTTGTACTTCAAGCAGTGTTGGGATATGGTCCATCTTTTCTCGCGCATGCGCGGCGATTTTTGCCCCAGTAAAGTAAGATTCTCGATAAAATGGGGTACCTTGAGCACCCAGCAGAATTTTAAAAAATTAGTATGATTTGATTCTGAAAAATGAATGTATAACATGTGTATTTGTGTATATTTAGTAACTCGTAGGACACGTTCTGAAGTCTTTTGGTCCGGAATAGATTGTTTCGATACTTTCCCGCCAATATAACTGTCTTAGGGCTCCACTACCTCGTCATCATGATATAGATACGTTACTGTTTTGGCCGCGCATGCGCGAGAAAAGATGGACCATATCCCAACACTGACTTCAAGACCATCTGTTTATATCCCCCAAAGGTCTAGTTCCATATGTCGAATAGTTAATCAGAAAAAAAATTCTTAAATATCACTTGTTTACGTTGCCCTTACACGAAAAGCCCCCCTTAAAAAAAACGCAACAAAATTGATGTCTCGAAAGTTTAACGCCGGAATACTGATCAATATCGTCCTAACGGTTCACGCGAATATTTTCCGGTGATCCATAGCCCTTCCTGGTAAGTCGAGGAGCTTGGGAGACACGCTCGCAAAGCCTGGACACGCGGTCTTCCATGAGATCACGGTCGGAAAGAAGGAAAGCCTTGAGACAGAAGCAATGACACACGGTCGCTCGTAAAACACCGCGAGAAACCGTTTTAAAGCAACGGACGCGGGTACACGCGTAGCTCGGTTTATACCCCGGGTTTTCAGGGTTTTCAGGGTTGTATACGTCTTACAGTGGCTGTGTCGAGCAGCTCTCCCTGCGAAAATCCTCGCCGATCAACCGGTTCTCTGTTTACGCGTCCGGGTTCCGCTCGGCGGAAAAATATATCGCCGATAAATTTCTGCGACTTCCGGCCCCGGGGTCGGATGCGCTACCTTTTGATTTATGGGCCCTGTCGCCGACACTTTTTTCCCGACGGAGAAATTCGAACTGGGCGTGACACTCTCTCTGCCCGAGCGACATTTGACAGCCTTCCTCTCGCATTTTCGCGAAAACCTGTCGATCGGGGCTCGTGAGAACGGTGATTTGAAGATCGGCTCGGAAGATTTATACTCTTTAGCACTCTGATCGCCCATTCTCGTCGGTGCAATAGCCATCCTTGCGCTGAAATGTCGAATAAAAACAATTCGGATGAAACACCGTCCAAATTTCGTGAAAATCATTTTAACCTCTGTGATTTATATTACCGTTAGAGCAACTATAATATCTGCATTGTTTGAAACCTAGAAAGAAGATAAAATTGATATCTCCAGTGCCCGAAATTTCCATAAACCCACCTATACAATATTTCATCGATAATTGTCCACAACACGGGTCTGCGGAGGGACAATTATGCCGGAGGGATATCATTGTTTGTGGTTTGCCGAACACGGAAAAGGACAGCCGAGCTCGAAAGGCCTCGGTCACCGAGATATGTAAACATACCTAATCCGAATTTCCAACTTATTTATTAATCATTATTTTTTTATGGGACTTCGATGACCATATCTGTGGCATTTTTCTAATAAAAATGATACCAAATATGATATAATTCCGATGATATTTACTTGTGTAATCGACGATTAAAGTTTCGGGCGCGAGGAAGGATATCATCGGAATTATATCATATTTGGTATGATTTTTATTAGAAAAATGCTACAAATATGGTCATCGAAGTCCCATAAAAAAATAATGAAAAAGTTGGAAATTCGGATTAGTGTGGTCTCACCGATATACCCGAGCCGTATGGTGTCATATTTCTCGGCGACCGAGGCCTTTCGAGCTTCACGGCCCCTCAAGGGGGTACACCCCGCAGTAGTGGGGATATCTCAGGGACAATTCTGTCGGAGACATTTGGGACAATTACCGGAAGTATTTTTTAAAATGTATTATCAACTTTACTACTTCTTCTCGTCTACAATTATATTTTGTTGATACTGCTCATAGATGTACGCGTATCTACTCGGAAATGTTTACCTTTTGCGTGTGTTTACATTTTTTGCTGCACGACGCGAAGTGTAAGTGCGAAATTACTATAAAGCCTCTTAGTTTATGCTTAAATTCTGAGTGGATTAGTCCAGCAAGGTACGATAAAAGAAGTGTAAGTGCATTTGAAAGGTAAGTGTATTTGTGTAAAATTGGTCTGTAATCCACGGAGGACAATTGTTGACCAGTGAAGAAAAGGCATCCATTGATGCTTATAGGGACATGAGATGTTCTAATCGCGTAATTGCAAAAAAAATTAATCGATCACGTACCGTTGTAAATAATTACATCAATTTGGGAAAAGATTATGGCAAAAACCACCCCAAAGGGGGAAATCAAAAGCTGACCAGGAGACAGCTTTCATTGTTAATGAGATCTGCATCAAAAGAATTGAGAAGTGCAGCACAACTTCTTGTTGAATTAGATTTGTCAGTAAGAACGAGACGTGTACAACAAATTTTAAAATATTCCAAACGATTTCACTGGACAAAAATGGTGCAGAAACCAGCACTTTTGCAAAAACACACATGTCCTGGTCCAAAGAATGGGAATTTGTTATATTTTCTGATGAAAAGAAATTCAATTTAGATGGTTCAGATGGTTTAAAATATTACTGGCACGATTTAAGGAAAGAAAAAGTCATAACAATGAGTCGCAAATTTGGTGGCGGTTCACTAATGATCTGGGCTGCATTTAGAGCTGGCGTCAAGATACCAATCTGTCGCATTACTCATAAAATGAATTCTGAAAAATATACAGAATTGTTAGACATAATTTGAATACCATTTATTGAAGATATTGGACACGATAACTTCATTTATCAACACGATAACGCTGCCGTCCATACATCAAATTACACGATGCAGTGGTTGTGCCAAAAAAATATCAGGGTTTTGACATGTCCAGCTTGTTCCCCAGACTTAAACCCAATAGAAACTCTTTGGGGGATACTCATAAGGAAAGTTTATGGCAATTATAAGCAATACAGTACCATTAATGAATTATGAAAAGCGGTGAACGAAGCATGGGCATCTATTCAAGAAGACACACTTCAAACTTTGATTTCGTCAATGCCCCATCGTATTTTCGAAGTTATTCGAAGAAATTCTACCAATTATTAATGTAGAAATAAAGAAGAACTTATTGTTAACTTTGAACATACTTATTCAAAAAACAAGTGGCTTTATAGAAATTTCGCAGTTTATCTTATATAAAATTATATATTTACGTTAATTTTTTAAAATAAATATTATTTCTATTGTTTCGATCGATATATATATATGTGTTTTTAATACACCTAAAATGACATCATACTCAAATTTATCATAAGTACAAAATAATTGTAAGATATTACCGAAAAACGTGGTGGCTTTATGGAAATTTCAGGCACTGCATTACATGCCTATTATATTTTCCAATGATTAAATATTAACAACAACAAAATCGAATTTTATTTTGGTTAATGGCCCACGAAAGTATATTTAAAATTTTACCAAAAGATTTGACTTTTTTTTAGCAAATAGAAGCATTGATTCGCTAAATGACGTGTAAAAATGGGTTTAAAAAAATTGGAATCAGTAGGAATTAAATGAAAAAATAAAAAAGGTACTTTCAAAGTTTTACTTATTTCGGCCCGTAAGTATTAAAAATTTAAAATATGCGTTTTGCAAATCGATGTTGGTTATATACGTGCTGAAAATTTCATCGAAATCGGGTGACGGCGAGAAAAACGACATGCATTGAAAGATATAAGGATCTGTGAATTTTAAGCAAGAGCTAAACAAAAGTCGTAAAAAACTGCGGTTTTTACCACTTTGAACCGGTTGTTGCTCGTGTGTACGTTAATCAATTTCGATGAAATTGTCAACGTCTATATTACAACAGACCAACATGTGTAAAAAAGTTTTAAAAAGCAGCTTTTCTCATCTTTTTATGTAATCCTTACCAATTGCAAGTTTTTCAAAATTCCTTCTTCACGTCATGTAGTAAACTAATTTTCTAACTTCTCAAAAAAAAAAATCCAAGTCACAAAGTGTGTACTATGTATTTTTTTTCAGAGAGCCATTATTAACACTTTGTTGACAGTTGACTGATTAGGGATTCTATCGGTTTCGGCGTCTATTGTGTGTGAAAATCAGGGCTCAAAATGTACAGGTACCTACCGTTTTAAAAAAATTCTGTTCGAACTTATACGTTTCATTCAACAAAATATCTGTTCCTGTAGAATTTTTAAGAAAAAAATTGGTACAGTAACCCCGCGATCTAAGTCCTTTTTCGGTTCTCTGCCGGGACTTAGATCGTGTAGGGACACTATTCTTTTGTGACTGCGTCGACCGCGCCGAACGTAGAAAAGGACAGCATGCAAACACGGACCGCGCGGCCGAAGGGACAACAAAAAACAGCGTATCGGTGAGACAGTACTAGTGCAATAATAAAACTTCTTTATTTTTTACTTATTTTTATTGAAATTCTACCAATATATTCGTAATATTTTTCTAATGAAAATGATACCAAACATTATATAATTCCTATGATATTTACTTGTGTACTAAACGATGAAAGTTTTGGACGTAAAGAAGTACAGCGTATAGGAAAGAAAGAGACAACAAGAGTCGCGGTCGCCGGCACAGTTCAAAGGCCCGCGTGTCTGTACAATGTAATACCAATAAAAAACTTCTATCGTTCATTACACAAGTAAATATAATCAGAATTATATCATATTTGGTATCATTTTCATTAGAAAAATGCCAGGAATATGTTGGTGAAAGTTTCATGAAAAAATAATAAAAAATAAAGAAGTTTTGTAATTGGATTAGTAGTGATTCACACCGATATACTCGACCCAGGATCAGATTTCGCGGCATGTTTACACAGCTCGTCGACCGAGGCAGCTCGAGCGTGACGGCTCTTCCGGGGATACGCCGCTGTGGAAGGAGTAGACCAAGGGGCATAGATCGCAATGTTCCGTTGGACTTAGATCGCGGGATTACTGTGCCTCGGTAATTATTGCGAAAAGGACGCAAGACAGAAAAAGGTCAAATGAATATACAATAATGCCACTGGTACACTATTCAGAAACTGTTAAAGTTATTAAGAGAAGAAATCAATTTTTATGCACCTCTGTTTTCTTATAATTGGCAGCAAACAATTTTCCATTTGCATAAAAATCCGCAGTCTGGTAATAGCAAACACAAACGACGAGATATTCTATCATCCCCAGTTAAAAGGGAAATAGGCTTCCGGTAGATAAAGAGTTAATAATTCAAAGTTTTCGATACATTGAGAACAGTGTAATAATGTCCGTACATTCTTCCAGCGTGTTCCTGTCGTTTCTCACTCATTCAGTTCAGTCATAAACTCATAAAGTCCGCAGTCTATTCAAGGACTGGAATTTACCACACTAATCCATCTGTAATTACCTAAATCATTCATCAGTACATATTTGTTTTCACGTGGCGAAGATTACAAAGTTCATTTACATAAGTTGCAAATTCATTTCGCGTCGTTCGCCAACGTTCAGTTGGCTACCATATACTTCCAGGCCATTTAAACTCCAATAGCAGAGTTGAATCAAGAGTTCGAAGGACCGTGTCAGTTCCTCTCCGCAACTGTTAGTGCATGAAACCGAAAGCCACAGCTGACGCATAGAAGATGCTGAGATTATTTGGCAAACTCGAAGAATCAGACCTCATACTTCGGTATAGACAACTACTGGCATCTGTGTGTACTTTTGCAGCTACCATCACGGGTGGTCTGACAACGGGGTACAGCGCAGTCCTGCTACCTCAACTGCGTTCAAACACCACGGTAGATGAAGGCTTCAACAACCTCAGCTCCGATGATCTATCTTGGATCACCGCTTCGATCACTCCACCAATGCTAATAGGCAGCTGGATCGGTGGGATTCTGCTCGAAAAGATAGGCAGGAAGTGGTCCCTGATTGCAATTTATCCTGTGGCTTGCATGGGCTGGCTAGTGATCAGCCTCGCAAGTAGGTACAACGGTCTCATAGTTGGAAGAGTGATCTGCGGCTTCAGTTTTGGAGTATTTTCTGCTCTAACACCGGTCCACCTCAGCGAGATATCGGATCCCGTTCTAAGAGGGGTCCTGTTAAGCCTGATCTCCGTGATGTTGTCATTCGGCATTCTACTGGTCCACGTACTCGGGATCTTCTTACACTGGAGGACCACAGCTTACATTTGCATGGCTTTATGTTTGATCAGCTGGATGACGTGCATCACTTCTCAAGAGAGTCCTACTTGGCTGCTGAACAATGGAGATACAGCTCGAGCAATCGAATTGTGGGTGTACCTGCGAGGATACAAATCCTTGGACGAGTATGTAGACCTGGAAAACGCGGCGACTGCTGGAAGAAACCTCGACCATCAGTCGACTTTTTCGGACTTGAAGGAAGCACTGACTTCTAGGTACTTTCTCTACCCTCTTGGCATCATGACCCTGTACTTCTTCATAGCGGAGTACGACGGCAATCCCGTTTTAATCTTCTATTCGGTTGACATGCTGATGGAAGTAACCGGGCCCGATTACGCGGATCTTGGAACTGTGGTTATCGATGCGATGAGACTGCTGGTCTGCATCTTCACGTGCTGCTTCATTAAACGGTGGAACAGGAGGACCCTGACTTTTGTGTCCGGATTTGTAACAGCTTCGACTATGTTCCTGCTGTCTTTAGCTTTGTATTTTGAAGTTGGCAAGCCTTGGTGTCCTGGAGGCTTGATTTTGATCGCCATAGTGTCCATAACGATCGGCCTGATGCCTCTGGCTTGGATACTATGCGGAGAACTGTTCCCTAGGAAGTTTAGGGGTCTTGGATCTGCACTCGCTAATAGTGTTTACATTCTATCCTTATTCTCAGTCGTGAAATTTATGCCGACGATGGCCGAATCGTTACAGATGTACGGTTGTTTCGCGACTTATGGTATTATTACGCTTCTCGGGACTACATTTTTGTACTATACGCTGCCCGAAACGAAGGATAAGGTCCTGGAGGATGTGGGAAGGTTCTTTGACAAGAAGCCGGACAGCAAGAACGATGATCGTTCTGGGAATGAAGAGTATTATAAAACCATACACTTTTAAATATTTTAAGGTTATTTTATACTCGAAGCGTTGCAAGTGTTAGGTGGAGCTAGAACGAAGTCCGGAATGAATGGTGCTTGGAAATAATTTAGGTTACATACGCTGAGAGTGTTGTAAAAATTAGTGGAACGTTTGTTTTGTTAGAATGGTTAAACATGTTATATTTTAAAATGAAGCAATGTTCAATTTAAATCACTGTGAGATATTTGGCGATTTTATTTTTTGAATGTCTCAAACGGAATTTCAGATGCATACTAGAACCTCGCTTATTCCAATTAATCAGAGAGCTATTTTGTTATGAAATATCTGCTATCATACTTGTGATATTGTACTGATTAAAATGAGTCCAAACACTGTGCAGTTTGGATCGGATTTACTTGTTTAATCTCCGATAATTGTAGAACCTTTATTATCCGAACAGATTAGTGGAACTTAAGTGTTCGGATAATAGAACAACTATCTAGCAACAGTATTAGATTAAATCTTTGCTCATTTATACAATGAATCATGTCGAATATTATAGATTGATCGGTTCGGATAATCGAGGTTCTATTGAATCGTTGATTGTGGAACGTGTTTGAGCTCATTTTAAACAAAAAAATGTCAAACAGTTAAATAGTTACTTAGTTTTCCTGCTGGACAAAGTATTCACTGAATTGAATTGTCAGGTTGGCACCAGTCTTTACAAAAGTCACGAACAGACGAGTTAACTGATTCCAATTTAATAAATATCCTCGAAAATTAATTCTTAAATGAACAAATATGTTATTCTTTTCTTTTTCTAATAGTAATTATTGTTTCTTCTATTTTCAACCACGAACGTAGCATTTTTTGCTGATAATAGCAAAAAATAAATATACGTGTTGTAGATTTTTCACAGTGCAATGGCTGGATGAAAACTATTGTTATTTTTTATTAATTTAGACTTCGAAGTTTGTATTTTCATAACTTTTAAAAATTCAGAATTGTCAGCAAAAAGAATGTATAGAAAAAGTATTTCACAACTTTTAACTAATGTTAATAGTTCCACTTCGTCCGATGACAATATATGTGAGGTATCTATTATAATTAGACCGTAAATTATATGAATTTATGGAAAAAACGAGTTGATGTAATTTAAAACAGTCTAAGGATATCGATGTATCATTTATTTTCTGCTTCCTATAATTGATGCAAATAGTTTTTACTTTGCATAAAAATCAGCAGTCTAATAATTATACATGTATATTAATGATAATATTATTTGACTCACTATGTTAGTTAGAAAATCAAGTACCCAAATGACAGGTATGAGATTACATTTCTTTTCCAAATGTTATAATTTAACTACTTATACACAATAGAGCGAACACTTAAAACACGATGGAGGATATTTTGGAGAGTGACACGACTGTTTATAAATAATCGATAGACTGCTGACTTTTGGTGAAAATAAAAATTGTTTGTACTAATTGCAAGATATAGGGGCTATGTACATGTATGTTTAATTATTGTTTTCGTAATTTTATCAGTCGAAAATAATACAACAGAATTTTTAAGTTCTTTTAAAGCTTGCGTTGCCTTGCGTTCGATCAAAGTGTTTCGACTTCCACCATTTTGGTATCGAACGGCTCTAATACAGACTTCAATGTTAGTTGTGATCGAACAATGTAGTAGTTATGATAAAACAGCCGATTCGACGTTATGAAAAAAATGAGTAGGTGTAACTTAAAACGGTAAACGCAGTAGAAGAACTTAAAAATACGCTATATTATTTTCAATCTGTTAATTATATAATCAGTTATTCTATAATTATTATCCAATCTGTGGCCCATTGCTGAGGATTTTTTAATTGATTCTTCCACAGCAACATAAACCAACAACTCACCCGCAACGAAGTAATCTAATAATTTCGTTTGGAATTATTATATGAAAGAGGATTTTTGGATTATAGTAGATAAAGTAATAAGAAAGAAAATGAATTTTTATTCACTCCAGTGAAATTGCTATTCAGGTAGAAAAGTTTGTTTTCCATAAAAATCTGCCGTATAGTTATGATATTGAAATCTTATAGCAACTATTCCGTTGTAAAAACCGAATGAAACTAGATCATGAGGTCATTAAGCTCAATCAAGCATAAATTTTTATTTCACTCCAGTGAAATTGCTATTCAGGTAGAAAAGTTTTGTTTTCCATAAAAATCCGCCGTATAGTTATGACATTGAAATCTTATAGCAACTATTCCGTTGTAGAAACTGAATGAAACTAGATCGTGGGGTCATTAAGCTCAATCAAGCATAAATTTTTATTCACTCCAGTGAAATTGCTATTCAGGTAGAAAAGTTTTGTTTTCCATAAAAATCAGCCGTATAGTTATGATATTGAAATCTTATAGCAACTATTCCGTTGTAAAAACCGAATGAAACTAGATCGTGGGGTCATTAAGCTCAATCAAGCATAAATTTTTATTTCACTCCAGTGAAATTGTTATTCAGGTAGAAAAGTTTTGTTTTCCATAAAAATCCGCCGTATAGTCATGATATTGAAATCTTATAGCAACTATTCCGTTGTAAAAGCTGAATGAAACTAGATCGCGGGGTCATTAAGCTCAATCAATCATTAATTTTTATTTCACTCCAGTGAAATTGTTATTCAGGTAGAAAAGTTTTGTTTTCCATAAAAATCCGCCGTATAGTTATGATATTGAAATCTTATAGCAACTATTCCGTTGTAGAAACTGAATGAAACTAGATCGTGGGGTCATTAAGCTCAATCAAGCATAAATTTTTATTTCACTCCAGTGAAATTGCTATTCAGGTAGAAAAGTTTTGTTTTTCATAAAAATCCGCCGTATAGTTATGATATTGAAATCTTATAGCAACTATTCCGTTGTAAAAACAGAATGAAACTAGATCGTGGGGTCATTAAGCTCAATCAAGCATAAATTTTCATTCACTCCAGTGAAATTGCTATTCAGGTAGAAAAGTTTTGTTTTCCATAAAAATCCGCCGTATAGTTATGATATTGAAATCTTATAGCAACTATTCCGTTGTAGAAACTGAATGAAACTAGATCGTGGGGTCATTAAGCTCAATCAAGCATAAATTTTTATTCACTCCAGTGGAATTGCTATTCAGGTAGAACAGTTTTGTTTTCCATAAAAATCCGCCGTATAGTTATGATATTGCAATCTTATAGCAACTATTCCGTTGTAAAAACTGAATGAAACTAGATCGTGGGGTCATTAAGCTCAATCAAGCATAAATTTTTATTTCACTCCAGTGAAATTGTTATTCAGGTAGAAAAGTTTTGTTTTCCATAAAAATCCGCCGTATAGTCATGATATTGAAATCTTATAGCAACTATTCCGTTGTAGAAACTGAAGGAAACTAGATCGTGGGGTCATTAAGCTCAATCAAGCATAAATTTTTATTTCACTCCAGTGGAATTGCTATTCAGGTAGAACAGTTTTGTTTTCCATAAAAATCCGCCGTATAGTTATGATATTGAAATCTTATAGCAACTATTCCGTTGTAAAAACCGAATGAAACTAGATCGTGGGGTCATTAAGCTCAATCAAGCATCAATTTTTATTCACTCCAGTGAAATTGCTATTCAGGTAGAAAAGTTTTGTTTTCCATAAAAATCCGCCGTATAGTTATGACATTGAAATCTTATAGCAACTATTCCGTTGTAAAAGCCGAATGAAACTAGATCGTGGGGTCATTAAGATCAATCAAGCATAAATTTTTATTCACTCCAGTGGAATTGCTATTCAGGTAGAAAAGTTTTGTTTTTCATGAAAATCCGCCGTATAGTTATGATATTGAAATCTTATAGCAATTATTCCGTTGTAGAAACTGAATGAAACTAGATCGTGGGGTCATTAAGCTCAATCAAGCACGATTACTCGGAAACGAAGGGTACGTCGAACAAGATGTCACCCTTTGTTTGCATGCCAGGCGAAGGCAGCATGATGACATCAAGTGACGACGAGGAAATCCGGAGGAATGTTTATGGAGTGTATAAAACCCAGCGGATGCGGCCTGGCTATGCATAAAACGACGCGGAGGGAGCAGAGTTATGAGGTTACATTTTCATTTCACCAACAAATTTACCCCTAAATCGCGGCTGCCAGTTCCCCGTAGGAACAAATTAATCCTTCAGCGTGCCACCACCACGTTCCCCCCACTCCCCTCCCTTTATTATCATCAACGAGAGCAAAATGTGACTCTCCAGCCATGGAAAATTGCATTTATCCAAAGCAGGATATATTTCCTGAAAACTCTATTCTCTCATTAATTAATATTTGTTAATGTAATATTTGTATGTTCCCTTTCTTAAACATTAAATTAAGTTATTTGAAAATTATGCCTTTTCACGTAAAATGTACCTTTTCTTAGGAACTACCAGCGCCATCTTCACTCGTTTTCATTATTCCTTATTTTCTCAGGCATGTTTTAACACGGATTTTTTTTCCTAGATATTCTTTTGTTCAAAAGTTATTTAAGTGCAATTTTTTAAAAATTTTCTCAGGGCCAAACTTTGCAAGGGATGCAGGCAACTGAGAGGGAATAAACAAACGAATTTTTTTAAGAGAACACTCATAATTCCTAACAAAAGGAGTATTGAACTTCGTGAAATATACATTTTGCAAAGGAACAGGGTATATAAAAATTATATGTCACGACTACAATAGCGGAGATCTATTAAAAATATGGGCCGCAAAATTGTCTTTGATCCCTTTTTCAAGGCTAACCTTTTTTTATTTCATCGTATAGTATTCTTCGCGAGGAACGAAAGTCTCAAAGAAAGCATGGGTCTGATGTCAACCATTCGCATACAAAACGATTTTAAAGTTTCGTAAAATATTTCATTTTACATGTCTCCTGGGTATCCCAAGATAGTATAAACATGGAGGGGGGTGGTATTGCATGAGAAAACAAGTCTAAACTATAGAATAATTTGTTTTCATTGGACCCTTTGTTTTCGAGTGATTAGAGTGCAAAAATCCGTCAAGTTCGCGGTCCTAGCATTTGTAAGAAGTAGATCAGGAAGATCATGAACAGACATATCAGACGATTCATATTTGTTGGGCGTGGATTCTAATGAATGGGTAGCCTTATTTACTTAACCTACTGTTTATTATATACATTATACAACTTACACTACACATTGTAATATACACTTTCCATATCTTATTGCACATACATCTTTGCACGTGTTCTATACGCTTTCTACCCACGACTCTCTCGCGCAGGCGCGTATCTCGAGCGTTACCGGGCCCTACATGAGCGTACCTCCTATCAATATTCAATACCAAGCGTATTCGCCGAATTTGCAAACACTAATATCTCGAAAACGAGGCTTCAAATGAAAAAAATTATTGTATATTTTAGACTTGTTTCCTAATGTAGAATTATCCCCTCCACGTTTATACCATCTTAGGACACCCAGTAGACGTGAGAAATAAAATAGTTTACGAAACTTTAAAGTCGTTTTTTACGAGAATGGTTGACTTGCGATCCATGGTTTCTTTGAGAATTTTGTTCCTCGCGACGAGTACTATACGATGAAATACGAAAAAATGTTGACCTTGAAAAATGGGTCAAGGACAATTTTGCGGCCCATTTTTTTAATAGATCTCCATCGATCAAGAGTCATAGAATCAAGCTATGGTAGACGTGGCATAATTTTTATACTCCCTGTACATTGTTCGTCTCCCTTTAATCATTTCAACCTGTGGACACTAATACAAGAACATTTTAAACCCCGTACAATGTTCTACTTCCCTTAATCGTTTCATTGTGTCGAAGCTAATACAAGAACGTTCGAAAATTCATGAATGTTTTCAGTTTTATTCTATTTACTTTTGTGATAAATGAATAAAGACCCGCAGTTTGTTCATTAATATTTCCATAAAGTCCAAATCGGAGTAATTTCTTCCAAATAAGATGAAATGACTCGGTTTGTTTTTGAGAAAGGGGGATTGTTTTACTGTTTGATGTGTAGAAGGAATTTTTGAAAAATTGCTATTGGTCGGATTTGAGGAGAAAATACTAACTGTATTATACTACTGCGCTATAAAAATTAAAATTTTCATTTTATGTGGAGTTTATGCAACACGTGCATGAATAAAGGAAATAAAAATACTGTATTTGTATGGATCCCTTCCTATATGGAAATCGCCGGAAATGAGAAGACAGCTGCTAGAGAAGCCATCAAAATTCCACCTCAAAATTTTTCGTTTTTTCCCTCCTAATTAGAGAGCTTAGACTAGAAATTCGAAATAGTTGGAATGAAAAATGGACTAGCTCCCCCCTCCCCCTGCCAAACTATTCGAAATAAGGAAAGATATTTATAATAATAGCCCCCCTAACATTAGCCATAGAAAAGACCAAGTATTCACTACGCGACTTAGAATTGGCCACTCAAATATTACACACCTCTATAAAATCACGAAAAACCCTCCAACTCTTTGTACCCCGTGAAACATACCACTGTCTATCGAACATATTCTGCTCGAATGCCCAGCCCTCCAAGCACAACGACAAGTTCTCAACATTCCAACTAATCTCAGTGAATGACTCAATGACCAAAAGAACATTGCGCTTGTTCTTACCTTCCTAAAAATTGTAGACCTCCATTACAAAATTGAAATATCTCCACACTTATGTAAACGTACCAACACGTACCTCTGCTTATTACTGCGCCAACATAACACTGTATTTATATAATTGTATACCAAAGTGGTTGCTAATGACCTCGATGTTAATGCGACCTTCACAAATAAACAATATAAAAAAAATGTATTGAATAATTTCTTATGGAAGCATCTGTATATTTTCAATAATTGTGAAATGAAAAATCTGAAACTGCTGAAAACTTGTATTGTGCATAAAAATCTATCCATGAAATGTACGCTAACTGTCGAAGGATGTACTATTTAAATGTATGTATAATATTATCTGAATTTACATATTTGAAATATCGAAGAGAATATAATGGGACGAAATGATAAAAAATTATCAAAAATAACCATGAATGTGTTTAAAACAAGGTATGTACAAGAAGCTTTACCGGTTTTGTTTAATATTCAGTATTCAGAGCCTCCTTTATTCTTTATCACGGAAATTATTCGTTACGGCAAAGATTTGTTTAATTTTTTAATTCTTCTCTGTCTGAATTTGTGTCATTCATGAATCATAATTTTATTCAGTTGCAAGTAACACTTTAACTATCTTGCCCGTGGGAACGGAGGAATTATGATGTTGAAATATGAAGTTAGCACCAGAAATCATTGTGGCATGTTTATTAGCTCCTTAATAATATTTAAATATTTCTGATTATTCATTTAGCCACTAATACACTTAATGTCCGTCTTTCCATGGTAGCCTATACCGTCCCACGTCATAACTTCGCTATCATCCATTTTATGACTGCTTAATAATTCAGTCTATTTCCGTAAATAATGGTGATAGCAGTTAAAACCATTTGGCCCATTCATATTTACGATAGTCTTATATAGACGATGTAATAGACATTGGTGGTGCCCATATTGAAGTTGGAAGACAGGCACAATTATTAACCCTTTCGCTACGAGCGCCGCCTATAGACGACGTCAGCGTGATACCACTTGACCATGAGCCCCGCGAAATATAAACATGCATATACAAATTTGTTGTTGTATAACACTTAAAGAATCGTAAGATGTAAGTCCGAACGCCAGCGCAACATGCACACTTTCCGGCGCAGTGCTTTCCGTTCAGTACAGCTACTCCGACGGCACGGTGGCCCGTTCAGCGATGTCACTCCGACGGAGCACACTGCCGTAGCGAAAGGGTTAAGACGTATTCGTGAAAATGATAGTGTCCTGTGGATCCGCCGAAGGAATAGAAGATTATAAAACATTTGTAAACAGTTAGTTGATGGCGCTGAGGCCAAACATACACAAAAGACGATGACGCTGTAATGAACATTCGAGGGCGAATGTCTTTGCAGGACGGCCGAGTGTGGGATAGGACCCCCCCAGACCACAAATACCGTAGGAAATGAGGAAGAAAGGGGGAGGGTTCCGTGGGTGAGCGCGTTAGTCGATCGACTACCACCGCGAGGGCCCGGGTTCGATTCTCGGCGCCGGTGTCTTCCTTTTTCCTGAGATCCTACAGTATACTTTACATTAGTATTTTATCATGTAAGGGCGCGCAGTGGATAGAGCGCGCGACTACAAACAATGTGGTCGTGAGTTCAAATCCCACCGCCGTCACCAATGGAAATATTCTTCTATGTGATATTATACTGCGTCGTTGACCATTGGTGGTTCGGAACCCAAACAGTAGGTCCCGCTGAAAAGTAGGCTGAAATAGGCTGAACATTGGCGTTAGGTGAGAGTGGACAAAGTGGAAGAAGGGGGAGAATGGTAAAATGGATTTGAAACCCTGAGGGGACCAAATATCAGTACCTATCCTAGTATTTTATCATGTAGAATTGTTTAGGATTGGACAAGGGGTCCTGTGCGACGCCTGCGCCGTACTGATTATGAACCGTTCGCGATCACAGCGGATCGGCGGGCTCGCGGCCGAGAGACACACGACGAGCCATCTCCCTGACAAATTGGAAAATCAAGTGGCTAAAGTCGCGCGTGAATCTGACGTCACGCGCGATGAGTCGTCGTGTTTTGAAACAGCGAGACCGTCGACCGTTAGATTCCAAAAATCGAGCAGAGAATTCTCCGAACGCTTGTTCCGATCGGCACGAATTATCTCTCATCTCAAGTCGCGATCCGCGCAAACCATCTCGCTACCGTTCAACGTTCATTCAGTTTTAAGACAATTCATTTCATCATCGTGTATTTCTGTGCATCGTTTCATTTATTGTTTAAATTCATTACATTTCGTGACATTTTGACATCGTTTTCTCTCTGTTACTCGCGTACATACAATTGACTGTTGAACGATCTCGTTCAAATAAAGAACATTTACTAAGAGTGTGTGTTATTTCCTACCGCGCTCCTAAACAAGAATAAACATTCTTATATTTAACAATGTATGTGAATAAGGTTTTATTTGATAGTCTGCAAATTCAAATGTATAAGCTGAATGGACAGGGAGACGTTGACATTGTACGGGCCTAGGGATGAATGTCTCTTTAAATTTCATTTGCCTCGAGGCACGCACACGATCATGTTCTGTCTCATCGATACCGTCGGATAGACTGTAGTAGTAGGCTTTTGTCTATACGTATAACTCCAGACAATCAAATTTTGCAAAACCTTTAACAGCTTATATCTCAATAACTATTTGTTTGCGACATATGGCTCCTTTCAAACTTTTTCTCTTCTCGATGAGTAGGCGTTGATGTAAAAATAGCTTTAACCACAATTTTCTTTGTTATAAACAATTTTGCGGCTAGTTTCTCTTCCAAATGTCCACCAATCCAGAGGTGTAGATTCACCCCTAGGACGGATGGCCATTACTTTTTATACACCCTGTACAGTAACAAGCACTACTGACGTCTACACTCTATGCTTATCGCAAGGAATTTTTCGGTTGATAAATTAAACTTGTACCACATCCTGGTTTTTATAAAACATCCAATGGAAATTTAGAATTTGCATAAAGATCCGTAGTCTACGCATAATATTGTATTAAATACGTTTTTCAGTAATATCTCAGAAACTAATAAAGATCCGCCATACTGTTTTAAATACGTTTTTCAGTAATATCTCAGAAACTAATAAAGACCCGCCATTGAAAAAATTTATATTCACAGTTCCGGAGGTGTAGATTCACCCCTAGCACGGATGACCATTACATTTTATATACCCTGTACAGTAACAAGCACTACTAACGTCTACACTCTATGCTTATCGCAAGGAATTTTTTGGTTGATAAATTAAACTTGTACCACATCCTGGTTTTTATAAAATATCCAATGGAAATTTAGAATTTGCATAAAGATCCGTAGTCTACGCATAATATTGTTTTAAATACGTTTTTCAGTAATATCTCAGAAACTAATAAAGATCCGCCATACTGTTTTAAATACGTTTTTCAGTAATATCTCAGAAACTAATAAAGACCCGCCATTGAAAAAATTTATATTCACGGTTCCAGAGGTGTAGATTCACCCCTAGGACGGATAGCCATTACTTTTTATACACCCTGTACAGTAACAAGCACTACTGACGTCTACACTCTATGCTTATCGCAAGGAATTTTTTGGTTGATAAATTAAACTTGTACCACATCCTGGTTTTTATAAAATATCCAATGGAAATTTAGAATTTGCATAAAGATCCGCAGTCTACGCATAATACTGTTTTAAATACGTTTTTCAGTAATATCTCAGAAACTAATAAAGACCCGCCATTGAAAAAATTTATATTCACAATTCCGGAGGTGTAGATTCACCCCTAGGACGGATGACCATTACTTTTTATACACCCTGTACAGTAACAAGCACTACTGACGTCTACACTTTATGCTTATCGCAAGGAATTTTTCGGTTGATAAATTAAACTTGTACCACATCCTGGTTTTTATAAAATATCCAATGGAAATTTAGAATTTGCATAAAGATCCGCAGTCTACGCATAATATTGTTTTAAATACGTTTTTCAGTAATATCTCAGAAACTAATAAAGACCCGCCATTGAAAATTTATATTCACGGTTCCAGAGGTGTAGATTCACCTCTAGGACGGATAGCCATTACTTTTTATACACCCTGTACAGTAACAAGCACTACTGACGTCTACACTCTATGCTTATCGCAAGGAATTTTTTGGTTGATAAATTAAACTTGTACCACATCCTGGTTTTTATAAAATATCCAATGGAAATTTAGAATTTGCATAAAGATCCGCAGTCTGCGCATAATATTGTTTTAAATACATTTTTCAGTAATATCTCAGAAACTAATAAAGACCCGCCATTGAAAATTTATATTCACGGTTCCAGAGGTGTAGATTCACCCCTAGCACGGATGGCCATTACTTTTTATACACCCTGTACAGTAACAAGCACTACTCACGTCTACACTCTATGCTTATCGCAAGGAATTTTTTGGTTGATAAATTAAACTTGTACCACATCCTGGTTTTTATAAAATATCCAATGGAAATTTAGAATTTGCATAAAGATCCGCAGTCTACGCATAATACTGTTTTAAATACGTTTTTCAGTAATACCTCAGAAACTAATAAAGACCCGCCATTGAAAAAATTTATATTCATGGTTCCAGAGGTGTAGATTCACCCCTAGCACGGATGGCCATTACTTTTTATACACCCTGTACAGTAACAAGCACTACTGACGTCTACACTCTATGCTTATCGCAAGGAATTTTTTGGTTGATAAATTAAACTTGTATCACATCCTGGTTTTTATAAAATATCCAATGGAAATTTAGAATTTGCATAAAGATCCGTAGTCTACGCATAATATTGTTTTAAATACGTTTTTCAGTAATATCTCAGAAACTAATAAAGACCCGCCATTGAAAATTTATATTCACGGTTCCCTCCGACCTCCTCGCCATTTCAGTTCATTTTGTGTGTGTTATTCCGCACTACTGGCAAGTTCTGCAACAGAAATGTAGACTTCATACTTCGGAAATAGGACTTTTTAGCATTGCCTCGAACACTGTGCAGCGGCGTGAACGTTTGCAAATGCGGGAATCGTGTTCGGATCGGCGACAGAGAAATTTCGCGGAGCCACGAGGTGTTTCATAAAGCGCGGAGCCCGTTGGGTTATGTATCGCTCATCGAGAAGCGGCGGATTTTCCAGCGGCAAAGTCGCCGAGGGAATTCGCTTTCCCGGGCCGTTGTCCATTAGGAAATTTATACGAGCCGGAGGACGTTGATTAAATCTCAGGGAGTCCAAAGTCTCTGACGAAATTGAAGAAACGAACCTCGTCGTTGCGGGCGATCGCGACGAAAGAGAAAAAAGGAGGAAAGGGAGAAAACCAGTGAGGAAACCGGAGGGTGCGAGGCGGGAAAAGGGGAGAAATTTTATCAGGATTCGCCAGCAGCAGCCGCCTCCTCGAGGATCGCAAAAGGGAAAAAAATGTATTAGAATGGTAACAGTTCACACCCGAGCCCGCCCGAGATGGATAAAGCCCCCGAACAGCTTACCTTCGAAACACGCCGGGCGTTATCCTGCATCGAGATAAGACCGTTCCCCGTTGGATTGAATTAACTCCCTTCCCTATTCCCCGAGCCGGAGAGAGAGACGTTTCTTAATTTAATTCCCCACGGTTTTGTATAATTGACGCCGTTTGTGAGGCGTTAGATTTTTAGATTGGCGCGTGTCGACGAATCGGCACAGACTGTCTCACTTCCTCGTATCTACGCTGATATGTGCCCATAATTATGAAAGTGGTCTAGGTCATATATTTCTTGTTTCGAGATATTTAATGAATTGCGTTTTAACGAATTGAAAAATATTTTTATATTATGCGACATTTTAATTTATAATTTTCTTAGTCTTGATTAATGGAAATTTATTATGAATATGAAATTTTGTATGAATTTCATACGAAAATGTTGTTTTTAAAGCTCTAATTGACTTAGACCATTTTCAAAATTAATTGAATGTCCTATAAATGACTTAAAACAATAAAGAACTATGAATTTTATTTGAAACAATAACTTTAATGAAATAATTCATGAACATTTATTAATTATTTTTAAAAAGTAATCCATTTCTATCATTTTTTCTAGTTTTTAAGATTCTTAAAATGTTCCTGATAAACTGGAGGGATGTATGGTAGTAAACACATAATATCTTCATGTTTTTCTTCCGTTACTGGTCTAGGGGTGGTGTATAATGGAAGTAATTTAATATTTTCGTATATTTTTGGTCTTCCTCTTTTAGGTGAAAGATCCAAAACGTGGAATTTAGAATCATCTAAAGAAGTTTTATAAAACATTTTACAAGGTTCATTTTTTAAGAATCTCATCCATTGAATTTTCAGCCAAGAGACAGACTCGCCCGCGGTATTTTTTACTCTTCTTGTTATTGATTCTTCTAGTGACTTCGTTGAAATAAAATCCGGCTGCGACATTCGTTTTATCGAAAATGGCTTACTCCTTCTACACTTTTCTATCAATTCATAATAATGCTCAGGGTTGTATAAGTAAGTTGCTTTTTTTATTTTCATTTCTATCAAACCGAAGATACCAAAAGTTTGTGGTATGTTTAAAATTTCTTCAAATTTTTGACTTAGACCACTTTCATAATTAGCACTAAATGAATTCCGTATAACGTTGAAATTACATCCACCATCTAAAGGTTCATTTTTGACGATATCGTAAAAATTACATTAAATACATATAGTTTAAGATAACGTGGATGTAAAATAAGTGATAAACTCAGTTTTTTGAAATTTTGACTTAGACCACTTTCATAATTATGAGCACATATGTCGTATTTTATTTTACTTATTAGTGCACCGCGGATCTTTGCGAGATATCAAAAGTCTGCGTTTGTTGTGAGAGACAGAAGCCTAATAGAAATGTTTGGCGGCAGGGTTTTCAGATTATGAAAAGATGGGAAAAGGAGAAGGAAGCGTTTCGTTCTAGGCCCGCTAGAGGACTCGTCAGTAAGGCTATCTAGCGCACACGTGCCTTATTGTTAGACCTATTAAATGCTTCCTTTAAATTTTTATTACAGGCACAGATAGAAAAGGTAAAAATCGTGATCATTACTAATATCGTCGCACTTCCGACCAATAGCGATTTTTAGAAAAAAGTTATTTACACGCTACCTAGTAAACTTATGCGTCTGACATCTCAAAATAATTGAAGTCGTTTGATCCAATTTTAAAAAAAGTTATTCGATTTCTAAAGTTGTACGAATACTTTGTACACACGCCGTATGTATAAGGCTCGAGAATGATTTAAGCTCTTGTCCCGATATTCGTTGAACGAGAAGTAAAATTACAATGTACTACTGCAATTAAAATCAACAGAAAATTACGAGTAAACACTTATTTGCAACGTATAGACGCTTTTGATTCTCTTGAGGCGAGGATAAAATAAACAAAAGTTTATTTTGCCAATCTAGTCAATTTTCTTTCTTTCAACATGTATTGTAATTGTAGCGGCCAGCAGTGGGCGATGGTTTATTATAGTGCAATCGCTATTTTGTCCTGGGCTCGGTACGCGACTCGTGCAATCTGTCTACGGCATAGGCCTGTCACCGTCTTCTTTGTTAATGCAACTTCCGTCTCGACCCAGGGCACAAGTCCCTGTTGTAAAACATCTGGGCACCAATAGTTTAGTTTTCTTCGAATCGGCGCGGCTAGGCACTCGGGGTCCTAGCGCGGTATCGCTGCCAGATGCCTGGGATTCCCCAAGCTTCGCTTTTCGCAGCTTTTGGGACATGCTGGCAGCGTCGCGAACACCCCCTCCCTTAGTTTGTATGCCTATGCATTTTGCAACGCCCGCGACCCTTGCGATTCGTTAAGCCCGTTTTTTGGATCTTGGTTTTAGTTTCCGCCCACCCTTAGTTTCCCTGGAGTAGGGACAAATTTCGTTTTAGGAAAGGAGAACCGAGGAAATAAAAGAGATAACTCGGGCTCTCCCTGTGTGACTTTGTACAAACGCGACTCACTAACAGCAACCAAAAATTAGTATCATCTGGTCAACTCGTTGATATATACAGAAGTCTGTCACGTATTCGATAAATAAAGAGTGTTGGAGTTTCTCCCTTTCGAAAATAGTTCGTATCGCAGTTATTTAGTCTTCCCAATCGCGAAGGTTTGGAAAGTGGTCCTTCGATCTTAGTCAATTAGCGGGCACCTCGCTGTGCAAATACATTCAAAGCCCGAACGATCATCGGATCAAATGCGGGCGTAAACAGTAATAATACCCGCTACAAACCTGACTAAATTAAATACAGTCAACCCTCCTATAACGCGGTGAGTGCGTACCGCGTTATAAGAAACTCGGATTTAACCGTACAAACCAGGCTAATTCGTAGCGCGTTCTATGGAAACCGTCTACCACGTTGTATGGAAACCGCGCTATAAGAAACTCAGAATTAGTACAAATCACATCATTCGTACCGCGTTATATGGAGACCAATAAATACAAAAGACAAGATAAATTATAATTTATGGGCAAAATCTCTTTTAATGGGCAAAATGTCTTCCTCACTTGGTTCATCTTCACATTGGTTTTCGATTGTAGCTTTTTTTCTAACTCCACTAAAACCTCTCTATAGGGAGCTAAGCAATTTCTTAACTCTCTTTTAAACTTTGCGCTGCGCACCGTTGAATGATCAGTTTGAATGAAATGAAGTTCTAATTCTTTAGCCAAATTTAGCCCTTTTTCACATCTTGTAAATCGAGATTTGGCACCCATTCGTTTTCCTTCTTTTCGTTTACCAATGCATTTGAGGTGGGTGCATCAATTAATTCCATCAGTGGAATGAGACGACTGAAACCGATGCCGTAAACGGCTAAGAGATAAGCTTGAATGTTTATATAAACATATTCAGTTAAAACCATTCATTGGGTGCACGGAAAGAACTGATGGGGCGTTGTTGAACGGAAATCGCGCTGTAAGAGTACCGCGTTATAGGAGGGCTGTCGCAATTTCAGCTCCGCGTTATATGGAAACCGCGTTCTGAGAGTACCGCGTTATAGGAGGGTTGACTGTACATACTACAAGACAATACTACAAAATACTATATAATACAATACAAATCTATGTTACAAAAAAGAATTTAGTTTTCTTTGGATAGTATGTGTTATAGTTTGCTTGTGGAGGCTTATATCAACACTTTCGTGAACACGTAAAAAGATCAACAACTGATATTTCTATATGGTTGACGCAATAGATTCTATAATATGTCTACACATTTTCCAACAATTATGTAATCCCTTACAATTAAAAAGAAGAAAATTCTTCTGTAGGAAAATTCTCCGCATTCTTACTAGAATACACTTCTCATAAATTTTTTGATATTATGTGTTATAGTTTCGTCGCGGGAAGTAGACAGGATTTTCCGGTCGACTTTACAGCGCTGTCGAGCTTCGAGATATTTCAAATACATTGTTCTAGTAGGATTGTCGCCCGATACAAAGAGCGTCGTTCTTGGTGGAATCGCGGGGGCGGTAGAAGAGAGCGTGCTAAAGAAACTGAAACGGGTTTCTAGTGTCTGGGTTTCTGTTCAGTGACAAGATCAGTTCTACTTTCGTCGCTAACGAAAATGTCGTTTTTCGCATCAACTCCGTCTAAGCGTCCGGAAAGTGTGATAAAATCAGTCGGATACCACGGCCGACCTGTTTCCCCGTCCTCTCTCACGTCGCTTTTTTTTCGTTCCCTCGTTTCTTCGAACTTCTTCGGCATCGAGACGCACGAAGCCGCAATAGTTTGCAATTGTTCCGTGGAAACAACGATCCGACGGTTTTCGAAATATAAATGACATCCTCCGCACAGTGGGACGAAACGACTTAACGGATGTCACAAATTTTTATCAGGCTTCTGTCTCTCACAACAAACGCATATGTGCATCATTACGATCCTGTTTAACAGGTGAAATCTGCATTTTTCCAACGTTTTGAGCGTTTTTCATTTTTTACGGGCACAGTTTAAAACAAAAAAATCTGTAAAAAATTCTCAAAAATGCGCCTGAAGACCCAAAACATGCCACATTTTTTTCAGAATTTTAGAAAGCATCAAAGAGCGGAAAATGCGTGGAGAAGCGCGAAATCTAATTTACCCTGTAACTACCCTCACGGGCAAGCTAGGGGGCTGAAATTTTACTGAGACGGGTTTTTCTTGGTCAACTTTGGTTCAATAGTCATTGAAAAACCTCTAAGGACACTTTTGACCATCTTATTCGGCTAGGCCCTTTAAACATTTAAATATTTATCCTACATGATGAAATACTAATATAAAGTATTTTTACAAATGTTTCGTAATCTTCTATTCCTTCGGTGGATCCACAGGACACTACTGTAGGATCTCAGGAAAAGGGAAGGCACCGCACCGGGAATCGAACCCGGGCCCTCGCGGTGGTAGCCGATCGACTAACGCGCTCACCCACGGAATCCTCTCCCCTTCTTCCTAATTTCCTACGGCATTTGTGGTCTGGGGGGTCCTAATCCCACACTACCATTGTCACGAATCCGTCTTAATAATTGTGCCTGTCTTCCAGCTTCAGTGGCACCACCACCGTCTTTTCTATCATCTCTCACAACAAACGCAGACAAATTTTTATATCTCGTAAAGATCCAGAATCTACTACTAACACAAATAAAATAATATATCATGTACAACTTCTTATATAGTAAGCATTATGTTGTGTCGTGTCAGCGCTCAAACAGTAATTTGTGAGCCGCTGAGACACACACCTCAAACAGGGGTAAATTAAATAAAGAGATAATCGGGTTTCGGATAACTAAGTAACTTTTAATAAACTGAATGTGAAAGACGGTATAAAAGAGACGGTATAATAGCGACAGATAATTCACGACTGCTCTTACAACTAACGCGTGAGAAACAAGTAACCTCGTGGGGATGAAAAATTCCTCCACAAAGTACGAAATAGTGGGGGCCCCAGCCAGTGATATAATATTTGGGAGGCTACAAATGACCTCTCAAAACAAGGGCAACGGGCATAGACGAAATACGTCGTAACGAGTGTCGCTAAACAGACGACACTCGGTTTCCTGCAATTTCGCCGGAAACCATAATTTAGGCTTTGGGCCACAGGCCCCCCTTGACGCTAAGCGTGGGCCTACGCTACGTCAAGTGCCATTGAGGCTAGGCTTACTTTCCCATGGTCAGCTGATACTGTCCAGCCGCACCGGAGTCATAAAACAATAAATTCGTCACAAGACGCTAGAGGACCCCTTCGACAATGGCACTGTTTAAAATCGACCGTAGCGTAGACCCAAACCGAAATACGAGCCGGCCATACAATAATCACGTCTCAACACATTACAAGATGAAACACATTTGTGGGGGCTACCTACTATGCTCGCCAACAGATGGACAGTGCGACGACACCTTTCCCGCTACTACCTGAATCTTCCTCTGTTTGTAGATATACCGTCCTAAACTGTCCTTACGACATCCCGCGTCTCACAAGGAGAAGACGCGGCCATGGTGTCTCACAAGGAGAAGACGCGGTTATGGTGTCTCACAAGAAAAAGACGCGGTCATGGGGACCCAGATTTTCTCGAAACTTTGCGTTTGGTAGATTTCGTTCTCCTGTTTATGAAAATATAGCATTATAGGCGTCGATACTCAACAACTTTTAAGATACGTTAAAATTGATGAAGTTAGTGTTTCTTTCATATTATGTTCCTTTCCAATAAAATTTTTATATTTTGTTTTCTATAGATATTATGAGTGTATTTTTCATGTGCAAAATACAATTAATTGAAATAAGTAAACTGAACAGAAAAAAAAATAAAAAAATGGAAAAAAAGGAAAAAGGTATTTGAACACTGGTCTTCCCGGTAATGAATCTAGTACGTTACCATCACGCGCTTTTGGCACTTGATAAAAACTTCAACCAAAACTGTACTTAACGGCTTAATGGATATAATAAAATTTAAATTGTAAATATCTCAAAAATTATTGAGTATCGACGCCCATAATGTATTTTCATAAACAGGAGAACGAAATCTACCAGTATGCAAAGTTTCGACAAAATCTAAGACTCGATGACCGCGTCTTCCCCTTGTAAGTAAGTTATGCACATGTACAACGTTTCATCGAAATCGGTTAACGTTGTTATGAGTTACAAACAATTAAAGGTTGTCACATAACGACAAAATTCCCAGAGAAGACCGAAAATCTGCGACTTTCACTCTTAAACTTTAATCTTTGTAATGTTTTTAGCTTATAGCAACATTAACCGACTTCGATGAAACTTTGTGCATGTACATAACTTACGTAGATCTACAAAAGGCATATTTTAAATATTCATCATAGGCAAAGATAAAGAAGTTAAAAATTGTGACCTTTACTTTTTTTCTCCACAATGTCGACCAATAGTAATTTTTAGAAAAAATTATTTACACGTTACCTAGTAAACTAATCCTTTTAACATCTCAAAAGAACTGATGTCGCTTGGTCTAATTTTGAAAAAGTTATTTGATTTTTAAAGGTGTACGAATACTTTATACACCCACTGTATAATATGTTCCTAATGCGCAACTATTTTCAAAGAACAATAAATATTGCTACGATAGATCTTCTGCGGCCAATAAGGGAATCCTAAAAATATTCGTTTTTAAAAATGGGAGAGCTCTATGACCCAAGAGAGATACATCGCGCGTTTGAACATGGTCGTTAGTTTTTATAAGCTTCAATACGTCGAAATATTTTTACGTGGTCGTTTGTTTTGCCGACGCCGAGCCATAAATATTCCGGCGCACGTTGTGTTTGAACGAACCTTCGTACGGTTCGTCTGAAATTGGAAAGAACAATGCTAGCTGTAACGCCTCGCGTCACGCGTTTAGCGAAACATACTATACAATTCGCGAAAAAGGAAGCTTCAAAGGAAAGGCAAGCTACATCGTCTCGAATCACGCAAGCTCAAGAACAAAACGCAAGGCAGTTAGGTCTTCGGAGGATCGATCCGCGAAATTATACCGCAGTGGACTTGCGGAAATGAAGATGACGCTCGCCTTCATTGGGTATATGCAATCGCTCTAACAGATGATTAAACTTTTTCGGTGATGATTAGTGATGGGATTAATGCCAGTATAGTCGGTGATACTCGATGCAATCCGATACTAAAGTGCTCAGTAGAAAGTATCGATACTTATCGAAATGTCAGGTACTTGGTATCAATTACACCAGGTATGGGCACGGGTGGAGCCCCTCAAACACCTACTTCTCCCACCAACATCTCTTCTATGCAGCGCGCGCCTTCTTCGCGATCGCGCACGTCTCGCACCTTCGTTGGCCTCACCATTCGTATCTTCGTACCTGACCGCGCGCGAGTTATAAACAAGTCACCGGGGTAAACAAGTAACGATTAGTAACGATTGGCGAGAAAATGAAGCATCAAAATACATACAATGTTTTGTTTTATAGGAATGTTCACGTTGAAGCGGCGAATAGAGCTCTTAGCAGTCTACGAACGATACATGGCCGCTCTGATCGATGCTTTCTTAGCTCCAATGTGGTCGTACCCTCAGCAACTCCGAAATCTAGAAATCCCAGATGCTACTCGCGACATATCTATTTCTTCCCGATATACAGGGTGTCCCTAAAATGTCTCGCTTCCTTCAAAGGGGAGATTCCAGAGGCCATTTGAAGTGACATTTTCCTTTGCAAAAATGGCCGTTTCGGCTTTGTTAAGGAGTTATTAACGAAAAACACGGACCAATCAGAGCGCGACCTAGAGGCGTATTGGCAGAGACGGCCGCGCGCGACAAAAGTCGAGCGATGGTGATACACCACGGTCGAAAGCAAGGAACAAACAAGGGGCCGCGCGCCTCCGTAATATCGCGGTGTAGCGTTCGCTTTAAATAATTTTAATTCCGTCAATTTTAAAGCGCCTGCCATTTCAAAAATAGGTCCGTAAAGAGGAGACTTGGAGCTGTCACCACGTTTTTTCGAATTTTTAAAAAAGTCCCGGCTATAGGAAAATTACATTTGTTTAAAACATTTTCAAAATAAATGGTGAAAAAACCATTTTTTCCAAATCGAAATATTTTCAATAGATACTCTTCTATGTTCACTATAAACTCCTGAAAACTCATTTTCCTCGGTACGTTGGTTCTAGTGTTATAATTTAATGAAAAAAAGTTCTTTACACGTCTGTAAAACCAACATTTTTTAAGATTTCGAAAAATCCTTCGAGAATCCTTCATAGGTTACTAAAGACTACAACATATTCAAATTTGAACTATCCGACATGGGACTCGAAAAATTTTCTTCTCTTGTTTGTTCCTTGCTTTCGACCGCGGTGTATCACCATCGCTCGACTTCTGTCGCGCGCGGCCGTCTCTGCCAATACGCCTCTAGGTCGCGCTCTGATTGGTCCGTGTTTTTCGTTAATAACTCCTTAACAAAGCCGAAACGGCCATTTTTGCAAAGGAAAATGTCGCTTCAAATGGCCTCAGGAATCTCCCCTTTGAAGGAAGCGAGACATTTTTGGGACACCCTGTATAAGGTAAAGGCACCAGTAGTTGACCAGTTTTTAGAAAAACATAAAAAATAAGGTTATTATAAGTTCTGCACTTTTGACGAAAGCGAACCTCGGTTGACACAATATCTGTTGGTTAAATTTTAAAACAATTACATGCGAAGTGAAGTATGCATAGTAACAACGGACGTCTAAATTCATTAAGGTAAGTAATATACCAATCCATTTCTATTTCCTTAACGTTTCCTTTAAGAACAGCTGTACAGTTCAGGTAAACAATCCATACGTTGTGAACTTTCCGCGACTGAATTATTTACTTTTTAAATTCTCACAGCGTTTTATAAGCGATAAATGCATCGTTTCTGTTATTCTAACCTCAAAATAATAGTTTATTCAGTGGTCAAATTCTGAATACTGTTATTTGAACAATTTTCAGAAGTTGACCCCCCGATAAATCAACGTCAATTACTAACGTGACTCATTTAAATTTGTTTAAGATTTATAATGTATCCATTTTACATCTAAGACTGTTAGGAGTACAAAACATAATTCTAAATTTTGTAGCATACTGTGTTTTAGAGGATGACTACATGGTCAACTATTGATTGCTTCCACGGTCAAATATTGACTCGTAACGTCTACTCTGTTCCGGAATTGAATTTGTTATAGAATTGATTTGTTTTATTTCTTATTTTATCCTTTAATTGTAATTTGTGCTGGTAATTGTTGAAACTAAATGATACTACAATGATTTCTAACATTATTGCTTTAACCTCCTTTCTAGTATAAGTGGTCAACTACTGACGAACAGAAGGTCAATTACTAGGTTTTTCATTTTTAAGAGTGGTCAACTTCTGAAGCAATTACTAGGTTTTTCATTTTTAAGAGTGGTCAACTTCTGAAGCAATTACTGAATTTTTAAATATGTTTTTTTAAATTTGTGTAACTAAACTTTTCTTAAAAACTGGTCTTGTTACATAATTTAGAAGACTTAAAGAGTGTCTTCAGGTATCGACTCTCGCTATTTGATGACAGAGCAAGTGGTTACTATTGTTCGCGTGGAAAACTTCTTTTAACTGGTCAACTGCTGGTGCCTTTACCTTAATGTATTTATAAAATGCTCTTCAGAATTTATCATAAATTCAAAGAATCTTTATAGATTCCAAAACGATCGTATCATCATGTTTCTAACCATTTAGTGGATTCCCACTTCACAACTTCAGTGGATTCCGACTTCAGCGACTCAAAACCGCCATCATTTTACAGAAATAGGATTCTCCACTTGTCCGCGAGATAGAAAGAAATGTGTGGAAGCTGCTGGAGTTCACATTACTGATTAACTTGTTATTTGATTTTGAATAAATATACATCAATTTTTTGTGGAAACACCTAGAATTAATTCGTTCACCGAATATATAGAATGTGAAGTGAACTGGCGTGCTGGAGAGCCACCTAATTTTCCATTTTATAAATGAATGCGCATAATTGTCAGTTCGCGTGAACACCCGCGGTCTAATGACGGCAGTCAAGAATATTTGTGAATGAATAGCGGCGAGATAAAAATAAATACACCGAGACTGCTCTCGGTCCGCGAATTTCGTGGTCGAGCACACGCGACAGGAAAACGCTTTCAGTCTCCGGCACTTCATTTCCTCCAATTGCGAGAGGAGAGTTAGAAAAGTGGCCTCCTTTGAACTTGTCCAACCGATCCGCTGCTTCTCTGCCGGACTTCAAATATGCATTTCATTTCAATCAAAGTGTACAAGGCCGTTATACGACAAACGCCACGAGAGCAACGTCGCTGTATGCCCGTAAAATTGGTCGAACTTCGATGTATACTGATTAAACTCCTCCTTCGATCTCGGTTCGAACAATTTTTACCAGGATTCGAAAAATTTCCAGAACTTTTTCATCAGCTACATTGGAATTGATTAGCTGTGGGATTTTTTTTAAAAAGTTCGCATAACATAACTTTCAATAAAAACAGATATAAAAGAATTCTTTAGATTAAAATTTTTGGTTTGGATAGAATTGATAAAATTGAAAAATAAATGTTTTTAATTGATATAAAAAATGTTCTCAAGCATTATCACAAGTGCCAAATATTATTTAAGGAATAGTATTAGAATATTAAATGATTATTTTGGTTACATTTTTAATACGTTATTTACAGTCCACAACACTTGATGAAACGCAGTGATATTTTTCCTGTATTGGTGTTTACTAGACTTCGAATTAATATTTTCTATATTCCTACGAACAGTAGGTGTTATTTAATGAAGATGTTTGCATTTAAGTTGACATGTGGAATACCTAATGTAAAAATTATCTACTCTTCAAATATAATTCAAATTTTCCCGCGTCGCTAGAATAATCGCATCTATGTTTTCTTTTGTTTCTGGCTGCCGCCATATTGATTAATCCGCTTCTTAGTAGCAGACGAACTTCTATAGAAGAAACTGTTTCAAGAAACAATAATGGGGCACGCAGAAGAGTTGAGTACCGAAGAAATTGGAAAAATTAAAGTATTTAAAGAAGAAGGATATTCTAATAGAGAAATTTCTAAGAGATTAGGAAGAAGTGAATTTGTAATTCGTTCTTATCTAAAAAATAGTCAAAATTATGGGAAGCTGTACAAATGCAGAACCAAACAAGCTGTTTCGAAAAGAGAAAGCCGATTAATTTTGGGCATTGCTTCGAAATCATACAAAAGTTCTAAGCAAATTGCCCAGGAAGCTAACGTTTCAGCTTCTGTACGCACGATACAAAGACTTTTAAAAAGAACACCTACACTTAAAAGAAAGCATTTGAAGAAAAAGCCATGTTTGAAAGGGCGTCATAAAGAAGAGAGATTGAAATTTGCAAGAAAACATATGGGTTGGGCAAAAAATGGGGAATGGCCGTCTTTTCAAATGAAAGCAAATTTAATTTTGATGGCCCCGATGGCTATTGATTTTACTACCATAATTTAAGAAAGGAAGAAAAGATTTTGTCATGACGTCAACATGGTGGAGCATCTGTCATGGTTTGGGGAGGTATTAGCTCGAAAGAAGTGATCGATTACAAAATTTTTTCGAAAGGACGGCAAGACTCTTAAAAATACCTGAAGACTTTAAAAGCAGCGAAAATTATGATTTTTAAAGTTCTACAGACTGATCAGTGGATATTTCAGCACGACAATGCCCCGATACGCACTGCGAAGTTAATTAAAACATAGCTTTAAAGGCAAGAAATAACTTGTTTAGCATGGCCGGCATTGACGCCTAATTTAAATATCATAGAAAATATCTGGGGATACTTAACGAGACGAGAATAAATAAATAATCGTCAATTTAATTCACAAGAAGAGCAAGAAGGTAAAAGTTGAAGTTTTACCCTAGTCGTCAAGGAGTCCGGACTTAAATCCCATTGAAAATCTTTAGGGAATTTTAGCACGAAAGGTATACGCCAATGGAAAACAGTATTGCACTGTTTCCGAATTAAAAAATAGGATTAGAGAGGCGTGATCTGCAATTAAATTAGAAACTTTACAAAAATTAATTGAAACCATGCCACGCAGAATATTTGAAGTGATAAAAAACAAAGGAAGTTCAACTAAGTATTAAACTATTTTTATTTCTTTTGTTATTATATATTTTATGTAATAATATATAATGAACCTATCTTTATTTAATTTTACGGTTTTCAATAAAAAAATTTGTAATTGACACAAATCATATTATGTTATTCATTTGAATTATGTATTTTGTAAATTATATCAGAAAGAATAAATAATAATAAATAAATTCAAAAATATTATATAAACCACATGTTTATGTTAACAAATTAAAATGAACCTATCATTATTTCGACCACTGTAGTTATATTACTTTATTTGGTTAGGTTAGGTTTAGTAGGCTTGGGGTTGGCTTAATAATCCTGATTTGTACATTTATACCTCAATTCGGTAATAAAATTGTTTCGCCAGCAAAAAATTTATTTGATTTCCGCGCCACGGCGCCACCTTCATTTTGTCAGACACCTCGTGGGATGTCTACAGAGTAAGTTTGAAGACAATCGGAGGTGGGTGCTAAAAGGAACTCTTACCTAATGTTTTAACAGATTGTATAAAAAAAGTCAAGAAAATCAAAACATAAGTACCGTTACTGATCAATCTAAGCTGAACTGAACAGTATTTAATTGGTTCCACTACCCTACGAGTGCTATTAGATATATACTGAAGCATGCGAACGCGATGAACCTTAAAACTCGATTTTCTCTGAAACGACGAGTCAAACACAAAACTGTTATTCCTTTCTTTCGATTTATTTTTGCATGCACATTCACCCTATACCCGCTTGTACGTGTGTGGTAGTGAATGGTAGTCAAATATATCTTTCTTATTTTTATAAATTTGGTTACTTAAATGAAAATGAAACTAAATTTATTTATTATACGAATAATTGAGATTTATGAAATTTATCTGCAAATAAATATTTCAACCTATATTTTCCTTTAATTATAACTAGACTGTGGATTTTATGCATTTATGACAAAAATGGGTAGCTGCAATTTAAAACAGTGACAAGATTCAAAGAATTCAAGAACATTGATATATTATTTTCAACATCTTAAGATTATTAATGGCAGAAATAAATGTATACTTAGCTGTTGTACCTTCAATTGATGCACAAAAATTTTATTTTTGCATGAAGATCCGCAGTCTAATTATAACTATAGCTCAAGTGACCGTCATTATTCCATTCTTTCATACGCAACGTACTTTACACCAGGTCGAACAATGTCGCATTCTTTTCGGATAATACAAAACGAATATCAATAGATCTTGTAGCTTCGACCTCGGTCCAAAGTTACCCAAGTTCTTCCGAACAACCATTACTCGATGTTCAGGCACCAGCGAACGATCGTCGCATCTTTCCATTCATGCCGAGTGTTTGCGCTGAAGTTTATCGTCCGTCGCCAGCCGAACGTTGCCTCTGGCTGCACCTGGAGGATCGGCGTGTCTCTAAATGAGAAGAAACTAGTTTCACAACGTGCTTTATCCGGTCCACACTTTTCAAGTACGTCGAAACACACCCGGGAGAGTCGCGACTCCTCGGCGATTCTCCTCGTGTGTCCTCATAAAGGCGCGCGCTATTAAAAACACCTCTTTGTTGCTCGAACAGCCTCACATGGTAACGAGACTTTGGTGGCTCTTCCGCATTAAAAGACGCGTTGCTTCGTCGGAGTATAGGGCAACAGAAAGTTTCAGGGGAATACCGCCTTGTCTTAATCAGATGTCGGTCGACGACAAGATCGTTGTCGTCCTGCCGACCGATTTCGGTCGATCCTATTACAATGCGTGATCCAAAGTGATTCAAGATCGTTGAAGGCAAGAACCCGAGCCGCTTCGTCCCGATGTCTTCCCAAAATTTTCCTGTTCTCGCACGCTTTTAGTCCCTGATAAGAAGCCGCTAAATTGTACACTATGAAGAGTCCTTTTTTAAATGAACGACCCTAAATGTTCGGGACAATTGTCGATCCTCCAAAAATCTCGTTACACGCCAAATATCCAGGTGGTAATGCACACGTTGCTCTGCTCGTGAGCATAATACAACGTGTGAGGGTAGCTTTACTAGCTCTCCCTGAGGAACGAGGTTCGTAATACGAGCTTTTCCCGGTGCTTCTCACCCTGTTCCTGACAAAGGGTGCGTAAAAGTAGCTGCACGAATGCACAAGTCCAGGTGAAATCTCACGGCAGCGCGAAGAAGATTGATACAGCTGGAAAGAAGGGAAAAACAACTCGCGAGGGATGCGTTTGTTCGAGGTTCCTCAGCGAAGATAAACGATACGGGCCAGGAGAAAGGAAAGTTGCAGGAAGACGCAAATGGCGCGCCGCGTAAAAGCGGATGTGTATTGTACGCGGAGATTCTGGATGGGGTCGCCAACCTTCGGGAGTATAATCTACTCGAGGGTGAAATGAGAGGCTCTCTCTCTCTCTCTCTCTCTCTCTCTCTCTCTCTCTTTCCGTTTGTAGCCACGGGAGAACATCGACTCGCATATTCATCGTTGTAACACTGATACGTTCAGTCATTCACATTCTTCCCGGTAAGACGTACTACGCGAACGTGTCACTTATTATATTCAAGACACTGAGCAATACGACTCGTGGCAAATGAATAAAATTTTTCTTGATGGATGGAAAAGCTTGCCTCGAGGAAATGTAGAGCGAAGAGATTCGACAACGTACGTTGCTCGAAGATCCTAATTGTGATGAAACTTGGCACGCGCGTATAGAAACGATGTACATTATTGTCGCGATAAAAGTAACAAGGCCGTACACGATAAGTGCAAGAAAATTATCCCGACTACTACGGTGTATACACTACAAGGAGGCGATAAGCTCGACCGCTCGTCTCGGCTGAGAAATGTAACATGATACGGGTTAAGAGGTATCTGTGAGCCAATACTAATCCAATGACAAAACTGTTTTGTTTTTCATTATTTTTTCATGAAACCTTTACCAACACGTTCGTGACATTTATTCTGATTAAAATGATACCAAACACGATATAATTTGAATCGTATTTACATCTTTAGTTGGTGATAATAAGTTTCGGACGCAACGAAGACACCGAATGAAAAAGAAAGAGAGTAAGTCGAGTAGTCGTCAACCATCCAAAATATTAAAAGTAAAACTTATTTTATTTTTCATTCATGAAACTTTTATCAACATACAGTGAGTCACGAAAGTATTCGAACGCTCTCAAATGAAAAGTTTGATGGGTAAAAAACTAGAAGATCCATTAAAAATTGCAAAATATTTTTATTCCTGTAGTATCATACAACTATCACGGCTATACATGTTAAATTGGAAGTGTCTTCGATAAAGTAAACAATACATATGAAAGATTTGTTGCCAATATCGGCTAAACGGACGCCACAAAAGTATTCGAACGATTAAATGAGTAATTTATTTTTAACGCAAATGTATAGTTTTAATATTTTGTCGGTCCACCACGAGCACTTATTATGGCTTGCAAACGTCGTTGCATGCTGTCAACCAAATTTTCAGTAATTTCTTTTCCTATATTATTCCAAACATCTAAAATTTTTGTTTTTAATCATTCCTTGGAATTAATATTGTGTTTACTAAGTTTTCTGCCAATTTCTGCCCATAAGTGCTCAATTAGGTTGATATCCGGACTTTGTGGAGGTGTTTCTAAAATGTGGGGTACATTATAAATGATCCATTGTTTAACAATATATGCGGTATGTTTAGGATCATTGTCCTGCTGAAAATGAAAATCACCAACTAGCCCTAATTTTTCCGCACTTTGCTTTAAATTATCTTTTAATATCTGCATATACTTATATTTATCTAATATTCCATCAATAATGACAAGGTTTCCAACACTGCCGGCCGTCATACACCCCCTCACCATTATGGATCCGCCTCCATGTTTCACGATTGGACGTAGATTTTTAAGGTCCATCTCTCTGTTTGGATTTCTCCAAATTTTATGACATCCATCGGAGCCAAATATGTTAAATTTGCTTTCGTCCGAAAAATAATGCGTTTCCAAAGGTTCTTATCCTTGCTCACATATTTTTTAGCGAAATTTAGTCTCTTCTGCTTGTTGATTTTGCTAATAAATGGTTTCTTTCGGGGAATACGACCATGAAAATTGTTTTCACGGAGGATTCTTCGACAAAGTTCCGGATGAACTTGTTTCCCAAAGCTATCAGCGACTAGTGTAGCAAGTTTGGGGGCCGAAATTGTTGGGTCTTTTTTTATTTCACGCACAATTACATTCTCTTCCCTTTTCGTTAATTTCTTGGGTCGGCCAGAACGGACTTCATCTTGAAGAACTCTAGTTGTTTTTAATTTTTTTACCATATAGTGAATAGTAGATTTACTTCTTCCTAATAACTTTGCTATTTCGCCATAGCTCTTGCCTTCATTGTGCCACTTCATTATCAGTTTTCTATCAGTGATACTAGTTTCGGACTTTTTTGCACACATTATTAATACAAATTGGACACTCTTGTTAACACTTGCTGTACTGAGCAGGGGAAGTGTGTAACATCAACTGAAGGAACCAATGTTTACAATTTGTCGAATTCAAGGATTGTTTTGTTTACAAGTTTTGTCGTTCGAATACTTTTGTGGCGTCCGTTTAGCCAATGTCGGCAACGAATCTTTCATAAGTATTATTTACGTTGTCAAAGACACTTCCAATTTAACATGTATAACCGTGATGGTTGTATGTTCCTACAGGAATAAAAATAATTTGCAATTATTAATGGGCCTCACATTTTTTACGCGTCAAACTTTTCATTTGAGAGCGTTCGAATACTTTCGTGTCTCACTGTATTTGTGACATTTTCCTGATTAAAATGAGACCAACTGTGACATAATTCGGTCCATATTTGCCTATGTAAATTTGTACTTTAAAAACTTATTATCGTCAATTAAACAAATAAATATGACCAAAATTATAACGTGTTTGTTATCATTATTATCAGAAATATATCACGAATGTGTTGGTAAAAGTTCTATGAGAAAATAATAAGAAACAAAAATGTTTTGCCATTGCATTAGTACTGTCTCACCGACATGCTGGTGCCGATTGTTGAGGTCGCATGGCTCGACGCTTGCGGCAAAAGGTAAAGGAACCTCAAAGAATCGTGCCTGTACACGATGAGTGCAATGTTTCGGACAGGACGTCGTTGCTTTCACCGCGACAACATTATTCATTACTGAGGTTTTCAAGGATTCGTTGTTGGTGCTGATGCAGTTTTTTAAGGTACGTACGATCTTAATTGTGTTAGTACTTATTAAAGTATTAAATACAGTTTTTAGTAGATTTGTGAATGTAGACTACTTACTGACATTTTAAACTTTGTAGGTCTTCAGCTCGTTTGAATTATTTATAGGAGAAGAAAGTGATCTTTAACTGGCTATATTATAAGACAAAAATTGAGAGTAGAACGATTGTAATTTGGACTTCGGTTTGAAGCTACTGGAGTCTTCGAATTAATATTTGTAACGTTGCGGTATTGATTTTATACCGCTCGAGTCTAATCGCCTGTTCAAGTTCTTTTGTATTATCTCTCAGACGGTGGATCATTCTTATAACCGTATGATTAATGATGTTTAGGACCATTCACTGTTTTCTTTATAAATTTGATAACACTTTCTTTTTGAGGCACTGCTTGTGGCCATAGCAATCTGTTTATCAATGCTAATACAGCAGCTGTTCATGTAATTAATTCGCCAAAAACTGACTAATTGAATGACGATTTTAATATCTCTTAGTCAAAATAGACCCACACTTCTTCAGCGGAGGGTTGTTATGCGGTTTCCTGGTTTCATATACGATTCTTGATCAAATTCCCCACTTTTCCATTGGATTTAAGTCAGGAGCACTTCAACAACTTTCCAAATTCATTTATAACATTGAAATATTGGATTAAAACAATGTGCAGCTCCGAACACAAAATGTAAGCACTACTATTTTCTAACGACCAATCAGTGCCATTTTTAATTCAACAATCCAATTCGCGAACTTTTGCGAACAGGTCGAGCCCAATCAAGTCAAGAATCGCAAGCTTTAGAACTTCCACGAAGCATTAAATGGTTCCACTCGCTTTGGTCGGCGCCGTTTACGTCAAAGGACATGCGAAAAGTCATCGAGTGTTCATGGCATGTACGTGGAAAAAAGCGAGGCAAAGCAGACGAAACCGACGAAAGGAGGAAAGAAGAAGAGGCTCGACCAATTTCATCCTGGGTTTGCGGTCGTTTTTCGAATACGCAAACTGTTTGAAATTTCCTGAGCCGTAACCGTCTGCCAATAAAAATCAAGGAATTCGGTCGGTAAAAAGGAAGCCGGTCCAAATCCTTTCAATTCCGTTAAAGTGCCTATCTTGTCTCTTTCATGTAGGGCAAAAACAAGAATTTCACCATTAAATTTATCCAAAATCTTCGCGACACAGTCCCACTCTTTTCCCACCAGTCGTTTGTTAGTGGCGTAAGTTTGGCGAAGCCAGTAGACAAGATCGAGGATGAATACAGTGCCGCCGCGATAACAGCTACAGGCTAAACGCGATAAGTGCAATGAAATTGTCCCCACTACTGCGGGATACGCCCCAGGGATTCTAACCCGACGCCTAAGGCCCTCCGTCCACGGGGCGTTGCGTCAAAGACGCGTACGCGTAGCGTATGAGGCACGATCTGATTCTGTCTACGGCGCGTCGCGTTAAAGACGCGTCCATGTACGCTTAGCGTATGAGATGTGGACGCTTTCTGTTATTTATGAAGCGTACACAGCAAGTTTTGAATCTTAAGAGAATCTTGAGTGACGATGAGAACATGCTAATTCTATATATAGGGTGAGTCACCTAACGTTTGTACCTCAAATATCTTTGTTGTTTCTAAAGATACGTAAAATATGGTAAGGACAAAGTTGAATGGTACAATGGGGCTGACACGATGCAAAAAAAATTTTGTTTTTATGTCATTTTTTTTAGAGATATCAAGGTCACCTTGACTTTTTTAAATGGAACCACCCTTTTTTAAACACCTACAATGATAGTCCCTTTCATTACGAATTCAGTGACTATAATTACACAAGGTCATTCAAGGTTGCGGACAGAGATAACGTATAAGATTTAACATCGATACATACCTGTAAACGGGCTTTGAAGGAATGTTGCACTCTGTCCGTGACCTTGAATGACCTTGAGTAATTATAGTCACTGAATTTGTAATGAAAGGGACTATCATTGTAGGTGTTTAAAAAAGGGTGGTTCCATTTAAAAAAGTCAAGGTGACCTTGAAAATCTCTAAAAAGTGACATAAAACAAATATTTTTTTGATATCGTGTGAGTCCCACTGAACCATTCAACTTTCTCCTTCAGACATTTGACGTATCTTTAAAGACAACAAAGATATTTGAGGTGGCAATAGTTACTGCCTGACCCTACAATGAGAGCCCCTTTCATTACGAATTCAGTGACTACAAGTACTGAAGGTCATTCAAGGTCGCGGACAGAGTGCAACATTCCTTCAAAGCCCGTTTACAAGCATGTATCGATGTTAAATCTTATACGTTTTCTCTGTCCTTGACCTTGAATGACCTTGGACTAATTATAGTCACTGAATTCCTAATGAAAGGGACTATCATTGTAGGTGTTTAATAAAGGGTGGTTCCATTTAAAAAAGTCAAGGTGACCTTGATATCTCTAAAAAAATGACATAAAAACAAAATTTTGTTGCATTGTGTCAACCCCATTGTACCATTCAACTTTGTCCTTACCATATTTTACGTATCTTTAGAAACAACAAAGATATTTCAAAGATATTTGAGGTACAAACGTTAGGTGACTCATCCTGTATAATTATATTGAAGAGAAGAAGAAAATTCTGGGTGCCTCTTTATATACAGAGAAATCAGTCGTTGATTTTGAAAGTGAGGCATGTCCATTTTATGTCATTACCAGATATTTTATGTTAATTTGTAATAAAAATTAGTTCTATTTTTTTCACAAAATGGACTTCCCCCACTATCAAAATCAACGACACTTATATTTATGGCAGAACGGTTATAGCTGCAAAAGAATTATAAGATAATATTAGGTATTCCCATAAGTTCGTGCTGAGAAATACAGCAACCGTTACCGCAAACAATATTTTACACATTCTCGCATATTTGTATCTAACCTTTCTATACTTGGACCCACTATTCGTACAAGATTTTTGTATGTGTCTTTATGCATTCTGTAGAATGCTTGAAACCTAGCATCGTCTTCTGCTAATTCTCTTGCAGCCACAAATATTCTGCAGTTAATGTTATTGCGAATGTAAGGGTGCAACCAGAATTTTCTCCTTCCTCTTTTGTGTCGAATATAATTATAAAGAAGTATCACGTCCTCCTCGTTACTCGACATTTCTGTTTGTTTGTCGTAACTAACGTGAAGTTTACTCTACGCTTCGTGTACAGATGATCGCGGCAGCGTACGCTACGCGCGTGACGACTGCAGGTAGCGACGATTACGCGACGATTACGCGACGATTACGCTTCGTGGACAGACGTCCATTATTTTACATTGGTCGCAGCATTGAAGCGTACAGCAAGCGATATTTTTTCGCGTACGCGTCTCTGACACAACGCCCCGTGGACGGAGGGCCTAACCCGACGCCTAACCCTAACCCAAACCTGGTTAACCAAGGAAGGTTACTGTACACTAACCACGAGGGGACGGTTCTAAAATTCCAGAAAGACTGAGTTAACACGCTCGGAGCGGGTTACTAGTAAATACGAATATACGAATCTGTAGGTAATATTTAGATCAAATGAAAACATGATTATTTAATTTTTGTCGATTGGTAAAAATAGTATTTACATCTACTTTTATACTCTGGTAACAAACTTATAAAAATATTATTTAAAGTACCACTAAGAAATGTACATTGTTTAAATATCGCGTTAGTTTTGAACATTTGCTTAATTTCGCGATTATCGTGATTTACCTGTGTCGGCGAGCCCTCCGATGTTATTCGTCCGAGGAGTTCGTTAACCCACAATAAATTGAGCAAAAACGGCGTGAATTTCTGGTTAACAGTCAGCCGATAAACACGGTAAGCCATTGAGCACCGGTCGAAAATAATGTTCAAATCAGGGATTGAAACTGTTATGATATCGGTTCCGGTTCTCGAAACAGTTATGAAGAACCGAAATGATGTTATAACTGTTACGAGAATATCGGTTCTGGCTTATATCGGTTACGGTTACGGTTCTGGAGAACCGATATTATTTCTGTTCTGTAACTGTTATTTTTCGGTTCTGCATTTCGGTTCTGGGTTTCGGTTCCAGTTTCGGTTCTGCCTTCTGTCATTCTGTGTTCTATTCTGTCTTGTGTTCGACCTTCTATATTTATTATTTAAGTAGTTATTCATTGCTAATTATAATTTAAACAATTTTTAAATAAATACATTTTTATAATTTGTTTCCATATTGTTCGTGGAAAAATTTTTTATTTATGGCTAATTGTAATTTCTTCTCAAGAGACAATTCTTTTTCGATATTAATATCAACATCATCTACAACGAATTCTTCTGGATAGATTTGTGTTTGCTATAAATGTTTGCTACAATTAGCTATAAATCAAAAAATTTTCCACGAACAATAATACAAAAAATAGATTTATCCAAAACCGTTAGACGAGAGACC
This sequence comes from Sphecodes monilicornis, assembly GCA_913789915.3. NCBI lineage: Eukaryota > Metazoa > Arthropoda > Insecta > Hymenoptera > Halictidae > Sphecodes > Sphecodes monilicornis. Next base: position 8,149,504 of record OU565301.1, on the reverse strand, counting down.
GACTTGTTAGAAGATGAAGGACATCGGGGCAAACATTTAGAGAAAGTATATCACTCATTATTAACAGTACCACTAACCAGCGTTGATGCGGAACGAGCATTTTCAACTGCAGGTAACTCAACTACGGGTTCCTTCGATGCCCCATCTGCCCTGCACGTTTTCCAAAATAACAGACACTAATAGCACCGAATTACCCGTAGTAGCAGTATTCCCATAAAACCGTTACTCTTCGTTAAAACTTTTAGCATTTTATTGACCACATTTGGTAAGCAGAAGTCGAGCCATCGTCGAGTTCTTAATTTCCGCCTGCTTTGTTCGAATCAAGGCGCTGGTTTATGGCTACGGTACCCCCTTGGGACACGTGGATTCCCCGCTCAGGGGTACAAGCGTACCTGCGAGTGACTCCCGGTTTGGGGGCGGTCATTTACTCTTTCAAATTAAAAGTCGCGTCACGAAGATATAGAGAGAGAGAGAGAGAAGGAGAACAACATATATGTATTGAACAGAGACAGGCAGATGAGAGTGCCGGTTCTCTGACACTTGCTGAGGAAACGTGCTAGCAGTCACTTGCTATCGAAACGTTCTGGCGAGCACTTGCTCACCAGTCCTCCCGGCCGTCACGTACTCTCGAGTCGTGCTAACGAACACTTATTACAAGTCTTCTTAGCAAGCAATTGCTTTTAACAATTACGAACGACTAATCGAACGAAACTACGCTCGCTTACGAGACCGTTTCGATTACTCGAAGAAAGTCGACAAAGCCAAGCAAGCTTTATCAAACTCCGGATTTTCCGAATTTTGATAACAATAGTACATATTTTTCACTGCCGTACGAGCGTTCAAACCGAGCGAAGCTCCCTTTATGAGCTCGCTACAGGATATTCGAACAGCGTTGTACAGGCGGTAGTGTCCGCGATTAGGCACCGGTATTAACCGTGTCTTGATCATATAAATTAAATTTTTAAAAATACCACGTTTTTAAAACGGTCTAAAAAGTATAAAATATTAATAAATAAAAAAACGGACTAAAAAGTATAGAATAATTTGAAAAAAATAAAAATAAAATGGACTAAGAAGTATAAAATAATTTTTAAAAAACGGACCAAAAAGGTATAAAATAATTTGAAAATAAAAACAAAACTGAAATTGTGAATTTTGAATAGCTGTGAAAATACTTGTAAGATTTAAAACGAAAAACGTGGGGCGCAAGATAATAGTAAGGAGTGTAGGGAGTAGCAGCCGTTGAGAAAACTCACACAACAGTTTATATCATTTGCGGGCCAATCAAATTTTTATTGATTTAGGTGAACTATTCATGCATCAATCTATTCCATGCGCCCCACGTTTTTCGTTTTAAATCTTACAAGTATTTTCACAGCTATTCAAAATTCACAATTTCAAATATTTGTTTTTATTTTCAAATTATTTTATACTTTTTAGACCGTCTTTTTATTTATTATTATTTTATACTTTTTAGACCGTTTTAAAAACGTGGTATTTTAAAAAATTTATTTTTATTTAAATAATTATTTTCTGCTTTTTAATGTTGTGTGTGTGACATTTTTTTAAACATATTCAAATGGATGGCTGCGTTGATGATGTAATACTTTCAACAAATTTTGTAACTTTTTCAAGAAAATATTTAACGCAAAATATGCAATGACATACCTAGTGATTTGGCGGCTTCCTGTGAAAATCATTATTAACGAACTGCTCATTTTTTTTTGTAGACATTATTTCTGACCCCGTCTTCCACCGAGATTTTCACAGCCGCGTGACGTATTGAGTCACTGCCGGGACGTGATTTTTCTCGAAAATTAGTCGCCGTGAAAGCGAAAGCTCGGTCGGGGTTTTCTCTAGACCCAATCCTATGTAAAAAAATCCCGCACGGCGGTATAAGTCGAACTTAAGGGTCCAACTATGCTGCCGGGACGTGAGTTTTTTTTTTACATAGGACGTGGTCTAGAGAAAACCCCGACCGTAGACCCCATCCTATGTAAAAAGAAATCACGTCCCGGCAGCATAGTTGGACCCTTAAGTTCGACTTATACCGCCGTGCGGGATTTTTTTACATAGGATTGGGTCTAGAGAATACCCCGACCGAGCTTTCGCTTTCACGGCGACTAATTTTTCAGCTCGCCATGTCCGGGACATTATCTCGACGCCTAAGCATTTACAGATGGTCTTTCGGAAGCGCGTTGACAGTTCCTTGTTGTGCATGGTACGAAAAAGATATTTTCAGGAGTTTCACAGCTCCTTATGTAAACTATCGGTATCTCTCCTCTACTACATCGTGGAAATAGGAAATTTTCCTGTCCCTCGGTGGAAAAGTATTTTACACATTCTGATATTATGCGTAAATTGCATATGTGTTGCAAAAACGAGAATAACAGTTATTTTTTTTAATTCAGTTATTTTTATCATTTAATTCACATTCAATGTGAAGTCGGATCATTTTTACATACAGACACCGTCAAAGTTTGCTAGTTTGGACAATTTGTACGAAAACAACATACCTTCAGAAAATAATTTATATCTCGGTTATTATTAAATATAGAAACATTTTCTTCTTTTGAATTATCATCGCAAAAGACTGTTATTCTTCTTAAATAATTTATCATTCTATACGCAAATGTCATTTCTTAATACAAGAATATTAGAAATATCTTTCTTTTGCCAATTTTGTCACCCGTTCAGGTGCGACAAAATTCGTCTTTTAATTCGCGCAGCTTCAGAAATTGCAAATATTGTGCACTTGGAACTGTTATAAAAATATGACTGCTATTTTAGGAGAACTAATATTATCATTTCGTCGACTAGAATATTTTGCAACTTAGTTCACCTTTACTGCACGCACCGTATAAAAATTTCATACGGTACACATGGGAAGCAACACACCCCAAAAACTAGAAATGGCTGTAAGGTTTGAACTATTCCTTATTTTGGGTTCATAAAGTTGCTGAATATTTTTTAAACATTCTGAAATAAGGTTGACGACGAGTCCTAGAATTGCAACTTTCACGTAGTAAAAGAAAGAACACAGGGAGCGGACGCGAAATGTCATTCAATTATTATTTTACCTAAACTGTTAATGGGATGTCGTAAAAAGGACAATGGTTCTTCCAAGCCTGCCGGTGGATAGCGGCCGATCCGTCGATGCAGTTACAATTACCTGAATCGCCGAACGCCGCGACCTTTGCCGGCCTTTTACCTGACCGCAATTTTCGAGGATCCGCAAATTAACACTATACCTACCAAGCATTAAAACTATCGGCGAATGTTGCCTTATAAAAATGGCAACCCTAGATTTATTCAGAATGTCCGTAATTTCCAGTATAATAGATGCTTGAACAAGGAAATTCATTTCATTATTTTACATAAACGAATTTTTACAATTTGACAGTGTAGTTGACAGTGCAATCAACAAAGAAAAATTAAGCAATAAATTTATACAGGTTTCCAATTTTCACTTCTAAAGGTTCTACTTGTCGAAAGCTTCTCAACAGTTGGAGTAGATGATGAATTTGAGGTTGTCATAAAAGAATGCCTGGAATAATAGATTATAACTGTGAAATTGATTCACTTATAGCAAACATGATTTGATGGAATTTAAAACAAGAAATTAAAACAGTACATTATAAACATTATATTCAATTTATTAAGATCATTAACGAAAAAAGGAAATTTTAATCTCTCCTGTGCCCCTTGCAATTGATCCAAACAATTTTTTATTTGAGAAAAAGATTTACAGTCTAATTATAACTAAACATCCATTTACATCTTGAGACATCGAACATATTTTTAATAACAATTACAATCTATTGACATTTTCATATTTGGTAGAACAACTGCTAACATGTTCAATAGAGATCCTTTTAACTTACACAGTATCATTTTTTCACGCCAATTCGTACCCGAACCGCATGCTCTCGCGGAACATTGTCACACACATACAACATAACATTTTATGTCTCTGAATACACGATCCTTTCTCAAAGTGAGCAGAATACGCTTTCAAAATTTCGAAGCACAGCCCGTGCACAGAGTTACTGACAGAAGGGAAAGCTTTTCATAAAGGAAGCCTTCCTCTCTCCTCGACGATTGAACACGCCCGCTTTTTGTCGCGGCATGGTTATAACCCCGTGGAAGCACCGTAGAAAAGCATTGCTGTAAGAGGGGGTGGGTGTAAAATTGATGTATGAGACACGATGATCAATGGAGGTCTTCGAAATAAACTGCGCAAAGGGGTTGTACACGTGTTGGGGAGGCGTCCGTTGAAAAATGCGAGCGTTTCGAGCCGAGATTGGAACTACGAGGAACTCTCGCGGAAAATTTCGAAGTAGCAAACCCTCACTTAACCCTTATATGGACCTCCAAAATGTACTTTAAAAATTCAATGATTCGTTTAAGTCACATTTAACATTCATCTCAATCGAAATGGTAAACAGACAACTAGTGACATAGTAAAATTTATTATATTTTAGAATTTACTTTACCGTAAAACATTAATTTCATCTGTCTGTTCTTCTTCTGAGATCCACTTCTTTAAAATGTAACGTTATAAATGGAACGTAATGTGTTGATTTCCGGGTTCGAAGAAGTTCCAGAACTTTCTTACCAGCTAGAATAGAATTGATTACCTGTGGTACTTTTTAAAAAATGGTGGTACTTTGTAATTGCCCTCAGAATATGGATTGAATTTGTTAGTTAGGTGCGCGGACAAACCCAATGCAAAATTGAAGAGCCTATAGGGATGGCAATTGGGATGTCGCTAAGAGGTTGGCTAACTCACAGACGAACCTGATGCGAAATCAGGGATCGGTAGGATGCGGATGAATCCAATGCGAATTTGGGGAGCCGCTAGGATAGTATCATTTTCGTGAACGAACCCAATGTGAAATTGAGGAATCACTAAGAGCGACGCGCAGACGAACTGGATGCGAAACCGGGGAGCTGTAGGATGCACACGATCCCAATGCGAAATTGGGGAGCCGCTGGGGTTATAGACGGTGAGGACGAACCCAATGCGAAATTGGGGAGACTATAGGAATGGAATAAAGCGCTGACGAACCTGATGCGAAACCAGGGAGCGGTAGGATGCGGATGAACCCAATGCGAATTTTGGGAGCCGCTAGGATAGTATCATTTTCGTGAACGAACCCAATGTGAAATTGAGGAATCACTAAGAGCGACGCGCAGACGAACTGGATGCGAAACCGGGGAGCTGTAGGATGCACACGATCCCAATGCGAAATTGGGGAGCCGCTGGGGTTATAGACGGTGAGGACGAACCCAATGCGAAATTGGGGAGACTATAGGAATGGAATAAAGCGCTGACGAACCTGATGCGAAACCAGGGAGCGGTAGGATGCGGATGAACCCAATGCGAATTTTGGGAGCCGCTAGGATAGTATCATTTTCGTGAACGAACCCAATGTGAAATTGAGGAATCACTAAGAGCGACGCGCAGACGAACTGGATGCGAAACCGGGGAGCTGTAGGATACACACGATCCCAATGCGAAATTGGGGACACTATAGGAATGGAATAATGCGCAGACGAACCTGGTGCGAAACCAGGGAACTGCAGGAGATTGAAACTTCGTGAACGAACCCAATGTGAAATTGGAGAGCCACTCGGATTATAGACGGCGAGAACGAACCCAATGCAAAATTGGGGAGCCTCTAGGAATGGAATAAAGCGCTGACGAACCTGATGCGAAATCAGGGAGCGGTAGGATGCGGATGAACCAAATGCGAATTTGGGGAGCCGCTAGGACAGTATCATTTTCGTGAACGAACCCAATGTGAAATTGAGGAATCACTAAGAGCGACGCGCAGACGAACTGGATGCGAAACCGGGGAGCTGTAGGATGCACACGATCCCAATGCGAAATTGGGGAGCCTCTAGGAATGGAATAAAGCGCAGACGAACTTGATGCGAAATCAGGGCGCTGCAGCAGATTGAAACTTCGTGAACGAACCCAATGTGAAATTGAGGAGCCGCTAGGATTATTGACGGTGAGGACGAACCCAATGCGAAATTGGGGAGCCTCTAGGAATGGAATAAAGCGCTGACGAACCTGATGCGAAACCAGGGAGCTGCAGGAGATTGAAACTTCGTGAACGAACCCAATGTGAAATTGAGGAGCCGCTCGGATTATAGACGTTGAGGGCGAACTCAATGTGAAATTGGGGAGCCTCTAGGAATGCAATGAAGCGCAGACGAACCTGATGCGAAATCAGGGAGCGGTGGGATGCGGATGAACCCAACGCGAATTTTGGGAGCCGCTAGGATAGTATCATTTTCGTGAACGAACCCAACGTGAAATTGGAGAATCACTGGGAGCGACGTACAGACGAATGAAACCAGAGAGCCGCTGAGAGATTGGATAACTCACAGATGAACTTGATTCGAAATCAGGGAGCTGTAGGGTGCGGATGAACCCGATGCGAAACCGGGGACCTGCTAGGAGGTTGTAGAACAGCGCGAACAAACCTGATGCGAAATCAGGGCGCTGCAGCAGATTGAAACTTCGTGAACGAACCCAATGTGCAATTGGGGAGCCGCTAGGATTATAGACGGCGAGGACGAACCCAATGCGAAATTGGGGAGACTATAGGAATGGAATAAAGCGCAGACGAAACTGATGCGAAACCAGAGAGCTGCAGGAGATTGAAACTTCGTGGACGAACCCAATGTGAAATTGGGGAATCACTGGGAGCGACGTACAGAGGAATGAAACCAGGGAACCGCTAAGAGATTGGATAACTCACAGATGAACTTGATTCGAAATCAGGGAGCTGCAGGGTGCGGATGAACCCGATGCGAAACCGGGGACCTGCTAGGAGGTTGTAGAACAGCGCGAACAAACCTGATGCGAAATCAGGGAGCTGCAGGGGATTGAAACTTCGTCAACGAACCAATATGAAATTGAGGAGTCACTGGGATTATAGACGTTGAGGACGAACCCAATGCGAATGTGGGGAGCCGCTAGGATAGTATCATTTTCGTGAACGAACCCAATGTGAAATTGGGGAATCAATAGAAGCGACGCGTAGACGAACCCGATGCGATACCGGGGACCTGTTAGAAGGTTGTAGAACAGCGCGAACGAAGCCAATGCGAAATTGGGGAGCCGCTAGGAGGCTGAATAATTCACAGACGATCCCGATGCGAAACCGGGTTGCCGCTGGGAGGTTGGATAACTCACAGATGAACCCAATGCGAAATTGGGGAGCCGCTAGGATGGTATAATTTTCGCGGACGAAGCCAATACGAAATTGGGAAGTCACTAGGTTGGGAAAATCCCTGTTTGGAATGTGGTATATCGCGAACGAACCTGATGCGAAATCAGGTAATCACTGGGATTATTAGTAGGTTTCGCAACTCTAATAGTATAATTTAGTTGATCCCTACAATCCGAGCAGTAAAATTGTATCAAGTGGGAACGTTCAATTTCTGAATTAAGAATTTAGACGATAATTCAGGGTTTAATAGATATTACGACTTGTTAGGTGACAACGAATATTCTTCAATAAGGTGTGTTACATTTGTTATTGTCGCAATTAGAATGTAAATGGAATTGTATTTAGGAAGTGTGTAGGAAGCTTTTTGTAATAAATTTTTATAAATTTTAAATTTATTTTTCATAAACTTTTTTTTAATAAATGTTGCCAAAGAATTTGTTTCCATGGAACTTTTAACGTACAGAATTGATTCCACGAGAATACTGTTTGAAAAAGTTCCGAAGAGGTAACAATTCTTTTCGTAAAAATTCCACAGAATACATATTATGTTGAACGAAACCTATAATTCCAACAGAATGTTTTTAAAAACGGGAGGTATCTGTTTATTTCAAGCACTGATTGATTGAATGCGAAGAGTAAGAATAGGTGGATTATTATTAAAACATGGATTTTATGCATTTTTATCAAAAATGAATAAGTGAAATACAAAAATTTAAGAACATTGCTATATTATTTTCGGATTATTAAAATTATTCAGCAAAGAAGTACATCATCATCTGCCTTCTGTTCTTCACAATTGAGTTGAAACATTTTCACTTTGTATAAAGATCCGCATTTTTATCATTATATTACTAGGATCTTTTATTCGACTATTTTCGGGACCGTACACACAGGAAGGACACTGAAAAATACGATTCCGGAAAACGTTACTGAGAAGCGAGTAGCGGTGAAATCGATAGGTCGGGATTCAGGTCAAAACTGAGATGATTGAACAAGGTGGACGATAATCGGTCGCGTGTATAATCAGCAATCGTAATCGGAGAACCGGTACGAAGAAGAATCTGCCATTCTGCGAGCTTAAATTCCGGGTAAAGCCGAAGTGCACTCGCGATCTCATTAAGCACGAACTCGTTCAACTCTCGCGGAAAAATAATGGGAAAAAATGTCGACGGATAGACAGAGAAAAAGAAAGAAAGAGACATGCCGTTGCTTCTCCCGCAAATTCATAAAACGCTCTCCCCCAATAATATCACAAACGTGTTGCGAGCACGCGGTCCGTTCGAGCCGTTGGAAAGATCATTGTTTTACAAGAGGTCGCAACGGCACACGGTTCCATAAAATCGGTCCGGGCTATGAGAAAAACATTTTCTCCTGATTCTCCCGGGCGGAACGACGCCCCGTCACCGCATATGGCATCGACACCACGAATATGCGGCGGGAATATGCGTCTTTAATGATGCAATACGGAGGATACAGTGAGCCCCCGATAAATTCGCTGCCGGATATAGGTCTCTGCATCCCTCCTCTACCCTCTTCACCGCCTCTTCACCGGCCCTGTAAACCATTTCGAATGATGTATGCAACGAATGAGACCCGTGATTTCAGGAAAAAGAAAATTTTCGGGATACGTGTGTGTTTGCTCGGACCGATATGAAGCGACCGATGTCGTATAGCAGATCGATTTGATGTTCGAGGGTCTCGTGTTTCCGAAGGGACTCGTAAAATAGATCGTGGGAAGTAAAAATAAAATCTCGGGGATGGTCGGACAAAATTGCATACTTCATTTTGTAGACATATTAGAGGCTGTTATCTTGTGGTCAGACGAGGAACAGTTATGTCTTGATATATGTGATAAATTAGACTGCGGATCTTTATGCAAAATAGAAATTATTTGTATCAATCACAAGGAAGGGGAGTTAGATAAAAATTGATCCCTTTTCTTAATAATTTTAGGACAGAGTTGTCGAATTTGGACCGCCTAAACAATTTTTAATATACAGTCACTCCCATTAATATTCGTACATTCTAAAAGACGATCACGTTTTTAATATTGGATCATGTGACTTGGATTTTTTTTGAGAAGTTAGAACGATTAGTTTACTACAGGTTGAAAAAAAGAAATTTTGAAAAAATTGTAATTGGTCGGAATTACAAAGAAAATAGTAAAAGTTGTTATTTATAACTGTTTTATGTGTGTCCATATTGAAAATTAAACAAATACGTTTTGTAGATCTGTGTCAACTGTATACACTCTGAATAGTTCACCAAAATCGGCAAACGTTGCAATGAGCTACAACTGTTTGAAGATTGTAATAATTGCAGTTTTTCACAATTTTCAGCCTTAAACTGTAATAAATCGAAGGATTCTTACGTCATTCGATGCCTGTCGCTGTTTTCCACGTAATCCAAATTGAATGAAAATTTGAAAATGAATACAATTGATACAGATCTACAGAATGGATGTCATAAATTTTCAATATAAGCCACATAAAAAAATTGTAAAACATTAGTATTTTCTCTGCAATACCGACCAATTGCAATTGTTTTAAAATTTCTTTTTCACGTCATGTAGTAAACTAATTATTCTAACATCTCAAAAAAGTCCAAGTCGTATAGTCCAATAATATTAAACAAGTTATCGTCTTTTTAAGCATGTAATTGTTTTAAAATTGAACCAACAGATATTGTGTCATCCGAGGTTTGCTTTCATCAAAAGTGCAGAACTTATAATAACCTTATTTTTTATGTTTTTCTAAAAACTGTTCAACTACTCGTGCATGGTCAACTACTAGTGCCTTTACCTTACTATCTAACAGAGCGATTTAGAACGCGTGCAGTGATCTGCGATTCGAGGTCATTCAAGATTGTTAAACAGTTACAATCGCAGTTGGCCTTCAACGATCTTGAATCACTTTGGATCACGCATTGTAATAGGATCGACCGAAATCGGTCGGCAGGACGACAACGATCGTGTCGTCGTCCGACATCTGATTAAGACAAGGCGGTATTCCCCTGAAACCTTCTGTTGCCCTATACTCCGACGAAGCAACGCGTCTTTTAATACGGAATAGCCTCCAAAGTCTCGTTACCATGTGAGCCTCCCCGAGCAACAAAGAGGTGTTTTTAATAGCGCACGCCTTTATGAGGACACACGAGGAGAATCGCCGAGGAGTCGCGACTCTCCCGGGTGTGTTTCGACGTACTTGAAAAGTATAGTCCGAATAAAGCACGTCGGGAAACTAGTTTCTTCTCATTTAGAGACACGCCGGTCCTCCAGGGGCAGCCGGGAGCAAGGTTCGACTGGCGACGGATGGTAAACTTCAGCGCAAACACTCGGCATGAATGGAAAGATGCGACGATCGTTCGCTGGTGACTGAACAATGAGTAAAGGTTGTTCGAAAGAACTTGGGTAACTTTGGAACGTGGTCGAAGCTACTAGATTATTACTCTTGATATTCGTATTGTATTAGTCGAAAAGAATGCAACTTTGTTCTACCTGGTGTGAAGTACGCTGTGTAGGAGAGAATGGAGTAAAAACTTGAGCTATAGTTATAATTAAAGGAAAATATAGGGTGAAATATTTATTTGCCGATACGTTTCATGTACCTCAATTATTCGTATCATAAAAAGAATTAGTTTCATATTCATTTCAGTATCCAAATTTATAAAAATAAAAAAGATATCTTTGGCTACCATTGACTACCACACATGTAAAATAAATCGAAAGAAAGGAATAACAGTCTTTTGTTTGACGTTTCAAAGAAAATGGAGTTTAAAGATCCATCGCGTTCGCATGCTTCACTATATCTAATAGGGAATGCGTAGGGAAATGGAACCAATTACTGTGGCAGCCAATTATTGTGCCTTCAGTTTATTTTTAAGTATAAGTAACTTTATATTTATCGAATAGGTTGTGTTAAATTTTTTTATTTATATCTAACTAAGCATTTATTTGTTAAAATTAAACATGTAAAACACGGAAGTCCTTAAAGTACTATACAAATTATTTCAATTTTTTATAATGAACTCGCGAAATTCTCTGCAAAGTTTATGAAAAAGCTTAGGAAAATACTGAAAAAATGAAGGCCAATATTCAGTAAAATATATCGTTCGGGGTAATGTATCATAACGTTAATTATACTGGTAAAACCTATCTATATTATGGAAATTATAGTATTGGTTATCTTAAATTTACAAAATTTGCTATCACGCTTTCAATAGACAAGAAATTTGCTATCTCGCTTTCAATAGACAAAGTAGCCAGAAATATAAAACGTTCTTGGCTTACTGCAGATCAAAGGTAATTCTAAGTGAACTTTAATCTATAGTTACAAAATTTTAGAATTAATGTAACGTAATCTCTTCTTCTGAAATTATTATTTAAAAAAAAAGTGTTCAGCTTTTTTTACATAGAGCTCAGTGATTAAAAAGCCTATTAACCTTGTAACTGCTAGGGACTCTTCAATCATGAACATTTAGGGTAACGTAAGGCAAATAACATTGATATAACAAAAATTTCGTCGCAATCAACATAAATATGTTATAATCTATATTAATGTAGATATTATGATATAATAAAATGAAGGAATTATTTATTAAATTAAGAATAAAATAATAAATTTTCAAAATGAGGAGGTGGACGCAAAACAGAAAAAACGTCAAATGAATATATAATAATACCACTGGAACACTATTCACAAACTGTTAAAATTATTAAAAGAAGAAATCAATTTTCATACACCCCAGTTTTCTTA